>JBBBDQ010000212.1:2685000-3357500 GCA_037127315.1 Ascarosepion bandense | reverse complement strand
GTATCTATCCACAAATGCTTTAAGTGCTTTCTTATCTAATTGCGAAATGAAAGTTGTCCTGAACTGCAACTTTGTAGGTCATTTTGAACTAATGCAGGTTGCTACCCAGGAACTTATCACTGGACCTATTTTATTCTTAATTTTCATCAATGAACTGATGGCATCAGTTCTCAACTCGTTCTCTACTGATGACAACTATTTAATCAATAGTAAGTCTGGTCGTTACGATAAGATTAAATTAGCAACTAATTTAAAACATGACCTACAATTAGAGCAATTCTAACTCCTTCAAAACGAAACTGCTCTATTAATCATTTGAGAGACCAATCGCTGTCTTCAAGATAGTTATACGTTGCGAATTTCCAGGCTATTCTCTGCTGACATGAGGTGGAACAAATACATTGAACTAGATGCCAAGTCTGCTCCAATGACAGTCGAATCACTAAATCGCACTCGACAATTTTTTCTTTCCAGAATCTATCTTACATAATGGTAAATTTACCATTCATCTTTGCTTTGAATATTGCAGCCACATATAGAGCTTATACAACTTCCGTTTGCATTTTTATATACTTTTTATGGTCATTGGCCTGATTAACTTTCGGCTATAGTTAGTCAGTTGAGTGCCATATGTGATACACGCTTGGGCGATCATGTCTCGAAAGAGATTATCCCGCAGTAGGTTGCCATTGCTTTCTGCGGCAAATTGGTTGCCAGCCAAAGCTATAGAACCCAATCTGTCCTGCTATTTACCCCATAACTGGAGGGAAGAGACGGATTAATACCTTTCCCAAGGGTATTTGTGCGTAAGTGAATGCAATGGATTTAACTGGAATTCGAACTCGGCTCCCCGATTTCTCGTTCCAAGCCGATATCCACTTCACCACAACTCACAGCCTTCGGCTATAGTACGTAGACTTAATATATTTAAACGCAATACTAAGTTGACAACACTGTCTCATCAATTTATAGTTGAATTTGCTAGATGTAAGTTCTATGCTAATCGTTTCTATTCTAGTTTTTTCGCATGTGGATCACTTATGGATTCGTGCTTTCCAGTCAACTTTGCTATTCGAAAATTTAAATGCAATAATGCAATGTCAATCGCTATCTACTGCCTTTTTTGATGACTTTTCTTTTATTGTTCTTGCTCCTTAATAAACCTTCTCTTCGTTCTTATTCTCACTCAGTAACCGCTTTTCTTAGTGGCTTAAGATGAAATGATCAAAATACACAATTTCTCTTAGACGAAACCGTACTTTTCATCGGCAGAAAACTAAAGATTTTCGACACGTTACTTTTAAATTACCTACAAGAACGTTTGCTCTGCCAACATTTTCTTAAAAGGCTGTTCCAAATTTTACTCTTAAGCAAAATCTCATGAAGGAAAGCGTTTTGCTATTAGCCCTTTTGAATACTGTCAAAATACAAGAAAATTTCTAAAGGAAAATGGACTGGTGTTATTTCCCTTTCTTGCAAATGAACTGGGGTTAAAAAGAAAAGCAAGAAAAATAATGGCTGAAATGAAATTAGTCAAACGCTACCTTTTAGTATGTAAAGGCATTCTTTCTTTCTTTTTATTTTGTTATAGAGCCCCCTGCCTGCATTAGACTTTGCTTCCGCTGTCTGTTTCAATATAAATCTTTTCTAACATTGTGAAATGAACAGACGTTCACCGTTAAAACTGGCGTAAGCAATATTGCCTAAAACTACTGGCGCACATTTTATTTACGTGTGGACAAGAAATTTACTGAAACATTCGTTCTTACACACACACATATATATATATATATATATATATATATATATAACTCTGCTACTGTTAATATTATTTAGTTTGAATAACGTTCAGAGTTGTATGAATTCACTAATTTCCTTAACTATTTTCTCATTCCTATACTGAACATTTTAAAAATTGCGATAGTGTTTTTCATCCGATTTCTGTAATTGAATAAGGATTTTTTATCTTTTAAGACGATTAGCAAAATCGCATTTCCAGCAACGAGTAAAAGGAAGTTTAAAATAAAAAAATTTAATTCTTCGTGAATTGTGTTAATTGTATTTTTACAGTTGTTTTTTTTATCATTAACCGAATAACTTAATTCGTGTAGTAGTAAAATAATAATAATGACAACATTTCGCGTAATTAAAGCCTAGATTTTCTAAAGTAGACAATATTTTCTTTTTCAATACATTACTTCATTAAATATTCTCATCATTTAGATTTTTATTTCCAGTCTACAATTTCTCCACATGAATGTTTACTATAGAGTAGTATTTAACAATCTAATTACATGTTCTAATCATTTCATCCAAAGCAAGGCGGGAATGCTACTAGTACGAAGGGAGTAACAGAGTGAAGGTGAGAGAAAAGACTGGACATAGGAAATATTGAGGAAAGGATAAAAGATCAACGAGATTCAGGAAGATAGAAAGTTGCGATTGACATTGCATTTAAATTTTTAAAAATAGTAGTTATCAGGAAAGTAAAAAGAAAGGAGTTCTAAAGACAGAAAGTGCGAGAGAAAAAACTGTTGCAGTATAAGTGGCGGTTATAGTTTAAGTATTCCAAGGGGTTAGAGCCTGGAAGCTAATCTAGTAGCATGCTTAAAAGCATGTGGTCGAGGCACCAGGCAAAAAAAAATCTCGTCAGCGCAGCTGCCATGAAAATATTTGAAGAAAAGGCAAAGGAAAGCTGAGTTACGTCAGTGGCTGAAGTCAAGATGCCAAGGCATGATCGATTACATTACAAATCCTTCTTTGGAATTTGTAAAAAAAAAAAACCAGGATGAATAGCAGGATAGGGCAAAAGTATTTAATTCACGGACGAATAGTAGATTTATAAATGAGCAAGATAAACTCTGACGAAGAAAAAAACTTTCTGGCACGACGCAGTAATCCAACTTTCCTTTCATTAGATGCAAGTCATTAATTTTATGTAGTCGTTCCACTTCAAGTCGGTTGAAAAAGTGAGACCAAGAAGGCGCAGTGTGTTGCTCTCCAGGAAGCTAACATCAGCCATACCGATGTCGAACAGGAAATTTTCTCTATGGCAGTTAAGTGTGAAATTTTGTCTTCGTGGTATTCAAATTTACGTGCAAGAAGTGCCAACGTCGTAAAATGTAAGCTGTAAGATTTACTGTTTTTTTTATAAACATACTGATCACTCTCGATCCGTTTTTTCACAATAAATGTATCTATGCCTACAAGAAGATATCAATACCTGGTATTTATTTAACATTCTTTTCTCATCCATCTTCTGCAATATTGTTAACTTTTAACAGAGCTACAGGTTGCATCGCCCAAATTTTATACTATATGAATTCTCAACCCTTAAAATTTCCCCATTTCCTTCAATCTCTCATATTGTTCCATAAACTATCTTCTCGCTTTGTTTTTTTTTTTTTGTTTTTTTGTTTTGTTTTTTTCAATTGGAGTAGATAGATCTATCTATCGCCCGGTTCACACTCCACCCACGTCTATTGAACAGGTGAAGAGGCTCATCCCTTGTTCCCTGTTTAGGATGTGGTTTCCGGCTTTCTCTTTTCCAATCTTCTCACTGTTTTCTTTTTTTTCAATTGGAGTAGATAGATCTATCTATCGCCCGGTTCACACTCCACCTACGTCTATTGAACAGGTTAAGAGGCTCATCCCTTGTTCCCTGTTTAGGATGTGGTTTCCGGTTTTCTCTTTTCTAATCTTTTCACTATTACGTAGCCTCCTGCACATCAGTGGCGTTACCGCCTTGCTCGGGGTGATACGATTAAAAAAATATATATAGTTATCGTATTTACGTCATATTTGCGTGTATCATGACCTATATTGCATTTTAGTTGTGGCGCAGTTTGAACCACGTATGAAAAAAGTTAAAAATAAAATACCCAAAGTTCTATACCACATCAATACATCAAGAATAAGAACCTATATGTTTGAAACATTTGTTCTTTTACAATAAATCGTATAATTATTAGTATTAATATTATTAATCTAGTGTATAAAATACAATATGATATTTTATGACACTAAACAGAATACAGGATTCGTTGCTATCCCCGCTTATGAAACAAATTTTTGTTCTGTTAAGAAATATTGTCTTCAGCCAATACTAATAAAATTTGCAGGAAATCGTGATTTGTCAAGGTTGTCTTCGTTTTTTTTTTCTTTTTTATGCTATCTTTCTGAAATTTATAACCTACATCATCATCAAATTTGTGAGAAAACAGAAATTACTGTACATTAAATATATTACTAATGATTTTTGATTGCTTTTTCTGTAAAGATAAAAAAAACCTTTATTTATATTAGCACTGCATTCAGTAGAAAATAACATTTGCCTGAATTCAGAATAAATATTTGGCTAACTTGAAGCATAACATATGTATATAGAATTTTGAGCTGCTATTCTGACGCCTAAACAATCAAATCAATACCTGTTAATTTTTTCTTCCATCATCTGCATACGCAAAAAATGATTTGTCAATAAATTCGTCCAATGAGAATTCAGCGTAAATGGATGGTAATATAAACGATAAATACTTGTTCATGCGCAAACATGTAATAACTGTGAAAGCTTAATGCAAAAAGGTGAGGCTTTTATCCCAAATTATATAGATAGATAGATGACGTATAGATAGATAGCGTATGCTAATCATTAATGCCCTAATATATGCGCATCAATTTAAAAGAATATTTACGCATAACCAATATATGTTATATATCATAAGCATAGATAAAAACGCATATTGCTTCTTATCGATTTGCGTATGAAAGTAACGTTTTTCTGAAAAAGTCTGATTAACCCAAATGTTAATTTGTCATTCAATTCTTTGACGACAATTGGAGTATGCCAGTGACAAGATGTTTAAATGCATCTGGCTAGGAGACAAAGCGCAAGAGAATATCATTACTTATTCAAGGACATGAAAGTAGAATAAATGTGTCGATGAAGCGAACAATAAAACCTGCAGATCGAGTTCGAATTCCGGCCGAAGCTGTTTTGTTCACTTTGGGAAAGAATCCATTTATTCTCCCGTCCTGGTTTCAAACTAACACATCACTCAATAAGTCCCGGGCCTTAAATATAGATAGCGTCACTAACAAAAAAATCCATATGATTTTTGTGAAATACTAATCTTCAAATGGCACACATGACAAAATTTGGGCCCAATTATCAGTTTACAAATTACAGTTATTTAATGGAAATATATGAATTTCGTGCGTTGATAAAGCATTGCTTTCTGATAGGAAAATACTGTTCAAGCAAAGCAATGGCTTGATAAGTGTTATTCGGACTCTGCTCCGTCGGAAATAACGGTTAAGAGATGGTATGCTGATTTCAAATGCGGTCGTATAGACAGAAATGATGCTGAACGCTCAGGTCGCACAAAATCGGCGGTTGTCCAGGAAAACGCAAAAAAAAAACAAAAAAAAAAACAGAAACTCGTTTGGACCAATCGTAAATTAAAGTTGCGTGAGATAGCAGAGGAGTTGAATATATTAGAAGGCCGTGTATTCACCATTTTGCATGCACATTAGTTAAGCCAGGGATTTGAGTGTAAATTGTAGAAAAGACCGGTTTGTTATGATAGAACAACCAGATTAGTCGAGCAAACGTTTTACCAACACAACATGTGACAGAGTGGCAATTGAAGGTTTATCACCTATGTCAAAGATTTTTAAGACTTAAATCCTACAGTGGACGGAAAAATAACGATGATACAAATTGATCAGCAAAAAGTAACGATATCAAAGCCATTGAACTATTGGACAGAATAAAATATAAACGCAAATTACTTTTATTCTATGAGATTACACTAATCTGGAATCAATAGAGACAAACTGGGACAAGTAGGAAATATAATTACGGTACAATTCTTTTTTGTAAACATGACTGCTGAGATACAACTATCAGTCAAAATAAAACCCTAAAAACGTTATCTAATTATGACATTTCATAGATCGGCATAGCTCAGCAATGCACTGTGAATTCTTCGTCGAGCGTGAAGAACCGATATACCGATTCTTATGTGCCTAGGAAAATTAAGTATGAGTTGATGGCGATAATCACTCAGAGGTTTAACATTGGTTTCCATTATCTGTGGTTTCCACACACATGCATATATCTCGAGCAGCGCGCCATCTTTTTAAACTTAAATACTTTGGAGAAACAATAGGGGTACGTTTTTATGCTCCCTATAATGACACGTGAGCGATCAAAGAAGATTTGTTACTGATCTGTTAAGCTTCCTTTCCATTATACCTACCCCCAGCAACAGCTTAATGACAAGCATTGATAGCAGAATCTATGATAGATTATAGCCGATTTTCAATATCAGCACTACACTACAAATGCGGCATTAAACTTCCAGCCAATGACAGATTCTTATTACATATAAATACATTTCTTTTAACTTAGTTATCTACGTATCAGTCAATTGAGTGCCACCACTTGATACACGCTTTTAGGCGATCATGCCTCGAAAGAGTGACTGGACTGGGCAGAAGATTATCCCACAGTAAGTTGCCATTGCTTTCTACGGTAGACTGGCTGCCTGCCAAGGCTATAGAACCCAATCTGTCCTATTATTTAACCCATAACTGGAGGAAAGAGACGAATTATACCTTTCCCAATGGTATTTGTATGTAAGTGAATGCAAGGAATTCAAGTGGAATTCGAACTCGGCTCCCCGATTTGTCGTTCCGAGTCGATATCTACTGCACCACAACGCAACCAAACGTAATATTATTATGGTAGTCTTTGTACATTTGAAGGAATTTTGAAAGCCCCGACAAACTGATATAATTAATAGAACTGAATATGTCGGTTATTTCAGTTCTATTTTTCAAGTCATTAGTCTATTCACAATATTCAATATCAACCTATAAAACCTGTTCATCAATAGGACATTGACCTAAGGAAATGCCAAAATGTCTGCAGCTACAGTCTTTTGAACCATCTTCGGTTTGTGGTTATCATTCAGTTTTCAAGATTTAAAATACATCAACGTGATTACTGCAGCCCAATTTCACTTTTACATTCCCATTTTGCTCTCAATCTTTACCATCGTACCCACTAGGTATAGATATTTATTAGGCATAAATCTGGCACAATAACTTTTCCTACAATAATTATCTGCTTGATTTAAATGTTCAATTCGTTAAGGCCTAGGGAGACTATCCTGCACCATTTTGAAGTTCCTGAAAAACCATACCATTTGTTTACCCAAGCCTTGTGAGTGAAATTGGATAGAGGTAAATCGTTGTGCTAGTAAGAAGTGACAAGTCATTTTGAATTAACGTGAACACCTTCTACATATCATTTTTAAGTAATCTTAAATATTTCCCGTAACTAATGTTTCACTGTTGAATTTAAGTATTTTTGTTTGTACATTTACTATAGTTATCGCTATTATGGTTGACTGTCTAATAGAAAATAGGTATGTTTATACAAAAAAAAAAAAAAACATTCAAAATTTTTTCAAAGATTTATAAATATTGTTTTTACTTAAAAATATCAGTTAACGGGTCCAGAAATGTAAAAGATTTAAAAAAAGAAAAAAAAAAAAAAGAAAAGGAAATTATTGTAAGGATTTTTTTATAGTGTTCATAATCACTTATTATGAGTTTTTTCTAATTAAATAATATTTTATTTTGCATTTTTTTATTTTACGATTCAGAGCAGATTTTGGGTAAATGAGTAAATTTGATTAAAGAAAAAAAAAAAAAAGATTGCCATTCTACAAAGAGCCCTGCTTTTAACCAAAATAAATATGAAGCGGGGCAAAATTTAATCTCCGGAAATTGTTAAAGTAGGGATCAGTCAGTTAAGTGCCATACGTGAAACACGCTTGAGCGATCATGTCTCGAAAGAGACATGACTGACTGGGCAGAAGATTATCCCGCAGTAGGTTGCCATTGCTTTCTGCGGTAGACTGGTTGCCGACCAAGGCTATAGAACCCAATCTGTCCTGCTATTTAACCCATAACTGGAAGGAAGAGACGGAAAAACTAAATTTTTATTCATTTGTGAATAAGTCCTGAAATTTTCATTAAAATCCGATAATTATTTGACTTTTGACAAAAATTCCAAGTCATTTTTAATTTTTTTATGCTTTCATTTTTTTTAATTTGCTACACGAGAAAAAAGGGGCTAATTTCCGAATCTTTGCTTGCTAACCATTAACCATAGAGAAAAACTCCACTCCATAAATAAAACAATTAAACAAACACAGCGTTCTTTTTTTTATCGAAACTAAAAAAAACTTCGAAGTCCGATCAACTACAAGGGACTTCTATTCAGACACAGAAAATAATATATAAATGGAAATTTGGTACTCACTTTCCTCTCTTTAAGGAGCAAAAAAAATATCTCACACCGTCGTAATCTGCACACCTTTCCTATTTTGCAAAATATTCTCTGACTGACTGATTACTTTTTTTCTTATTATCGTCTGATTTCTTCCAGTTTTTTTACCGCTGAAAATTGTCCGACAAAACAATTAATCAGCAGCGTTCAAAGTACACCTCTCTAAAATTAATAAATTTAACTAGCTTTTTTTTTCTACACTTTTTAAAAACATTAGCATTTATATGAAAAAAAAAATATTTGAAGGGAGATAACCTTTTGTTTGCAAAAAATAAATAAATAAATGAATGCAGCACCGAAGTCGACTGGTCCACTCCTAAAAAATTAAGGGAATTTGGTGGTGGAATAAACTTTATGTAGGTACTTCCACTCATTTTTGATAGCTAACTTCTAACTATACTGCATTTTTTTAAATAAAAAAGTTTTCTTGAAACTTTTATTTTAGCGAAAAATAGCAATAATAGGCAGAAAATGCAGTTCACCCACCTCAGTTCTTCAACTGAATATTCAAATGCAGTAAATACTGTACGAACGTCTCAGCACGAAGGGATTCGGTGTTTTTTCTCAGGTTGTTGTCTGCGACTTTTGTAGTACTTTTTTGGAAAGTTAATTTTCAATATTTGTTAGGTTTAAATTAGGTACCTCTACTCAATTGCCAAAAAAAAAACATAGCATGATGTTAAAAGTGCTCAAAACTTTAAAAAAGTTTTATCAAAATGTTTATGCTATTATTAAGATGAAAGATCAAATTTTGTTATTATTTTTTTAGAATTTTTTAATCCTTTTTATTTCGTTCGAAATCTCAATTAAAAGTTCTTGTTTTTGTTTTCCGTTAGCGATTTACGCTATTTTTACGTAGTGTGACTATTAAGCAAAGCGTAATATTACGCAAGTCGTTTTTTGGGCGTTGAAAGCACACATTCATTTGAAAATTCTTGCAAAAATCAACTAATTGTCTGATTAATGAAACTTTAAAGACTTATTCAAAAATGAGTGAAATTATTTACGCAATTATTATTTTTAGAAAATCTTGGTTAACATATTTTTTTACATCTGTTACACCTCCACTTCAATTGATTGCATAAAACTTCTAGAAATACATTTTCTATACTATTTTTATTTATTTATTAGTTAAAATAATATATATATATATATATATATATATATATATATATATATATATATATATATTTACATCTGTTACCCCTACCTTACTTAAGAAAATTTCGAGAGATTAAATTTTGCCCCGCTTCATATTTTGGTTAAAAGCAGAACTCTTTGATGAATGGAAATCTTTTTTTTTTTTTAATCACAAAAATTACATGATTAACATATAAATCATGTATTTTTTTTTTATTTTTTTTTAATGACAAGATCATTTTTCCGAAAATCTGCTCCGAATAGTAAAATCAAAACTGCATTAAAACTACACTATTTTTACTGTAGAAAAAGTTTTAATTGATTTTATAAATAATATAATTTTAGGATATCATATTCTGAAGAAGAACAAAAATTTCGATGAATAATGAATTTTTATAAAAATTGTTTTCTTTTTTCTTTGCTAATTAAAGTTTCAAACATCTTTTTAAATTTCTCCGAGTTACTCCGGGTCTTCGGTTATTAATTCATTAAAAATAGACTTTATTTACAAATCGAAAATTCATAAGCTTAATACAAATCATTTAGAATTTAGATTTTTAAAATAATTTCTATTTTTTTAGTGTTAAACAGTACATTTTATTTTACTATGGAAACTTATGTTTATGGAGACTTATGATTAAAAGGTCACATATTTTCAGGGTTGTTCCCCTTACGAAATGCTAAATTAGGTTATGTCAATTGGTCATCATACGTCCAAATTAATTGATAGGTGCTGTCATCGCCTACTTAAAAGGTCAGCGAGTCAGACATTTGTGATGAAGAAATACTTTTATTCTGAATTTCATATCATGAAGAAGTAATATTTGTTTCAAACCAAATTAATTAAACTTTAAATTTGATGATTTTCCAAAAATAATGAGTGAAATGTGTATATTTTATGTATATTTTATTTTTGCAAGATTTTTAAAACCGAGAATTAACTTTTGTTTACAAATGTGCCGATCGTTCAAAAAATGGCCGAAAAATTGAAAATTTTTTTTTAATTTTTAAATTTTAGATTCCAATGAATATAACTTTTTTTAAATTCACTTAAGCTTTTTTCTTCATGGAAATAGAACATTTAATCATTAAGCTTTCAATTAAGCTAAAATTAAAGTTTCAAGAAAAAGGTTTAATTTTTTAAAACTTAGATATCGAAAATAAAGTGGAGGTTTCTTCTTCTATGTGCCCTGTCCTTTCAGGACGTAGGCGATCATGGCTTTCCACATCTCCCTATCCCTGGTGGCTCTTAGCACGCTTTCTCCTTTTACCCCACGCAACACTCGTTCCGTCATCCACCTGATCAGGTCCTTCAAATATGTTATCCGCTACTTTCCCCTGTCTCTTTTTAGGAACTTTAGCTGTCTCTTCCTCATGCTCAATATTAATTTCCTTTTCGTTTCCATCCTTTCCAAAATCTCATCATTGATATTCGCAGCATCCTTCTGTAAAACCACTTTTCAGTTGCTTAAAGTTGTTCCTTCATCTTCGATGGTATTGTCTAGTATTCATTGCCATATTGAAGAACTGACATCACATAGCAATCCAGTACTCTCTTCTTTGTTTCTAGCGAAATTATCCTGTTTCTTAATACTTGACTCAACTTCTGAAATACTTCCTTCGCCATGACAATTCGCCTTATGATCGCTGTGTCGCACTTTCCATCTTCTGTTAGAACACTTCCCAGGTATTTAAATTTTTGTACCTGCTTGATTTTAGTATCCCCACCTGTATTGGGCATTTTGGGCTGCCCTTTTTGCTGATGACCATCCATTCGGTTTTCTTGCAGTTTATTTGTAGCCCTTTCTTGTCACTCTCTTCAACTACCTTCTGTAGGAGGTCTTGTAGTTTCATTTCTGTGTCTGCTATCAGCACTGTATCATCTACGTATCTTATGTTGTTTAAATTGCGACCTCCGATGACGAATCATGGCATAACTTCTAGGATCCTCAGTATAGTCTCGCTGTACAAGTTGAACAGATCAGGTGAAAAGACACACCCTCGTCTTGCGCCCCTTTCTATCTTTGTATATCTGCTGAATTCGTTACCTGTCCGTATACAGGCGGTTTGCTGCCAGTAGAGATTCTTGATTACTCTTAGGTCTTTCCCAAATATGTCGAGGCTGCCGAGAATCTCCATCAGTTCTTTGTGGCGTATTTTGTCGAACGCCTTTGTATAATCAATAAAACATAGGTACAGGTCTTTCTTCATTTGTATTGCCATTTCGAAGAGCTTCCTAATTATAAATATAGCGTTTCTTGTTCTAGTGTCTTTGACAATCCTGCACTGTTCTCTGCCTATTTCTGGTCTGATTCTGCTTCTAGCTCCATTTATCAGGATTTGGACGATCAGTTTTGTTTTGCTCATTAAACTGATGGTTTTGTGTAGTTCGCACTCGTTTGCCTCTGGCTTCTTAGGCAGTGCTATGAAGATCGACTTGCTGAGGTCATCTGGTATTACACCACTACCTAGTTTAAATTCTGCTTAGAAAGACACAGAAAGAAATGTTCGGTCCTGAGGGTAGAATCTGCCTTGAATCAGTCGGCTCTTTCTTTTCTCCGTGTTGATTTATGGCCCCTTCTTGCTGGACTTATCCTCCGTTCTAGTAACATGGGTGCTAATGCTTCCTTCTAGACGGTTAATTGCTTTCTGTTGATCTGCTAATTCTCTTCTTTTATGTGCCATGTTCCTTCAGAACGTAGGCGATCATGACCCTTCACAACTCGCTGTCCGTTGTAGCTCGTAACATTCTCCTGTTATACCACTCAAACCCCGCTCCGCTATCCATCTGTTAAAGTCCCTCAAGTATGTCACATGTTGCTTTTCTTTGTCTCTCTTTCCATCTATCCGTCATGTGAGCATTTAATTTTCCAAGCCTTCCTTACTCACTATATGTCCCAGAATCTTCAGCTGTTTTTTCCTGATGTTAAGTATCAGTTTTCTTATCCTGAATTAGTAAAAAGTAAATTTATTCAATATAATCGCCATTGGCTTCAACCATGGACTCTAGACGACGTTGGAATCTCTTGCAACCTTTCTGGACGGTCATCTTGTTTAAGTTGGTGAATGCTGACATAATCTTTGCCTTCAGTTCATCTTTGATATTACAAAAAGTTTTGTTTGTCTCTCATTCAACTGCACATAACACACAATAATCAAGGGGTTTGCAGTGTGAGGAATTACGTGGCCAGACGTAAGGGGTGATGTGGTGGCAGATATTGTCTGACAGTCATGATTAGGTTGCTTCTTGTGTAGCATGGTGCTGAATCCTTTTGCCAGAAGTAAGGTCTTCTAGCTGCTACTTTCTTGACCCAGAGCAGCACTACCTTCTCAAGTCACTTGATAAAAACTTCCGTGTTGAGTCTGAGGCCCTGTAGGAAGATGAATGGAGGCATAACATTGCCATCACTAGTGATCACTTCAAACAGCTTCGTAATCACTGTTAGACTTATCAAACTCCTTCCTAATCCTCTGTACAGTCTTCAGATTGACACCCAAACATTTTGAAATGTCTGTATTAAAGCTTCCGGTACGAATGCCAAATTTCTGGCGGAGTGCATTGCGTCATGGTACACTTTTTCCCCACAATTAACTCAACTATACTGTGCAGTCAACAAAATAAAAAAACAAAGAAAGCGCATGCATAAAAATAAATAATATAAAAAGGCGACAATTTACATCACAACTTTATATATATATATATATATATATATATATATAAGCAAACATACATACAATAAACGTGTATATTTATGCGTTTAATATATATATATATCATGAGAAAAGGAGAGGGGATGAATATTTCTCTCTTATTTTATCCTAAATACATACGCATGCACGCATGAATGAACTTGTGCACTCACACACAGAGACGTATGTACACATGCACAATATTTTGAGGTTCGCTGTTTTTAGCTATTATTCAACGTGTAACAAAACACTATAAAGTTTCTGAACAGTCAGCTCACGTTCGACTCAAAAGCAAAAGAAAGGACTGCTCTTGTGATCTGGTGTTACCTTCAAACGCTCATAGTTAAACGCTACTTTCAATATTTTAAATCATCATCAGTCAATACTCCGCCTGGTTGCGATCTGCGCATCAAAATGAGATATTATTCCCATGTTAATTTTATGAGACTACTCTTCCATGCTGGCTCAAGGCATGTTGGAAGAGGGCGCTTGAAGAATTTTTTGCAGTAGGTTGCCAGTTTTGTTTTGTTTTTTTTTTGTGGTAGACAACCAAAACTATAGAATCAAGTCTGTCCTGGTATTAACCATCTCTAGGCTGGTTTTGAATGCAAAGTTTCCTTCTCCTAAAGCCAAGAAGATAGAACCTAGTCTATTCTGCTATTTTATCCATAGTGTGGGGAGAAGAAACGAATTCACACCTTTCCCAAATTAACGTAATGAATTAGAACTCGGCTCTTTGATTCTTAAATCCAAGCCGCTGTCTATTACTCCACCTTGCATCCATTAAATATTTTTCTAGTGGGGAGGGGCTTTGTATGTTTTCTTCCTGTCATTCTTTGCGCCACTGTTGTATTATAAACCTGTTGATTTCCTTGGATATTTTATTAAACTTAGACTTGCACGGAGGCATGTTAATTTTCGGTTTCGCAACACTGGTAAATGTCCTACTTGTCGAGTTTGTTAAACATCGTATAACAAAATGAACCTTTTGAATATACCACTGAAACATTCAGCATGTTTGTTTTATGCGTTATCTACAAAAATAGTCAAGGGACTGTAAGTTAACAGATCATGATTGTTGATACAGTTGGTTGGATATGGAGCTGATATGCCCAACATTTTTGTTGATTCTATGATGTTATAGTTTCGTTTATAGTAGTATAAAAGGTCATTAAAGTGTGCATGTGTGTTTGTGTGTGTGTACGTGTATGTTTGTGTGTGCATATGGGCTGATTAGATTCATATACATTTAAAATATGTACAATGAATTGAATGAAGAGTCTGAAAATTTAAATTGTCACGGGCGTAAATTACGGTAAACTCACATAACCTTCAAAATATGGAGAATAAATAATTGCACAATTTGACAGGTCTTGTGAATAAATGAAAATATACATTTAAATCCCATTAGTGTAGGTTCATAACCTGTCGTATTGATAAAACTTTCTCGAAAATGTGAAAAGTACCCATGAGTGTAATAAAATTACATTGTATTATTATTATTATTATTATGTTGTCATTTTTCATCATATTTTTATTTCTGCTATGGTCGCACTACCAACCAAGTCTGCGGGAAAACCTAAGTTAGCTCGTGGTGTGTTGTTATGGCTCAATTTCATGTTTTTTTTAATCTCCCCTATCATCCCTAGCGTTACATAAACAAAGTTCTCTTTCTTGTATGGGCTGTACTTAACAAGACAATTTTTTGTATATCTCTTAAGCTGGGGTTTCCAGGGATTCTTTCAATGTGTTGTTTTGTTCCATTTTTTATCATTCCAAGTGCACCTACTCTCACTGGCACGATTCTTGTTTTCAATTTCCACATTTTTTTTCTATTTCAATTTCCAGGTTTTTATATTTTGACAGTTTTTCGAATTCCTTGGTTGCTATGTTACAATCCGCTGGACAAGCCATATCAATTAATAGTCAGAATTTTCTAATCATGACTAGACTCATCTAAAATTGTGTATGCTTAAAAAAAACAAAGAAAAGTGTAATATGTATTATGTCTGTATGTATGAGTTTCCATGAAGTCTTTATTGTTATTTCCATTCCTATGATTAGAACATTCACTGAAGGAAAAAAAACAAAAAAACACCAGAATGTATAAAATATGATACACAGTGTATGACGGTAACTCTGGCTACTTCCTGTTTTTAGCCTGATGTGAAACGGAAAAATATTAACAAAAATACACCTAAATTTTATTTTTAATCAATTATAGATGAACGGGGTTTGGGGTTACCATTCTTCTTCATATAGAAATGGATTATCTTTTTTAAAAGAATACAGTATAACCGGCGATATTTCGAAAGAGAATATTCAAGTATTGTTGATCGGTATTGTTTCGGAAAGGATTAATGAACCGCTCTCTTATTATATATATATATATATATATATATATATATATATATATATAACTTTAATCCAAAAGAAAAAGCAGGTAGGTAAATCCCAAAGACCCGATTCTAATTAATATTAATTAAATTAATCTTAAAACTGATCAAGGTGCAGGGCTCAATGTAATTTATATTTAAATTACAGAGCCAATAATAAATTATAAATTATAATAATAAATTATAAAATTATTATAAAATAAATTCAGATGTTCAAATCAGTTGTATGGCTATTTCTACGAGAAATTCCTAAAAAGAAACCTCACGTATTATCAGCAAACTCTTTATTTCAAAATAAACCAAGATATTTTACCGGCGGAAGTTAAAAAAAATATACATATATACATCACGGAAAATTAATATTAATCCCACCCCGTTAATTTTTCCGTGATGTATTTTTTTAAATTTTCGCCGGTAAAATATCTTTTATTATTTTGAAATAAAGTGTTTGCTGATGATGAGATTTCTTTTTAGAAATTTCTCGTAGAAATGGCAATACAACTGATTTGAACATCGGAATTTATTTTATTATATATATATATATATATATATATATACTACATCTAGCCTCTTATTCTTATTAGTTTAACGTAGAAGACTTTTTGCTGATGTATAAACTCGGACTGAAATCAGATCTTGCATGTAGAAGATGAACATATTTATTTATATTGTATTCATACGACTGGCGTTATCCAGACATATATTTTAGTAGCTATATGACAAAACATGGTTGTTAAAGAAACTACAGTGGGAGATGCTTGACTTATTTATGCAGTCAAACTATTAAATCATGTATTCAAGTTAATTTTCATTTTTTGCTGAATATAAGTTTTCTAAAACTAACACGCGCTCCAAGGGAAGTTGTTCAACTGTGGAATCTTGACTGGAATTCAATCACTTGACATAATTAATTTAGCCGGCAACTAGATTTTAACAGGTTAGAGAGATTTTGTTTTTGTTTTGTGTCTGTTTTGCTTTGTACATCACCCACATCATTTTTCTTTTGTATTTTATTATTTAAAGTTAATTTATTACTGTCATTTTTATAAAATTTATTTAACTGGTTAACAAACATTGGATTTATTACTTATTGACATCTGCTAATTTTAACTCATATTCATTCATATATTTACAGGGTGCTCTAAGAATGTCCGATCACAATTTCAATGGGCTATGAAGATGACCTAATATAATATTACGCAGTATGCGCCAGAATGTAACATCCTTCAAAAACTCGTCTTTAATTTTTCGTATTTAATTTCCATTTCAAGCATATTGAGAGTATTTACATAAGAGCTTCCAATTGAACACACTGCGTTTGATAACTGACAACGAGCTGTATCATTTCGAAGTTAACCAACTCGTTCAAAGGGACCAGGTTAACAAAAGGTACGACAGGAGGCTTTGGGAATGTGTGACGATGATACACACCAAGTTCACGTCGTCAGTAATGGTCCTTGGGATAGTGAGCTATGGGGACCAGGCCATATCCCCACTATTTTCCCTCAGGACTTCAGGATCGATACGACGGTCAGCACTACGGTGCGAGTATGGTGATGAGGTTCTTGATTGAGGCGGTTGAACTCCATTCCCGCTAAAATACCCGACGTAATGAGGCACACCAAGAACTTTCACGATCATGTCACTACCAGAATAGAGCCTCCTCATTTTCCTGATTTAAATCCGCTATACGTTTGGTGAATTGTTGAGGAGAGAATAACAAGCGGCCACACAATACCAAGATCTCATTGAAAGCACCCTTTAATCGGGATTGGGAATGTTACAACCAACATAAATGACCACCAAATGATGCGGAAATGCATTCGCTTCCTAACATATATAGAGGGCAATTTTTTCAAAGAACATGTCTTTTTTTTTTTAAGTGGAACACCTGTACAATTTTTTTTTTTCTTGAAGATGAGTTTTTTTTATTAATATATTTTTGCTTTCATTATAATTTCTTCTCAGTTTCTTCGTGCACCTTAAATGATAGTGGGTAAGAAAATTCGTTGGTACGACTGACTTCCCAAAACTACCAGAAATGTTTGGGAAACTGCTTCTAAGAACTTCTTAGTACATTGTCGTATATATATATATATATATATATATATATATATATATATATATATATATATATATTGTTACGAACTTCCACCTGAATTTATTGAAAAAGAAAAGATACAAGAACTATATTTTAGAAGTATCCTAAATACAGAGTAAGTACATTCGAAAAGGGTGAAATTAACAACGATTTGATTTCAGCTTACGTGCATGCGAGGTAAAGATTGTATAACTTATAGAAAGCATGCTTCCTTCTTTCTCATCACGGGAAAATTTGATGATCTAGCCAGATACTGTCCGGACAGTAACACGACCCTGAATGCTGGAAGACCACCGGAGTGGGCAGTAACCTCTTTCCACCCATATTTAAAAAAGGACCCATATTTGAGAATTATGAGTCACGTGCCAAAAACATTTGTTTAAAGAAAATTATTTTGTCTGAGTAAATGTTTTATTTATTACTTATACTCCAATATAACTTAAAAATTAAAACTTATTTCATTAAAACAAATGATCCACACAATACTTAATTAGTTTTCTTGACTACAATATACCTTAGTATACCATATTTATTTAATCCTAATTCTAACCTAAACATTCCAGCCCCTTTACTCATTAAGTAATACTAAATCTAATTAAAAAACTAAAATCCAACCTGCTGTTTAAAATTATTGTTTACCCATCTAAATAATGTATGGCCCCTATGTATCTTACTCTGACAAAATAATTTGCTTTAAAATTTAATTAATTACAATGTTTCATTTATAACTTATGCTCCAATAAAACTTAAAAATTAAAAATTATTTTACTTAAATAAATCACCCACACAATACTTAATTGGTTTTCTTAACTATAATATACCCAAGTATACCATAATTATTTAATACTAATTCTGACCTAGACATTCCACCTCCTTCACTCAAGAGGTAGTACAAAATCTAACTTTAAAAAAAACTAAAATTCAACCTGCTGTTAAACATTATTGTCTACCCATTTAAATAATCTATGCTCCCACTTATCCAGACAAAATTAGTCACATGTCTAGATACCAGACCACCCTGCTTCCTTTCGCGACCCAGGTCTTCAACTTCATACTTACCTAATTCTCAATTTTGATTGAACAATATTGACACACCTAAAACATATTCTCCAACTACCACTCCCTATTTTTTTAAATAATCAGGAGTTCATCTTATATTTTCAAAATAAATCATTTTCACTATTTATGTTAACGTATCACCTGAAGAAGAACAGTATTGTTTTGAAACATGAAAATTTTTGTGTAGTGATATTATGCTTTTATAACTCATTGTAATAACAAATTTACAATATGAAGCTCTATTCTGTATCGAACAGTTTTTATAAAAGTAAATGCATTAATAAATATACATATTGACCTACGTCGATGGCACGACTCGGAGTTTCATGCGTTATGCAATCATTAGGTGTATATTACAAACCGACAATTTAATAGATTTGCATTTAAGTTTGCACGATGGAAGTTGGCTACTGCTTTTTAATTTTACAATTTTACTTTTATAATTTTGACTTTAAAATTAATTTTACGCCGATGGCAAGACTCAGTGTTAAATCTTATAAAATTAGGTTACTGCTCTTTAATAACAAGAGTAAAATTTAAATAAACACAGGCTACACCGAGATAAAAACTAAAATCGAAATTTTAATTAGCTTAAGACAATATATATATATATATATATATATATATATATATATATATATATATATATATGATTGAGCACTCTGGAAGAATGGTAGACTTTGAAAAACAGTAGCTACTCATACCAAGTTAAAGTTAGTCTGGGTTGTAGCGCACACCACTGTATATATACACACATATTTATGCATACATATATACATACAGAGACATATACACATAGCATAGATATACATATATATACATACATATATATATATATATATATATATATATATATATATATATATTTTAATTCAGATACTTCAATCCAAGGGAAAAAAGCAGGAAGGTAAATTCCAAAAAACCCGATCCTAATTAATATTAAAAATTTATTTTAATATTAAAAAATGATACAGGAAGAGAGCTCCATGTAATAAAATATTACAGAGCAAATATATATTAAAAAAGGATTAATTCAAAGATGTTGAATGGCCATTTCGATATGAAGATCCCCGCGGGGGACGACACATCACCTCAGCAACAGAAAAAAAAGTTTCTGAAAGGTTTTTTCTGTTGCTGAGGTAATGTGTCGTCCCCCGTGGGGATCTTCATATCGAAATGGCCATTCAACATCTTTGAATTAATCCTTTTTTAATATATATATATATATATATATATATATATATACTTATACATGTACATATATATACATGCACATGCACATATACATGTAAAAATATATCAGTATGCCTACATAAGCTCACATGAACACGTACACACATGCATTCATAGGTAGATAATATATTCAAATATAAACACAAGTAATAACCGACAGAAAAAATCTATACAAATAGTTAAACGCAGGTACTAATAAGAAATTCAGAAACCATGCGAAAATAATGCCTAAAGATACATAATTATTTAATATTAATTTGACAATCTGAGCTTTAATAAAATCTTATTAAATATTAACCAGATGGTACATGCTAGATTAAAACTATCAAATATTAACAGAATAATCTACGTTAGATTAAATACCTCACAGCTATGCAACCTGACAGTCTATGTGAGATTGTCTGGTTAGTTTTGAACCTTTTAAAACTCTTTAACCTGAAATTAACACCATCACTTGATTAGACACGAGTAGTGTCAAAACAAAATAACTACTTTTGTAGTGTGTGTGCCCTCATATGTATTTTGATTAATTTATATATATATATATATATATATATATATATATATATCGATTATTAATATATTGGCTCTTTAAGTTGAGCACTTTATAGGTATAATAAAGAATTTATACATCGTGTTCTAACCGTTACGAAAATATGAAACCAATTAACTTGGAATACTCCATTAAATAATCATGATTCCTGAAAAAAGATCTTACAAACTAAGACTTTTACACAAAATCGAAAGCGTTATAAAGAGAATGAGATAGAAACCCATCTTCTTTAAACACAAGAACGAGTATAACAGTTTAAAGATGTATTCATGGTCATCAACAAAATCAAATTCGCCAAAACTACCAATGATCTACTTTTTTAAAAAATGCGTTTCTGTAATTAAAAAAAAATTGATAAAATAATTATCAAAGCGGCTAATACGGGTAACCATTACAAAATCAAATACAGATATATATATATCATAATGCCATCAACAAAGAAAAATAATAATTTTTATAAAAAGACACCTAACAACTGGGAACATAACATCAATAGTGAAGCGAATAAAATTAAAACGTGATAATATAATCTTAAAATTCCACAAACAACAAGCATTCATCACAGCTAAATATCACAAAGCAAATTTTATACAACTCTGGATTACTCAGCCCAGCTAAAAATAATATTGGTAAAATCAGCAAAACATCCTTGAAAGAGCGTGCAAATACCCAAAAAATGCTCTAGGAATTAACCAGTGGCATCAAACAGCAGAAGCCATAGAATGGTATACTAATATAAAAAGGAATAAAAAAAATGTACATTTCTCCAGCTAGATATTTGTAAGTTATTAGCGATCGCGAAATAAATATCATAAAACAGGCACAAAAACCTATATTAATCCATAATGGATGTCTGTGGACCAAAAGAAGTAACCGAGAATTTAATACTGTTTTGAGAGCATATGATTCAGCAGAGGCATGCAAAATAGTTAGAATCCTGTTTTTGTAGCGGTTAAGATTTATTTTCGACATTAAAGACTTTATGAAGATGACGGTGAAATTCTCCTCCGTAAAACAAGTCCAAGACATATAGACCGATTGAGAAAGGATATAATAATTTTTTTCAAAGATCACGAGCTAAATATTCTTACTACAACCAATTCTAAAGTAATCAGCTTTCAGGCGTGACTTTAAACTTGAATACTGGGTATTAGAAACTATACACCAAAGATATATATAAGCATAGATATACCAGTAAAGAATCAAGCCACCATCAAAAATCCTAAATAATTTACATAAGTCTGTTCAAATTCTATTATCTACGAATTCTCTCAATAAAGATATATTTAATAATAATAAAATTAAATTTATAAAATCTTTAGAACTAAGCAACCATAAAGTAAATTTAGAGTATTTAGAAAAAGCAAAAAAGGTAAAAATAAACAGAAAACCGTAATCGTAGCATTATATGGCTTAATTCACTATTTATTTGGAATGTACAAACGAATATCGGAAGAATTTTCTTAAATTTAATGCATAAGGACTTTAAGCATTCACTTAGACTAAAAAAGATTTTTAGCAAAAATAATGTTAAGATCAGCTATAGTTGCGTTAATAACATCGATAAATGTATATCTCAACTTAACAACATTATAGTGAATAAATATATTTCCAAAAAAGTCAACGTTAATTTTTAAAAAAATAAATGAAACTGCCGAAAAAATTTGATCTTTCCCTTAAACGGTTAATCTAAGAATAATAATATTGTATAATCACAGATCCCTGAATATAATAATATTGCTGAAAAACGACGAACATTTAATAGAAAATCGTTGCAATTTTTAAAAATATATGCCTGTTAGAAAAATAATTAAATTATGTTTGAAAAAAATACATTGAATTAATGTGCGCTGCCTAATAGCAAATAGTACAATAGAAGTTTGTTAAGACTAGCAAACTGTTTCACTGAAACTAATAAGATTCCATTAGCATTTTGATTATAATGCTTATAATCCAGATTTAGTTAGCTGTTGTCTGTAGCCAAATTGTCAAGCTTTGTAGTTGTATCATCGAACAAAATTAGACTTTTGGATCTGCCCATTTATCAAGTGGAGACGCAGTATTATCAGTTATTTGAAAAAAGCTAATACTGATAGAAATACATCATTTTTCGTGGACTAGAATTTGTTACTTGCTTCGATTTCTAAAATTATTTTTCTTCTAAAATTACTCTTTGCTTAAAAGAATATGTGTATCGAAATAAAAAGATCCATATGAAAACTGAGAATATAAAAATTCAAACTTTAAAACTATAAAATCCAAAAGACAAGTTTGTTTTTAATATAGAAATATCACCATTATACGTGCATTGACGTGTCGCAAGTCATTGTATAGGGTTCTAATATTATCTAAAACTCGCTCAAACCCGACGGTGCAGCAAATTTATCTATCGATCCGACAAGATTTATTATGGTGGTTTTCCTTGGCCTATTGGTATGGCACAGTTTTGTAAAATGAGTTGTTTCCCTAATTGGAGAGGGAAATGCAAGATCAATTCCTGCTAGGAGTTACATTATTCTTTAGTAAAGACTTCTCAATCTTTGGTTCAGTTGATGTTAACTTCACTTTTTCAAATAACTGGCATGTCAACTCAAAGAAGTGTATTCACTAAAATAGTGTTGATAGATAGATAGATAGATAGATAGATAGATAGAACGTTGTACAAGCTTTACAAAGATAATTTTCATTGCTGTAAATCTTATTTCATACCAACCGAGGAAGAAAATTAAACATTTTCTGCATAAAATATATACTGTACCCATCACTTAGGAATTTAGTAAAGTTATTTGATTAATTACATAATTTCTTATAAAGAAAAAAAGATAGTGCGATTTTCATTAAAAACTGAAGAAATTTAAAACATGCGGAAATGTCAGATTGTTTCTATCTTCCTTCATTATATCCAAAAGTGGCTTTCGGCATAAGATTACTTGAAAAAAACTTCTGTAGGAAAAAAAAAATAATAAGATCATCACAGAATAGGCCGGCCATTTCTTCGGGATGAATGACATTTTACTTGTTCTTTCTCGGTGGCTTAATTTTCGGTGACATTTCTTGCGGACGGTGTGAGAAAGGTCAGTTGTTTTTTCTAGTGGCTTCTAATCACGGAGTAAGCTTTTAGGAATCTTCTATTCAGTGCTAAGTTGAACGAAAATATCTCCAAGTATCCTTTCTTCAAACAGCAGGCGGCGTTTTACAACCCAAAGCAAAAGCTGGAATTAGTTTGGTTCGATAAGTGGCCCAGGCGATATTTGTAACCCCCTTAACATATAGACAGGTGAAAAAACAACAGCAGAATTTATTATATATCATAATCATCATTGCTATTTCATAACTATTTTTAAATACCACAGGATATAGGTAATCTTGTCTCTCCATAAAGTCTTGTTACTTTTTAATATTTGCGAATTGTTAAGATTTTTAGGAGATATAGTAGAGTGGAGTGGTTGCCTTTTCTACAGTTTTAGATTCAGCGTAGTCCTTCTCTTAGACTGCTTGAGATACGAGAGATCATTCTATCTCTCTAATTAACCCATAGTTTTGTGGGGAGAGGATTCATACATTTCCCGAAGGTATTTGTGCACAAATAAACGCAACAGATGAAATAGGAATCTGAACTCGGCCGACAGGTCCGACTTTCCGCTCCGATAACAGTTATGTTACCGGAGTATTTAACTATTACCTCAGAAAAAAAAACAAAAGTGTAGTAGTTGAACTGCAACCATTTGTGCACATAAAAGATTCGGACCTTGATCTACCAGTTACTCGATTTGGTTGAATTTGCCTAAGGAGTCTTGGGGGACAAGAGTTCGTAAATTCTAAGTGTTTCGGTGATTTCTGTCATACCCTGTAAATTGATTAAAAAATTTTGCCTACATCAAAGGTTCATGTCATAATCGACAAGTGACCTAATTTTGGTTAAAATCGGACCAAGGACTTCGGAGGAGTAGGGTTCGTTATAATGGATACACACAAACACAGACAGACAAGACAGAAATATCCATTTTTATATATATAGATTATTGCAGATCTAGCCATTCATATGTATCTCAGATAGCGATGGGTTTCCTGTGATTTTCTTAGTGTGTTTTTGGGTATTCTTTTTGGTACTCTTATTATTATTGGAACAGTGGTTGTATTTCAAGGTCACATTCTTGAAGCTCCAGTTTCTGTTTTTATCAAACTGGATTGCCATGTTCCTACTGCTTTTATCATTAATGGAATAGTAGTTTATTATTATTATTATTATTATTATTATTATTATTATTATTATTATGTATGCTTCTCAGTATTCAACCGATACTCATTATTCGTGCTGATTTTTGGAATGCTGTTGTCTAGAGGATTCGCAAAAAGAATCTTGGGGTTTGTAATAATGATGTACTCACTGATTTTACAAAGCTTTCAGTTCTCTTTTAATGTGTGCATGTTTTTTACAGTTTTTTGTTACTTATAAATTCATGCATTTACATATTTATATCAAATATTCATACCAGATGTATGGTAGTAAATATCACTAGAAATTGAGAAACAGCAAATCTCCCTAAGTGTTCAGCATTTTTGTTAATATTCTTGCAAAGACCAGCAATTCTTCCTTGATTTTTTAAGTTACTTAATCTCGATTCTAGTATTTTTGGTACGGTACGGTACAGTTCTAAGTGTGCCAACTTTTGTGGAAACTACCCTGACTTTCATGCTTCCTTTTATTTTTTCAATTTCCGAGAAAGATCTTATCGAATTCGGCGCATTCTCTTTTTCTTCATCTTGTGATCATCTGGCAGATGTCTCCGATCAAGTAGGTCTTTTTTTCCTGTCAAATCTAGTTTTCTTGATTTGATAGAACAGTTTTTCTTTTTGCTTTCTACGACAATTTATGCTAAAATCATTAGTTTATATGATCGAACCAACATTGTAGCTCAATTCCCAGTTTATGACCGTCCCTTTTCCCTCGATTCGTATTTTATTTTTTTATTTTTTTTATTTATAGTATTTGTTTTTGTATTTAGTAACAAGCCGTTGTTATTACTATTCGTTTGTTAAATCGATCAGAAGAATCCCGATGCTTTCTTGATGTTATTATCAGTAGTAATATTTATTTACACTAAAAATATTTTACAGATATATCAGAAATTCAAGCTTGGTTCGGTTTTTGTTTTTTGTACTATAATTCACGTTGTTTCCATTTTTGTTACAGTTTTTTCGGACTGTTTTCATTTAAATGTTTCTCGGCACAAATCTCACACCCTCTGTCATTTTTATTGTTGTTATTGTTTGGTCAATGCCATTAATGTCATACTCAACTGTTATAATATGCATTACGAATTATCGATAGTATTATTGCTATAACAGTTGTTTCATTACTATTCAAAAACTTTTTTTTAATAAATCCTGAAAAAATAACAATTTGCATGGCAATAATACAGATGAATTTATCTTTAAATTAGCACCTATAATATGAATGTTTTAGTCTATGCCACAACTAGGTTCCTCTTATATTCCCTTCTTTATATTACATAACTCTGCTGTTCGTTTCCCTTTAGTAATTCTTTTTATTCCACGGCAAATAATCCTCGAAGTTCAAACAAGTTATAGATTTATTCGGTTACTTGTGCTACTAGGATTTTCCACATAATTCCGCATAATCATGTTACTATAATTCAGTTGCTAGAAATCGTTTTTTTCGTGGAATGTTCTGGATTAGGATAGGTTTTTTCCTCTGGTTATCCATTCGTGTAACTGTTGTGCGAGTTGGAGGAACGAACCAAAATGACCTCAGGTCAGATACTACTACCATGCAGAGAATACATTGTTTCTTTTACCCTCTCTGTCTCTAAATAACTCCCAAGAACTAAGATACCCAAATCTATTCCCTTTTCTTTCTCTGCTACTATTTCTCTTTCCCCTACTCTCTCTATATCCCTGACCCATGCTTGACCTAAAGGATTGGCCAGTCCCTCTCTGGCTTCTAAGCAGGCAACATGTGTTCTGTTGCTAGCAGACACTTAACACGAAAGTATGTAAAAATAAGAAAATAAAATATTCCTCTCAACGCTAATATTTGTATCCACTTCTTTGTCACTTATACCCACAAAGATACCAAATATTACAATGGTGACCCCAACAAAAAGGACATTACAACCTCAAGAAACGAACTAATTTTACCAGGACTGAAAGGAAAGAAACACATTTTGGAGTTTTCAGGAAAATATACAAGTAGCAGTTAATTTCACGTCACAAACGTTTTTAAAGAGAACCTTTGACGTAAGTAAAACAAACTACATTTTTTTCCACCCCTCTTCATCCAAAAAAAAAAAAAATACTTGAATATATATATTTTTACATGCAAATTAAAAAATGGAAGAAGCCTCCTTACAACAAATTACAATAAAAACGCCGGAATTCATGGAAACGGAAGTGAATGGCTGGTTTTCCATTCTGGAAGCCCAATTCCATCTGCGGAATATTACAAATTCAACAACAAAGTTTTATACGGTCATATCATCTCTGCCTGCAGAGGTGGTAGCTAAACTACCATATCACATTTTAGACGCAAAGAACTATGAGAAACTAAAATGCTCCTTATTTGAGGCTAATGAAAGAACAAAGCCTGAGTTGCTAGACAAGTTAATGTCTACCAACACAATTACAGGCCGTCCATCTGCATACCTTCAAGAGATGCTTTCTATAGCTAAAAGGATAGGTGTCGGCGAAGAAATTGTTCTTCACAAATTTCTACAGGCATTACCCGCAACAATTTCCCCCGTCATTGCCTCCCAAAAAGAACTAAATTCATCCCAAATAGGAAAACTAGCGGACGAATTAATGCCCTTATTAAATAACATGAACGGAACAGCAACAGCATTCTCCACTCAGCAGCACGCAGAAAGGAATAAAAACGTCCGTATACCGATAGGAATAAAACCCTACTTCCCAGACCAAAAAACTAAAATATGCAGAGCACACCTCTACTTTGCCGAGCAAGCAAGAACTTGCAAACCGTGGTGTAAATGGCCAAAGAAGCAGAACATCAAAATTTTACCAAGCTCGCGTCCACCCACACCACCACCAACAGCCTCGGAAAACTTGTAGCGCGAACCATGTCTGTCCCCTTGAGTTTGCCGCTACTACAAATCAAAGCACGATTAGGGACAACCGTATTACAATTTATAGTAGACACTGGTGCAAGCCTCTCAATAATACCGGCGTCCGCGTTAAAAGGCGTGACGTTATACCCAACACCAGTATCACTCACCACTGCCAACGGAGAGAAAATACAATGCCACGGTCAAGCTAACCTGGAGATTGCAATACCGAGCTTAAGAAGAACCTTTTCCTGGACATTCGTGGTCGCTGATATCACCAATCCCCTCTTCGGAATTGACTTTCTAAATAACTTTGGCCTCACTATCGACTGCAAAAACAGGACAATTTATGACCCAGCAACAACCACTAAAAAAGAAGTTGTTAGTAAACACTACTGCTCCTGTAAATGTGGTCATAAACGAAGCAAATATACCCACATTTATAAAAAACAGCTTAGATAAATACCCAGAAATTATCTCTCCTCACACCAACAAAAACAATACCTACTGCGGTGTTTACCACAGAATCGACACAGGTAGTCACTCACCAGTTTTTGCTAAATCCAGACAACTGTCTGCTGAGAAGCTGACTGCTACAAAAGAAGAACTTAAGAGACTAATAAATAAAGGAGTAATAACCTCTTCAGACAGCGAATGGTCAAGCCCACTACATCTAGTACCTAAATAGAGTGGAGGATATCGCTGCTGTGGAGACTACCGCGCCTTAAACAGTATCACTAAAAGTGATAGATACCCCATCCCTAATATTAATTCTTTTACTGCTAAACTCGCTGATAAACAGCGATTTTCAAAAATTGATTTAATTTCAGCCTATCATCAAATCAAGATGCACCCCAATGATATTCCAAAAACTGCAGTTATTTCACCAATGGGACTTTATCAATATGAATTTATGCCGTTTGGATTAAAGAATTCTTCGGCTACTTTTCAAAGATACATGGACAGAATCTTTCGAGATACCGACTGTGTCTTCGTATAGATCGATGATATCCTCATCTTCAGCGATGACGAACAATCTCATAAAAAAGATATTGACACAGTGTTTCGAATTCTACAAGAAAACAACCTAAAAATATCACTCTCCAAATCGATTTTCAACGTAACAACCCTTGACTTCTTAGGCTTTAGAATTAACTCAAAGGGAATTACACCAACTGCAAATAAAGTAAAAGAAATAGAATCTTTTCCGTGTCCTAAAGATGCTAAAAGCCTACGCAGATTTCTTGGTATGGTAGGTTTTTACAGAAAATTAATACCAGGATTCGCAATGTTAGTTTTTCCTTTATCTGAGAGAATGCGACTAACACCGAAAGGATTAATCACCTTGAATACATTAGAAAAAGAATCCTTCTCTACCATGACTAAAATATTGGGTAAGCTAACGGAATTACCCCATCCTCAGCCAAGTTGTACACAATATCAACTGGTCACGGACAGCAGCAAATATGCAGTAGGTGCTGCCTTACATCAAGTTGTTAATGGAAACCCTATACCAATAGGATTTTTCTCGAAGAAACTAACAGCAACGCAGACAAGATATTCCACTTTTGATCGTGAACTTTTAGCAGAGTATTTGGCTGTATTATATTTTCGCCACCTCATAGAAAGTCGCGAAGTATTACTTCTAACAGACCACAAGCCAATATGCGGCGCATTTCACAGCCTAAAACCAGCAAAATCGGATAGGCAACAAAGACAACTAGCCATAATCACAGAATTAATCTCAGATATTGCCCATGTGAAGGGTGATCAAAATGTAGTAGCAGATTGTCTATCACGCCCAACATTTGCTGTACAGATCGATATGTACGACCTCCCAGCATTTGCAGATGCCCAAACAGCCGATACTGAAATACAGTCCTTCCCAGAATTAAAAAAAATATATACAATATCTGGAAAAGACCAATTTGTGTTGTGTGATACATCAACGTCATACCCCAGACCTTTTGTACCATGCACACTAAGAAAATACATCTTCGATAGTTTGCATTCAGTGTCACACCCAGGTATAAAATCATCTATAAAAATGATTAAGGCTAGGTTTTACTGGCCTAACATGGATAAAACCATCAAAGAATTATGTGCATCATGCACATCTTGCCAACAGGCAAAAATATACAGACACACAAAATCGCCAGTACAAACATTGGAAATACTGTCAAGATTCCAACTGTACACATCGACATAATTGGACCTCTACCGCCAGCAAAATGTTCCAACAATCCCTACATTAATCCATATCGATATATTTTAACATGCATAGATCGAACCAGTCGATGGATAGAAGCGCAACCCATAGCAGATATTACGGCACAAACTGTTGCAGAAGCGTTTGTAAATACGTGGATTACTCGCTTTGGTGTTCCACTTCATGTCATAACAGACAGAGGTACACAATTTGAAAGTGAATTATTCAGGGAATTATCAAAAATTATCGGATTCTATAGGCTAAGAACAACGTCATATCATCCACAATGCAACGGACTTATAGAAAGATCTCACAGAACCATCAAAGCAGCTATAATGGCCCGAAAAGAATCTTGGATTTCAGCCCTACCAATTGTTCTCTTGGGAATTCGAAGTATGCCCAACTGCTCTAATTTTTCCCCTTTTTATGCGGTCACAGGTGCAAAAATGTTATTGCCACACCTAATGATAGATTCGGAAAACCCAGAAACAGTCACACAAGATTTTACTAGAGAACTACATAAAACCATGGCAAAATTTGACTTGACTGACTTTTCAGAGAAAAATCAACACAAAAATCTTACGTACCAAATCAACTGCAAACCTGTAAAAAAGTTTGGATTAGGATAGACCGCGTTCGAAAACCGCTAGAAGCACCCTATTCAGGTCCTTACACTGTACTCGAACGAACACCAAAATATTTCCTTATAGAAACTAACCCAAACACGCATACACAAGTTTCAATAGACCGTTTAAAACCTTACATTGAAAACAAGCAAAAATGTACACAAAATACAACTACCAACAAAAATAAAGAGCCTGATATTTTACCTCCTGAAGAAGTACAGGAACATAAAATAAATACAACAAACTCTGGTAGGAGAGTCAAATGGAAAAAAGATAATGAATACTTTTATTTTTATTAAAAAAAAAAAAAAACACTCCGTTATCTGGTAGGAGAGTATTGTAGGAATGAACCAAAATGATCTCAGGTCAGATACTACTACCATGCAGAGAATACATTGTTTCTTTTGCCCTCTCTGTCTCTAAATAACGCCCAAGAACTAAGATACCCAAATCTATTCCCTTTTCCTTCTCTGCTACTATTTCTCTTTCCCCTACTCTCTCTATATCCCTGACCCATGCTTGACCTAAAGGATTGGCCAGTCCCTCTCTGGCTTCTAAGCAGGCAACATGTGTTCTGTTGCTAGCAGACACTTAACACGAAAGTATGTAAAAATAAGAAAATAAAATATTCCTCTCAACGCTAATATTTGTATCCACTTCTTTGTCAATTATACCCACAAAGATACTAAATATTACAGAGGTTTGTTAATATTTGTGAATCCCATGAACCAGAAGCCATGGATTCATCATAGCCAAGCGCTTTCGTGAAAATTGACAATTTTTCAAAGTTCTAACATTTACATCAGCTTCCAGTCCCTCTTCTCTCCATTGTAATTTGTTTTTTCAGACTTCTCTGTCTATCACTATGACTATTACGATCTTGTCTCGGTTCTTTCAGCTTACTTAAAAATCTGTTTGTTTCCATATCATCTGGCTGTTCCATTTTTCCCAATTTACTTGTTAGCAAAATATTTTCTTGTTTCTTCCCTGTATTTTTTTACTCTAATTTGCTATCTCTAGCATAACTTGATGTTGACATTATCGCTAGCAGCCGGTTGTGAATACGCCAGACCCGGAAGTTTGTTACTTGTGCTTCTGACAACATGGCAGTTATCTCGTGTTTGAGATCACTAAAGATACCACGCTCAAAAAAATCGTACTGGTAAGGTTTTAACTTTAAAGTTAAATTCTTTTTGATATTCTTATCTACTCTACCTATTCTACAATAATTACCTAATTACTAGTGGATAGTGAGGTTTTGTTTTATTTTTCTAGACATTTTGGAACTGCTCAAATCATTTAGTATTAAGAAATATATGTTATTACCAAAACATTAATTATTTTGAAAACTACTCGCTTTCATTCCTTGGCAGGATATTAGCAACTTTATACAAAAAATCCGACAGGAACAAAAAAATTAATTAAATCCAAAAACGTTCCTTCCTCTATATTTAATAGACTTCTTTTCTGTACATCTCCGCTACTTGTATTACTGAAAATTTTTTTGTTGTGTTATCTACTTAGGGATCAGATCAAATCATTCGGAAAAGTGGATTCAAATATGGGCATAATAATAACTACATAACAGCACCAAAATTATTTGTAATACAGAAGTATTGTATTTAATAAAAAACAGTAATTAATTAATTTTGTACATTGAACTATTAAGTGTTTGTAAAAGTTCTCGGTGACCTATTTTCAGAAAACCACATCCTTAATACATAATAGAAAATCATTCTAATAATCAAAATAATAGAGAAACTATTACACATCTAAGTTCTAAATATTTTTGTTTTTCATAATAACTGCTAACTTGAAAAATATATTAAAGAAAGAAAATATCTACACACACACACACACACACACACACACACACACACACACACACACACACACACACTTATATATATAATATTCGCTCATACACACAGTAAAAAGAGCCTTCAGATATTGGAGGCCATCTACATTAAATCAATCAACCCACACTTAATAAAATAACATTTCAATCTGTTCACAACACATTGCATTGCATTTAGACATATACAGTTCTTTTAACATTTCGGTCTCTCACGCGGTGCGACGTCATAGAATTGCATCACAAATTTACGAACTGCGTCTGCTATTTGGTGACTTTTATCACTGCATAGGAATGTTTTATGTCAACACAAGATAAAATCATCTTTGATGGCGGATGTCTTTACGTTAACGTCCCTGTAACCTCTATGAAAATGGCTCATGTGAGCCGAAAGCTTAAGAACCAGCATAATAAAAGATATCCAAATGTTAGACAATTTTTGTCTTAATTTTCACCTGAAATTAGAGTCAAAATATGATGTTTAGAACGGCTCATGATTAAACATAATAGACATTCATTGTCTGTTATATTTAACAGCATATGTTTAAAATATATGTATATATATGTGTGTGTGTGTGTGTGTGTGTGTGTGTGTGTGTGTGTGTGTGTGTGTGTGTGTGTTGTCTCTCAAGTTTTTAGGGTTTTATGAGACAGAATTTTTGAAATTTTTTATAAACACTTGCCTAAATAAATAAGGAAGAACTTTTAATGAAATCTTTATGTCAATATGAGTGTACACAAGAATCCAATATGCAGTGGAATAAGAATTGACTTACATCCTAGCTTAAGAAGTGCCCTCTCATTTGAGAATTTCATCAAACATGACTCTCTTCAACTTCCACACCCTTGTTACTTTAAGAAATGTTTGTCCCCTTAATATCTCTTCCAGCCCTTGTTCTGCAATTCATTTGCACAAGCTATTTATGTAGTTTAATAGCTGCGTCTTGTCTTCCGTATATCCCGTGGGTAACAAATTCTTTAAGCCCTCTTTTCTCTTCATGTCTCAACTGTCACTTTCTGATTTAAGTGTCCTTTTTATTTCCATTTGTCCTTTAAATTTTATTCTTACAAAAGACGGAAAATAAAATAACGGAAAATAAAGAAAGTCCAAAACATTCTTTTGTTCGCTTTCACCCTCTCTCATTTTTTCTTTTCTTTTCTTTTCTTTTCTTTCTTTTTTTTTTCGCATGATTTTCACATTTTACTTCGTCTTCTCGAAGATTTGAAGATACTATTGTTTATCCATTCATTCTTGGACTGTATTAAACACCTGCAATCTCATCAATTGTTGTTGACTTTTTTCTAATGTACAATTAACAAGGTAAACGACCCATAATTAAAAGGTTCCATGCCAGTTTCACATCTGCATCTTGGAATGCTTCAATAAACAAACAACTATACTTTACTGACTAACCAGCTTCCGACAGCTTATCTTCCCACAGTGCAATCAATAGGACTGCATATGTCTGATAATACAAATTAGTGTATTTATTAGACTATACGGTTTCTGCAACTATTGATTTAAATATTTCACCTGGCAAATTTTAAAATTTTGACTTTTCCTTAGGTTAAATTATTATATATGACTTCTCCATCAAACTTATTGACCATACACGATATAGATTTGGTATTTGGTTTTCGATTCTTTTGTTTTAGAAACAGCAGAAAGAAAATTATAAATTTTGTTAATAAAATAAAATAATGCATAAACTAATATGGCTGTTATGCACAAAAATATGCCTGAGGCAGAACAAAAAGTTCTATTGATTATATTGACGTTACTTTAAAACAGAAGCCAAAAGTTAAATATAATAAAGTAAGTCTAATCCCACACCTGGCGTTCGAATTTTGTCTCCGAATGTATTCTACTTTTATTTATAGTGTCTAAGAAATGGAAAATAGTGAAGATAGTAAAATCAACTAGTTGGTGTAAGTGATAATTCATTATATACAACGAAGTTTTGTGTGAGTCGAATGGTTTTGGGTTGCATCAAAACTAATGGTGGAATAAGGTTGGTGAGAATAAATGGCACAGCGATCAGTGAAAAAACATCACTTTGCGCTGAAAATATGAAACTGGTTACACAAGTACTTGGTGAACTTCAGGTACACTACTGACCCCTCATCACAGACATCAGATTTAGATATCATTGAGCATTATTTACACTGTTTATAAGAAAACAAACTGGAAACGGAAACTTGAAATAAAAACCACCAAGAGAAACTCCAGTGACATCAGCAAACATCATCCCAGAGAAAAACGGACGTAGAAGAAAAAAATGATTGGATCACGACATTCTCGACATGATGCAAAAGAGACAGAAAACAATGCCAAGACAAGAAACTACACAGAAAATAAAGGACAACGTAAAGACTGGCTAAACGACAAATGTGTAGAAATAGAGATATTGAGCTTGACAAAAAGGAGCTATGCATAAAAAATAAGGGAACTAACAGGACAAAAGATATGCTCAGCCACAGGAAGCATAAAATCCAAGGACGGAACGATCCTATTAGAAAAAAAGAAAAATACTTCCACAATGGAAAGAATATATCAGAAATCTTTTCCACAAGAGAGAGCAGCCGATCATACACAGAGAAACTGACGGACCCGAAATATTATAAGCGGAAGCGGAAGCTGCACTGGCAAAACTGAACAGAGACAAAGCAGCTGAATCAGACGGCATTGTAATGGAGATTCTGACAGCCTTAGACGATTTCGGCGTAGACAAAATTACAAAAATATTAAATGAAATTTATAACAGCGGTGAGATACTAAAAGACATAAGCAGATCGATTTTCATAGCACTGCATAAAAAGACAGGCACAAACAAATGCGAACTCTACCGAACAATCAGCTTAATATACCAAATCTCATCATCCGAATCCTGACAAATAGAGCGTGCAGTAGAATCAGATCAGAGATAGGACAAGAACAGTGCGGTTTCGTCAAGGATACGCCAAAAAGACTTGATAGAAATGCTCAGCAATCAAGAAATATTTGGGAAAGACATTAGAGTAATCAAGAACTTCTACCTACGAGCAGGAAACGAGTTCAGCAGATATACAAATATATAAATGGGTGTTAAACAAGGGCGTGTCTTCTCATTAGATATATTCAACCTGTACAGCAAAGCAATTCTGGGAGAACTAGAATCCTGCTACCTTCTACAGAAGGTAGCAAGGGAAAGCGAGAGAGAAAGATAAAACATAAACTACAAGAAAAGAGAAGCCCAAAATGCCAACTACAGATCGGAGATGCTAAATCAAGGAGATGCAGAAATCTAACTACCTGGGAAGTGTTCTGACTGAAAATGGAGAGTGCAACACTGAGATGCGAAGGTGTATTTACATGGCCAAAGACGCATTTCAAATGCTAAGCAGAGTAATGAGAGAAATGACAATTTCGTTGAAAACAAAGTACTGGACAGTTATGTGATGTCTCTCCTCCTATATAGAAGTGTATACAGGGCAATCTTCTCAAAGATGAAGGAGAGACTCGAAGCAACAGAAAGATGCTGAGGATACCATGGATCGAACGACAAGGTTTTGAATAGGATGCAAACGAAAAGGAAACTCGTACTTAGCATCAGGAAGAAACATCTGAAGTTTCTAGGACAGGTATGAGGAAGAAGGTTTGAAGAATCTAATACTTACAGGATGGATATACGGAAAAAAAAACAAGGGAAAGAAACGCGAAAAATGCTTGACGGACTTGAGCAAGTGAATGGCGAAGCGGGGATTGGTTGAGATACGAAGAGAAAAAGTGTTATTAGCGACAAAAAGTATGGGTAAGAGAACATTCATGTTCACCTACGTCCTGAAGCACAGAAAAATTTTCGAAGTATTGTCTTCACCTTTGTTGTTGTTCTCACACCGTTTCCGACGTCGTTCTCTCCGGCCATCTACAGGAAATATAAATTACCATATTTAACAGTAATTGAAATATTTCAACATTGAACACTATTCTATATACTGCATGCAACAAACAAGTATCGCACTGACAAAAAACATTGTAGATGTAAGCAATTTTGTATTTAGATTACTTTTTCACACGTCAGGTGGAGGATATAGTTAGAGTCATGGGATTTATTAAATAATTATTATAAGTTTAAACTTCTGAAACTACTGAAATAAGTATAGTGTCATTTTTCTCTAATAGTTTATAATATTTTAATGTCCTATTTCCAATATCCACATGCATTCAAATCTCTATATCAACTTGAATTGCGCAATTTATAAGCAGAAACTTGTACTATATTCCTGAATGACAACTACTAACCTTGAAAATACACTATTCAAAACTTTCAGCTTCTTAGTAAGAAAAAATTCATCATATTGATATATTACGAAGATAATTCATTGCTTTTGTTCACAACTGGAATTATTGTTTAATTTAAAAAAAGTGTGGTGAAAATATTTGGAGATTCTAAAGATTTTGAGACGTCAGTAAACAAAATGGTTTTACTCACCCAACTTGTAGTAATGAATTCAGATGGAGTGTGTGTGTGACATAAGTAAAAAACCGCGCATTTATAATAATCTGCTTGCTGTAGCCATGTGACGGGGACAATATTGAACATATTGCTTCTATTTATGCTCACCAAGTTACTATGATTCGTTCCAGCAAGAGAACTCAGTCTGATATGAAACTGGTTACGCAATACTTGGCTAACTTCTAGTTACTCCACTGACCACCATTCACAGTCACCATATTTAAACTTCATTGAGCATTTTTTCACTGTTTATATTCAAATTGTTGTCCTCATCTTTTTGGTTGTTATCATAACGCTTAGGCCTTCCTCAGGTGTATATCTATCTGAATAACCTACAGGGAATTCTGAACTGAACCCTTTATTTAATCTAATGGGATAGACTTTTCTATTCTCTTTTTATTGCTCATATCTAGAAATATCGTCTAGTTCTTAATTTATTTAGTACAATGACCTTATGGATAAAATCGGTGGTTTATAAATTTGGTGATATACTAGTTGTGAGTGCAATCCTTGGGCCGGGAAGTATGAACTTTTATTTAGAGGAAATCGGCGAACAATAAATGAACAGTACTAAATAAAATATGAACTAGACGATATTCGTTGTAATAGCAGCAACAAAGATGAGGACAATAGTTCGAATATAAATAGTGTAAATAATGATAACTCATCCCAGGAATTCAAGCAAAAACTCATGTCGCAGATCTTACTTAATTCACAGCAGACAAACCTAACAAAAACAACTGAATTATGGACAGCCCTGCAATATATATTGATAGAAATACACACGCAATGAATCCAAATTCCATGCCACGTTGCGGAACTATAATTATTCAGTAGAAGGGAGCAGCTAAAGGTTTTTAAAATAGCTATCTAATTTTTTTAATACTTCAGTTTATCAAATTGAAACTTTCGTTACTTTTACTCGCCTTTAGTCAAGCTAAACCAAGCTTAGCACATACTGCTATTTTATTATAGTTCTCCGTTTTCTTTGCTAATATTATATCAGAATATCTTATATGTTTGAATTGGTACAGGTATTGTTCTGTCAACGTCGAAAAAACCTCACGTTTATACACGTGCGGGTGACCAGAAAAATATATTTCTAGTATGTTTTTCGTGCAGTTTATAAAAAAAAATATTTATATTTTCTATCATACTTTAATTGCCTTCATGCATAGGTGAACGTTTTTATTAAACAGAAAGTGGAATGTTCGAATGAAAGAAATACAACCTGGATGGTTTTGTTAGCTTCGAATTTTAAATGTAATGAAACTTATGTAAATATGGATCTAGTTCTAAAATGTGTGAGCATGTCCATATGTGTGTGTAGGCCTAGTTATTTGCGTGTGTGTCTGCGTAAGTGTTGATGTGTATGTAGGTGGTGTAAATAAATGTTCCTCTCTAATTACATTTACTCTTTCTTTTTGTAAATACTACACCTTCACTCTTATATTGGAGTCTAGAATGTCATCTTTTTGTTAATCGTAAAAAAATAAACAAAAAACAGGTTCGAAAACAAACCAGTGAGGATTAAACTCAGTATGATAGTATTGTCTTGAAAGACGATCTTACGTGAGAAAACTTTACGTGTGTGTGTATGCGCGTTATTTCACATATGTTTCTAAGTGTGTGCGTGTTTCTAAGTATGCATGTGAAATCTTTCATATGCTTTCGAGTCAGTGTGTAATTTACAACTAATTGTGGGGTTTAATTATCTCTATTCTTTTAAGTTATAAAGGCAAAACTAAAATAATTAAACCAGTGATATTTTTATAAGATTTATAATTAACAAGTTACATTTTTCTGAAGGGTAACTAAGGCATGGAAATTCGCTCTCATTACACTGGCTTATCAACACAAGATATAAGTTTGCCTAGAGTTAGGGTCTTTTAATTGCTCTCCTTTAGCTGGTCGGTTCAGTAACACATATATCCTGTGAGTCAATGAGAAAACAAAACATTTTATTCAAAAATTGATGTGACGTCATAATATGTTCATTAGAGCTTTATTAAAAGAAACGCCGTATGTTCATTTTTAAGATCAATTCAGTATATTCTCATTGATTCAGTTTCCTTTGTCTCTGTTTAACAGTTTCCTTTGTCTCTGTTTAACAGTTCATGTTCTAGTGCCCATGAGGTTACAGTGAGAGAAAAATCAAGGTACAAAGGATGTCGAAAAAAGATAAGAGACTGATGGAAATCATGGAAATAGAATATAGCAGTTGACGTTACATTTAAACATTTAGAGATTGTAGCTATCAGGGAAGCAAGCAATTGGAAGAGTGTTCCACAAATGAGAAGTACGAGAAAATAAATTGTTAGAGTATAATCATCATCATTTATCCATAACACCCAGATGGTGCATAGGGCAGCAACTTTTTGTTGCTGTTTCTGTAACAAACTGTTTTTTATGGGGCAGGGTTGTTAGCGCTGCACCCAACCCCCAAACCTGGAGGACCGGTGGACCATTCTTGGTTCTTACGTTTACAGCACCTGGTATTCCCAAATGGTCACACATTTAAGTACTGACCAGGCTCGATGTTGTTTAACTTCGCTGATCGGACGGGAACCGGTGTATTCAACACAATATAGCCGTAGACTGTTAGAGTATAAAAGGTGGTTATATTGAGTTATTTCGACGGTAAAAAGGTGGGACATTGATGCCAATCTAGTAGCACGAATAGATTCATGTGGGCGGGGCATCAGGGAAAGAAGCTTTTCAGGACAGTAGCCCTGAAAATACTCGTAGAAAATAAGTTACATCATGTCGGTGAGAAAGTGACGCAAGGTAAGCTGTCAAGTCAGAATTGATTACATTTCCTTTGGATTTTATCAAGAATCTCAAGATGAATAGCAGGAGCACCCTACTAGATATGGCAACAGTATACAATGCACAGGCGATTTATAAATGTGTAAAAGAAATTCTGACGAGAAAAACTTTCTGGCCCGACACAGTGACCCACCTTCCTAGCAGTAGATGCAGCTATAGTTTCGATAGACTCATTTCATTTGAGAGAGTGAGGCCAAGAAGGCGCAGTGTGTTGCTCTCTAGGAGACTAGCGTCATCCATTCTGACAATAGGTAGGAAAGTTTCTCTATGGTGTAAAAGAAGACCAGCTATGTTTTTAGGCATCACAATTTACGATCTATTTTCTTTCCCATTCAATCACAGATTGGATGTCTTTTGAAGAGTCAGCTAGCTTTACTTTGTCGGCCTTGACCGATGTACTATTGAGACGGAAGAAATAGTGATTTAATCTTCACAGATACATACTTGACAACTGATTACATCTGGAAGATCATTGATGAAGATCAGAAAAGGCGTAAGACTTAGGATATAGCCTTTAGAGATGTCTGTGTTCGTATAAAAGGATCTGGAAGCTTGCTCGTCCAAAACAACCTTCATTTCACAAAAAAACGATTAGATTAAGTCCAACAATTGTCCAGAAATACCGTAGCCCTGAAGCTTGTACAGAAGACCTGCATGCCAAATGCTGTCAAATGCTTTCGAGATATCAAAAGCAACAGTCTTGAGCTTCGCCGTTCTTATATATATATATTCGTTGATTATCTTTAGCACATCAGCGGCAGACCTGGCGAAGCGGAAGCCATATTATTTTTCAGAGAGAAGTTTCTGAGATGTGAAATGCCTAATTATTTCAGTACTGATAATAGCCTAACCAAAAAGAGGTAAGAGGTTAATAGGGTGATAATTAGAGGGGTCAAAGGGCCCTCAAGAGTTCTTAAATACAGGAACTACAGAAGCAGAAAAGCAGGAAGCAGTGAAGTAATAATTATAGAGTTTGGGGAGGACATAAGTCAGCTCAAGCGCACATTTCTTTAGGAAGATGACTAGAATTCCATCCCCTTAGCTTGCTTTATGAGTGTCAAGCTTGGAAATTATGTTAGAAATCAGAAACGGAGTAATATATACTTTACTCAGTTGAGCCTCAGTTTTAGGTAGGAAATCGGGTTTGTGTACTTCAGACGAGTCAAGTGGGGAATTGGAAAAGAATTTGCGTGCAAAGCAATCAACCTTGTCCGCTGTGGATGTGAGGACATTGAATTGATTGAATAGAGGAGGGATCGAGTGTTTACTGTTTTGCAGTACACTCTTGCAGAGCTGCCAGTAGTCTTTGGAACCAAACTTGCAAGATGCTATCCGCTGTTTCCTTCTATCTGCAGGCAACAGCTTAAAATAATTTAGGAAACGCTTACATTCATTACGTGAAAAGACAAAGAAGCGCCTATTGTAATAAGACGTGTCGAAGCCGAAAGAATTGATTCCTGTGAACGATGACAGCTGAGCAAGTAGGAACGAACCACGTAGATGAACGAGGTTTAAGTCAGAATCTTTTAAATAGAATAACATCATCAGTGAAGTATCTCTTTTCACTCAGTAAGAGACCTCAGATGCGCAACCTTGAATAGAGAGTTTAAAACATTTTTCAATGGACGTTGCAAAGAAAATCATGGAACGAGTTCCAGTCCGTTCATTGATAGCAGTAAGATATTCTGCTAGTAGGAGATTCTTGGATATTTACATCACAGCATAATCAGAGTTGCCAAGATGGTAGAGTTGAATGGCATGGCAAGAGTCAGGGATAGAAGTAAGAAAGAGATCTAGAAGAGAAGTATGTCCATTAGGGTTAGTTGGAAAACGCGTGGGAAATTCACCACTTGCATGAGAGACTAAGTGACTACATTAAGATCGGTTAAAGAGTTTACTATCCACTTGGAATGATGGGCATTGAAGTTACCGAACACAAATATATTAGCGAATGGGTGAAGGGAAATGAACGTTTCGATTATATGAAATATTATCCAGCATGCAACAGTCAGGATAGGAAGAAGAGCGGTAGAGACTGCATTGAAAGCTTTCTGAGTTAAGTAGGGAGAGAGATCGAGACACATGTAAGAGTGGACAGGAGATTTAAGATCTCCCTGACCAGAGGGAGATTTTTGCTGATATAAACTCCCAGACTATACATGTGGACATTGGAGTCCTTCCTAAAAAGAGGTAGGTATCCAGGATAAAAATCAGTAGAGGGAATTGTAGGATTGAGGTTAGTTTCGTAGAAAGCGTGAATGTCAGGGTGTTTTTCGTAGAGGAACGATTCCACACTGCAAAAGTCGGTATATTAGAAAAAGTAATGTTGCGGGGTTTAGGTGTTTTTGTTTGGCTGATTTCATTTTATATCGTTGATTGTGTATTATCAATATTTAGAGCCCTTTTGTTAAGGAGATGTGTAGAGTAGCCAGTAGCAGTCGGTCGTCAAATGTGACATGTACGAAAAGAGAACTGGCACAGACTGCAACAAAGGAAATACCCGGGAACCCCTTCCTAAACAAGAAACAAGAGATCAGCCCCTATTCCTCTTCAAGAGAATGGGGAGTACGAACCGAGATATAGAAGAGTCTGTCTACTCCTATTAAAAAAATGAATTTTATTAAGCTTTAACTTATAGGTCAGAAGATCCGTTACTGAAAAAAGTTATTTATCAGCATTTACATAACCCAAGGATGTGCGTTGTGGTACAGTGGATATCGGCTCGGAACGAGAAACCGGGGAGCCGAGTTCGAATTCCAGTTGAATCCATTGTATTCACTTACGCGCAAATACCCTTGGGAAAGGTATTAATCCGTCTGCTTCCTTCCAGTTATGGGTTAAATAGCAGGACAGATTGGGTTCTATAGCCTTGCTTGGCAACCAGTCTACCACAGAAAGCAATGGCAACCTACTGCGGGATAATCTTCTGCCCAGTCAGTCATGTCTCTTTCGAGACATGATCGCCCAAGCGTGTATCACGTATGGCACTTAACTGACTGACATAACCCAATAGTTCGTCTTAGATAAGAAAAAACAACAAATGCTGCGAAAAAAATTAAAAGATATTTCTTTTTTTCCTTGCCTTTTTTTAAAAAAAAAATATGTATAAATTAACAATCACATTCCGAAATTTACACATTTAAAGACATATCACAAATTTTACCGAAAGTTAGGTCGAGGGGTTTTAACACAAAACGCCGAAGTGACTTACAAAAACAAAAGAAAACAAGAAATAACCCTTATTTCTGTTCAGGAGGAGTAGAAGCATGAACGAGCGATAGGAGAGCTTATTTACTCCTAATGAAAAAAAAAGAAAAATCAGAAAAAATATAATTTAAATTTACAAAGTTTTGACTTAGTATGAGTCAAGAAATCCATTACTGCTTCAACAAAAACAAAAAACAAAGAAACAGTTCAAAATTTGTAAGTTGCCAAGTAAAGTGAAATAATTCGAATTTACAAAAAAAATTTACTTTTTTGGCAATTGAAATCAGCAAAACTAATTAAGCTGAATGAAAATTTAAATCTATGCTTCCCAATATCAAGCTGGCAAAATGGGACGGTCAAAGAAACACGATGGGTAAATGGCAGAATAGCAAACACGGCAAAGTCATAAACAACTAAAATAAAATAAAAAAACGGCCGAAACGTCGCAAACATGGCAATAAATTTGAGGACAAGAGTTGAAATAGTGTAAATAAATGTAAAGTAAATTAGTTTGAATCTACGAAAAGATTTAGTTTTTTTTAGAAAACTTAAGTCAGCAAAAGTAATTATGTTTTTTATATGTTTTAAGTTATATTTGCTTATCATACTGTTAATTTTTTTACACAGCTATGATGGCGAGTCAACTTGTCTTTTAATGAATTAACATCACACTTTAATCTTGTTCTCGTTTTACTTGTAAATATTGTAAAAACATTCTCTGCTTCTCCAAAATAGAACAGTGTTCCCCATTTATTTTGAGTTCTGAGGATTTAATTATATTTTGGAAAATAATATCTGAAGACCTGTTTTATTTTCGTCATCAAGCGCAGAAAAACCTCAGAGAATATGATAGACGTTTATATTATTCTATATTTGGTTTAATTTTGTTTTTCGTTCAAATTGTTCCAGAAAGCAATTCACTTGCAGGTAAAGATTCTCAGTGGTAGAATGCTGAATTTCACCTGTTCAAAATTTTATTTTATCCTATTTTTCTATGGAAGGTTGAAAGTTTTTATTCAAAAATAATATTTTTCTTTTCAGCATATTTAATGTCGTGGACCGTTTTCATTCAATCTGAGATACATCTGACATTTAAAAATTATTCATTTTTTTATTATCTTTGGCTATTTTTACGTTTCATCAATGTTTTACGAAAATTTCCATTAGTCGTCACAAAATGACGGTCAAATATCAGGTAAGCACCAACATTGAGAAAAAGATTTCGATCGCTTTAATCGTTCCATTTTCCCTTCAGAACGTAGGCAAACATGGCTCTTTACATTTTTATTTCCTTTATCACCTGGGAATTGCCAGTAGAAGACCTCTCCGCTATTTTTGTTGACACAGGTAGTGATGCGGTTCCCCGTTGCCTTCTCCACGGCTACGAATTCAGAGCAGTTTATTAGGGGAGAACGAATAGATTCATACCTTTCACAAAAGTATCGTGTGAAAATAAATGGAATAGCCAGCCAGTCACTCACTCAAGTGCCATACGTGGTACACATTCGAAAGAGACATGACTGACTGAGCAGAAGATTATCCCGCAGTAGGTTGCCATTACTTCCTGCGGTAGACTGGTTTCCCGCACAAAGCTACAGAACTCAATCTATCCTGTTATTTAACCCATAACTGGAGGGAAGAGACAGATTAATACCTTTCCAAAGGGTATTTGCGCGTAAGTTAATACAGGGAATTCAATTGGAATTCGAACTCGGCTCACCCAATTTCTCGTTCCGAGCCAATCTCCACTGCACCACAACGCACGTCTGATGGAAAAGACTTGGTCAGAAATTAAATATATCTAAGCGTAATACTTGACTGGCGTCAAATTATAGTTGAGCTGGCGAGATGAAACCGGAATTTCTATGCTAATAATTTTTTCTTGCCCTTCTCACTTGTATAACTCTCCTCCAGGTACATCTTTTCTAGTTAAATTTAATCTCCAAAAATTTAAATGCAATGTCAATCGCTATCTATTGTTTTCTTGATTACTCTTTTCTCTTTCTGTCCACTATTAATGTTTCTGTTCCTAATTTTTCAATGCCCTTTAACCCCATGTGTTTTAGCGGTTTTACTGCCTTGCTTGGGGTGACACAGAATTTTAAAAAATAGACAAAAATCTTCACTCGTTTTTTTATGCAAGAAAATAGTAAAATTATAACATTGGTGCCTACTAACGCGTTAAAGAAAAGAAAAGTAATATTATTAATTTTAAAATTTATAAGTATAGTGTAAGATGGGTTATCCGTTTCAATTTATTTTGTTTTTTACGCTTGTGTTACTATTAATATGCCATTGATATAACGAATATATATCGAAGGCTTGGAGCAATTTTCAAAGATTTTGTTTACGACACTGATCATGTAGACAGTTGATAAAGTGGGACAGGGAGTCAGTCTTTGAATAAATATTAAAATAATGATGAGAAAGATTTTCTTTGCCATATAAGATAGGTGTTTATGCAGAATCTTTGGTCTAATATTTAGAGGTTGAAACTAAGAATGCATCATTATTTTAATATTTATTCAAAGACTGTCCCACTTTATCAACTGTCTACATGACCAGTGTCGTAAACAAAATCTTATATTATATGCTTGTATTACTGTGTCTATAATCTTTTTGATAGGCTTTCAAAATCTAACGAGGATCGGGTGACATTATATATATACACACACACACATAGGGTGCGATGGGTAAATTCTCGCTATATTTTATATTTTTAATTTTGCCTACATGCGTTATTTGTTTTTATGTTTTTTGTTGTATTTTGTTTTGTCGTCTGCACAGTACAGTAGGATCAGTTGGGCACTGTATATGAGAAAAGAAGCACTATGATGCAATTCTATTTGCCAGAAATTTGGAAATCACATGCTGTACCGACTGGCATTCACTCCAAAAGCTCCAATACGAAAATTTTAGAGTGTTTCGGTTTCACTCTTAGAACAGTGGAAATGGTTTTGAAAGAGTTGGATGAGTCTAATGGTGATTACCAAAGTACGGAAGCACGGAAAATTTACTCTGACCGCTCTGAAAAGAAAAGCTTCTGAATTTGTTGGTGAAGGGTTCAGACTCAACACGGTGGCTTACATCGAGTGCCTTGAGAAGGTAGTGTTGCCCTGGGTCAAGAGAGTAGCTGCTGGAACACCCTCTGTCTGGCAAAGGACACTGCATCATGCATCACAAGCAAGCGAATCTCCCCAGACTGCAACATCATTTATTATTAAGTGTCGGCGCAGTTGAACGAGAGACGAAGAAAAGACCTTGTAACACAAAAGATGAATTGAAGACAAGGATTATGGTAACATTTGCCAACTTAAACAAAAAAGTGTTGCAGGAGTTTCCGAAATCGTCAGAAGATCATGGTGGAGGCTAATGGCGATTTTTTAAATAAATCTGCTCGTTAGTGTTCAAAGATATTTTTGCGTAATTTTGATGAATATGTCTGTTAAAATGAGATGTCAGTGTTATTCACTTTCTTCGTAATTTATGCGACAGTTTATCCATCACACTTTGCATCTGCGTATGTGTCTGTGATATATATATATATTTATTTAGTATATCGAGGCAGCAAGTAATTTTCTAAACATATGCTATTAAATATAAGTGACAATGAATGTCTATTATGTTTAATCATGAGCCGTTCTAAACGTCGTATTTTTGCTTTAATTTCAGTTGAAAATAAAGACAAAAATTTTCCAACATTTGGATAATTATTTCTTGGTTTTCCATTGCAATAGTGTTAGGATCATTTAATGCTGCAGCATCATGTAACCTAAATTTAGTATATCGAGGCAGCAAGTAATTTTCTAAACATATGCTATTAAATATAAGAGACAATGAATGTCTATTATGTTTAATCATGAGCCGTTCTAAACGTCGTATTTTTGCTTTAATTTCAGTTGAAAATAAAGACAAAAATTCTCCAACATTTGGATAATTATTTATTGGTTTTCCATTGCAATTTCTTAGTGTTAGGATCATTTATATTATATATATATATATATATATATATATATATATATATATATATATATGTGCACTTTGCGCTCATATTTTATTCTTCCGTATCTATATGTAACTGCGTTTGCCTTTAACACAAAAATGCTATTTCATTCTTTAATATTAAATACCTTATGATGAAAAATATTTTTCAATAAGAGATGCTGTGCTTTGCCACTTCCTGTTCGCAACCAATGTTAATAAAAAAAAATTACATTCTATAATTATTCCTTAATGCTCTGAACTGACATCGCTAAAAACTGAGGCATTTCTGCACTCATCAATTTTTTTAATGCAATAAAAGCTGAATAGGCAAATGGAAATAATAGATTCACGAAAGATATTTTGGTTATTCATTACTAAAAACGGAATGCTGGGAGAAAAATTGCCTGGTAAAACTGTCAAATCAGTATTTCACAGATGATTTTAATTTTATCATATGTATCATAAAGGAAAATCTATAAATTAACTATTCCGCATACTCTCTCGAGAAAAATTGTCGCTGTGCTTGTAAAATAGTTAAATAGTTCCTATTTACCTTTTCACTTGTATATGAACCACTAGATGAATATTTTTATAAACTGATAATAAATACGTTAGTAATTTGAGGAGGACGATCAGCTTAGTCCAGTAGAGAACTAAGTAATGGGGATAATAAGACAGTATTGCACTTTCTTAAAGTGGTAATAACCTGCCTTTATTTCAAAATTCAATCGTACCTCTGAGCTTGGAAAATTTCGACGTGATGTAATTATTAGCAAGCTTATCTCGCTAGTTCAGTTACGACTGAATATCAAGTTCGAGCCTTACTGAGCGTTCCATACTTTCGGTCTTGTGCCACATATAAATTACGCTTAGAAAATCATCACTATGAGTTTGAACTCTGATCATTGGTGGAGGTAAAGAACGGGCAATTACTTCAAGAGGTTATTATTATTATTTTGATTTGTTGTCTTTCGTCTAACACTTAAGTTAAATGAAATTTCTTATTGTGATGTTATTGTCTGAGTTTTCTAAATACGTGATCAGTACTTCAGTATTTCAGACGAGGACGGATTTTTGTGGCTTTCCTAATTTAGGTATCAGTACGCTTAATCATTTCTATCGCTCCAGCTACTACTGGAATTATGGCGATTTTCTAAGCGTAGCTTAGATGTGACACAAGGCCGAGAGTCTGAGAGACAACTACTGAAATTATGGTTGCGTTATAATGACACATTCTTACAATTTCTATTTTCAGATCGTTATATTCGAAGAGTCCAAATTCAAATTCTGTCGCTGAAATGGCTTTTATCTGGTGACATCATGAGTATTTATGTTCTTTGAAGTTTTTAATAGCAAAAAAGCTCTAGGATCTATTGGCTTTTTTTTTATAGCCAGTTTAGATGGTAAATTGTTAGATTAAATTAACGCCACCAATTTCTAGAACCAGCAGCGCTTTTTTCATACGATTTTTGTATAGAATAACTTAGTATGTTGTTATATTATCCAAATGAAGATATTGACATAACCTAGTATGCCTATTTTAAAATTTATTTAGTGCTAGGATAGATCAAACAGTTATTTTACGAAATATTAGCATAATTATAAAAGAAGAAAATTTATTTTGTAATTAGTTATACTTGCTGAATTTTCACAGCATGGGATTAAGTAAAAGCAAGCCTCGTCAGTACTCTGTTACTTTCGTCAATATTTTAGCTGATGGGTCGTATGGATAGTCTTTATCGTCCCTTGGATTTTCAATACTAATCTTTTTGTAGGCCATTTTAGGATTCTTCTAAGCCTACCAATAATAATACATTTTCACTTCTCTGGTAAGGTCGCTTTGCAAGATAGGATACTGTTATAATCAGTTCAACTTTCACTAGCTGCTCCTCAGTGATTCTTCTTCTTCTTCTATGTGCCCTGTCCCTTCAGGACGTAGGCGATCATGGATCTCCACGTCTCCCTATCTCTTGTGGTTCTTAGTATGTTTGCTCCTGTTGCTCCTGGCAACCCCCGTTCCGTCATCCACCTGATCAGACCCTGCAAATATGTTATCCGCTGCCTTCCTCTGTCTCTCTTTCCTTCTATCTGTCCAGTCAGTATCAGGTTCTCCAGGCTCTCCTTCCTCATTGCATGTCCCAGGAACTTCAGTTGTCTCTTCCTGATGCTCAGCATCAATTTCCTTTTTGTTGACATTCTTTCTAACACTTCGTCGTTGCTTGTATGCTCAGTCCACGATATCCGTAGCATCCTTCTGTAGAACCACATTTCGGCCGCTTCCAGTTTTGTCCTCATTTTTGATGATATTGTCCAGCATTCACAGCCGTATTGAAGAACTGACATCACGTAGCAGTCTAGCACTCTTTTCTTCGTTTCTATTGAGATCTTCCTGTGTGTTAGTATTTTGCTCATCTTCTGGAACGCGTCCTTTGCCATGCCAATTCGCCTTCGGATCTCCGTGTCGCACTTTCCATCTCCTGTTAGAACACTTCCTAGGTAGTTAAATTCTTGGACTTGTTTGATTCTGTTATCCCCCACCTGTATTTGGCATTTTGGGTTGTATCTTTTGCTGATAACCATGCACTCAGTTTTCTTAAAGTTTATTTGTAGTCCCTTCTTGTCACTCTCCACTGCTACTTTCTGTATGAGATCTTGCAGTTTCATTTCCGTGTCCGCAATCAGTACTGTATCGTCCGCGTATCTTATGTTGTTCAGGTTGTGGCCTCCAATAACAAATCCTGGTGTGTCATCTAGGGTCCTCAAAATATTCTCGCTGTATAGGTTGAACAAATCCGGTGAAAAGACACATCCTTGTCTTACGCCTTTTTCTATTTTTGTGTATCTACTGAGGTCGTTACCTGTCCGTATGCAGGCCATTTTCTGCCAGTAGAGATTCTTGATTATTCTTATGTCTTTGCCGAAAATGTCGAGGTTGCCTAGCATTTCCATCAATTCTTTGTGTCGTATTTTGTCGAATGCTTTCGCGTAATCAATGAAGCATAGGTACAAGTCTTTCTTCATTTGTAATACCCTTTCAGAGAGCATCCTAATCATGAATATAGCGTTCCTTGTTCCAGTGTCCTTGACGAACCCGCACTGTTCCTGCCCTATCTCTGGCCTGTTTCTGCTTCTCGCTCTATTCATCAGGATTCTGACAATCAGTTTTGTAATGTGACTCATTAAGCTGATAGTTCTGTGTAGTTCGCACTCGTTTGCACCAGGTTTCTTCGGCAGCGCTATAAATATCGACTTGCATAGGTCGTCTGGTATTATTCCGCTGCTATAAATTTCGTTTATTATGTCGGTAATCCTTTCTATGCCATATTCTTCTAAGGCTGTCAGCAGCTCTATCACTATGCCATCTGGGCCAGGTGCTTTGTTTCTTTTCATTTTGGCCATTGCAGCTTCCACTTCGGATTTTAGTATTTCCGGTTCATCCATCTCCTTGTGTATTCTCGGTTGTTCTCTCTTGTCGCAAAAGAGATCCTTTATGTATTCTTCCCATCGCTGGAGTATTTCCTCTTTCTCTAATATGATTGTCCTTTCCTTGGATTTTATGCATCCTGTTGAGGAACAGGTTTTTTGTCCTGTCAGTTCTCTTATCTCTTTATGCATCTCTGCTTTTTTGTTCCTGCTCAGTCTCTCTACTTCTGCACATTTGTTGTTGAGCCATTCCTCTTTGGCTTGTCTGCATTTGTTCCTTATCTCCCTGTGAAGTTTTTTGTACTCTGCTCCGTGTCTTGGCGTTATTTTTTGTCTCCTTTGCATCATGTGGAGGATCTCTTCGGTCATCCACTCATTTTTTCTTCTGCGTCTGATTTCCTTTGGGGCTATGTTGTTCGCTGAGGTCACCATTGCTTCTTTTAATGAGTCCCATTTTGAGTATCCTTTTCCAATTTGTTCTTCATATTTCTTTCTCACGCTGTTATTATATTCTTTCTGCAGGGTGAGATCGTCCTCTAGTGTGTCGTATTGCAGTCTTGGTGATATGCTGGGCATCTTCAGTCTTCGGAGTTTCACTTTTAGTTTGCAGATGACTGGGACGTGGTCACTTCCGCAGTCAGCACCTGGGTATGTTTTGCACTGGACTACTGCGTTCCTTAATCTCTTGTTTATAGTTATATAATCTATTTGGTTCTTCGTGTCCCCTCCTGGGCTTCTCCATGTCCATAAACGTCGTGGGTGTTCTTGGAACCAGGTGTTAGTAATGACCTGGTCATTGTCCTTTCATTGGATCCATTTTTCTCCTCTTTCGTTGCGCTCTCCTAGTCCGAAGTTGCCGTTCGTGTCTCCTTCTCTATCTTTACCTACCTTTGCATTTAAGTCCCCCATTATTATCCTAACTTCTTGGCTTTTGCACTGAGCCTTAGCACTGTCCAGTATTGAATAGAATGATTCTATTTCGTCCTCCGAGCTTTGAGTTGTTGGCGCATAGACTACTATAATAGCTATATTGAGGGGCCTTCCCCGCAGTTTAACCAAGAGGACTCTCTCTGACAGTTGCCAGTATCCAAGTACACATCTCTTCACTTGTTTGTTTAGTATTAAAGCGACACCTTTTTCGTGTTTTTTACCTCCTGCATAGATTATCCTGTGGGTGTCGCTACTGAAATCTCCGTTATTAGGCCATCTTGTTTCACATATTCCTAGGATGCTGATATTCAGTCTGTTCATCTCCTGTTTGACATTCTCTAGTTATCCACAGTTCAGTATCCTGACGTTCCATGTTCCTATAGTGAGTTTGTCTTTGATTCGCACAGTTGCAGGGTAACGGTCCAGAGACACCTGTTGCTCATGTCGTTCTTTCCCGGGCGAGGGACAAATTTTGGAGTAAAATGTCCCCTTTACGCCGTTGGTGCTAACAGTCGCCGGATGACGGTCAGGTGGCACCTGTTGCCCATGCCGGTCCTTACCGAGCGAGGAGTTGCTTCCTTGGGAAGTAACCCCCTTCACGCTGTTGGATTTCATATATTTATTGTGACTATCCATGATTGAGCGGGGGTAGATAGTGGAGTGGCATCCCGTTGCCTTCTCCACGATGATTTATTGAGACATCACCTCTAGTTAGCTGGCCGTTGACTCTTTGAGAGTTCTTCCGCCATTTGTAGGTTTATATTTTTTTTTATACCTACAGGGATGCTAACGTCCCAATTAAGTATACATATAGTTGATGTAAAAAAAAAAATATATATATATACTAAGTTTTAACTTAGTATAAGTCGAAATGGAGTTCCGACATCAGAAAAATTTAGTATATTTATATGAAACAAAATTAAATGGTAAAAGAAAACAGATACAAAATAGTCTAAATTCTAAGAACCGTTCTTAATTCAGCTTACTAAATAGCGTCATCAGCTCGTTTTCCAAACTTTGTATTGTTTTCTTTTATTCGATTTATAAAAAATGATATTGTAGACACTAATATAAGAGTGATGGTGTGGCATTTGCAAAAGAAAAAGAGTATAAGAAAATATGTACTCAAATATACATATAAGCAAAAAAAAAACTATTATAATTTATACACACACACACACAAATATATCCACCCCTTCATATACATACGGACATACGCACACAAAAGATCATACTGGCATAAGTTTTATTAAATTTAATATTTGAAGTCACAAAAACAATTCAGGCTGTATTTCCATCAGAAAATTTCCCTAACAGTTTAATGAAAACATTCAACAATACCTGAAGATTATAGAGTATGATAGAAAAATATGAAAGTGATTTAACTAAATTATTTATAAACTACGTGAAAAGCATACTAAAAATATATTTTTATGGTTACCCACATGTACATAAACTATGAGTTCTTTTCGATGTTGACAGAACAATGTCTACCAGTTCAAATGTATAAGATATTTGGGTATAATATTCGCAAAGAAAACGGAGAAATATCATAAAATCAGACAGCAATATGTGCTAAGCTTAGTTTAGTTTGACTAAAAATGATTAAGATTAATAAAAGTTTTAATTTGATAAACTGAATCATTAAAAAAATTAGATAGCTATTTTTAATAACTTTTAGCTGCTCCCTTCGACTGAATAGTTATAACTCCACAACGTTGCGTGGAATTTGGATTCGTTGCGTGTGTACTTTTATCTACATAACGCAGTTGTTTTTGTTAGGCTTGGCTGCTCGGAATTTAGTAATATCTGCAACATGTCCCATTCAATGGATTTTTGTTGAAATTTCTTGGATAAGGAGTTATCTGCTGAGTGGTTGGGAGAATGGATATCTGGTAGTCACCCAAGCATTCATGTAACCAGTTTCATATCTTCAGCGTACAATGGAGGAGGTTGAGTTATCTTACTGGAACAAATCATCTCTACAGATTAATTTTGGTGAGTATAAATGGATGCAAACGGTTTGCACAAGACATACTCCAATCTATGTTCAGTCCTTTCCGCATCAATGGCAACCACAAGTAGATCATTATATATATCCAACCATTTTACACATGACATTCGAGATTCCGATATGGGACTGATTGTGTGGCATTTGCAAAATTCGGGTAAAAAAATAATGGCGCCAACATTAAATCTAAGAAGTCATTGGATATAGATACATTTTAATAAGTCTCTAGTTTTACAGTTCAACAGTAGTTTTCTTTTTAGTTTTCTTCTAGAAAAAGATCATGGAAGGTTGTACGTTGCTATAATACCCTGTCAACAAATTGTCATTCTAACATTAGTTGATGCTACCTGAGGTAGTGTTTTTGTATTTCTTCCGTGGTGTTTCCCTGTGAATACTTAGAAAAAAAACAGTAAAACCGTTGAAAAATGATATTGCTTTATCCTTGTCACATGACAAGACTCAGTGTAGTTATGTATTGTATAGCATGATTTCCATACATATGACTTCTCGAAGACTTCCGAGATAGTTAATGAATTCGCTCCCGTGCACATTGAGAAAGGTGCACAAATCTTGCTTACTGAAGCGTTCAGTTAATTTTTCTTCTTCTTCTTCTTCTCTTCTGCTGCTGCTAGTGCTGCTGCACCTGCTACTTCTTTATTAGATTGGACAGAATAAAAAGTGTTCACACTCATTTTTACTAACAGTACTTATATGTCTGAATCCATAATAAAATAGATGCGTCATTTGGATTGACGTGGACACGTTTCAGTATCTTAATTCCACTAATTCTATTATCGATCTACGCCACCTTTTTATCAAGATACTTACAGCCTCATATTGGACATGAAGCGTCTTAGAGACGCAACTCTACTCCTCCTCCTACTACTGCTACATCTATTTCTACTACTACTATCCGCATCCTAATTTTGTTTCTCTAGACAATCATTTGTAACAGCTTTCTTGTCCTCGATTTGCATGTCAGTATTCATTATCTGCTTGATGGCTGTTTCCTTTTACTCACTGAGCGAAGCTGTTCATTCATTCGTGCGAACTGAAAGTCAATCATTTATAAAAGTCATTCACTAAAAGCGCATCTTCTATCACAAGAGCTTTTGTCCTTCCTTCGCTACTAATACTACCATCGCATCACAACAATAGATTTAATTTAATTGCAAAATGAACTTTGAATGTTATTCTGGAAGTTCTACACATTCATATTAATTACGGGTGCTTCCCGTAGAACTAGTCTTACAGACAATTATTTTTTATTCTTTGATTATATTTTGCGGATGTGCGTTGTGGTGCATTGGATATCGGTTCGGAACTAGAAATCGGGGAGCCGAGTTCGAATTCCAGCCGAATTCATTGCACTTACTTACGCGCAAATACCCTTGGGAAAGGTATTAATCCGTCTCATTCCTTCCAGTTATGGGTTAAATAACAGAACAGATTGGGTTCTATAGTCTTGGTCGGCAACCAGTCTACCGCAGAAAGTAATGGCAACCTACTGCTGGATAATCTTCTGCCCAGTCAGTTATGTCTCTTTCGAGACATGATCGCCCAAGCGTGTATCACGTATGGCACTTAACTGACTGATTATATTCTGAGAGGAAGACCGGTCGGAGAACATTTTCACATCTTCTTGTATCTATCTTTATTCTCAGTGCTGTAATTGTGATATTTAATAATTACAATGATAATAATAATTAAATGAACGTTATAATTATAATTGTTGTCCAAAATTTTGAAATGAGTTTGTTGTTACATAATGAAATTTTTTGTCGCCAATATTTTTTTTTGTCGCTTCAATATTTTTTCACTTCTTTGCAGCCAATAAATTCTATAGACGACTTATTCTATAATAGTGTTTAGTGTAGAATTCATTACTGATCAGAAGAAATTTTTATGGCGTTTCTCTGTGTTTCGTTAAAAAGTTACCGGGATAAAACTTCGCCTGACAAAAATCAGAAAAAAGACATGAACGAAAGCAAAAACAAAAACAGAAATGACGTTTGCAAAAAGTAATAATGATCTGAAGCTATCTTGGAGAACAAAATTTAAAATTCTACAGAACTTTGATCACCCAACCCAAGCTAGAAGACTAAATCAGAAGAAAAGATCTGTTAAATGATGAATGTTGCTATTCTTTCAGAGTGAAACTGAAAAAGAGCAAATAGCTAGACAACTATTGTCACTTTTTTAAATAACAAAGAAAATCGTGAAATAGGAAGATAAAAACTGTAGCCACAGACATACTCGGAATTGTTTGAAAGACCCTTACAAAAAATCTTGAAGATTTCGAAATCCAAGGAAGAATTAAGATTATTTAGACTATTGATATAGGAAAAATATCGAAGAAAGTTTTTGATGTTTTCCATAGATTCGGTGTCACTTGACCATCAGCAAAAGATACTAGACATCATAAGTATGATTTGGTCTCTGATCTGTAGAATAGTGTATTTCGTTCTTCCTACACACCACAGAATAAATCTAAAGAAAAACTAGATCGATATCTCGACTTTTTGAAAAGGCCAAGGAATTTGTAAAACATGAAAGTGAGATGTTTGTTAATTGATATCATAGAAATGAGAACAGTGTTGAATAGCGTGGATAATTGTCATCAGAACTAAAAATCAGTGGAGAAACTGAGATCATGGAGACAATGGCGCTGCTAAAATTTGCTAGTAGGATAATAGCGCAGTATTGCTGATACTCGTCGTCACTTGGGCTACAGTGAAAACTACAAGCTATTAATGTTGTGAAATAATAATCATAAAGTAATAATAAAGTTGATCATGCTCCCATGTTAAGATATGAATCCCAACTAGAAATTTAATCTATCACTTGATCGTTGAGGAAATCATTAATTGCTCTCCATGTTGCAGTTTCAGAGATTCAAGAACTGCTATTTGTAAAAACCTTGCTCTCCGGCAGTGTTCGAGAAGCACCACCTTCCTTCAAATTTCTGGTTGGGTTAGGCAACAGAAACCTGAAAACGAATGTTACTATAAAAACATTTAGAAAAAATAAAAGTAACAAAAAACGAATAAAAATATGACTTAAATGTCAAGCTGGCTTTCTACTGAATTTGTCAAACATTGAATTAGAATATATGCAAACAGAATGCCTATATTTTCGACCTTGCCTTACACCAGATATCGGCTTATGTTGATTTTCTAAGTGTAGCTTAGTTGTGGCACAAGACCAAACGCATGGAGCATCCAGTAAAAATCGAACTCACTAGTCAGTGATAAACTGATCTAGCCAGACAACCTAACTAACCATTACACTACGTCGAAGTTCCCCCAAAAATTTCTAAGCTTAGCTTAGATGTGGCACAAAATCGAAAGTGTTGAACACTCAGTAAGGGTCTAACTCACTGTTCAGTTACAATAGATCTAGCAAAACAAGCTTGCTAACTATTACAACACATCAAAGTGCCTAACCATATCTTGGATAATGAACTGGTAAAAAATTGTACTAAAAGTAACTGAATAAGTAAATAAATGAGTAAACAAATAAATAAATAAATAAATTATTATCATTATTATTATTATTATTATTATTATTATTATTATTATTATTTTGTAATTGTGACAAAAATGGATATTTCTCTAATGAAAACGTCTATCTGCAAACCAGAAGTAAATGTATCTCTAAAGTAACGCTTAAAACCAAACACTACTGGATGTAATCAGACGAAAAAAATTGCAGTTTATATCAATGAAATCACTATAGCATTTTTTCAGATTATCATTCAACTTATTTTCGTTCAGATACTTCTCATTTCTGTCACTTATATTTGACATTGAATTTATTTTCCTTCCACTGTCTTATTCAATGTATATATTGACTGTCGTAAAGCTTTGCTAATATACTTCTAAATAATACGGATGTAAATGTTCTCTTGCTTCAATAAACAAGGAAGTCTCGACTCAAATAAAATCAAACTAAAATCTGTTGTAAAACTCTGAGATTTTTGTAATGAATACTAATTCCTTGCATGTGATCTTAACAAATTCATTATATCACCATTTACTCGTGACATTAGAAATAATAGGTTAGGGTAGAATGTAGTCTTTTAGATACCAATAAATACTGTAAAGGAAATGTTTTGAGTTTCTATTTGTATATGATGAAAACAGCAATAAAATGGAAATATTACCTTTTCACCAAAAAGAAATACACTGGTTTCTTTACATTGCCAATTCAATGAAGAAAAACTGATACTACGCATAACAAATTTATAAGGCAGGTCCTACACTTTAAGATGTATGCCAAGACTATTTTTGTATTCAAGACTTTATTCACAAGGAAAATTGACCTTATATTTTTCAACTAGTTATGCAAACAAAGATGAGGACAATAGTCCGAATAATGTAAATGCATTAAATACCACATCATTTCAGAAATATAGACAAATAGCTATAAATCAATATACGGCTGTCACGCAGAGAGCGTGTTTTAATTTAATTTTTTGCATAGAGATATCATCATCATATAGATTTGACCGTACCTTAATTATGAAAGCATCCAATTTTCGTTAAGTGTGGAAAACGTCTCTGATTTTAATTCATTAGATTGATAAGATGTAATAAAAAGATTCCTTATCAAGTTGCAGAAGAAAGACAAAATGCTGCTGAATGCAGTGACTTTTGTGGAATATCAAACGGCCAATTAACGCTGACAACTTAAATCATCTCTTTATAATAGCAATGCAATACATATTACTTATGCCTTGTACTCACCGCAGGCTAATCATGTAACTTCACTGCGTGAATATATATATATATATATATAGAGAGAGAGAGAGAGGGGGAGAGAGAGAGAGAGAGACAGAGAGAGATAAATGACATAGATAGATAGATAGATGACATAGATAGATAGATAGATAGATAGATAGATAGATAGATAGATAGATATGTGGTGTGTGTGTGTGTGTGTGTGTGTGTGTGTGTGAGTGCGTGTGAGCCTTGCTCTGAAAGTAACGCCTTCTATTTCTTTTCCCCAAAGCTACTACCAGTCAGTCAGTCAGTCAGTTAGTTAAGTGCCATGCGTGATACACGCTTTGAGCGATCATGTCTCTTTCGAGACATAACTGACTGGGCAGAAGATTATCATAGCTTGATAGACAGAACATTGCTTTCTGCGGAAGACTGGTTGCCGACCAAGGCTATAGAATCCAATCTGTTCTATTATTTAACCCGTAACTTTCCCAAGGGTATTTGCGCGTAAGTGAATGCAAAAAATTAACTGGAATTCGAACTCGGCTCCCCGCTTTGTCGCTCCGAGTCGATATCCATTGCACCACAACGCACTATTGATATACGGAGTGAAATAATGGGCTTTGAATAAAGCGCGTTTAAGCTACAAAATATAATTTTTCTTATATAGTCACAATTTTCGTTAGCAAAGAACTAGATCCTTTTCAGACCCATCCGGAACATAGCTCTGTGAGCGTTCAGCACCCGTTAGTTAATGTCAATAGACCAAATATATTCCGCTTAGATTAATTTAGTGACACATCTCTGCTTCATACACACTTTAATGTCATACGTTTACCGGAGAAAAATTAGTAGATAATATGATCATCAACTCTGATGCTATTAATTGTCATAAAAGTGGTGGTTATAATAATAATGTTTTTACACTGAAACAGTAATATCAAATGGCGCACCATAGTCGGCAAGCTCATCACAAAAACCAATTCGCTAATGTCACGAGTTCCATTTTCATTGGTTAATCTACTGTCATGACTGTGAATCATACTGAGCTAAAATGACATACTGTGGCCTGCTGTAGTAGATGAAGTAATTAAGTATTTCTCACTGGTACTTTTAGTCAGTGTTCGAACTAAGGTAAATGCCTACGAGTGAAATACTGAGTTTCAGGGTAGTAGTCTCTAGCTAAAAGGTCACGACCAAGAAACACTTTCAAAAATTATTCTGTTGTTTGTTCATTTGCCTAGAGTTTGGGAAATGTGTTGATTCTCAGAAATTTCGAGTATACCTAATAGCTAGATAGACAGTTTAGTTTGATAGATAAATAGATCAGACAAATCGGTTTAGATCTTGAAGTGTGTTTTTGTCGGCGAATTTCTAGCAATTAAGTGGAAGCTGGATGACATTGATAAACTAAAAGATGCCGTCATTTGCGTGTATTTTTTTAAAAATTCGCGTAGGCTTATTTAGAATCATTTTTCTAGAATATATGTTACTCTTCTTTTCGTTTGTGCTGCCGTCACACGTAGCAGGTTTAGCCCTCACTTTGAGTAATTATTATATTAATTATATTCATTGTGTTGAATCATAAATAGAAGAGCGTTTATGCATTATGCAGACAGGTTTTATTATGTTTATGGTAAATTTACTTTCCTTAGCCAGCGGAAGAACACTGACATAAAATTAAAAATAGCCTACAAATAATATTCCGAATGTAATTTTGAAAGATAAGAGAAGAATTGAACAATTCATATATGCTTTACCTTGTTTGACTGGGGACTTATTAAATGGTTGAACGCAAGACAATATCAATACTGCACAAAGAATATGACTTGAACCAACCTATCAAGATGCTAGTTTTTATATTTGCTTAAACAATACTGGTAATATCACAAATAAAAACAAAACGAAAATTGTTTATCTAGATTTTAAACCGGATCTAAAACTGATCCTACACGACTTTCAGATTCGTTTCAGTCTCCACCTATTAATAGAATATTTGACACGTCTCTCAATGAACTTTCTGCTTCTCCCACGGATGAAGATGTAATTAAATCTAAGAAAAAGTAGCCTTACAGGTTAAAAACAAAATGATTTGAAAGATTTTGACAGAGATCAGTTATTTTCAAATGGGTGGGTTGAGGTACTGAATTCCAGACTACAAGAATGGCATATTTTACATAAATGTGCGGCAATTTCCATTTACTCTTCTGATGTTAATGCACTTATTCATAAACCAGGATGAAAGCATCTGACTCACAACTGGCGAGTGCTTATAGACTCCAGTAAGATAATTGTCAAAGCTGTATTGTTAGACAGCGTTAATAAGAAACTATCCAGTGTTATTAGTTTTGTTATATGTACAAAATAAAGTCGATACAATTCAGTATTAAAAGCGTTCATTATTTAGTTTGCAAGTCGAATATCTGAGATTATCTGAATATGATTTCTTCAATTCTAGGACAGCAGCTGACATACACCAAAATCATGTTTTTATATAGAACAATCCCAATGACAGCAGTCATTAAGTAGAAAAGGACGGACAGAAAATGATGATAGATACAGAATATGCCACTCGTGAACCCACAAAAGATCTTGCTTCTAGCCATTCACATCAAACTCGCCCACATAAAGAGATTTTTAATGACATACAACAGTTGTGAATTCCAGTAGCTAAAAGCAAGTGGTCCAGAGAAAATTGACACATAGTTAGGAAAAATCTTTTACGCAGAATCAGGGAATTAATGTCTGGAAGCAAGTTCAATGGTAAACAGAAACGACTTCAGCTGGTCGCATGAGATTCATTTGTCTTAATTATGTAGAACTTTCTTAGATCTTATCTAACAGAAAATAACACTGATTTAATAAACGCGCTAATAGTATATCAAAGTATTGATGTCTCTTAAAATTAATTTCTTACATTATCATTTTGATGGTTTCGTTTTTTTGTTGTTTTTTTTCAGAAGATCTTTGCGCAATGAGCATACTAAGAGGTTCCACTAGGACATACCTGAAATGAATTTGAGGCATTTAAGCTTGTTCGCACTAAACATAATGAGAAATAGACATAAGCGCAAGAGCAAGTTCCACAAACATTTCTGAAGATATGAGAAAATAAATAATTTATATTTATTTGGTTATTTACCATTGTCATCTAAATTTTCCTTGGAGATAAATGTACTTTTTTCTAATATATTGGGTCGGAAAAAATTGTAACACTATTTTTCATGCAGAAAAATATAACACTATTTTAGCACGACGGAGCGAAAGAAATTATTATTAGTTGTATTATTAATTGTGCAGATTATTTGTTCCAATATGAGTAGAGAGAAAAATAAACCTAATAGATAATACAATTGTTTATTCGGTTGCAATATAAACGCAGTTAATAAATTATGATCAGAGAGAAAATATTACAAAATGAAAATATTGAAAATCTTGAAAACTGGCTGAGTGAATTAAAAAAAACATTTTGCAGGTGCGAGCCACGGGTCAGACAGGGTCATCGTATTGGCGGCCATTATGTGACAAAGCGGAAACAAGTCACAAAGAAAAATACCATTGAAAACCCTGAGCCTTACAGCTGGTAAAAGTGAAAAATAAGCGGTAGCCAAAATATAGTTTCGAGATTGTCAAAAATTTTAGATGGGACCAAAAAAGGTTAAATCCTAAAATTATCAAATTATCCTGTGAACAGATTTTTAAACCTGAAAAAATGAATGATGTAATCAGTTGACTAAGGGAAGAAGACGAAAAGAAATGATGTCACCAGGAATATTGCTACTTCATTGGTTAAACCAAGGGAAGGAAGTAACTCTGCATCAAAGTGCGAAGACGGGAGTGATTTGATTGGTTAAAGATTTTATTTGCATGGACACCCCGCGTCCGTCATGCCTCCCCCAAGAGAATTTGAAACATGCATAAAAATAGAGCCCCGGAGGGCCAAAATCAGTCGCAGTAGTGGTTCAGTTAGAGCTGAGTTGCAGTTGGATCAGGACCAGTCGAGATGTAACAACAGGACAGAGACGGTTCCCAACCGGGGAACCACAACCGTGGAAACAGAGACGGTCGCCTCTGATAGAGTCCTGGCTGAAGATGTAAAGAAACAGAAAGAGTCCAGCAGACCAACCGCCCGAAAAGAGTTAAAGTCAAACAACGAATTTAGCCGAGCTAAAACAGATAAGACGAATTTACCGCCGCCATCCACCACACACAGAAAGACCAATCTTCAACAGTTTCCGTAAAGCTTCGGTGAAAAGCTCGAATAAGACATTTTGAATCATCACAACTTGAAAACTCCGATTAGAATAACAGACATTACCAACCAAAAACTTGAATTAATGTTAAGAAGACAAACACTACTCTTAGACAAAACTTTCGCTCCGTTGTAAAGATAAGATATTGATGATTGTTATAGTCTTTTTTTTTTTTTTTTTGTATATAAAGACTTTTTTCGCAACTTATTCAGGCGTTATTCAATTTACTTTTGATGCAGTTTTCATTAACCCAATTGTGCACGCGCGCTCGGTCTGGTTAACTTGGTAAAGAGACAGCTATCAAGATTTCAGCGTGACTTACTTGAGATCCAAATTCACAGCGTGGGCGAGGAAGATCACCGTTATAATAGACGACCTGAAGACCAGCTACTGTGTCGAAGCCATCCCGACTAGCGGCCGGAGACCATCGTTACGTCTGGTGCCGGTTTGACCAGGACAGACCCTGACAAACCGCGTTACAAAGGTCATAGCCTTTTTACGTGAATTTTAAAAACAACATTTAAATATCTGCACATATATTTATATAGCCACATGTGCCATTCTTTTTCATTACTTTTCGTTATGCATCTTCAAGATTTCATACACCCAGAACTTGGCAACATTCTTGGTGATGAATTGATTTAAGTTCTATTTAAATGAATTTTTTAGGGATCAAAATAGGTAGTAATCTAAAGATGCAAATTTACGAATTGTAAACAAAAGTTGTGTTGAGAGATCATCATTTATAATATGCATATGTCATACATTTCAGTCACATGTGAAACCAAATGCTTTGTTCTAACGCCACCTATTGAAAAATGCTACGCACTTTTGTTCAAACTCAGTATTATTTTACTTAGACATAAATATACTATACAGTCTGAATTTACTATTACTATATTTACACGTCATAATATCTCAAAGCATTAGAAAATGTCTGAGAATAAATTCGGAGTCAGCGTACTATATTATTTTTCTAAGTAACATACAAAAACATTTTTCTAACTCGGTGTTATTCAGCTGGCCTTGATCTGCGCTTAGAAACATACTGCGACTAAATAATTCTTCCTCTACAGTTAGATATGATTTTTATAATTATTTTGTTCTTGCTTGATGCAAATTGTACAAGCCCAAGTATAAGACGACAGGACAAAATATAAACCAGCAAAAAAAACATACAAAAAACATTTTTCTAACTCGGTGTTATTCAGCTGGCCTTTATCTGAGCTTAGAAACATACTGCGACTAAATAATTCTTCCTCTACAGTTAGATATGATTTTTATAATTATTTTGCTCTTGCTTGATGCAAATTGTACAAGCCCAAGTATAAGACGACAGGACAAAATATAAACCAGCTGCGAGCAGTTGGTTTAGATTGTAGCAAAGAAGAAATACAACAGAGAATACAATACAACTTTAAATGTCTACAATTACAAAAACACAAAGAAAAGCTCCATACGAAGTAATAAAGGTTGAAAGACCTATTAATTTGCATTCTCAAGACATTATGACAGTACATTACCTTTACCCCCTCACAAATAACAATAAAAGTTCACACAGCGTCTTGAAAGCTGAATAAGGAGAGAAAGAACCTCATGTCTGAAAAGTATGCGGAACCATACCACTATCGACATTGTAAGTCTCAAAATGAGATTGTAAATTGACTGAAGGGAACTATCGCAGAGAAAAACACGATGGTTTACAATATCCCTTTGTTTGCCAACAGAAGCTATCGGTTCAAAAACTAAAGACCAGCTGTTCCAGGTTGGATAATTTAGAACGTAGTTTTGCCTTTTTTTAAAATTAAGATTCACGTTAAGCGCTCGGTGTTTGGTTAATCTTTTTAATTCTTGTTCATTTATTGTACTTTTTTTTTTATCTCATATCCTCTAACACTCAATTGTGTCTTACTGCCTTTAATATCTTGCTTGGGGTGAAATTATTTTAAAAGTAGTAGCACAATGTGATATACAATAATTTTTTTTCTCTATTCTGAGTGAGCTGATTGAAAATCTAACATGCAACAACGGCTCTCTGCCGTTACACAGATAGCTCAGTAGTAAGATGTTCGCCTAATGACAAATTAGTCAGATTTCGATCTGGCTTGCTATGTATAAATTGGTCTGTAAATTATAAAAATAACACAGACATCTCATTTTTACAGGTTTTATCAAAATTGCACAAAAATGTATTGAAATACTAAAGAGTAAATTTATTTAATGAAATCGTCATTGGCTTCAAACACGGACTCCAGACAACTTCGGAAACTCCTGCGACTCATCTGGACGGTCTTCTTCTTTACGTGGTTGAATGCTCTCATCATTCTTGCCTTCAGTTCATTTTTGAAGTTACGAGTAGTTTTGTTTTTCTCTCATTCAACTGCGCCCCACACATAATAATCAAAGATGCTTCAGTTTAGGGATTTCGGTGGCCAAATATAAGCTATGACTGGGTTCTCGTGCTTGTGGGGCAGGGTGCGGAGTCCTGTTGCCATCAGCTACTCTCTTGACCCAAGGCAGCAATATCTTCCTGGCTATGAACCTGACTGACTTGGAGGGGTCGTTTTCAACCATGGCCTGGACCTCATCAACAAGTTCGTGAATTCTTTTATCAGAACGATCAGAGTGAATTTTACAAGTTTCTGTATCTTCGTATTAACCAATCGCACTACCCTCAAAGTGACCCCCAAAAACTCTGAAATTCTCGCATTGGAGATTCGGCGCGAATGCTGAGCAACACAGCATGCCATTTCTAAATGTCAAGTGGACTATAGATATAGTAATACAAGGCATAAATATGCACTCTTCGTTCCAAACTCTAAATACTATACGAACAATTCTACAATTTCAGAACGTTTATAAATGTCTGTCAGATGGTTGAAAGGTCAGACAAAATTAATTGTCCCGAGAAGTGAGGTTAGGATTTTGTTTAGTGCGCCGTATAGTTTGTGTAGGGTGCTGTTTATTCTTGATGTGATAGGTCTCATTGGTATGTTCAGTTTATGTGTTTTTGGTAGTCTATATGCTATAAGTGTCTTTCAATGGTGTTCAATTAGTTTTGGTTAGGAGGTGTCTTCATTTTTTAGTAATTTTTTGATGTCACTTATGAACTATAATAATTCAGAAGTGGGCATGTACAAAATAAATTGCCAAAGCTGTTCCTCGTAATACATTGGGAAAACATACAGAAATCTAAAAAACGTATCTATCGATGTGCGTTGTGATGCAGTGGATAGCGACTCGGAACGACAAATCGATGTGCCGAGTTCGAATTCCAGTTGAATTCCTTGCATTCACTTAAATACTCTTGGGAAAGGCATTAATCCGTCTCTTCCCTCGAGTTATGGGTTAAATGATAGGACAAATTAGGTTCTATCGCCTTCTACCGCAGAAAACAATGGCAACCTACTTCACGATAATCTTCTGTCCAGTCAGTCATGTCTCTTTCAAGACATGATCGCCCAAAGCGTGTATAACGTATGGCACTTAACTGACTGATCTATGAACACAAAAGGAAATAGTTAAACAAATGCACTAGTCATACACAGAAAAAAATTCAATCAAAATTTTCGTCTAAAAATGAAATCAAAAGAGAAAGAAATTTACTCAGAAGGAAAATTTTCGAGAATGCCGCGATCGAATATTATCAAATTTTCAACGCCTAGTTTTTTTGCTTATTTTTAATCTCTTCTTTCCTGAAAAAATTACTACTTTCCCAAACCTACATATACAACAACAAATATGTGAAAAATTCAAAAGAAAACGGTTAAATCTATCAATTCAAACATTGAATACGTACAGCACAAACGTCCATCTCATACCATAACAGCCTAATCACAATCTAAACAATATTCATAAAAATAGTTAAATATTACTCACACACTTTATTTGTCACCATACTTTGAATTAGGACCCATTATGCCCCTGTCATTCTTTGACTGACCTTTCAACCACCTGATAAAGTCATGAAGTCATGAACGTTGGCAAAGTTACAATAGTACAGTTTTTCCTCAGTCACTTTTTATTCATATATATATATATATATATATATATATATATATACAGAAAGAGAGAGACTACCGATAGTTTTTACACGTGCTTAACTCCACCAAACGGAGAATTTAAGGACACTGGAGAAACACAATAAAGATTAATCAAATTCGCCTTGTCTGTCATCTTGAACGAAACGTCTTTCAAAGAAAAGTTGATGTCCCTATATATATATATATATATATATATATATATATATATATATGACTGAAAATTTTAGTCATATGGTTCCTCTCTACAGATTATATTTGGGAATATTTACACACGCACACACATACGCACACACGCGTACTCACACACACTCACGTAAACACACCCGCACACACAAATACCCTTGCACACATTCCTATACATACGAATATACACGCAAAAAGAGTTCACACACATACTCATATATATACATGCAAATACACACGTACAGACAAATCTTAGTTTACACACACCCGTACATACATATTCATACACATATACACATACGCATACATACCAATTATATACAGCTTCATTTTTAAAAAATATCCCATCCCTCATATAATTAGTGAAACAACTTTGAGTGAGTGGGCGAATCTTATAATTAACTTTCCTGTTCAGTCATTTAAGAGAAAATCTGTCACCGCCATTTTGAACCTTGACATGGTTCAATCACAATATCCAGCATGATTTTCAATAACTCTTCATAATCGATAAAAGCAGTAACTATACCAAACTGATAAAAGTTTTCTGTGTAATACAGCACACAGAAGCCTAAAATTAACTGACACTAATGCTGTATGTGTGGCTAAATGAAAATTACTAGTAAATACGCACAATGACCAATAATTCAGGCTTTACGCACGCTCGTCTACATCGAAAACTGCTGCCATTACATTTAATCTAACAAAGGCTTCAGTACAATCGGACTTCAGTCTTGGAAAAATATGAGTGTCCGACCAGAAACCAATATCATTATATAGTGGTTGAAAATTGAAGTAATCATATTTGGATATTATCATATAAGTGCTTGTTCGTCTCTCACTAAATTATACTAAAGACATGAGAGGAAATCGTAACAGACGTTGGGAGTTTGATATTCATAGGGCTTTTAATAGCCAGAACGCGTTTGTGTGATGTATCAAGAGATACAGAAGGCAGGAGAAATAAATGAACGTCTCGGAGAAAATCATGAACGTTGAGTTGAAGTTGATAGAAAAAAATCAAAAACATTAATCCAAAAATATAGAATAATATAAGTAAAACATGCCAAACTAGACCTGCACAAAAAAAAAGAGAAACAAAAGCCTTCATTTTCTATAATATCCTATAATCCTACAGGACATCAGCGATAATTGCTCTCTATAATTTCCTGCATTTTGTAGCTCTTAGAAACGTTTGCATTTTTACTATCCTTCCCATTCTATTTACACAACTTGTAAGATAAGTTAATAGCTGTTTCCTTCTGTCCCTCTTGCCTTCAATACACCCTGTGAGTATTAACTTTTGCAAGTATTCTTTCCTCATTATATGTACCAAGAATTTCAATATTTCGTTTCTGACTTTACTATATCTTTTTTTTTGTTTCCATTTTCCTTAAAACTTCCTCGTTGCCCACATGTTCCGCCTATGGGATACTCGATATTCTAAGAAATTAAATTGTTGGAACCCTCTGCTAACCTACTGTGCCGCAGTGGTGTGCTTAAGAGTTTTTAGGAAAGAGCTATCTCTTCTTTTCATTTCATATCTTATTTCTATGAAATTAGAAACCAGTTCTTTCTTTCTTTCTTTCTTTCTTCTTCTTCTTCTTCTTCTTCTTCTTCTTCTTCTTCTTCTTCTTCTTCTTCTTCTTCTTACACCCCCACCTTATTCTTTCGTTTTGTATTTTTTGTTGATAGATGTAAAAGCTAAGGAAATTTAAAAACCATTTCTGTGAATTTGTTAATGTTTTTGTAAACGGTTTTCGTCAACCTTCACGAACCCCTTAAATCCCATTACTCTGTGTTAATGTTTATATGCCTACATGTGTGTGTTTGTAGAATCTGTAATAGTATCTGAAACAAAAGTGAAAATAATGAGTGTTTTTCTCATTACCTTCATGCCTATATTTCTAAGAGCTTTATAGTGACTTAAATTAGTATATCGTAATGCCATAAGAGTGAAGTACTTAAAAGTATTTAATAAGTATTGATATCAGACATCTAGCATGAATCAAATTCAGTAAATGAAGGATCTACGAACTGGACTTGATAAGCGTTGGACAATGATAGCATAATATTAATTTTAGAATAACCTAACATATGTTATGAGAGATGTCTACTACACTAATGTCACAGATATTGAAAAAGAGTTTGCTACCCATTACTTCGAAGCCGAGTCAACTAGAGGAATTTCTAAGCTAGCTCTTACGAGACAAGAAATGTTGAAAATCAACAATAGTCGATATCAGCTGTGTGAGTAGGTGTGCGGGTACCGTAATAGAGAAAGTAAAATCGACGAAAAGAGTTCTAGTTCTGGCCTATCTCGTTGAGTTCCCTTCGCCCAAATACGAAATTATTTCCCTCCTACTGTTGTATTAAATAGCAGAGTAAACGTGTCTCTTTAGCTTTGTGGAGCAGAACTAGAAGGATGTACCTGAATTAAAAACTGTGACAATAATAACAGGATACTATTCTGTTATCTTTCCGAAGTAATGGCAATTCACCACAAGTATACCACAACATTAAAAAAAGACCCGAAGTTATTCGTATGAAAAATATTTGTATATATTTTTATGCCTTACTTAATACTGGGATGGCCAACTCATGATACATGCGTCCAAACTAGTACATTGCAGAATTAAATAGTACATTATATTCCAATTGCTTTTGCCAAACTGTTCCCAACTGAAACTCATACGCTACGCTACTTGTTTACGTTATTTGTTCTTTGTGAATATTTGCGATTTTGTTAATTTTCGAAAACGAATTCTAATTTCCTTATCCATCATAGTAAAAAAGCATGGGAAGAGTAGAAAATTATAGCAAACGTCAATTCAATGAAATGGGAAATTTAGAAAACTGATTTCAGAAAAACGTACAGATCTGAACAAGCATTTTCAACTGACATTGATTACAAACAAAACGGGATCACGATTTCCTAATTAAAATCTAAAGAATTAAAGTAAAATAGGCTGAAAATTCTCATTAAGAAAATCAATGCACATCTTTTTGCATTGAATCAACTAATTATGTGTAAATACTAAATATATTTATATAATTTTTGTATTTGAATTAAAGAGAGTTCAAGACTTATATGGCACATACCAACTTGACGTACAGAATGTGAAAAGTCGGTCACGCCAGAGTTAATATACACCCATTGATATTATATGAATATGGTATATTTTTGAAGCCCAAAGATGAAATGACTGCAAAGTGAATCCGTGCAAACGATAAGCGCGCATCCAGATTAATTGGTTTGAACAAAACTGAATTAATGAGAAAAGTCGTAATATGCTCTCTTCTTCGTGTAATTATTCCAGCTTCTGTTTCTACTGAATACAAATATTTGCTTCAAGTATGCTGTTGAGATATCAATGTTCCGGTTTTTTCAAAATGAAAACCGAATTAAACTGGAACTTTATTTCATATGTGACTTAATTCACAAAAAGGCAACTCTGAACATATATGTGTTACTATAGTTATGACAGATATTGATAAGTGTGGAAGCGATTTGAAAACAAAATCTTATTCTTCGAATACATGAAACAAGTTGTAAACATTTATCATTAAATGGAATCTGTCAGCAACATTTCTTTCATGTATCGAATATTGCTGCCACATGTGGTCTGATGCTTCTTTTGCCAAAATTCTCGGCCCTAATCTGGCATCTCGGCTTCAGTCACTTTCTCACTGTCGTAATGCAGCCTTCTCTTGCCTCTTCTGTATATTTCCCCGGTAACTGTTCTGATGAGATTCACGAATTTAATCGAAGTACTAGATTGGCAAGTAGGTCTCGTAATTTTCATGTTGAAATTTTAAGTTGTAAGCATGAGATCGGTGCTAGTTTTTTCTCTCGTACTTACCGCTTGTGAAATTCCGGCTTCCTGTTTTCCTATCAAATTTGATCATCAAAAATTTAACCACAATGTCAATCGTTATCTTCTGTCTCCTTCAATCCAATTTTTTATTGTTTTCTCTGTTTCTTTCACTCTTAGAAACGTCTTGCATTTTAGTGGCTTCACTGCCTTGGTTGAGGTGAAATGATCGACAAAAATGTTTTGAAAACAAATGATTTATTCGCATGTTTCTAAAAGTTTGCATTCCGACTATAAAACGGGTAACATGCATTTGTAATCTGGATTAGCCAATTAATTCGTAATAATTTATGTTTGAATTTCTGGATGAAGAGTTATCATTATACTATTTTCATTCGGACTATTGTCCTTGTTTCTGGTGTTATTATCACAACGTTTCGGTTGTTGATGACTCCAGCCTTCATCAGGTGTATATCGATCCGTATAATCTACAGGAAATTCTGAACTGAACTTTTTATTCAATCAACGGATGTAGATTGTTCTCGTTTCACTGCTTATGTGTAGGAACATATCGTTTAGTACTTTTTATTTTTTTATTACTGCTCAATTATAGTTCACCTTGTTTACACTTAGTTCAAGTACACCTTTCTTAGCCCAGAAATTGAACCCACAATTACTATACTAATTTCATGATGTAACGCTTGGAACCCCTAGTTGATACAAAACAGTTTAAAGTAAAAAGGGCTGAACCAAAATTTTCCTAATCATCAGATATGATTTTCATATTATTATTACTGCTGTTGTTGTCACCTCAAGAATTTTTATATTCACACCAGATGTTTGGTGGTAATAGCTGAAGACTAAGTGATAAATTTTCAGCACTTCACTCATTAGCTTTGCAGATTTCAAAAGTACAGGCTAGTGAATTAACTCATTGGTTGGGGTAATAACAATAAGTCTAGCAGATAATTACTACTTTATAGTGAACTTGTTCCTTACTGATTGCCTCTTACTTGAGGTATTATGTTGGACTAAGATGTTGTTATTTAGAAGGCTGGCACGTTTTCCTGATTCCAATTCTAGAAACAAAGATCAATTGCATTAGTATCATCTAAAGTGTTTTATTCGTTACTGCTTTCTTTAGAAAGTTATTTAAAGCCAAAACATAAATCTCATTGCAGAAGGTTGTTTGCGATATTTCTAAATGGCTCCCATTTAAATATGATCCAGACTAGACAGTACTTAACTTTCATGTTCGAACAAGAACTGTTTTTAGTGGGAGTTTACCTTTTGATGATTAATCATAAATACATATGAATTAAAGCATTTACAGGTGAATTAAGCCTTACCTGGTATTTGTAAATATACCTACGTGCGTGCATATGTGATTGTAAGTATATGTTATTTCTATACGAATATATATGAAAAAAGTGTGCGTATATCTCAATGAGTAAATGTACGTATTAATAAGCGTTCGTATTTGTGAAATGTTTTTGTAAGATTTCAGTAGTGCGTGTTTGTTTTTGAACATGTGATTGTACGTCCACGTGTGAGCAGTTTTATCGTATTTCACGCTTTTGAACCTCTTACTAGATTCTTAATTTCCTCTCCAATTTCCTTCTTTTCTTTTATTCAACGCTGAACGCCGTTGATTTTAATCCAATGATTGCATTAATTCCTACGCAAATCTTGGAAAAATCTTCAGGAGGCCTTTCACGAAATCAACGCTTTTCTGTTCTTTCAAGTCATTACGTTCTCAACTTGATTAAAACCCACTAACCGGCACATAGTCATGATTTCAGAGGAAAACAAAAGCTAAATATTACCTTAACAACGCACCAGCAATGACGTTTATTTACACGATTTCCAACATCGGTGTAAACCTTTGGTAAAAACAAAGACTTACAAACTAATAGGATAGCTTGTTATTTATACTGTGTTAATTTATGATGTAGTAAAATTGCTGCTATTACAGTTGCCATTTTAAAACCAAGGTCAGGGTCAAATTTAATCGCCATAGATATAAACGCCTTATTTTTAATACTAAAACTCATCCATTAAAGAGAGCCACTCAAAATAGTGGGTTACTGTTAAAATTGTAATGTTGAATGAGGTGTTAACAAGTGAATATTATGGATAAGAAAAAAAGATTAAGTCTAGCATTTGACTTGAATTAGGGAAGCACACACGCGGAAGTTTTGTTTTCACAAAGTAGCAGTTTTTATATTACGACTAAGAAGAGGATAAACGGATCCTGTGGGTAGTACAATTTAAATGATTTACTTGAAAGAAATTCGAACTCTGCTCTATAATTTCTTATTCCATGCCTTTAACCATTACGCCACCAGTACATTCCCCTCTTTGGTAGATGTTTAGGATGACAAGGTCTGATTTCCAGAATTCTCTAGAATGAAGATGTTAAATTGAAGAAAAGGATCTTTTTCTTTTTGCCTGAGTGTTTCTCGTTTGTATTTATAACATTAATTGAAATGAGGTTTGCAAGAATTCACAGGAAATGGCCATTCTAATGGTAATATTTGTCATTTCCTGATAAAGAAACATTCAAAGTTTATTGACAGAGCAGTCAGTACTATTCTATTGGTTGAAATTTATAAAATCTTTTTATTAAAATAATTTTTAGTTTCCAACGTTCAGTCACTTTTCTACTATTTAAAATTACATGTGCTGTCCAATTTAGTTTTTGCTGCTGTTAAAAGTCCACAAATTATATGGTTTCTGATATTTGGCACAGTTCTTTGTGATTTTATAGCACCAATTAATGAGTTTTGAAAGCGGATGAACTACTTCGTTCACTCGAAGCTATTTTAATCACTGAATTGAAAAAGCGACTGCATACTGCTGACAGTTTAGATGTTCAGCCTCACTCAGTTGCATTTGGTTTAGTTCTTTTTACTTCTGTTTGGCTTATTTATATACATTCATTTATTTATTTTATGTAAAGTACAAAGTAATTGTCTATTTATCGATCATGTAACCTGATTTCTCTCATTTTAGTTATAATAACAGAAGTAAAAATTCATTATCTTAACATAACAACGGAAAATTTCATTAGTAAGTAAAAAGAGATCATTCTGATAATACACTGTGTTTTATTTCTATTGGTTTATATCAGCTTTCTTTAAATATTTTTACTTCCAATAGCTTAAAAAAATGTAATTCTTTCCTACGTGCTAAGTAAGATTTCATTATATAAATAAAAATGCGAAATTACCCATACAGAAACTATAACTAACTAGCAGTATAGCCCGGCGTTGCTCGGGTGTAATGAAAGCTTTAAAACTAATCCATGGTCCTGGAGCTCAGGCTCTTTGGACGTTGGCACGGAAGAATAAAAAGCAATATTTGTTTCCAGTTAAAGCGAAACCGTAGACTGAAAGAAAAATGAATGGATTTAAGTCAAATTTTGATTTCCTGGTATCGATGTCAAATAAGTTTTTTTCGTCGTAAACTGAATTTTAAAGTCTAAATAAGTCCTCCGAGTAAATGGTATCATGGCTGAGACTAAGAACTAAAATTATACCTACTTAGAGCCATAACCGAAACAAAAGCTAAAATAAAAGGGCTGAAAAGATACAGACATACAGGCAGATAAACAGACACACACAAAAACATCTTGCCTTTTATATATATATATTATTGATTTTCTGCACTATCGTAAGAACTGCAACCTTGAAACTTCTGAATATCGTTTCTTATGTCTTTGTCTATGAATGTATCAAATTTGATTAAAATCGGACCAATCCTTCTATAATCCGATTTTTTCGATTAATCGATTTTCGATATTTATCGGGGGGATACTTTAACACAAAACCTAGCTAAGAACACTCGCAGACGCTTATAGTACAACTGTGTAAATTTTCAAGAAAATCGGTTCAGCCATTTCGGAGTCTATAGGTAACGGACACACACACAGATACACACACACATACATATACACGCACAGACAAAGTTCCATTTATAAATAAGTCTAGATATTAGCTTTCTTTAAATATTTTTACTTCCAATAGCATAAAAAATGTAATTCTTTCCTACGTGCTAAACAAGATTTCATTGTATAAATAAAAATGCGAAATTACCCATACAGAAACTATAACTAATATAATTGAAAAATTATTTACATATGGCTAACATTTTTGCTTGTAAGGATTAAAATTATTTTTATATTCACAGTTTTATTTCTTGCTTTAATACACTTCTTATTTATTGTTTCACTTTGTAAGTGCCTTTTGTACCAACGATCATACGGATTTCGTGTCTATTTTATTAGGTCTGTCTCCTGGTTTTTTCTACATATTTTGGTTTCTAGTGTTTTTAATTTCTCTGAACAAACATTTGGTGTTCTATTGTCAGTCTTGTTTAGGTTCCTGTCATGGTTATTTCCTCCTTACTTTCCTTTGTATAGCCCATTAGTCCAATAAGAATCGCGGAAATACAAATAACTTTACTTTTTCTCTATTTTCTTTTCACGTACCGTCTATCGATAATTTCTGGGAGTAGGATTTATATTTGATAAGGGATTTTCTAGTTTTCTGATCAATAAATTTTCAGTTTTTCTCATGTCTAATTTAGAAAAAGTTAAAAATATTTTACGCATTTCTCCTATTTTATTTGGTTTTTAAAGTCTTTTTTGTTCTCATTGCTTTATTCACTTCTTGCACGCTTCATGAATCTTCTCTCTTGTGAATCTTCCAGTGATAGAATGGCTAAGAACTTCAGATGTGTTGTAGTGGTCTGGACAAATTGAGTTCTGATATGTAGTAGACTGACCGTTGGGGTAGTAATTTCAACAGCGAAAAGAAGCTTGATTGCCCAAACCACCACATTTATAAATAAAACAACTCAAAGCACAATGTAACGAATATAACAACATTGTATTAAGTAAGGTTACAGAACTGAATAATTTGTGAATGTAAGATGTCGTGAAAAAACTTCTCTCTTAGATATTAAAGATATTGTCTCAATATTCATGCTAGAAAAGTTCTTGAAAAGAAAATAATATGTTTGTACTGAATAGTAGTGAATATAATTATACATGTATTGAAATGTTCTTATAAGATAGAGAGAAACACTTTTATGTGGCTAATTGCTGAATGTAATTAGCACAGTATGTGAGTTGGAAGAGACGAGCGGTATTCGGACTTACGCTCCGAAAAACAGCCTCCACCTGGCTAAACACGTGTGGAAATCAGTTTATATATTTCTTAATAAACGCGGGAAAAAGGAAAGTTTCACGTGCGGTCCTTACGTAAGAGTGTGTAGGTACATTCGTGTGAACGTGTGTGCATGGCAATATGTATGTAGGTATGTACGTGCATGTAGAAGTGATTCTACATTGTTGTGGAGCAATGGATATCGGCTCGGAATGAAAAACCGGAGCTCGAATTTCAGTTTAATTCGTTACATTCACTTACGCACAAATACTCTTGGAAAATATATGAATCCATCTCTTCTTCCTCCAGCTATGGGTTGAATAACTGGAAAGAATGGATTCTAAAGCTTTGGTTCGGAACCAGTCTACTGCAGAAAGAAATGACAACCTAGAGCGGGAAAATCAAAAGAGAAAGAGACATTGCTTAAGCGCGTATCACCTTAATTGACTGACTGACATGCATTTACCTTTGTGAATTGCATGAATTCATCTCCCTTTTACCTATCAGTTAAAGTTTAGGATTTGTATATGGAAAAACCGTTGTTATTTCGTCTCAAAAGATATTAACGCAATATTTACTCGCAAAAGATAATTATTCTTCCAAACCAAAGTATTTTTAGTCTGAATCTATCAACTCTTATTAATAGTAATATTAATAGTAATATTAATAGTCTGAATCTATCTTGCACATATATAAAGCTATCATCCGCACGTGCATTGAATACTGCCGTCATATATGTTCGGGTTCCCCTGCTATTCATCTCGGGCTTCTTAACAAAATCTAACGGAGAATCTGCAATGTAATTGATCCCGAGCTGATACCTCAACTCCAGTCACTTTCTCACCGATATAATGTGGCTTCCCTCTGTCTCTTCTACAAATACTTTCACTGTTTCTGCTCCGGTGAGCTTAGTACCCTGATGACTCCTCTGCATGAATTTAGTCAAACTAATAGATTGCAACTAGGTCCCACCCTTTTACAGTGAAACAAATAAAATGTAACTTCAACTTCTACTCTCTCAGCTTCTTTTCTCGCACTTCCCGCCTGTGGAATTCCTTTCCGTATACTTGCTAATCTGACAGCTACAATCTCCAAGAATTTAAATTCAAAGTCAATTGACATTTCTTATCTCCTTGACTCGCATCCTTATCCTGACAACCCTTGTATCATATTCTTCTTCCTTTCCACTCGACTGTCATGCAGCCCTATTCACACCAGTCTTCTTATTCTTCTCTTATCCATTCTCTGACATCCCCGTAACTTGTTCCTCCTTCTCATTATTAACCTCTTATACAATCCCCTGCGCACCAGTGACAGTTCTGCCTTGCTTGGGGTGAAATGATTAGAAAAAAAATTCGATGTTAAATAACCTGCAAGGAGTTGATAAAACGTCAGAAAAAAAAAACAATCCAGTATTTTAAAAAATGTTGTTAGTATTTTCCATTCAAATTTTTATTACTTTACTAAAAACTTAAATCTGTAATATAATATTATTTTCTCTGCTCTGAATTCGATTTTTTTAATCGTTTCACCCCAAGCAAGGCGGTACCGCCACTGATGCGCAGGGCGCTACATAAGAGAGTAAAAGTTTAGGTAGGAGGAGAGGGAATAGAAAGACGAACCAGTTACAAAATAGGAATAAAATGTATACATATCATTTAATTCGTTGCATTCACTTACGCGCAAATACCCTTAGAAAATGTATTAATCCGTCTCTTTCCTCCAGTTATGGAGGAAAACCAGTCTACCACAGAAAGTAATGGCAACCTACTGTGGGATAATCTTCTGCCCAGTCAGTCATATCTCTTTCGAGACATGATCGCCCAAACATGTATCACGTTTGGCACTTAACTGACTGAATTTTTAGCTAAAGTTTTGGTATAGGATGGCTGACATGAACCTGGATCATGTGTCAGTTGACTGTGTTGAGATATGTCCACAGCACGCTATCTGTGGCATAAAGAATAATTGTAAAAGAAAACTTTTGTCTTAATCATTTTTCTAAAATCTCGGGCGAGATGTATCCGATATAATTAGTAATCAAATGTCAGAATAAAACAAACAATTGAAGAGAAAAATTATATTTCCTTGTTCCCAGCTAAATGCACGCCAAAACACACCTGCAGAAGATAAAGAGATCGAAAGGTTAGGCTCACCTTATTGCAAATTATAAACAAAGTGAAAAGAAAGAATTTTTTATTCATATTTCTCTGAATTTAGTCAAGAGCAAAGGTTAAGTTAATTTGTTGACGGAGAGAAAAGGACAATTAATTAAATACAAGAATGGCTAAATTGGAATTTCCCTGAGAAAAGAATGACGCCATGTAATAACTCTGCCCAGGTGGAGGAAGTCGGGAAGTCCCTGATTGGATGAAAGAAAAACAGAAGAAGATAAAGAATTTGACGTCATGTGGTAGTTCCGCCCAGGTGGAAGGTAACGACAGTCCAGGATTGGATGAGAGAAATAGAAGACGACAAAAAGAAAGTTGACGTCATGTAGTAACTCCACCCAAAGGTGGGAGAAAGGATTCCATAATTGTATGTGTGAGACAGAGACTGGTTGGAGGATAGGATATTTGCATGACAACCCTTATGCGTCGCCCCCAACCCAGTAAAAATACGCAAATCCCGAGGGGCTAAAGTCAGTTCCAGTTCGGGTCCAGAGATATTTTTTTTTAATCATTTCACCCCAAGCAAGGCATCCCACTGCCGCTATTGCGCTTGGGGCTACATAGGGGGAGATAAATAGGAAGAGTGGTTAGATATAGGAAATGTCAGAAGGGGGGTGATAGATAGTTGGGTGGGTGGGAAGAGTCTTTGAAAGAATGGAAGTTAGTTCGTTAGGAGGTGTCTATTGATCTTACATTTAAACTCCTGGAGATTGTAGCCGTCGGGGAAGCAGTCATGTGGAAGAGAATTCCACAGTCGGGAAGTGCGAGAAAAGAAGCTGTTGGAGTAGAAGTTGCGGTTGCATGTAAAGAGACGGAAGATAGACCCTACGCCGTTGGGCGCCAACCGTAGAGAAACTTGCCGCCAACCAGCCAGAGTTAAAATCAGACAGTTCCAGCACCACACGAAGACAAAGTCAATTCGAATTACCACCGCTGGCAGCCACCCACCGTAACAAAGACAGCTCTTCCGAAATCTCGGTAAGGAGTGAAACGAAGTCAGTTCAAGTCGCCACAAACTTAGAACTCCGACCGGAGGTGAAGTGATTTTTCATATAAAATTTGAAATTGCCAACAAAAGTTTGAAATAATAGGAAGAAAAGAGCTTCGCAAAGTACTACTTAGAGAAATTGGTCAAACTTTCGTTCCTACGCCAAATTAATAGGAACAGGGTTTGGCAAGAAGACGATTAATGATTGTTTTTTCTTTTGTTTTCTTTTGTATATAAAGACTATCTACAGTTTATGCAGGCGTCATTCATTTTATTTTTGGTGCCGTTTTTATTTCCACAATTGTGCGCGCGTATCCAGTTTGGTTTGGCTTGGCGAAGATACTACCAGTGAGAATTCAGCGAAACTCTCTTGGGATCAAATTCACAACGTGGGCAAGAGAGATTACACTTGAAGAGGTCAACCCAAAAATCAGCTATTGTATCGACGCCATCAACGGCCGACTAGTGTGAGCAGACGACTTGTTGTCAGACCAGGATGGATCCTGACACAAGAGACAACGGGCTACGAAGGCTCCAACGGTGCGCTGCGTCACAGAGGTTCCAATACCGCAATCAGTGCCAGAGCTCAGAAGGCCTAAAAGAAAAAGGAAATTTACAGAACCTTTAGAAAGTAACCCGAAAAGGAAAAGATATTGAACATCTTTCATTTCATACCAGGTCTACAGGAAAAGAAAAAGAATGAGTCTCCTCACTTATGAACTTTAAATTACCAGAAAAGCACAATACGCATTGGATTATTGGAAATTATTAACATTCAACATTAAACTTATCCATGTTTTTATTATTTCAGAATAATGAATAGAGACCTTAATAAAAGAGACTGTTGTTAGCACGTAATTGTTTGTCGTAAAACTACAGAAAAATTGTGAACGTATTTCCTGTATATTGCTTTTTCAAAGGGGTTGTTTCTGACGTTTTTTTTTTTTTTTTTTTAAAAAAAAATATATTGTGTGATAATTATGAAAAACAAAAAAGATTCCATACGAAGTCAGGCTGAAAAGTGGGGTGTTGTGGTGTCCTTCTTCTAAAGAGTCTATGTTGGACTCTTCCGCCTACTATAAGATTAGTAGGAGAGGAGGCCTTGGAGGAACAGTCGAATTGATTGAACGCTGCACAACCGACGTTTAATACGCCTTTGTTGTATTTACTGATGAATATACAATATTTCTATAACATATGTTTTGTTCTTTCTTCAACCATTCACTTGGTCACGACAGTATTTCTGGTTGCTTCTTTAAAAGTTGTTGTTCAAGAATTCCTGCATGAAATTACTTGCTGGTTTTCATTTTTCGACATTTTTGCTTTGCAAGAATTCATATTAAAACCTCCAACTCTTTTAAACTAAAACACATGTACACCATGATGCTCTAAAGCTTCTCTGCTTATAGACATACTGGAAACGTCTGGTCATTATATTTTAGCTAATAAAATATTCATTCCTCTACTTTTCAATATTATTATTATAGCAAGAGCGCACACATTATCAATATGTTTTTATATTAAGCAAATACTGTAGAATATAATATAGAAAATAAGAAAAATGATAAAATGTATTAATATATAGATGGAAAAGACTGTAATAGATAAATGTTTGTTTTCTCTTAATGACGTAATATACTTACTTTATTATGCTAAGGGCAGTTATATATATATCTTCACACTCGACTTAAACCTTCAGAAGCGCAGTTTTAGTTTATGTATCCAGCACACGATACAGGTGAGGGATGCAATAAATCTTTACCCTAATGATGATAAGACCATTTATTTTACAGTTATTTTTCAATATAATCTCTATCAGCGTCAATCCCCTTAATTCAATGGTGTATATTGTTCACATAGATTATCATAGTTATGTAGTTAATTTTGTATCAAAGTTCAGCTCATGAATTCTGGTCTACTCATGTTACATTATCTCTCAACTTAGTGGATTGGGGATTTCCACAGGTAGGAGTCGTCATATCACGTACACTGGGTAGACTTATCCTCATTGCTTTCGTATTCCATTGGTAAGGAAGAAATTTCACTCAGTTTATTCCTTAAAACTCTTACCTTGTGAAACAAAGCCTTGAAAGGGTGCTTCCCGGATCATAACAGTCTTTGCTTTTTCAATTTCTAGTGAATTTGTATTTCGATTCTGGAGTTTGTGGAGATCTACATTCAAGCAGTAACTTCTGTTAGGTAATTTCTCCTGAGTCCGTTCAGTTGATGATATTTTCATTCATATATCTGTTGTTTTATCTTTTTTGATGTTTTATAGTTTCGTCTACAGAAAACAATATAAGGGGAATTAAACACTGTTATATAGATTCGTATTACCAACACGTCTGGGCATTTCCTGATAATTAGAATAGTTCCATTTGCTTTTTGATATATAGAGAAATATATATGTAAAATCATCATCTTATCCGCTTTAAAAACTAAATAGAGATATGAATGTCGATTTTTTTAATCACTTTATTTCATCGTCATTAAATAACATGTTATTAATGTCTATTATTGTCCTTTCCTGCTCAGTTACTAAAATAGAATCACGCAAAGTTTCATCTTTCTATGTAACTAGTAAAAATAATTTCCGAGTTACAAATAATGTAAAATGAAATAGATTTTTTCGCTTTAATTCAAACAGATGATTGTGCAAGAAAGTGTTTAAAACGAAATTATCTTCGGGCATTACCAGATAGTTCACATACAACAAAGATTGGAATTGCTTATCAGAGAAACAATTAGATTTATGTTCATCTCGGGATTGGCTGGAAATATATTCAAGCTGATTTTTATCATAATGTTAGAAACATTTCCAAGCGTCACTCCTCAGTCACTATTTCACTAAATGAAGACATGTAATTACATAGTTCAATAATATAGGGCTTGGAGAAAATAATTAACTAATGAAGTAATATTCAGTGTAATGTAAGGAGGCCAAAGGAAAGTCTTTGTTGCTTGTATTGGCAATAATATTCTGAATCAGAATTCAATTTTTTAAAATCGGTATCACTCCAAGGAAGGCAGCAAAGCCACTAAAACATAAGAGGTTACAGGGTGTGGAAGAATTAGGAACAGAAACAATAATAATGAACAGAATTAAAGCATAAAGCCGGAAGGTAGTTTCACAAGCCAGAAGTGCGAAAGAAGAAACTGTTAGCATAGAACTTACGGTTACATCTAGCCAGCTCAATTGTAAATTGATGAGATCTTGACTTCAGTCTAGTACTGCGCTTAAATTTTAAAAGACTAGGTACCATAGCGAAGAGCTCATCTGAGAAATTACCAAAAGAGGCACAGAGAGGCAACTCTACGGCGGTGGATAAGCGACTGACGCTGACCACTCCCGACCAGATTCTTCCTTGGCTCTTATCAAGAATCTTAAGGTATGTATTAGAGGCACTGCACCATATGTGGCAGTAATATTTTAAGCATGAACAAATGATAAATTTGCAGATATGAGAAAAATTGTCCCGGTTGACTCAGTTAACTGACCTTTTTAGCAGCTGACCTAGCAATGAATTTAATACAGTCTTTCCGACATTTCAGCTGAGAACGTTAACCCGAAAAGGCAAAAATAGTCACTTTCCTGGAGTTTAGTATCAGCTATGCTGCTAGAAAGTAGAGAGGGGTCTTTCTGATGATTAATGAAGAGAAATTTAATTCTGGAGGCGTTAAAATTGACAAATCATCTTTTACTCCAGTTATTGATGGTCTTTGGGTCATTTTGGACACCAGCTGATGATTTGATCTTCTCAAATTAATCAACCTTACTATTGAGGCAGGTGTAAATAGTTGTGTCGTCAGTATAGATGCCATGTTGAGAGCTGATTTCATCATTAATGAAAATTAAAAACAAATTAAGACCGAGAATGTAGCCCTGGTGGGTTACCTGCGTTAGTACGAAAGGATGTAGACGAGTGGTCGTTCAGAATAACTTTCAAGATTTGATAGGGAAGACTAGACCAGCTAAAAAATGTGCCCGAAGACATCGCAACCTTTCAGCTAGTGAAGAAGACCTGTATAGCAAACCCTGTCAAAGGTTTTCAAGAGGTCCAATACTAAAGCCTGGGCTTCACCATTTTTACCTAGAGAATGATAGATTCTTTCTGCATGGCTATGAACAGAGCATCGTATGGTTGCATACATAAATACATACAGAAACCCCCATCCATGCGCGATATGACACTACAAATATTTCGATCTTATACGACTGCTGATCACAGCAGCTTCTCTAAACGCTACCAAAGAGTTCGGACTTATAATGACCAGTCAGAAACAGCAGCCCACAAACAGTTAAAAAAGAAAAAAAATGTTAAGACAGTTAAATCATTGTGGTCCTTGTAGAAATAGTGACGATAAACCATATCCTGAACAGGGAACATGGTATGAACTTATACTTCTTTTTAATAGACATAGAAGTTCGAACCTATCTACTCATATTAATCTGGAAACAAAAACGAAATAATACCTATTAAGTAATGGCTTCAGTTCTGATGTCTATTACGAACTAAAAATATGAGAATGTTAACATTTAGTTGAATTTTGTCGCGTCAGTTTCTCAGCATTGGTAAGAAACAGTGAATAAGCATATTCTAAATTAAACAAGTTGAGAAGGGGCTGAAATAAAAAGTTTGATAATTAATAGTAATGGGGGGAACAAATTACACGACAGGGGGATAGGTGAAAACATAAATAAAAGCACAAAAATAGAATAATTAAATTTTTTTAAAATAACACAGACATTTAAACATTTACAATTACAAGATGGCACAAGACACTGTAACTTATTTACAAGGAACTTTACAACTTCTCCATTCCAATCTCTGCATTTGACTTTTTTATAGACAAGGCTAGTGGACTTATTTTCAGTGGTGGTTTGGTGAAAATTAGGCCGTCTCGAAAATTAAACTCGGGTTTCCATGGCCAAAATCTCACACTTCCTATTAGTTATGAAGGTGGTACCAGGGTGAAGTATCTTTTACATGGTGGGAGTAGGGGTACGAAAGTTTATTCGGTTGTTTTTTGTTGCCTTGGTGGGGTGCATATTCATACTGTCAAATCAAAATTTAAAATAGTAGTTTTCAAGAAGAAAACGAAACAGTGCTATCTCTTTATCGTAATATTTGTTACATTTCCATCCACAATTCATATAATCACTCCATCTATTATAGGACAGTTATTAACATTTAAAGTCTCCTGGAAGGTATAGGGCCAAAGTGTTACCACGTTAAGTGTTGCTACATATCAAGTAGGCTTTTCTTTTTCTTCTACGTGCCGTGTCCCTTCAGGGCGTAGGCAATCATAGCCTTCCACATCTCCCTATCACTTGTCGCTCTTTGTCCTCCTGTTATCCCACTTAATACCCGCTCTACAGTCCATCTGCTCAAGCCCATAAAGTATGCTATGCAATGCTTTCTCTTGCCTCTATTGCACTTTATCCGTTACGTAAGCATCAGGTTCTCTACGCCTTCCTTTCTCATTACATGTCCCAAAAACTTCAGCTGTCTTTCCCTGATGTTAAGTATCAGTTTTCTCCTCGTGTCCATCCTCTCCAAAACTTCGTTGTTGCTCACGTGTTCCGTCTATGTTATCCTAAGCATCCTTCTGTAGAACCACATTTCGGTTGCTTCAGGTATTTCCTTCATCTTTGATGAGACTGTTCAGCATTCTCTGACATATTGAAGGACAGAAATTGCATAACAATCCAGTACTCTCTTCATTACTATTCTGAATTTGATGTTCTTTTTCATAGACTGCTTACCAAACAAAGCTAGAAAGACTAGCCTAAATCCATCTCTTGTCCCCGCTACTATTAGTCCCGGCTGAGATCAGAAGAAATTGATCCATGCCTTTGCAAGGATCTTTTATTGGAAAGGTCACAAAACAGTGTCGGCTAAGAACTTAAAATTAACACGGCAGTCATATTTTTGGCGTCGATAACCATTGTTACCTTCACATCCATGTTATTAAAAATAAAATGATTTGTTAGAAACTGTTTCATATATCAAAAAATAAGCTAAATCATGACTCATAATGACTGTTGAATTTAGTGTAAGAAATCTATATGCAAATTTAGCAAATATTGTGAGACAAGTATTTTTTACTTTCGTTTTATTTTTGTTTACATTCAACGCTGTTCAGGATGCAGCTCTGATAAAAAATTAAGTATTATCATCCAAAAAAGTTTAACTCACATCTTTGTTCGATATTAATGATATCTTATTTATTAGACTACGGAGACACTCAAAAGATGATATTCAAATCTGAATTTTTCCTGTTGATGAACCTCATTTGGTTAATCTTTATGTAGTCAGAATAAGGATGAGAGCTATTTTATGTACATGGTAAATTCTTTAATCACCACCCAAATCTCATTTTTAAATAAAACAAACTTTATGTGAATTTATACTAGATTTTTAATTAATTATATCTGTTGATTTGGCACTAGAAAATATTTTATTTAATATTCCCAATATTTACTATATTATAAACAGTTATCAACAGCAATGATTTTTAATGTTTTTGTAATACATCTTATCTGCGTTTTTTGAATCTAAGTTCTCGGACCTTCAACGCATGCACATAACGTGATTGCATAATTCTTTTCTATTGTGTTCCATGAACGCAAAGACTTTTTTCTTAATTTCCGGTGTGTCATTCCGAAAGTGAGAAAACTGATTATAGACTGATATGATGAAAAGCAGAAAATAACAAGGTAACACCTCTTTGAAGAGAATCGATGTAAAAGCTTTTCGAAAAGTTCAGTTGTTGGCACCGTTGCCTTCTGTTAACTGTTTTCTTGATATAGTTTTACATAGATTATTTATTTAACCCTTTTATATTCTTGTTTTCAGTCCTTTTTCTACTTTCATTATCATTTTAAATATTTGGATCTATGAAAAATAGTATAGTCTGACACAATATTTTCCATATATTTTTGTTTTTTAGATGATTATTTTCTAAAACGGATATATTTACATGGTTGAAGTGGAAGAATATAATAATGACTTACTGGTCTTGTGAAAAGTAACAAAATACTACAATACCCTTTGGCCACTTAAGCTGCGTTTGCACGTTTTTCTTGCATTTAAAGTCTAAACAGGAATTGGCGATGAGTGTTTTTCGTCACACTTAGCAACTCCAGTTTTTAATAGAAGTATACAGTTTTGCTTCTCGTCCGGTTCACACATCTCACCAGTCTTTTGAACATGAGTAGAAGTTTATTCATTGTTCACTGTTTAAGATTGGGTTTCTGGATCATTCTAAGGTCTTTTCTTTCTTTTTCACTTCTCTCTCTCTCTCTCTCTCTCTCTCGCTCTCTCTCTCTCTATCTATCTATCTATCTATCTATCTATCTCAATTTTGTCTCTGTTTCGTAAATTAAGCAGCAAATCCGTCAACTCTAAATTATATTTCTAGCCCTTTAAATAAAGAGAGAGAATATTTCAAAATCATACCTCGTTTGTCTTGTACTTTTATGTCAAATGTCTTTAATATTGCATTCATTATTTTATATTTATGTACCTCTCAAATAAGCCACGTAAATCACTTCCAGTCATAATTATCAGATGATGATGTGAATAATATTCAAAAGATTTAGCGAATCGACCAAAGTTTCGTTTTTGCTAACCCAATATTCATCACATACAAGAACACATTAATGGGTTTGTAAATTTACGTGTATTTTTACGCTTAAATATACCTACACATCCAATACAAATTTCTTATATCCGTCTAATGATATCAACTTTTATTTTGTAAAGGAAGAATTTGTCTGAGAATTAGATTATAACAAAGGGGACTTATAACAAATAATTTTAGTCTTAGTTGTTAACATACTATTAGTAAAGGTTAATTATTCGATAACTTGATAGTACGAGGAAAAAGACTGACTCGATTTACTCTTTATTCGAAATTTTTATTGTATAAGTTATACATAAACACACGCGCGTGCGCATATATATATATATATATATATATATATATATATATATATATATATATATATATATGCGCACATATGTGTTCAATGCAATATGAGCAGAGCTATTTTATATATATTAACAAATATACATATTGCCCTACGTCGATAGCACGACTCGGAGTTTCATGCGTTATGCAATCATCAGATGAATATTACAAACTGACTGTTAAAAGATTTGAATTTAAGTTCCCACGATGTTTATGAGAGTTAAATCTTATAAATTTAGTCTACTACTTTTTAATAAGAAGAGTAAAAATTTAAATAGACAAAGACTACATGGAGATAAATAAATTAACATTAAAATTTGAAAAGTAAAATATTAAAAAATATTAAAATGCAGAAAGATAAAATTTGAGGGATGAAATTCATAATTATTAATAGTAATATTTGCGGGAGAAAGAAAGAAAGAAAGAAAGAAAGAAAGAAAGAACGGGAAAAGTAAAAGTGTGGGAAAGAAAGGGGAAAATGTCTATAAGAATTAGTATTAATCAGGGTCTACGAATTTAAGCAAGTATTTTTCCTACGGCAGCATGTGGTCATTAGATCCTTTTTTTGTTAAGTTAATTAGGGTTATTTATATGTCTTAAGATGACAAGTTTTTCTAAAACGCATGTTACATAAGTTAAACCTAAATTATGAATTACGACCCTTTGATTTCATTATCTGCATTTTAATTTTTTAATTTTTTACTTTTAAAATTTCTATTTTAATTTTTAATCTCCATGTAATCTTTGTCTATTTAAATTGTTACTCTTGTTATTAAAAAGCAGTAAACTAACTTAATTTAATATAAATTAAAACTTAAATATAAAATTGAAAAGTAAAATCCAAGAAAATGGATTAATATAAAGATTATTTTAATATTTTTAGGGCGGAGGGGTATACGTTTTGTGTGTATCGGTCAAAAGGGATTACTTGTAAATATTTATAGAGAGTGGGAGAAGATGCATAATATAATATAGATGTGGTTCTGTGTGTATGTTTGTGTGTGTTGATTAAGATTAACCAAACATAAGAGTGTAACACTAGTATTGTTTTAACATTGTGTATCTTTAGATATTAACCTAAAAGCGAGTATTTCAAATATCTAAACTTATTTATTAATGGAACTTTGTCTGTGTGTGTATGTGTCTGTGTGTGTGTCCGTTACCTATAGACTCCGAAACGGCTGAACCGATTTTCTTGAAAATTTACACAGTTGTACTATAAGCGTCTGCGAGTGTTCTTAGCTAGGTTTTGTGTCGGGATACCCTCGATAAATATCGATAATCGAAAAAATCGGATTAAAGAAGGAGTGGTCCGATTTTAATCAAATTTGATACACTCATAGACAAAGACATAAGAAGCGATATTCAGAAGTTTCAAGGTTGCAGTTCTTACAATAGTGCAGAAAATCGATAATATATATATATATATATATATATATATATATATATATATATATATAAGGCAAGATGTTTGTGTGCGTGTCTGTTTATCTGTCTGTATGTCCTTTATGCAAATCCACAATGTTTATCCGATTCTCACCAAACTTCACACAAATATTCTTTAGGCTGAGTCTGAACTCCAGGACCATGGATTAGTTTTAAAGCTTTCATTACACCCGAGCAACGCCGGGCTATACTGCTAGTTTTATATATATTAAAACAATGTTTGTCAACAACAAAGTGAAAGCATTCTCTGTAACGCCTTTAGTACTTGAGGAGAACTTCATCGGATACAAAGAACGTTTTTATTGATGGAATTATCCATGTGGGGTATGGTGAGACATAAACGCGAGCGCCAGTTATAAAGATGTATCAAAAGGAAGTACTGAAATTTAAATTTTAAATTATCATATATTATATGTATGATACGTATGATACACGAATTTATAAAATGTATCTATATAATATATATAAATATATATATATGTATATGTGTGTGTGTGTGTGTGTGTGTGTGTGTGTGTGTGTATACGTGTATGTATAAGATTTATGCACATTTTGACAAAATATTTTCTTCATACAAAAGTAAAGTACTTGAATTCCTTGCATTCACTTACGCACAAATATACTTGGAAAGGTATTAATCAGCCTCCAGTTCTGGTTTAAATAATAGGACAGATTGAGTTCTATAGCCTTGGTTGGCAACCAGTCTACCGCAGAAAGCAATGGCAACCTACTGCGGAATAATCTTCTACCCAATCAGTCATGTCCCAAAAGAGACATGATCGCTCAAAGCGTGTATCACGTATGGCACTTAACTGACTGATCATTATACAGTAATCAAGGTATTTTCACTGGGTTTCTATGACCTTATGCGCCTGTTTAGTTAATTACATATTCTATCAACAAGATGGATTCGATGAAGTCTTCGGAGAATCTCTCTAGCTTCAGAAATTTTCTCACCTTAGACCAAACAACGTCTGCCGGAGAAGGTGAAAAAATTGATAAGCTAAAAGTAACAATTAATGAGAATATGCTACATTCCGGCTTTATGGTTATTTTGGTGTGTTATATTTGTAACTTGAGAAAAAATGTTATCAGGCTGCACACTCTTGACATATGAAAAGATATTTTTTCCTATTCCAATTGATTAGGCAAGGCACTCAATTGCTTCCTTTTTAACTTTGCGCAGTGTGACTTCGTCCAAATTCAAGAACATACAGAAGAATTTCCCCAGTAAATTCGGTTGTTCAAAAGCTGTTCTTAATCAAGTTCTTTTGGTCGGCACTGTCATAATAATTTTTTCATTTCCAGCAATCAACTTGTCCAAAGTGATTTTTCCTCAGTTAAAGAAATGTAAAGCAAGTGCCCGATTCTCAGTTATGCAAATTCAAGTGGAACCATTTTTCCTGATTCTCAAGACTTACAAACAACTTACCACAGTTACACTGGCAATTAAGAGTTGAGTAGACTTCAAAAGCTTTATCAAGATTCCTATCATATTGTGATGGAGAAAGATTTCTCAATATGAGATAAAGAGTGTTTGTAGATGCTGATGCTTTTTAACACTTCCTCATTGCAACAACAGCTAAATATTTCATGGCTTGATATGGTCTGAAGATTGCTTGAAACATAAAACTGATAGTCATCATCCAGTCTTGATCCTTTTATATTTATAAAGTTTTGATTAAAAAAACTGACAAAGTCTGTCTAATTTTATATTTTATTATATTTTTCAAATTTTCTGATAAGGTGTTAAGTATTGGACTCGAAGTTGGGAATAAGTTCTCCAAAGTTTATATTTTATTATTTTTGCTCAAGTATTTTCAACTTTCTCAGTCATTATCAAGATCCTATGTGATGTCTGTGCGATAGAATTTCTTTTTCTGTATTTTGTCGTTTTTTCGGAAGCTGAACGTTTAAAATGGTCTAGGATGACGTCATGTGTAAAGGTGATTGAGATCGAGGCCGCAAAAAAAGAATGCTATTTATTTATTTTATTATGTATTATATGAATGGCCTGTGAGTCATTTTTATATTATTCATATCACTTGGTTGAGATATTTTCTTTCTATCATCTCTGATGTTAGCGACTTTTATTTCGAAGTAAATATTTATATAAATAGCACCAGCAGACACTCAGATAAATGATGTTCTGCCTGTTTCATATGATTTCTCTGGTCGACATGTCATTGACAGTCTTTCTTTCCCAAAGTAATGACTTCGGATTTAAAGGAAGCTTTGACCAAAAAAAAAAGAAAAAACATCTTAGGATATCCTACCATATGATAATTCATGTTGCAATTTATAATATTTTTCAACCAAATAATTTTAACACCTTAGCCTAAGATACACACACGCACACGCTCACACACATACACAAACACACACACACACACACACACACACACACACACACACACACACACACACGCACACGCACACACACGTGTCTGGGAGGTGCTGCGTCTGGCAAAGTTAGCTCCTTGTGGTTTTACTTAATTTTTAAAAAACCAATATAAAGATGACGAAAATATTTGCATTATCAATATACTGGATATATGATATAATTATGTATAAATTGTAGTTGACTACATATCACTCTTACGCTGTGCCATCTGTTTTATGAATTATACAATGTTTTCCATTTTTCAATTTTTTTAGAAAAATCCAATATGCAATTAAGAACTATAATTACAAAATGTGCGCTAAATTCCTAAAAACCGTACCATTATAATAATAAATTAATGTGAAATTTATGCTATTCCTTCTAGATTTTGCGAGCAGTTATATTTCTTCCTATGAAACAAATTGCAAAGCTGTCCACCGATTTTCTCATTTAGAATTGGCTACAAGTTTTCAGTCGGGTTAAGTTTGAACGAACAATCAGGTCACTTCATTAAACTAAAGTGCTTACGGCTAAATCATGCTGAAAACACCGGGTCTCGTTCATCAAATTTTGATTCATTGAAACCCATTTTATCCAAACATTAATTACTCTTCTATCATGAAGTATTTTTATGGGTAAAAGCCGTTGTCATTCTAAAAACATCTGTTTTCTTTTCGAACCATGACTCCACGTATACCTTCATTAAATCAATGCATGCCTTGCATCTTAACATCCTTTGGAACTCTACATGAAATACTTCACCACGATAATCCCACACCGAAACATCACACCACCTCGTTATTGTTAATATTTCAATCTATAAGGAAGTTTTCTGCAAGTAGCCTTCAGGCTTTCTTTCATTCATCTAGCCCATCGAGGTAGCTTGGCATTCGTCGAGGTGAATAATGATAGAAAATCAATAATTATTTATCCTCTTCATCTGGTTTTTCTCATGAATGTCTTTTAAAGAAAGCCTAAGAATAGGTCTCACATGCTTTTACACTTTATTTCAAATCCAACTTCTGGTTCTTTTCGACATTTTCTTGTTGCCACAATGCATAAAAATTCCATGACTTTATAGCAACAGAATTTTAATATTTCTCTTCTAATTCAGGACACATATTGGCGAAATGATCGCCTCAACTTATTCTTATAAAAACTGCGTTTTTACATTTCATTTGTACCCGACGTTTATTTACAACTTTGTTTTGCTTTTTTGCAGTCTCTTAAGTTATTAAGCATTTTTATCAGTCAACGTAGCCTTACAAACCATCTTAATGTTTTCTGTAAGATCCGGTATAAATTATAATTATATAAGTTTTAATCAATGCCCATTAAAGCCCGCATCCAAAAAATGGGATTGTGTTTATTAGCGAATTACATCTTCTACATAAACATATACTTATTAAACTAAAACTTCATTTCATGCAAATAACTGACGTTTATTTACATCTGTGCAGAACAAACTGGCTTTCATACTAATTATGCATGCATATTAACATCTTTCAGTAAAATTATAAATAACAATAATAATCTGTCTTTAATCTCCACTTTCGCATGAACTAAACAGTAAAAAAACAGTAAAAACGATAGATACAACATAAAAAAGAAAGTGTTTAATCACCTATTCTACATGGATGACATCAAATGTTTTGTCGAAGATGACAATGAAATGAATAGTATCTGCAATGCAAATAAATTGTTTCTTTGATGACATCGGTACACATTTCAGAGTAGATAAGTGTGCAAAAGTAATATTCAAGAAAAGGAGAATAACAAAAACACATTCAATAGCTCTAGATTTTGTCACAACGATTAGAAAACTGGAACAAAAAGAAGCCTATAAATACTAGCAGTCAGCGAAAGAGATGAAATACAACATCTAAACTTATTTATAAATGGAACTTTGTCTGTGTGTGTGTGTGTGTGTGTGTGTGTGTGTGTGTGTGTGTGTGTGTGTGTGTGTGTGTGTCCGTTACCTATAGACTCCGAAATGGCTGAACGAATTTTCTTGAAAATTTACACAGTTGTACTATAAGCGTCTGCGAGTGTTCTTAGATTTTGTGTCGAGCTACCCCAGATAGATATCGAAAATCGATAATCGAAAAAAATCGGGTTATAGAAGGAGTAGTTCGATTTTAATCAAATTTGATACACTCATAGACAAAGACATAAGAAACGATATTCAGAATTTTCAAGGTTGCAGTTCTTACAATAGTGCAGAAAATTTGATATCGATACCAGGAAATCAAAATTTGACTTACATCCATTCATTTTTCTTTCAGTCTACGGTTTCGCTTTAACTGGAAACAACTATTGCTTTTTAGTCTTTCGTGCCAACGTTCGAAGAGTCTGAGTTCCAGGACCATGGATTAGTTTTAAATCTTTCATTACACCCGAGCAACGCCGGGTTACGAGCTGAAAGCGAAGATTTAATACTTACTGCACTAGACCAATTCTTGTTGACAGAAAATTACCAACCACACATACTGAAAAAGTGTTAACCCAAAATGCTGATTCTGTGATAAATATCCAGAAACAATTGGCCATCTTATATCAGATTGCATGGTATTGACAACCACTGAATATAAAACCCGGTATCACAGAATGGGTCAATATCTACATTGGAAAATATGCAACTTTTATGGAAAGGAAGCTGCAAGAAACTGTTATGAACATCACCCAAACCCGGTTACAGAGACAGAACCTGTAAAAATTTTCTGGGACTTTACAATACACAGACAGAACAATTAAAACTAATCAGGCAGACATCGTGATCAGAGAGTACAAAAAATATGTCTTCTTATTGACACGGCAGTTCCTGCAGTCTATATAATATATATATTTGAAACTTTTCAAAAAACTATAAAAGTAAAAGAACCTTGAAATGGAAATCTCAAAAATGAGTCACGCGAGGGCACTAACAATTCCAGTTGTTGTTGGCGCCCACGTTTTTATCAGAAACGGCGCCGATTAACTCATTGAAGAGATTTCTGGTAACCCAAGCCTTAAAGAACGACAAAAAATGTATTCACAAGTACAGTTCCCAACCTACGAAAGGCTTTATCTCTGTAAAATGCGTGTACCTTAGGGTTTTTTGTGGGGTGTCTTTTTTTTTAAATGCTTATTGGAAAATGTCATGATGCCACTTCTGACATTAGGCCTCTCGTTAGAACTCGAAAAGAAATGAGTATACACAAGAAATCAAAGCAGCTACAATAATAATAATAATAATAATAATAATAATAATAATAATAATAATAATAAACAGACGCGGCTGGAATTACAACGAGAATGACATGTTTTCTTAACCTCTTCAAAAACATAACGTTTGTTTGTCTACCTATGTGGAATTTTATTATTTTTACTATTTTAACGTAAATATGAATTTTTCTACGTATTATTATTATTTAATTTATCTGTTTCTGCTTTAAACGATCCTGATTGATGTCAACTAATTTTCTTATTATCCTTTAGTTGTAGATATTTCGAAAGAATTTGTCTAAACTATGATATTATTTCTTAAAAATCAATACGACAGTAAAAAACAATACAATAAAAACCAACAATGCGATACAATTTCTACCATATTCTTTCTTAGAAAAACTATTTTTTGTCGATAACGCTATTTTCGACGAGTTTAATAAATAAATTACTGAATATACAGATGGGAGAACAAATTATTATTTCTAAATTTCACAATAGTGATAAACTTTTTTAAACGAATGTTAACTTTTTCTTTTCTATTAATTTTGTTTTTTGACAATTATTTCCGTTACAGAGACTAGTGATGGTAGCAACAACAATTTTTCACATTAACAACTGATCTGATCAAAAGTTGAAAAAAAAGAGCGAGGAAAATGAAAGGAAAAATTACCTATATTTCTCTTTTTTTAACATAATACTCTAGTGTAGTGGTGTCTTGTTTCGTTGGTTGGCTGTTTCTTCCAAATTTTTTTTACCAGCATTTTTCTCCTTAAATTTCAATCGCATCTCTGTCTATTGTTGCTTGGAAACCCATTTAGGAGAAAGAAAACATTGAACAACAACCCGCAACTCAAGGTGTTAATCGAGCCGAGGAGTGAATGGCTATTGCGTTATGAGGTCGCGAACGACCCCCTACAGGCTTCAAAACTCTAATTGTAAAAGACGATTAACAACGTGCCGGACAATTTTGGGTGGACTTTTGGTTACCCGTGCATCACTCGTGGAAATAATATGAGAATTAAAAATAGAAACAAAAAGTCCAGTATGGCTCTTCCAGTGGATAAACAGAGAGCCAGTCCCTCATGGGGGAACCAACCCGAGGTCGAAAAATTTGTCATAGGAACAGACTCCTACACAAAGAATGAATCTTCAGGTACCCACAACAAGGATAATCCTAATGATGGACCTGCAACTTCACTAGCTAGATCCATAACCGTAAAAGAAAAAATAAAATGGTCTCGTGAGGAGTCCAAAGTCGTTATGACTGCATTCCATTAAACACTACTCAAACCTCAGAAAAACATCATACGCCAAACATATGACATCTGGCTAGAAAAGGTTAGACAAACAATAAAAAATAAGGTACATCATGCGAAATAAGCGATTGACAGAGGCTGAAATTAAAGAAATAAAAAGAATTTAAACCAAAATAGACGAATCAACAGAACATGAAAGAGAATCGGAATCGGAAAAAGTAGTAACATCACACAAGCCACAGGTCATAATGAACAAAAAGAGATACACACAAAGACTGTGAAGATAATGCTGAAAATTTAGAAGTGTTGGTCACAAGACGGCAATAAAACGAGTTCAAAATACATGAAAAGAATTATTTTACGAAAACAAGAATAGTATACAAGAAGCCAAGGAAAAAATCAAGAACCATATTGGTCAAATACAAAATATTGCAAGAGAGGGACGAGAACAATTCCCAAAATTACAACCAACAAAGCATAATCTCGAAACTATTAAGCTATACAATGCAGTACTCAAATTAATTCTGGATGAAGAACACACCCATATAAATCTCAATGAAGCAATATATGCATCAGCAATAACAGCAACAAAATGAACATCAAAGTAAAAAAGGGCAGTTTCACAGACATGAAGATCCACCTTGGAAAAGAGAAATAGAAAAAGAAATCGAACAACGTAGAAGTGAATTATCGTTACTCGATGAAATAGCAAGAGGAATAAATGTAAGAACTAGAAAAGGCAGAAGAGTTGAAAGAAAATACAATATTAGAAATTAAAATGAATTCCTGTCAACTAAAGAAAAAAATAAAGCAAACAATACAACTGAAGAATAAGACGCTATGAAAAAAGATCAAAATTATATAGACAGTGCAAGATCTTTCAAACCGATGCAAAGAAGTTTTCCAGGGAAATAGGTAAAAAAAGAATTGAAGTGACAGTCCCCACTCAAATGGGAAAGTTAACACAGTTCTAGGAAAAATATGGGCTTTCCCTAAAGAACATAACAAAGAAGCAGATTGGATTGCGCAAGAGACAGAACGAATGAAAAATAGACCAGAACAGACATAGAATGGAATCACAGAAGACGACGTTGAACGTGCACTGAAAAAAGCACACAACTAGAAATCTCAAGAAAGAGATAAACTTCTTAACTTTTCGCTCTATACAGCACACAAAAAACTAATCAAAGAACTTCAAGAAATGGTTAATGATCTCACTAAAATTCCGGCATGGATGATCAAAGAAATTACCTTTCTTCTACTCCAAAATAGTGACACAAATAATCCGAAAAACTACAGACCAATTACATTTCTTCCCACAACATACAAACTATTGACATATATTTTAGCAAAAATAACATATTTCTTCTTGAAAAGAAATGAAATACTACCGCTTGAACAAAAAGGTTGCATACGTGGCTGTTATTAATGTAAAAATTAATTACTTATTAAAAGGATGATCTTGAAAAACTACTTCAATGCAAAGTTCTAAGCTAGGAATGACAATGAGCAAGAAAGTCTTCTGCAAACTGTAAAATGCTACAGTAAAGATATCGGAATGAAATTCAATTTAGATAAACGTGCGAACGCTACAATTGTACGAGGATTGCTACAACAAGCACCCTCTATTAGCTTAGACCCTGCTGTAAAAATAAAACATTTAGAGCAAGAAGAATCTTATAAATACCTAGGTATAAATGAGAGCGAAAAAATTCACCATAAGAAAATGAAAGAAATAGTGCGTAAAAAGTACTATAGAAGGGTACGACTAATATTAAAAACTGAATTGAATTCTCAGAACAGAATTATGGCCATTAATAACCTTGCCATCCCAGTGATTTAATATAGTTTCAACATCTTAAGCTGGACTCTAAATGGCATCAGACGAATGGATTCTAAGACAATAAAGCTTCTTTCTAAGTATAAGATGCATCATCCAAAGGCTGATGTAGACCGTCTATACATACACCGTAGAGTAAGTAGAAGAGGTCTTATTCAGCTAGAATTGTCATACAAGACAACAACTATTGGCTTACTAACATACATGGAAACAACAAAGGACTGGATGATACAATTAGTCAGCAACATGAAAACAAAGAAAAATCATTTAATAATGAAAGAAGGCAGTAAATACAAACAAGATTTACATTTAGTAGATTCTGTAGAAAACCAAAACAGACCTCAAGAACCAACTGTTGCAGGAAAAACTATGAAAATGAAGGCCAAGGACAGAAGATATACAAAAAATTGTTTTGTTAAGCACAGCCCGAACACTGAGAACTTTGTCCATGTAACGCTAGCGATGTTATGGGAGAATAAACATGAAATGTAGCCATAAAAACACACCACGACCTGCCTTAAGTGATTCCGCAGACTTGGTAGGTAGTGTGACTATAGCAGAAATCGAATTATGATAAAAATGACAAAATAATAATAAACACAGCTTAAGTATCCAGGTATATATACATAAGTTGTTTTATACAGTTGAAAAATCTCCAAAGTTCGTTTTTGTTCTAGATTTTTTGTCGAAATTATTTTGCTAACAAAACTGAACTTTGTTTTCTAATTTTACAAAAGAACTGAGTAAGAAGTTAGCCAAACTGAATAAAAATTAGACCAACAAGCATTGTCGCTATATATATATATATATATATATATATATATATATATATATATGTGTGTGTGTGTGTGTGTGTGTATGTGTGTGAGTGTTCGGAAAATAAAACATTCCCATAACTTTAGAAATATGCATAAAAAAACAACATTTAATTAAAGATATATAAAATCGTCCATGATAATGGCTAAAAATAACCGAAAGTGTTCGGACATGCAGAACTTTTAAAGAGTTTTTAAACATTTTGTGTCCAGAAAATAACACTTGTACGAACACAAGAAAAATTAAATAAAAAGCTTAATCGCCGTATCTTGTTAGTTGTCTTTAACGAAATATGTGTAACAGAGAGAATGCAGCTGAAACACACATTATATACACTTATATGTATGTGTGTGTGAGTGTGTGTTTACAAGCTGTACTGAAAAGCTCTCGTCCTGACCAGAAATCCTTTTCAAAAGTGTTATTTGGTCTGCTTTTGAAAAGTAGACCAAGTCTTTGAAAATTTTCGCGTCTCTTTGAATGAATGAATATATATATATATATATATATATATATATATATATATATATATATATATATATATATTCGCAGATTAGAATCCTGCCGAATGACACACATTTTCGTAATAAAAATTTATCGTAAATAATCAGGCCAGTAGATATAAATATATAATACTGTTTAATTAAAAGCAAAATATCTACTTAAATATGAGTATTGATCAAAAATAATGTTCAAACAAATCATTTCAAATTGTCGGTTGTTTATAACCAAGTTTCGTTAATATATATATATATATATATATATCGAAACGTATACATTTATATTTGCTTATATCAGTGTGTATTTGTGCGTCTCTGCGTGTCTGTTTTTAATAGAGATAACACATATTTGCTATTTCTTTTAGTGTATGTGTGTTATAAATGCAATTCATGTGCAACGGAATATGTTTGTTGTTCTATTGTGCGATAAATACACGCAAAAAATGAGTACATGTGTGTGCGAGAGAGAGGAAGAGAGAAAAAGAGAGAGAGATGTTGATTTAATTTAAGATCTAATTTATTAAATGTGACGCACCAGAATTTTTTGATAATGATAAATCTCCCTCCAGGCCACACACGCAGATTTATTCCAGCTAAACTAGCATTTTATTTGATATATAGATATGCTGACTTTGTAGTCACGTAAATAAATGATAACATTCTACGTCATTTGCCATTTGTATTTTCCTTTCATTAACCTTAACATATATTTTACGTCGCTTAAAATTTTACAGAACTTACTTCATCTCATGCAACTACATCAACGAATAAAAATCATATAAGAATGTAGTTTAGTTCTCGCTTAAAAATTAAAGCAAATAGGTGCATATTTAATGTTATTTCACGTTAACGAAATGTACTGCCTATAATTTTAAGCAGGGACATTGCCATTTCATTAATTGTTCAAACCAATGAGTAATGTGTAGTAACTTGAAGCAAATCCTTCAAATCCTTCAAATATAGACCAACATGAATTCAAATTTAATAAATTATTCTGTAGCCAATAAAGAAAACATCTTTCGAACTAAAATTTCCTCAGTGAATTTAGCCGACAACATTGAAAAATATCACTTCGTAGATTTATTGACTAATCGGAATGCTTTATTTCAACTTTCAAAAAGTTTCTTTGATCCCTTTAGCATTTATATAAGTAATGATGTTCACAAGTTTAACCAGAGTCGAGTCCGTTCGCCTCTCGCCTACACATATATACACTCTCTCACTGAAAACACTACACATATATACACTCTCTGGCTAGATGCCCAGCCAGAGAGTGTATATATGTGTAGCGCTAACTGTTCAATTTTTCATCCTGCTCACACACACGCATACATCCTTTTTTTTTCTTTTTTTTAATCATCTCAACCCAAGCAAGGCATTCCACTGCCACTATTGCGCATGGGGCTACATAGGGGAAGGTAAAGAGAAGGAGTGGTTAGACATAGGGAATGTCAGGAGGAAGGTGACAGATGAGTAAGGATACCGAGGATGAGGGTTGGGCAGATGGGAAGAGTGTTTGATAGAATGGAAGCAGGTTAGTGTGTTAGGAGGTGTCTATTGACCTTACATTTAAACTCCTGGTGATTGTAGCCGTCGGGGAAACAATCGTGTGGAAGAGAATTCTACAGTCGGGAAGTGCGAGGAAAGAAACTGTTGGAGTAGAAGTTGCGGTTGCATTTTATCGGTTTCACTGTAAAAGGGTGGGATCTAGTTGCTAATCTAGTATCTCGTGCAAATTCATATTTAGGGGGCACCAGTGATCTAAGTTTATCGGAGCAGAAGCCGTGAAAGTATTTATAGAAGAGACACAGGGAAGCCACGTCGTGCCGGTAGGAGAGAGACTGCAGGCGGTCTGCCAAGTCGGTATCTATCACATTAAAGACCCTACTCTGAACCTTATCAAGAAGCCCGAGGAGAATAGCAGGGGCACCCGACCAGATATGGCAGCAGTATTCAATGCACGGGCGGATGGTAGATTTATAAAACACAGCGTTTGTTTGATTTTCCTTTCTCTGACGACCGATTCTAACTTTTACACTCAGAATTATCCATCTCATTTCACACAATTATCAAATACGAATATAAAAATTTAAATTATTTCTACTTTATTTGAAACCACAACTTTCTCTTCTCTTTCCTTTTTATCCAAACATTTTTCTTGGTTGTTTGAATTTAATTTCAGGGTTTTATTTAAAGATTTGATGAGGCTATATTTTTGTTTATGGAAAATAATTTATTTTGAGCCATATATAAATTATTACAACACCAGCACTGATTTTTGCCTTGATTGTGCTTACGTATCCTAGCTACCAAGAGAACTTTACCAACGGAGGTATTACTCCTGGCAAGTTTAACTAAGCCGGTCAAATAATTACAAGAAACTATAGGATGTATGGTGGTTGTGCTGATTTGTTAGGGGAGTCATTTTCTGCCTTAATTTATGAGCAACAATGAATCACAGACGATACTGAAAATGACAATATTATCATTTCATTCCCAAAGCAAATTGCTACTACGATTATTGTATGAGTAAATATAGCCGTCTTTGCTATATAATCGTTTGTTATGATTTTGTGAGTACAGAATTACCTACTGTCATGGCTGATCGTCATGATGTCAAATAAGATCGACACGATCAGGATGCTGGATTGTTCGGACAAGTGAACAAGTGTTGTATCAATAAAAGCAGACTACAAAATTATTTCAATAATCTGAACCATTCTTGGAAAATGATTAAATTTTACAAGTTGCATATGTCTTTTTTATGTACCGTGTCCCTTCAGAACATTGGTGACCATGGCTCTACACAGCTTCCTTTCGGTTTTTACTCTAAGTAACTTTTCTCTCTTAAGCATCCCTCTTTGTACTTTCTAAGCCATCCATTCACACAAATTCATTAGATATGTTACTTGCTTTTTGCTTCTGCTTATCTTACCGTCATTAAGACCTGGGAGTGTTAAATTCTCTAGGTCTTCTTTTTCATTCGTCTCAAAATTTTTAACGCTCTCTTTCTGATTGCAAGCATAAGTTTTCTTGCAAATCTTATGTTCCTGAAAACTTCCTCTTTGCTCACATGTTCTGACCAAGATATTTTTCAGAATTCGTCAATAAAACCATATCTCTGTCGCTTCAGGCTTTTTTTTATCTGTGAAAAGAGTGTTCAACCAAAGTGGAGATATTACATATCAGTTCAATATTTTTTTTTCTTTTTAATGAAGGTTTTCTATTTCTTAATACCGTGCTTAGTTTCGTAAGCCCTATTCTCCTTCGGATTGCAATATCGCATTTCCATTATCTGTTATAATGCTATTTACATAGTTGAATTTCTGTACTTAATTTTGACATACCCTATACACAACGAACATCTACACTACCAGCCATAATTATTAGGCCACCCCAGTTTTTTAAAAGAAATGATGTATTTCAAACTATTTTTAGTGGATAATTCTAAATGAAAATAGAATGGTTCTTTTATTATTATTACTTTGCAAAATTTTACAAGGCAAGGTAGCAATGATGAACTCGTCCGAATCACTCTAAATTTTCTTCATTCTTAATTGATGAAACTGCAATATAGGTAATTATTAAATATTTATAAATTCATTTGATGTACATGTTATTGTGCAGTATTAACATAAGAACCATTCGATTTTCATTTACAATTATTCACTTGGCAATAAATACTAAAAAATAGTATGAAATACATCATTTTTTAAAACACTGGGGTAGCCTAAAATTATGGCCAGTAGTGTAAGACTACTTCTTTAGTTGAAAACTATGCATTCTGACTTCTTACTTCTTTCATCTTGCTTTCCTTTACTAAGTTATGTAATAGTTATTTCGGTTTCTGAATCTGCCATCAACTCATTACCATCCACGAGATTATCTACGATAATAAATTCTGTTATTTTTTGTTAGATCAGCTGTAGACAAATTACGTCTTTTTCTGGTTTCTCTCAAAGCAAATAAGTCTAAAACAATTTATTACAATTTTAATTTTTTTATTTTCAAACAGTGTCATTTGGATTATTTGCATACACTTATGATATTTTGGTACGAAACAGCCACGCTAATTTTTCTGACAGACAAATGTGAGAAAGACCGAAACCGAACGACAGTTATTTGATTTTTGTAAAAAAAATTAAATAAATGAGTTTTTCTTTGTAAAGACTCTAAAATGGATCATGTTAATTTATGGTCACCCGCAGTCACAAGAAAATGAATTAACCAAAATTTCAAAGTTCTAAAAAAGATTAAAAATTTAATTTAATAATCAAAAATTATTTTCTATCAAGAGATAATGTAGGATAAAAATTAATTCAAAAATCTCTTTTGTTTATGTTTCAGGTACGGAATTGAAGCGAGAAGATATAGATACGTAGAAACCGCAAGGAGAAATGTGCATTCTTTAAATAGGTAATTCAAACCTTGCTATGTCAATGTGGTCTCAGAAGTAAAATTTATAATGACACACTTCGGATATAGAAGCGATTTTCCTGATGGAAAAGAAGATTCAGGTTAAATTCCTGTCGGTCACACAATATTACTGCACTTAATCTACATTGGTTGTTATTAATTTCACTGTTTTAGAAAATAAAACATTAGAGATAGCATCTCAAATGCGCGTATCCACTAAAAATGACGTTTATCCTAATAAAAGAGATTTCAGATAAAAAATCCATTCAATATATATATATATATATATATATATATATTATTATTATTATTATTATTATTATTATTATTATTATTAATATACGTACCAACTATAAAGTAGCACTAATAAAGACTAAAGTCAGAAAAATTAACGCTAACAAATCAGAAACGTAAATCGTTAATTACCCAATGAGGGCTACCACGTGGGTTAAAGGGGAAGAAAAAAAGGAAACAAACAAATCCCAATAACAATGAGTCAAGAGCTTGTTTGAAAGAAAAAAAAAAGACGAAAACCTTAACAGTAGAGAGCTCAATACGAAAGTACGAAAGTAGAGCAAAAATACAATAAACTAAATCTAAAAGTGAGCCAAACGCCGACCACGGTTTCACTCAACTAATCGTCAGGACCTGGCCACTTTTAAATTTAGTTTATTATATATATATATATATATATATATATATATATATATATATATATATATATATACACACACACAAATGGTTTGAATTAATGAATATATATTCCGCAGTTGAATATTTACTTTTTATAAAGTGCTCAATACAGATGTAGACCATTTATAGATATATAGTTATTATTATTATTATTATTATAGCATACAACTCAAAAGATATCAGGTTTCGGTGCTCAATGAACCATCATCATGCAGTAAAATGTGTTTCAGTTACGCGGTTATCTAAATGCTGATATGGAAATTTAAAATAAAAAAATAAAGCCATATAAAAAATAAAAAATAAAAATAAAAAATTCTACCATATTAGTTGAATGAAATAGTGTGGAAGATCTGTGGGCGTAGAATAATTAATATTGAGACATAAAAGTGTAGCATTGTAGTGAAATGACCTGAAGTGTCAGTCTGGGTTAGTTTAAATCAGTATTGAACAAATATGTAGCTAATATATTGTTGCTAAAACAATAAAATAGTTGTCTTAAAATGATTTTTTTTTATTTAAAAGCACAATTTAATACTTCCTGTCATCTCGTTACAATGTCGCACGTTAATGTCTCAATATTCATCGATTTACATCCACAAATCTTCTAAGATATAATAACCTTTGACACCACTTCATTCAATTAATATGGTAGCATTTTGTATTTTTATTTTTTATTACTTTATTTTTTTTATTTTAAATTTCTTTATCAATATATATATGACCTCTTAACTGAAACATATTTTACTGTCTGATGATGGTGTATTGTGCACCGAAACTTGATAGCCTTTGAGCTGTAATATGATAACAATAATAATAACTATATATATATATATATATATATATATATATATATATATATATATATATATAAGTGTGTGTGCATAAGTGTTTTTTGTTTGTTATGTTTTGTTAGTTTCTTATACTTACTCAGTACATATCAGTACTGCGCACAAGTCAAAATTTGTATGGTTAGGATGAGTTTGAAAACTGTTGTGATAATCCCCTGTTGAAATTATCTATCTATCTTGAAAATCATTTTGCGTTTCAGCAAGAGAATCTCCGATGTAACATAAATAATTCTGCAAGTTTTAAATATCACAGTTGGGCGGAAGTTAAAAAGCACTTCATTTAAAACTTCCGCTGACATGCTGAATATTATATAAGAGCCAAGATAATATCGTTTTAAAAATAAAAATAAATCAAGTAATTAACTGACAAGATGCATAGTTTCGGGTCAAGGGTGTGCGCTATGTATTTTCTGCGCCATTTTCTGAGTTTAGTTTGACACACGGCACAAATATGAGGTATCCAATGAGTATCGAAATATATATACAACTTCCTAGTCATTATGCCTCAATGAGATTCCATCCACTACTTTCTATTAAGTAAGGTAGAACGAAACATTTTTTTTAATATATAGATTATTACTAGCATCATAGCCCGGCGTTTCCCGTGAAACTTAGAATATTTTAGTAGTAGGAGAAGATGCCACTTTTTATTTTTACATACTTTGTTCTTGTTTGAAAAAACACTTTTTTTTAAAATATTTCTTTTGTTTCAAAATTAGGGGGGAAAATATTCACATTTTTTTGTTGACCATATGAATTTTTAAAATGTCGGAATAAAAATTAAATATAAAGGCTTTTTTTTTCTTTTTTTAATAAAAAATATTTTAGTCGCGTTTGACACGTGTGATTTGATTTCTGTGACGTCAGAATAAAAATGAAATAGAAAGGTTCATTTTTTTTTAAGTAAAAAATTTTAGTCGCGTTTGACACTTGATTTCATTTCTGTGACGTAATTCAGCAACCACCTTAGATCTTAGATATTTTACGGAGCAAATGTAAACAATCGTGTCCATTGACCAAAGGTAAAAATTGCTGAACTTAAACTCAAAAGTATGTGTCTCTAGAAAGTTTGAATAGCGTAGCTTAAAAATGTAGGCGTGCATAGGGAACAGTCACACACAGACTCACAGATTGCCTTTTATATATATAGATTATCTTTTTTCAGTTTATTTAATCAATTTAACTTGCTCACAGACGTTTAAACACTGATACTCGGTCAGTTCTCGCTACATTTTTTGAAAAAAAAGAAACAGTTAAGTATTTATATTATTTAGACGAATGCACTGTGCTTTACTATAAAATCAGTTATTTAAGTTAAAATTCATTGAGTTAAGTTACCAATTTAAGTTTAAACCTCAATAAAATTTCTAGGGGTTTTCTTAGAGGTGTTGTGTTCACGTCGTGATATTTAAAATCATTGTATGTTCACGTAATGATGGTCGTACTGAATGGGCATACATTCAAATCCTATCATGCAAACACGGGTGTCCATCAAGACTCTAACCTAGGTCCTACGCTTTCTCTGATTTTCATCAACGATCTCCTTGATGTAATCCAAAGTAAGCATCAACACTGACGACACTACCATTTACTTCTACCTCGCTAAGAAATCTGCCGAAGTTGAAAAACAAACCTTGCCACTGCTCTCAAAAAGGACCTCCAGTTGGTGGCAGACTGGGGAAAGAAATGGCTCGTAAATTTTAATGATTTTAAAACAAAGTTGCTATCCTTTAACCACGATAGACAATCTTTCTTACCCGCCATCACGGATCATCATGGATCACGGTAGTCTCCATAAAAACAATACACTGCGCCTCCTCGGCCTCACTCTCTAAACTGACCTAAAGTGGAACGACTACATTGAATTAATAGTTAAATCTAGTGCTACGAAGGTCGGGACCCTGTGTCAAGCCAGGAAATTTTTCTCTTCTGAATCCACCAAGCACATTTACAAATCTACCATCACCCCATGCATTGAACACCCCTGCTGTTCATCATGAGTGTCTCAATAAAATCCAAAAAGAGAATATGCAATTTAGTCGATCCTGATCTGGCGGCTCGACTCTAGTCTTTCTCTCACCGACGAGATGTGACTTCCCTCTATCTCTTCTACAAATACTTTCACGGATTCTGCTCTGACGAGTTTAGCTCCTTAGTGCCCCCCACGCGAATTTACTCGAGCTACCGGACTAGCCACAAGGTCCCACTCTTTCACTGTGAAAACAATTAAGTGTAACCACAACTTCTACTCCCTCAGATCCTTTTCTCGCTTTTCTCGTCTGTGAAACTCACTTCCGTATTTTTATTTCCCTGACAGCTACAATCTCCAAGAATTTAAATGCATCGTCAAACGTCATCTCTTATCTCCTTGACCCCCATACGTCTTCTTACTTTACACTTTCTTCTCGTGCAGCTCTCTTCACACCAATGTTACCCATCCTTCTCTTACTCATTCTCTGACACCTACTGTGACCTGTTCTCCTCTCTCTTCACTCTCCTATTATGTTAACCCTCTTTGCACCAGTGACAGTACTGCCTTGCATGGGGTGAGACGAATATAAAAATTTAAAAAAAAACTCGCAAAATAATCTAAATGCGTATCCTTTACAAGTCTGGCGCAAAAATATAAATTTTCTAGCTGAAATGATCCCATTTTGTCAAGAATATTCTTGTTGATTCCTCACTAATTACAGTTCATTTCTTCTTGAAAATCTAAAAACACTTCACAGACCGAGTACGAAAATGTTCTAAACAGATTTTAAGTTGATTAATTGATTGTTTAATGACATATTAACACATTATGGGTCATTTAATGCCGAAATTTTATTTTCTTGAAAACTTCAGTAATAAAATATATGTTATTTTGATTTCATAATTGAATACATGGCAGATAGCTTTTGTAGATATACATATTTATGTGGATACAATTAATAGAGGCGGTAATATGTATATTTTATGTTGTAGTTTTGTTGAAGTTATATTTGTCGGATATTATATGAATTTGTGTTCTTCCATGTTGGTTGTTTGGTTGGTTGATTTTGTTTAGCAGTATAGCAATCTCTGTGGGTTATTTAATGCGAAAATGTAAATATTTTGTTCGTAAATATTTTGTTCGTAAATATTTTGTTTGTGTATTTTTACTGTGAAATTGTATTTTATACTTTCATTGTGTTTAGTTTTTGTTTGGAGGTTCAGTATTTGCACACAGCTGGGACTCTAACAAGTGCTACCACCACGGGTCAGGGTGAACCTGTGAACAACAAAAAATTAGGAGGTGGCTCCATTTTCCACGAAACCATCATTTCCCCAGTCAGAGGGTTTGGCACTGGATGTAGTTTGGTGTCATACCAAGGCCTACAGATTTTAGGTCATAAATCATAACTGTTTTGTTTTGTTTTGTTTTTTATTTTACCATCCGCCTGTGTATTGAATACTGCTGCCACATCTGGCCGGGTGCCCCTGCTATTCCCCTCGGGGTTCTTGACAAAATACAACGGAGAATCTGTAATGTGATCGATACCGACTTGGCTGACCGCCTGCAGTCACTCTCTCACCGGCGTGACGTGGCTTCCCTGTGCCTCTTCTATAAATACTTTCATGGCTTCTGCTCCGATGAACTTAGATCACTGGTGCCCCCTAGGTACGAATTTGCACGAGATACTAGATTAGCAACTAGGTCCCACCCTTTTACAGTGAAATCGATAAAATGTAACCGCAATTTCTACTCCAACAGCTTCTTTTCTCGCATTTCCCGCCTGTGGAATTCCCTTCCGCATACTTGCTTCCTCGACAGCCACAATCTCCGGGAGTTTAAATGTAAGGTCAATAGACACCTCCTAACACACTAACTTGCACCCATTCTCTCAAACACTCTTCCTATGTACCTCCTTACTCGTCTATCACCCTCCTTCTGACATTTCCTATATCTAATCGCTCTCTCAGCACCTTCCCCTATGTAAACCCCTGCGCTATAGTGGCAGTGGAATGTCTTGCTCGGGGTGAAATGATTTTTTAAAAAAAGTTAAACCTAGATGATGTGTGTGAGCAAATGTACAGTCAGTTAAGTGCCATACGTGATACACGCTTTGGGCGATCATGTCTCTTTCGAGACATGACTGACTTGGCAGAGGATTATCCGCAGTAAGTTGCTATTGTTTTCTGCGGTAGACTGGTTGCCAGCCAAGGCTATAGAACCCACTCTGTCCTATTATCTAACCCATAAATGGAGGAAAGAGACGGATTAATACCTTTCTCAAGGGTATTTGTGCGTAAGTGAATGCAAGGAGTTCAACTGGAATTCGAACTCGGCTCCCCTATTTGTCGTTCCGAGTTAATATCCACTGCACCACAACGCACATCCTAACTGTACAGTAACAGGTAAATATTCAGTGAGAACCCAATATTAGCCATCTAAACATGCCATAATTAAGGCAAACAATTCAGTTTTTTAGATCATTGATATCATATTCATGAATGTGCCAATGGAGTAGCGGCTATCGGCAATCATCCATCCTAGCTTTAATTCTCCTCTTCGTCAGCGATAGAGTTTTTTAATATTTGTAAACGTAAACCTATCTCTAATAATACTTTTAAATGTTGTTTTAAAGAAAATATTTTTAAGTGTATCTAAGAAATGTTTAACTATTGAAATATTTATAAAGATTCCAAACACCTAAGTCCCTATTTAACCCTCGCCTATATGTATTTAATTTTTAAATCTAGTATTTTTCTTTCTTTCTGTGTGAGTATGTAGAACTAAAATCGGAATCTATCAGTAAAAATTTGCAGTTTTCTAATGTGTGTCCTAGTTGATTGAAGTGTTTAGCTATGGGTGAATAAGGGTTGTTTTGGCGTATGCTTAGTTTATGACTATTGAAACGGAATCTAAAACTGTTTCCAGATTCACCAATATATCCACTATTTGGACATATTGAACAGAAGAGAAAATATATTATATTTTGGCTGTCACAGGTGAGGCGTGGTGGGTGTAATTTGATGTTGGTGTTGGGTAGAGAAAATACTGCATCGTTTACTAAATGTTTGCAAACTAAACAACGAGATTTATAACATTTGAAATTCCCTGATAGGTTTGTATTTTTTAGATATTTGGTAGAAGTGAGGATAGCTGATAGGTTGGGTGTTTGTTTCATTGCATTTATGGGTGGTTTATCGAAAATGTCTTTGATTTTTTTGTTTGATTGGAGTTTCTTGTAATCATTTTGTAAAATTTGAATAAGTGTGTAGGAATATTGACTGTGGTTAAAAACCATGGGAATTCGGTTGTTGTTTTTTTCTTTTCTTGTATGTGAGAAGTGTGTTACGATTTATGTGGATGGTTTTATTTAGTGCTTCTTTTATTATTTTTATTGGGTATTTACATTTTAGAAATTGCTTTGTTAGGTTGTTAATCTAGATGGTCTGAGCATATGCGTTTGATTCTTAGAAATGAGCTGTATACGATATATGTTTTTAATTTAAGGGGATGACAACTGTTAAAGTGTAGGAATTTATGTTGGTTTGTTGATTTGTTGTATAGACTTGTGGAAAGTGTATGTTTGTTTAATTTTATCATGACGTCTAAGAAAGGGACGGATGTGTATGAGTACTCCATGGTAAATTTAATTGTATTGTGAAAGTTGTTGCAGAAAGTAACTTGTTGCAGAAAGTAAGTAATATATATATATATTACACAGTTTTCGATTTATCGCAATAACCATATCTGCTCTGAAATGTATCGTAATGTGAACAAATGTAAACATGTTACAGAAATTAACGAAGATTACCGAAACTTGGTTATAAACAACCGATGATTTGTTTGAAAATTATTTTTTATCGATACTCGTATTTAAGTAGATATTCTGTTTTTAATTAAACAGTATTATATATTTATATCTACTGGCCTGATTATTTACGATAAATTTTTATTACGAAAATGCTTATCATTCGGCAGGATTCGAACCTGCGACCTCTATACACATAGGGAAAGCTACCATGTGATCTGACAAGTCTTAGACCTCTCGACCACGAATGACCATTAGTCTAAATGAGGTTTTAATCAAGCCTATATAACACATATGTTAATGTTCAAACAAATCATTTCAAATTGTCGGTTGTTTATAATCATGTTTTGTTAATCTTCGTTAATTTCCGGAACATGTTTACATTTGTTGACATTACGATACATTTCAGAGCAGATATGGTTATTGCGATAAATCGAAAACTGTGTTATATAGGCTTGAATAAAACCTCGTTTAGACTAATGGTCATTCGTGGTCCAGAGATCTAACACGTGCCAGATCACATGGTAGCTTCCCCTATGTGAATAGGGGTCGCAGGTTCGAATCCTGCCAAATGACACACATTTTCTTAATATAAAATTTATCGTAAATAATCAGGTAGATATCAATATATAATACTGTTTAATTAAAAACAGAATATCTACTTAATACGAGTATCGATAAAAAATAATGTTCAAACAAATCATTTCACACACACACACACACACACACACACACACACACACACATATATATATATATATATATATATATATATATATATATATATTCCCCTCCTGTCACGCTCAGAGGTTTGAGTTTTTCTTTTTGTTTCTTATTTCTTAAGTCTTAATGCAAGATACTCAGTAGTAGGTACATCAATATATATGCTGCCGTCATTTTGGACATTATATCAATATATTTTGCCGTCATTTTTGACTGCACGGACCGACTCGTAATGAATATAAAACCACTTAAATACATTAGCATATATCAAAGGGAAAATTCCATTGAGCAATACTCTGACGTAAATAAAGTGACGGTCTGCCAACCAGCGATCAGATCGCTAAGCAGCGGCTTGTATCCAACATTTTCACAATTCTGTCCGAAGCGCACAAAACTTACAAACTTAGTCGGCATCTCCAGATTTTGTCACTTGCTTCCGATATCCATTAAAAGGAGATCCGTAATACCGATATATACTAAACTTATTTATAAATGGAAATGTGTCTCTCTGTGTGTGTGTGTGTATGTGTGTATGTGCGTGTGTGCCCGTTACCTATAGACTCCGAAACGGCTGAACTGATTTTCTTGAAAATTTACACAGTTGTACTATAAGCATCTGCGAGTGTTCTGAGCTAGGTTTTGTGTCGAGGTACTCCCGATAAATATCGAAAATAGATAATCAAAAAAAGTCAGGTTATAGAAGGAGTGGTCCGATTTTAATCAAATTTGATACACTCATAGACAAAGACATAAGAAACGATATTCAGAGGTTTCAATGTTTCAGTTCTTACAATAGTGCAGAAAATCGATAATATATATATATATATATATAAGGCAAGATGCTTGTGTGTGTGTGTGTCTGTTTATCTGCCTGTATATCTGTATTTTTTTCAGCCCTTTTATTTTAGTTTTTGCTTCGAGTTTGGCTTTAAGTAGATATAATTGTAGTTCTTAGTCTCAGCCATGATACCATTTACTCAGAGGACTTATTTAACCTTCAAAATTCAGTTTACGACGAAAAACCTTATTTGATATCGATACCAGGAAATCAAAATTTGATTTACATCCATTCATTTTCCTTTCAGTCTACGGTTTCGCTTTAACTGAAAACAACTATTGCTTTTTAGTCTTTCGTGCCAACGTCCAAAAGTCTTAGCTCCAGGACCATGGATTAGTTTTAAAGCTTTCATTACACCCGAGCCACCCCGGCTATACTGCTAGTATATTGATAAGAAGGAATTTCCGTTCGAACTGCTTCTTCTCAAGAAGTGTCGTTTTGTGGAATATACGTCCGAGTAAATACTTCTCCGATCACTAAAATCTTAACCTTCTCTTGTATAGGTTCTGCTCTTATTTATCCTACATATCCACAAAATCTGTACTTATTTCCTCTTTTTCTTACTTTCATAAAAGAACCTCATTCTGTAACCATCTACCTTGAATGGCTCGATGGTTCAATGTATATATATATATATATATATATATATATATATATTTCTGTTGGTTGTTAATTAGTTTCAGTATCGGCGTTTTAAATATTTGATGGGTTTGTGTGAACATATCTTATGGGCATTTAATACTACCTTAGGGATATTTAACGGCTTGGCATATTTTTCAACTTCGCAGTAGACGTGCGTCACCATTATACCGCCTAAGTTCCGTTGTTTGTGAGATCAATTCGAGATTTCGAACAATATTGTGGTAACACCGCCGGCCATATTCTAGGATTTAATTTTTTTTTTCACACCGAGATACTAGGCTTTCAAATCATCTATTTATAAATCATTTTCATGCATTCTCTTCTTTTGTAAACAAGATATCGAGAGTTCTCCTTTTCTGCAGCCATCTTTCTTCCATTATTTTCTTTCTATTAAGAATATTTTTTCTTTTTCTCAAAAGAAAGGAAAATATAACAGGTAATAAACGACACAAACTAATAATGAATATTCTCTTCGTCTTAACATGTTATTAGAATCAAAATATGTATATAGAATTGGATGTTTGGTAAAGAATATATATATATATATATAGTGTCATTGGTGACAACAATTTTTGTTTTGGGAGTCTGTGCTGATTTTTAACTGCCGGGAAAATAAATAAGCTATGAAAAAGGGAATTTTTGTCTCATTCAAACGATTCAAATATATCCTTCTGTAAATGTCATTTTTCTCTTACAAACTGTACAATATTGAAAGCTCCAATTACATGAGGATCTTCGACTTTCTCTCACAGACATTTACTTTGTGATATTAACTTGATATTAACGTCCATCTACAACATATATTATTGTTATTATGTTGTCATTTTTCATCATATTTCGATTTTTGCTATGGTCGCACTACCTACCAAGTCTGCGGAAAGACCTAGAGCAGGTCGTGGTGTGTCGTTATGGCTCCATTTCTTGTTTTTTCTATCTCCCCTATCATCCCTAGCGTTACATAGACAAAGTTCTCCTTAGTGTGTGGGCTGTACTTAACAAAACAACTTTTTGTATATCTCTTAAGCTGGGGTTTATTATTATTATTATTATTATTATTATTATTTCCATTTTAATATCATTCCAACAAGTCAGTTATTCTTTTTCTCCAATTAGCGTCTTCCTATTTGTTGTTTCCTCATAATGTTTTAATAAGTGTACTCACCTATCTTCCCCAAGTGATCGCGAAACATAAACGTGTGGATGATATTTCTTGCCAGTTCCATCTCTAGAGTTATAAGTTCTATTTCCAGTGGCGTGTATTCCTTTGGAAAATAGTATCTTACAGCGTGGTTTCAAATGATTGACGAAATGGATTTGTCACAATATTCTCTAGAATACACTCTGAGCGATGAAAGGAGCTCTCAGAACAGTATGCTCTTTATTGAGCAAAATAAAGATTTCTGTTCTAACGTAATTGAACACTAATACATTATCCATAAAAAATAACGAGAGTATTTATACATGAATTGGCACATCTGCTTTGGATCAACGTGTCACTCCACGGCTAGTTTGCAGAGGATTAGTGTAATATCTCAGCACAATGTAAAAATGTTACACACATATTGGCCTCTGCATGCAAAATCCTGATATCTAATCATATTTTGCAACAGTGTTCTGGCCGAGAAATTTTCAGCTATCTATATAAATGGAGATCTGCGTTATGGTGCAATTGATATTGGCTTTGCATGAGAAATCAGTGAGCCGAGTTCGAATTTCAGTTGAATTCGTTGCATTTACTTAAGCAAAAATACCCTTGGGAAATGTATGAAGGCATCTCTTCTCCCTTCAGCTATGAGTTAAATAGCATGACAGATTGGTTTCCAGAGCATTGATTGGTAACCAGTCTACTGCAGAAATAAATGGCAACCTACTGCGGGAAAATCTCCTGCCTAGTCAGTGTCAGTCATGGATCGAAAGAGATATCATCGCCCAAGCGTGTATCTTGTATGGCATTTAACTAACTGCATGTATGTTCCAGGTACACACGCACACACGCACACACACACACACACACACACACACACACACACATGCACACGCATATATATATATACCTATTTGAGCAGATGCTCTATTTATTTATTAAAAGTATGTTTATTTTCGTCTTCTGGCCTGATATTCGAGAAATTTTATTTTAAAAATAAGCGCTCCTCAGCAGGAATCGTACCTGAGTCCTTAAACGAGGAGGGAAGTCATCGTTTGGTCCGACGTGCCTTAACCGACTCGGCCACGAAGCTCCCTTGCCGATTGCGCAAAATCTGAATCGTACCTTTAAGCGAATTCTTTCTCGTATTAACCTCCTCGAAATTTTCATATCTGCTCATATATATATATATATATATATATATATATATATATATTATGACAAACATATAGTTTGAAGGCGTTCTATATTGATGGATACAAGTGATATCAGAGATCCAGCGTATGTAAGTATAAAAGTAAAAACACCAATCCGAAACAATCTATTTTATTCTATTTTGTTTCGATACTTCTTGTGTCTTATCAAGTGATGATGCTGATTGCGAGATGAAAAGTTTTAAAAGATTCAAAAGTAACCAAACCCACTTAATAGAGGAGAGATTGTTACATAGTCTGTGAGCAACAATCGAAATACAATAAATTTCTAATTTGAACAACATAACAACATGTCCTAAGGAGAATTTATATATCTTCCTGCGTATTCTGGCAGTTAAAAGAAACCAGTAAAACACCACAAGGTAAAATGAAAAATTCTGAAAAAAAAAAGAGAATCTGTAAATCATTCTATTACATTTGCTACTGTGATTAAATAAAAAGCTGCATATTATAAAGTTTCCTACAAATAAAGTACTACTAAACCATAGAAATGAATTAACATAATTATGTAAACACCGAGAATATTTCACTTTAATTTTTTTTTAATTATAATGTTCATATATATATATATATATATATATATATATATATATATATATATATATATATATTTACGGTGTTTACATAATATTGTTAATTCATTTCTATAGTTTAGTAGTACTTTATTTTTAGGAAACTTTATAAGATGCTACTTTTCCTTTAAGCACAGGAGCAAATATCATAGATTTACAGATTTACGGATTCTCCTTTTTCTCAGAATTTTCCGTTATTTACCAAGCGCATGGTGATAGCCTTCAAGACCTACCCATACACCTAATATACAGAATCCTTTTAGCAAATTACAAAACTGTTCATATATATATATATGTGTGTGTGTGTGTGTGTGTGTGTGTGTGTGTGTGTGTGTGTGTGTGTGCGAATAGCAACTTACAAAGTACAAAATCTTTTGAAATCATTTTAAATTAGAAATATCAAAATCTTTTGCATAAATTATAGATTGCCTTATTTAAGAGCTAATTCTACTTGAATTATTTTATTTTTTCAGTAATTAAATATCTTAACCTACCATTTTTAATACATTATCTGGAACGATAAATCTGTAATTTTGTGATCATACTTAATGTCCAAGTTAATGACCAATTATTAATCTCATTCTTTCTGTTTTTGTTCCCACATTTCTGTAGAACTCTTCTTCGATCTTCTTCTGGTGAACTATCTGGACATAAGAAAGAGAAGCGTTCTTCTCAAATGTAATTCCTTTTAATTTTATTTTATTTTTTTATCAGTGTAAAAAAGTCCGACTAAAAAAATATGGTTGAACTAATCTGTAATAAATTACCTTTTTTCTTTCTTTCTCTCTCAGATTTCAGTGGTAAAAAGAAAAGAAAAAGGAGGTTGGCATTTCTTAAAAGTAGTCCTTTTCTTCTGTAGAAATTATAAATTTAAGGAAAGCCGGCCAAAATGTTAATTGGTTGAACCCCTAATATCTCTAACTTTTCTTTTAGTGTTAGTTTATGTGTATTGTAACTACATGCGTAGGTTTGCAATTGTAGCTGTATGTTGTTTTGCTTTTGTAAAAAAAAAAAAATCACAAACATCAGATCATCTTAAGACTTGAAACGTGGAAGTTACTTAAAAAACGAACATGTTTTAGTGAATAATAAAATGTTAGTATTTGAGAGAGACCCAAGTTTCTTTATGGGGGGGGGGGATATTTTTAATTGCAGCAGATGTAACAAGCTTAGAAAGAAAATCAGATTGTGTGAGAAGATAGATTATAGAGAAAATCTTTAACGTTTTCCATAATCATTTTTTAAATTATTTGTGATTGTTCAGTATTCACATTAGTAGTATCTGATGGTTTTCAATAGAAACCAGACTTCCTCCTACAGTTTTTTTTTTTACTAATTTTAGTAACGCTAACGTTTAGGTGGTTTCAATAATTCTTCGAATTAGCAAATCCTATAATGATTTTCAAGAATTCTCAGTTGTTCCAATCATTAGAAATACGATGAAAATAATAATTCACTTTAACGTTTCTTAATTTCTTCAACTCTTTAGCGAGGCCTAAGAAACTACATTTGTATTATTTTCTTTATTATTATAATTAATCCTGAATTTTCTGTTTATGTCTAAATGTTTATTTATAATTATTTGTATAATAATACCGCCAACCTTTTCATTTTCCCTTTTCACTCTAATTCTAATTCTGCTCTTCTCTTTCATAAGAGTATTATTATTGCTGTTTACAAAGTAAAGTATTACTTCTGTGGTGATTTGGATATTCACTGAATAAGCCATGTTCATCGTTTTATGGAAACAAACAGGACACTTATACTTAAAATCAGAAAGAGATAGTAGAGAATTCTACTACACGTGATGGGGAAAGAAGACTTGGAAAACTTTACACTCAGAGGATTTACTGAATGCAGGAAGGGTATACAGAAACGGATGTTGACTTAACAAATGAGCTTGTGTAAATGTGTGCTAGAACAGAAATGGGTATAGTAAATATATAGATATATATAAATCTATAGATATAAGCGTTTTAAAAGATAATGTAGAATTATTGACGATAGTTAAGTGCAATTGAGAAAAACCTCAACGAGCGGAGTTGATAGACAATAAGAAGAGAAAGAAAAAAGACTGGGTAAAATAATACGAAGCAAACACTATATATATATATATATATATATATATATATATTGAAATAGATACCCCCAATAAATGTGATCTGAATTTACAGATAAATAAATGAATTTATATATATTCATTTATTTGTCTCTAAATATGTTGAAATAGCTATCCCCACTAAATGTGATCTGAATTTATATATATATATATATATATATATATATATTACGGAAATTAACGAATTTTAACAAAACTTGGTTATAAACAACCAACAATTTGAAATGAATTGTTTGAACATTATTTTTTATCGATACTCGTATTTAAGTAGATATTCTGTTTTTAATTAAACAGTATTATATATTTATATCTACTGGCCTGATTATTTACGATAAATTGTTATTACGAAAATATGTACCATTCGGCAGAATTCGAACCTGTGACCCCTTTCTACATAGGGGAAGCTACCATTTGATCTGGCAACGTCTTAGACCATTCGTCTACGAATGGCCTCCAGTCTAAACATATATATTTATTTATTTGTAAATTCAGATCACATTTAGTGGAGATAGCTATTTCAACATGTCCGTTCGAGACATGCATTATCAACTCCAGGGAACCAAAGAATGCAGAAAAATTCTTGTACCGGAAGCAAAGGTTAGTAAAAGAAGGGGTTGTGATAGGGTCAAGCAGAGAAGAATTGTAGCAGTAATTTTCTTTCGGTAGAGGAAGGCAGATGGTTTGACCATTAGGTCAGGGGTTGTAGGTAGGAAAAAGCCTCGGATTCACCAAATTTAAATTCTAATCTATGTAAGTGGCACAACATATGAATAAATGGAAGGAAGAGATAATCAGTGAAATTTAAATTTACTACAGTGACGACGCATGCTAATAAATTCGTTACGTTATTAAGAATTCTGATTTTGAAATCCTAATTTTTTCTGCTAAACATAGATTGTATTTATAACCTAGACTATTAGGAGTACGTAATGTGCATATCAGTTTCCACTTTATCTGTGGGCTTAAGCCTTTTTCTTTCAATTACCAGTATTTTCGGGAGAGGGCTGTCTTAAAATTGGGTTAGTAAAGTAGTGCCTATGCGCATAAAATCTCTGTTGCCAAATCACCGGCGATATTCCGATGTACACATATTTTTCCTTGTTCTCTTTAGGGGAGATGTTAACTTGGTAGATCACATTTATAGATCTACATTTACCTTCAACCGGTCAGTTTTCTCTAGATCTGCAATTGCAGGAGCGTATAATCCCGTGTTTTGTATTAGATTCACTGAAATTCTTCAATCTAGGTTATTATGGGAGCAAATATTATTGTACGTATTACATATTTTTTTCATTCTGTGGTTGACTGGGGTTGGCAATGCATGTCTCGAACTGACATGTTGAAATAGCTATTCCCCTAAATGTGATCTGAATTTACAGACAAATAAATGAATATCTAATATCAGCTGTCTAACCGTACTGTTATACTGCAAAACAGATCTGTCTGCAGATGACTATATATATATATATATATATATATATATAATGGAAGATAAAATTAGACAAAGCAATGCAACAGTAATAAGACAAAAAATTATCAAAGTAAGAATTATATTCACAAGCAAAATGAATGCAACAAAAACGTGGGAGATGAGACCGATAATTGTTATTTTTATTGGTTAGGAAGAAATTTCATCATGCATATGCAGAATTTGTCTATAAATTTGGGTAGCGAGTGTTCTTATGTGACATTCCCAGATGAAATTTGTATGCCATGGGTGTTTTTGTGGGTTCCCTATGAATATGTAGTATTGTTGTATATATCGGACTGGATGGCGATGGGTGAGTTCTTGCAACGAATGCGTAAATTGCAATGAAATAATAAGTCATGAATCTGATTAGCTAAGTCTATGATAGTTAATATTGACCAGCCTCTCTTCATTCCCTCTTCAGCCTTGTGCCAGAATTGTTCATTTATGAATAAGAAATAATCATTCCCGGATAATTGGTAACGATAAGAAATTGTAGAGAGCTAAGATCATCCTCTTCCTGAAGGGATATGACACGTAGATCAATAAGATAGGTTTTCCGAGATACAGCGACCTCTCGAATGCAGAGCTACTCTCGAAAAGTCGTGATGGTTTCGTAAAGAGAAATAGAATTAATCTTGCTAAAAACGTAACGTCGAAATAAAACTAAACTAAACAAAAAAAATCTTCAACTTTGCGTGCAAATATATCTTCAAATGCTAAGATATAGAATATACAATTCATTTACAGTTGCTGTTTTCAGTTTTATATTTATCATTCCCTTATTTCGAAAATTAAATGTGTTGATGGGCCAAAATTATTTAATGGCTCTGCGCACGTGAATACGTCATACATACTGCAGATAATGAATGGCTTCAGAAAAATTATTGCAACATTTCTAAAAAGAATGTATATATTTTTTTATATTTAGCTGTAACTGCAGGATTGCCACGGATTACGTTAATGTTAAATTATTACTAGTATTAAATTATCATCTTAAAGCTGATTCTGAATCATTAGTAGCAGCTTAGAGAACTGAATTGTTGAAAACTTTTTATAATTACTAGGGACTTCTCCATTCGAATTCTATTTTAAAATGATTAATTTGTTTTCCTTGTTTTACAAGATGTTTTCAAAAAATCGAAGACAAGCTACAAAAATTGACAGGTAATGCCACGAGGATTGTTCGTTAATAGTTGCAGAATAAATTTATGAGTTGTTCTTAATTTTTCAGTAATTGACGAAACAATGAAAACTGCTTTGTTTCATTTACTGTCGTCTCTGATTAAAGTAAACACCGGGGATAAAATTATGAGTACACAAAAACAATTTGTAATGGTCTGAATGTTTATAATAGAAATAAGAACTATTTATCAATATTTATAAAGATACTTATACTGTTTTATAGCAAATAGTGAGCAAAGTATTTTATAAATGGAAGATAACTTAATGTAATTTTAAGTAGCATGCGCAAATTTCGTTCTCGTGCGTGGCTTACGGCCGCATCACATTAACAAACCAGTCGCCCGTGCGATCACCGAAGTTAAGTACCTGCGAGGCTGGTCACTATCTAGATGGGTGACCGCTTGAAAATACCAAATACTGTAAGTTGTGATGTACAGAATTGTTAATCGGAGAGCCGAGTTTCAATTCCCGTTAGGTTCGTTACATTCACTTACGCGCAAATGCTCTTAGGAAAGAATCTACCTCTCCTATGGGTTACTCAATAAGAATTTTATTTTCAAACAGATTCTCACAATTAAAAATGTTTTCTGGCTTTAAATAACCTGTAACGATTGATAAGCCTTAAAAGTAAAACAAATCAGTCGTTCTCATATTTTACATATTTATCGAGGGAACTGACACATCATCCTTCAATGTGACACAGGAAATGAAAGCGTATGCTTGTCATTGGCCACTAACCATAGCAACTCATAGCTACTCAGCTTCTAAAACAAATCGGTTCAACAGCAATGTCTCTGAGCTGACCTCACGGATATGCCCATGGAGATCCTGAATAACTAAGGGTTGTGTCATGTCACGTCACTTCACTTCTTCACGCTGAGATTCAGAATCAATGACATCACCTATATCCAAGTTCTGAACACAGTGGTCAATCTCTGGGTCGAAGTGGTGTCCGTACAAGGACAATAGTCTATTACGTACATGTCTCACGTGACCCAGAAATGGCTGGCCGATAGTTTTCGCAACCATATCACTTCTCCCTCAACACGTGGCTTTCTAACTCTCCTGATTTCCATTCCCCTAGACTACTGTGTCTGTGGCGTTGGACCAACTAAAACCCACTCAGTACCAAAGATATGCTGAAAGCAGGCACCATGGATGTGTGGACAGAAACAAAAAACACTTGATCCTGAACGACAGTCGCTTTTAATCCCCAATCTATGCTATCCATGAACATAAGCACATTGTTTTTTTTAAATATCCTGAGTTTTTCTTTTGAATATCATTTTACATTATAATTTATTTCCACTTACCTTTTGTATCCTGTTTATTTTGCTGCAATTTTTTAAGTAAACATTTGTTAAAATTTTATAATTGGTAGTATTAATTGAAACAGCGGTCATCTTATTAATAAGTAATACAGCTCACATATCACAACATTCTAACAAACAACTTTCTATCAAATTTGGCTTATTAACCTACCATAGAATTGATAATAAAATTATTCAGTTATATCATACAGATTTAACACTTTTTATTGTATTTAATATTCGCCAGATTTGTATGAGAAATATTTAAAAGACGATAAATTTGTGTTTCCTTAATTTTTTCTTTGGAAAAGTTCAATGTTTTTTATTGTAACATGATTCCACATTAGTTAGTAAAATTAGTAACTACCAAGTTTAAAATTTTAAATATCAATCAGTCATTAACTCAAGAAGGGTGACGAAAATACTTTTAAAAAAGCTTGTATCTTCATAACTCTCTTTAAAATTTTGCTGTATTTTTTGTTTTGTTTTGTTTTTTTGTTTGTTTGTTTTTTTCGTTTTTTTGTATAAGAAATGTAAGATGTAAATAAAGGGACATCACTGCAATTGACAGAATCAACCATGAGAACTCTTGAAAAGAAAGAGAATAATGTCTGGTTTTATCAAAATCTTTAATGTTGCTAGATCCAAGCTTTTAAAAATATGTTCAGAATTACGCAAGTAATAAAATAGAATGAGATCACATGATGAAGTAGTTTCGTTGAAATAAGTTCTTGTCTTAATCAAAGATGGCGGTATCTAGATAGATCAGAAAGCAACAACCACAAAAACAAAATAGTTAGAAATAATAAAAGAAAATTATGCCTTGGGGCTCATGAAGAACAAAAAAAAGTTTCTTGTTTCGCGCAACAAGTCACGCATGTATAAAAGCTCATTATTCGAAAGAACAGTTTTTTTTTTATATTTATTATTTTTCCAGTATCTCATGCAGTAAATCAGTTTGTCTATTTTAAATGGTTGCTATGACTACCGTATTCAGATAAACTCTTCGTCACATTCTTTTTCTACTTATTCCTTCTATATTTGGCTTTCCTTTCTTTTCTTTTCTTTATTTACTCAAATTCTGTTTCCTGTTTTTGCTCCTTCGTTAAATTGAGCTATTCCTTCATATGCTCCTGGCATGGACTGATAGCAGGCGATTTGTTTGCTTATTGAGATCGATCTTCACAAACTGTCTTGATCATGTAGCACTATGCTAAATGAATCTATTTTTTAAATGCCTTGTCCCTCCAGGAAATGTTTATGCCGTTCTTCATGGTTTCGAATTTAGAATTTCTCTTCTCTTAGACTGGCAGCTACAGAAAGCCAGAAATCACAGACTGCTCTGATATTTAACCTATAGATTGGGGAGGAGCAATGGCTGATTCGAATTTTTCCCAAACAAAAGTGAAAGTGAACGCATGAACACTTTCCGCTTTGATACCTATTCCGCTACTTAAACATCTATAAAATACCTGACCGTGAAGCAGTTTTTAGCATGCTAGTCTTGCAGACAATAACGACATTAGAAAGAACCATCCTCACTGGTTTCCCACACTTTTACCACTGAGCAAGATTAAGCTAAGCGTTATAATTATCTGGTTTCGTGACATATGGGTCTTATCTACCAATCCCTGTCCAATCCGTTAATATGGTTTATGTAGAAATTCATTTAAGGGAAGAAAACTGCAAATTAAGATAAATAATTTGTCTATACATGTTCAAGCAATGAACTATAGCTACTCTCTGTAAACTAAATTAATGTTTTAGTGGTAAATTTGTATTTTCATGAAGATGCTGCTGAAATCTTGAGGTACAGATTAAAAAAGAAAATTTTATTACACCGAGAAAGAACGTTGTTTTGTTACAGAAAGCGATATAAAGATTTTTAAAGTTCGATTCTTACTTCATTGCATTTATGTAAAATTGTTTTAGCGAAGAAATTTGGTGTAGATTACAATGAAGAATAAATTATTAGCTGAGAATTTAAAAGAACTATACTACAATTTGTTCTCAAGAAAATCAACTACAATTAACACTTTTGGCTCATACACAATAGGCTAAAATTTGGAGCTACCCTCTGTATTTTGAAAAATCACCCAAAAAATTGAAAATTGCGTGTCTTTTGTCAAAATTACTTTACTAGCTTACTTCTAGCGAAAGAGTCTTTCCCTTCATGAAAGGTTTAATCATATATTCAATAATAACAAAATTAACCCATGACTGTATATAATTTCCTTAAATCTTTAGTTCGTTTTACTTAATCTACCTTTTTGACCTATGTTAATCTTAGAACAGGCGAATTTTAACTTTTTGGTAACCCCTCCCTCGAACAATAAAAAATTGGCGCTATGCACTAATGGATTAAAGACTTTCAGCATCCTAGCTAACAGTTAACTCAACCAAAAATGATATGAAACTTAGTAATTATTAAATCTAAGGTGTGACCCCAAACTTTTGGCCTATAGTGTATGTGCATATATAAGCGTTATTTATGTTGCTAAATCAACAAGCAGGATATACAAAATACCTATGTTTTATCCGTGAGTGTGCTAGTAGAGACGTATTTATACTAAGTTAAAAGAACTAGCCAAGCAGAAAGAAATAAAATAAGTTGGGTTGAAAATCTTAATCACAATTGAAATTTTCTGCTGCCATTGTTTGAGCGAATAAAGTAATTTATTAAACTCCTATCAAAAGATAGAACCATTTCTACATATTTGTGCCAAATATTTCCTCACTTGTATGAAGCTAAATTCACAGCCGGCGTATTTACTCGACTTGACATTAGAAAATTCATTCCCACTGCAGAATTTTAGGGTGCAGGAAAGGATCTGAAAAGAGAAGCTTGAGTATTATTAAAAGAAATTTCTAAATTCTTAGGTAATAAAAGGAACAGAATTATAAGAAAAGTATGAGATAATTTTAAGTTGTTTTGCAGTATGAGTTTACTTTCGAATTCTTGAAAGTGATGAGAGAAAAAGTGTTCTTCAAGTTTACATCTGGGTATCAAGGAAATTGACTTTACCAAGAATGTTGGGCTATCAGTATGGTGGCTTGAGGTTTCATAGCAACGCACCAGAAGAAAACTGCTAACAACGACCTAGTAAAGTTTTGAACGGTAGTAAGTAAGCGGTTGAAAACGCTATAGAAATTATATATAATGAAAATTATATATAATGAAAAACAGTTGTACGCATTATGCTCGTTTTATAAATTTTAGTAGATAAATTATTTTTGTATTGAAGCAATTGAAAACAGTTTTAGATCCACTGAAATTTATTACTTGCTATATTTTTATTAAATTCATTTTCAATTTTGTTAAAAACTGTGATGTGATTAAAACATTCTAAATGTATTTTAGCTTTTATAACAACAGAAATAAGATTTAATAAAAAAAATATTTTTAAGCATTTGGAAATCTTTCTGTCTACAGCAAGGGTTGGCAAACTTTTTAGTGCCGCATTTTTAGACCACATTTAAAATTTCACAATTTTATAGAACTGCATAGTATATTAACCAAAATAATTAATATTTAAAATAGACAAAACAAAAAGCTTTTAAAGAAAAATACAATTAATTTTTATTAATTAATATTTTAGAGAAATGTACGAGGGTCATTCAATAAATTAGGTGAATTTTTAGGTATAAGGACTTCTACGAGGGTCATTCAATAAATAAGGTGAATGTTTCGGTATAAGGACTTCTACGAGGGTCATTCAATAAATAAAGTGAATTTTTCGGTATAAGGACTTCTACGAGGGTCATTCAATAAATAAGGTGAATTTTTCGGTATAAGTACTTCTAATACAGATAGAAGCTTACTTTTTTTTAAAATTTTTCTTTTATTTCTTTTTCAAGGGGACTAAATTTTTTTGCAGACTGAAAAAACTTTGAGATTTGGAGATTAACAAAGATGGCCGACCAAGAAGCATGCTCCAGGATTGAATAGAGGTCAGTTATCAAGTTTTGGTTGCTGAAGGGTGCAAACCAGTTGAAATTCATAGGAGAATGACAACTGTGTATGGCACCACATGTTTCAGCCAAAAAATGTCTACAAGTGGGCTAAATTGTTTAAAGAAGGACGGAGCAGTGTTGAGGATGTAGACAGGCCTGGGAGGCCTACAGAAGTGAGGTCTTCTGAGGTGATCGAATCAGTCAGTGATCTCATTCAGTCTGACAGAAGGGTGACAGTAGATGACATTGCAAGGACTTTGAGCCTATCTGTTGGGACAGCACACAAAACTGTCCATGATGACCTTGCCTACTCGAAAGTCAGCTCATACAGCAGCCCAAACGGTGCAGACCATCAACGAGCTGGGCTGGGAACTGCTCCCTGGTCCCCCTTACAGCCCAGACCTTGCCCCTTCAGATTTTCTCCTGTTTGATCCCTTGAAAGCGTTCACGAGAGGTTCGAAGTTTGAAAGTGACGATGAAGTCAAAAGTGCTATGAGAGATTGACTGAGATATCAGTCCAAAGATTTTTACGTTGAGGGAATACGGAAGCTTGTGCACAGATAGGAAAAGTGTGTGATACTGCTGGGAGACTAGGTTGAAAAATAAAATAAAAAGTAAGCTTCTATCTATATTAGAAGTTCTTATACCGAAAAATTCACCTTATTTATTGAATGACCCTCGTAGAATATTCATGTAAAACGCATGTATTTGAAAGACAAAGTTACTCAGTTTAAACTTCAAAAGAAAATCATTTTAACTAAATATTTTTAAGAGCGTCACATGAAACACATTTGTTTAGACAAAATAACGTTATTTTAAGAAAAAAGCAATTATTTTTATTAATTAACATTATAAACTAAGAAAGCATTTATTTGAAATTCAAAGTAACTCGTGTTTAAAGAAATAAAAAGACAATTTGTATTAATATTTTAAAGTGGAAACTTCAAATGAAACGCATATCAAGTAAGTCAATATAAAGAAAAATATAATTTATATTTTAAAGTGGAAGTTTCACATGAAACACATTTGTTTGAAAACAAAATAATTCAATTTAAAGAAGAAAAAATAATTTCTCTTTTAAATTTCCTAACATTTGTCGGGCCGCATGCAATCCGCTGACCGTAGTTTGCCCATAACTGGTCTACAGCATTAACATTATCTTTGCTGGTTTTTTCTTATCATCTTTTTCTATTCTTTCAATTTTTTATTATCTTTCATTCATTTTCCCTCCCATTAATATTTCCTATTTTCCCATAATAATTTCTACATTTTCCTCTCTTGTATTACATGTGTTTATCTAGTTTTTTATTTTGTTTCTTCGTTTCTTTTTCTTTCTTTTTTTCTCTCTTAACTGCTATGTCATTTCACTTCTTTTTATTTTTGCCGCTTCCATCTCTATTTTCCTATTTTGTTTTAAATATTTCATTATAGTTGTCACTTTTCTGTTCATTTTCTCACACCCTCATTAGTTTATTATATATCTATATTTATTTGCATTCCTTATACATTCATCATTTTATTTTAATATGTTTTCATCTTATCCAGATCAACCTATTTCTCTCGTTTAACAATGACAATTTTCAAAGTATAAAAACACACAAACACTATGTTATGTTAATCTGATACTACACAATTTTTTTTTATTTCATTGAACTAATTTTCACTAAGAACCACGTCCACATGTGTTTTAAAATTGAACTCAAATGTGAAAAATTTTCATTTTTGCATCAAAACAAGAACCGGGCCAATAAGTACAAAAAGTCTTCCAAAGAGGATATTTCCCAGATCACTACAATCTTAAGTATTTCAAGTATTTAAATATTCTTGATAAAATCCAAAGATTAATCTGCAACATTATTGGTCCTGACCTGGCATCTCGGTTTCAGTCACTTTTTCAAAAAAAATTGTATATAAAGCAAATTTTATTGATGGGTTTTCCCTTCTTTTAAGTTCTTCTGTGAAAATGTGGTGTTGTGGTAGGTGTAGAATTGGAAGATGATGGATGTTTTCTTGTTGTGAATGAGCAATTTGAAATCTATGTTTGGTTTGTAATTCCGGCTATCTAGGTATAGGATAAAAAGTGATGACTAGCCTCAACTCATTTCTCCTTCGGCCTTGTGCTATAAAAATTGTATCATTACAGTAATAAATATACACTTTCTTATCACCGTAATGTAGCTTCCCTGTGCTTTTTCTATAAACATTTTCGCGGTAATTTTTCTAATGAACTTTCCTTTATGGTACCTAAACATTATGAATTTATGGTACCTAAACATTATGAATTTATGGTACCCAAACATTATGAATTTAAGCGCAGTGATAGATTGGAGGCAAGTTTTCATCATTTTACAGTTGAATTGGCGAAATGTAATCGTAGGTTCTATGCTAAGATTTCCTTCTATCGCACTTCTCGTTTGTATAATTCGCTTCCAGCTTTTTGCTTCTTAGTCAAATCTGACCTTTAAAAAATTAAATGTAATGTCAATCCTTATCTACTGTTTCCTAATTGTTATCCTTTAAATGTTCTCTCTCCTTAATAGTATTTTTCTCATATTTTCTAGCACTCATTAAGCCTTGCATCTTAGTGGTTGTATTGCCTTATTTGGAGTGAAATGATTGAAAAAAATGTCTAGCGTTAACCGCTATATTTCCCACATATCCTCATTAACTATGTATGTTTCTTAATATTTACTTTTACCACTCATACAATATCCTTCTTCAATAAGCCTTGAGTGATTCTTGTATAAGGTGAGCATTAGTAAAAAACAAAAAGAAAAAAAGAAAATGAAAACAGACACTTTAGAACAGGCACTTATCCTGTTAAAGTTATGTGAATTGTCACAAGTTGTGAATTAAACATTACTTGAAAAGAACTTGAAAAATATTAATTCAGCACGCATCCGTATGATTGTATGTTAATGTGCATTTATGTACATATATATACGTACATAAATATGTATTTATATGTGGATATGTATTGCATATGTATTTATATGTGGGATTGTTGTCTAAAAATATACGTGCATTTTTTAGGAAACTGAAATTATTTTTCTTGTATGCGCCTTGTCTCTCCTAAACGTGGGCGATCATGGCTCTCTACAACTTTCAATTTTTTGTAGCTCTGTTTGTCATTACCTTACCTAGTCCTTTTTCACAAGCACAAGTTAAAAGAATAAAACAAATAAATTATGAATAGATATTCAAAAACTAATGTTTATTTAATTTCATTGTTTTCTCGGCAGGAATGTTGAAATGTTTTAGGGACACTATTTTTATTTTTCTTGTTACATTAAAAATGATGTCGTTCTCTTTTGTCAAACTATATAATGGATCATACTTTATCATATGAGTGAATTTAGAAAATACATTTCTGATAGATTTTAATGAATGACATTGTTTTACAGAATTCAGGAAAAACTAGTTTATATTCTTATACTTTATGTGCTGTGTGCCTTCATGACGTAGGCGATCAGGGATTTCCACATCTCCCCATCCCTTGTCGCTCTCAATACGTTCTCTTGGTATCTCTCCCAGGCTCCACCCTGTCATTCACTCGTTCAAGTCCATCAAGTATGTCTTGATTTTCCTTTCTTCTGTTTCTCTTCTACTCTATCCGTCCTGTGAGTATCAGATTCTTCAAGCCCTCCTTCCATATTCAGTCAGTTAAGTGCCATACGTGATACACGCTTGGGCGATCATGTCTCGAAAGAGACATGACTGACTGGGCAGAAGATTATCCCGCAGTATGTTGCCATTGCTTTCTGCGGTAGACTGGTTGCCGACCAAGGCTATAGAACCCAATCTGTCCTGTTATTTAACCCATAACTGGAAGGAAGAGACGGATTAATACCGTTCCCAAGGGTATTTGCGCGTAAGTGAATACAATGGATTCAACTGGAATTCGAACTCGGCTCCCCGGTTTCTCGTTCCGAGCCGATATCTACTGTACCACAACGCACGTGTCCCAAAAACCTCAGTTGTCTCTTCTTGATGCTAAGTATAAGTTTCCTTTTTGTTTGCATCCTTTTCAACACTTTGACGTTGTTCGTATGTTCGGTTTATGGTATCCTAAGCATCCTTTTGTAGAACCACATTTCTACTGCTTCGAATCTCTTCTTCATCCTTGAAGAGACCGTCCAGCATTCAATAACATATAGAAGGACAGATACCACATAACAGTCCAGTACTCTTTTCTTTGTTTTCAACAAAATCATCCTGTCTCTCGTTATTCTGCTTAGCTTTTGAAATGCGTCCATGACCATGCCAATTCGTCTTCGAATCTCAGTGTCGCACTTTCCATCCTCTGTCAGAACACTTTCCAGGTATTTAAATTTCTGCCCCTGTTTGATTTTAGTAACTCCGACCTGTAGTTGGCATTTTGGAATCCTCTTTTTGCTAATGACCATGCATTCAGTTTTCTTGTAGTTTATGCTTGGTCCTTTCTTTATGTCATTTGCTACCTTCTGTTGGGGGTCCTGTGTTTTCCTTTCGTGTCTGGTGTCTGCACTTTTTCATCTGTGTATCTTATATTGTTGAAATTGTGAACCCCAATGACAAATCATGGCAGGATTTCTAGCTCTCTCATGACTGTTTTGCTGTACAGGTTGAATAACTCCGGTGAGAACACATATCATTGTCCTTATACCCCTTTCTATTTTTTTTATATCTGCTGAACTCAGTGTCCGTATGCAAGCGGTGTGATGCCAGAATAGGTTATTGATTAATCTAACGTCTTTCACAAATATGTCGAGATTTCTGACCATCTTTAACAAGTATTTGTAACGTAGCTTGTTGAACGCATTTGCGTGGTCTATAAAACATGTAGACGTTCTTCTGCAATTGTATTGCTCTTTCGAATAATATTTTGAGCATAAATATCTTGTTCCTTGTTCCTGTGTCTTTGACAAATATGCGCTGTTCTTATCCTATCTTTGACCCGATTATGCTGCGCCCTTTGTTCATCAGAATCCGGACGATGAGCTTGTTATATGCCTCATTAAACTGATTGTCCGGTGGAGTTCGTATTCTTTTGCGCCTGGCTTCTTAGGTAGTGCTTGAATTAATACGAAATATAAATAATTTTCTTTTTATCGCTGTTTGAAAATTCGTGAGCCAATGTGAAAATCTATTTTTGGCTACTAAAAAAAAGATTTCCTCTGTACTGAGAAAAAGATCAAGGAAAATTTTGCGAGCAAGTAAGAAATATTTATAAACCAATGAAAAGACAGCGATTTACAGAAAACAAATTGAAGTTTCAATGAGCCGTGTCATATGTCTTCTCACCCAAAAAAATGGGTGTACGTTTTGATCTGATCTCGTAACTGAGCCAGCCTAATTATTAAAGTGCCTGCTTGGTCAGTGATAGTGGGAGTCAAGCAAAAACGGGAGAGAGAGGAAAGCAGAAAACACGACTCTGAATAACGCCTTTGTCAAATTGCATGTTGATACATTATCAGCTCTAAGGACAACTCGGAATTTCAAGGACTCTATTCAACGGTTAAGCAATAAAGTACCATAAAATATATTTCATATTGAATTCAACCGGATAACTTTTGTGTGAAAAACGAACTCTCTCAATTTGTTTTAAGCATTTTGGAAATCTTTGTTTATATTGAATTCAACCGTATAACATTCGTGTGAAAATGAACTTTATTAATTTGTTTTAGGCATTTTGGAAATTTACCTCGTGTCTGATGATTTTATATGAATATTTTATCTTCTTGCCTATTCATTGAATCTACGAACTTTTAATGTGTGATTACTAGTCTTGAAACAAGCTACTGACAATTACAAATGTGTAAATTTGGAAATAAAGTCCTTATCTTCTACCATTAAGATATACACACATGTGTTTTCTCGTTATTATACCCTACTTCACCTTCATTCAGTGCTATGGAAATTTATCTGCTTAGGTCTTTCGATGTATTGCCTCTGTTGTAGATACCATTTATTATTACTGTGATCCTGTCTACGCCGAAATCATTTAAGGCTGTCAGCATCTCTAGTACCATACCATGTAGTCCCTGTTGCTCTGTTCCTATTAAATTCAGTCAGTGCAGCTTCCAAATCGGTTTTTAAAATTTCTAGTCCGTCGGTATTTTTGTGTCCTGGTGGTTGCTCTCTCTTGTCATGAAAGAGATCTCCGATATATTGTCCCATCGCTGAAGTATTTTTCTTTCTCTCTTTCCTTGTATAGATTCCTGTATTCCATTCCATGTTTTGACATTGTTTTCTGTTTCCTTTGCATCATGTCAAGAATCTCCGAGGCGATCTACTCATTTTTTTCTTCTGTCTTTTTTCCGATGGGATGATGTTGTTTGCTGATATCACTAAAGCGTCTCTAGGTGTGTTTCTAATTTGTCCTTCATATTGTCTTTTCACGCTGTCCGTATATTTTTCCTGCATGTTCGGGTCGTTTACGAGTCTGATGTATTGCAGTCTGGTGCTGCTTTAAGAGTCTTCAATCTCCGAAGTTTCATCTTCAATTTGCATATAACCGGGAGGTAGCCGCTTCCGCAGCCAGAGCCTGAATAGATTTTGCGTTCCTGAATCTCTTGTTGATTGTGATGCAGTCGATTTGGTTTTTCTTTTCTTCCCCTTGACTATGTCTATAATTGTCTTGAGTGTTCTTTGAACCAGATTTTAGTTATTACTTGGTCATTCGCTGTACACTATTCGACCCATTTCTCTTTGCGGTCATATCGGCTTCCTAGACCGAAATGACCAACCGTTTCACCTTCCTTATCTTTGCCAACTTTGGCATTCGGGTATTTCATGAGAATTCTAATTTCTTGTGACTTGCATTGAGCCTTGGTATTGTCCAGCATGGAGTAGAAAGATTTGATTTCTACTTCTGTACTTTGTGTTGTCGGTGCATATACCACTATAACCTATATTTAGAGGGACCTCCCATTTAGATAACTGGCAATATCCCAGAAAGCATTTTTTCATGTCTTGATCTAGTATCAAGCCGACTCCTTTTTTCATCATTTTCACCATCTGCAAATATAATTCTGTGGCTGTCACTGATAAACTCACCGTCGTTCGGCCACTTTGTTTAGCATATATCAAAAATGTTCATATTTAATCTAATCATCTCCTGCTTTACATTTTTTCAGCTGTCTACAGTTGTTCAATGTTCTGCCGTTCTATGACCCAAGTTATATTTTATTTGGTACGAACAGTCACAGGATAACGGTCAAGTGACACCTGTCGCTCATGTCATTCCATTCCGGGCAAGGGATCAGTTCTGAGGAATTTTATCCCCTTTACGCTGTTTATGCTAACAGAAATGCTGGATGATAAATCAATAAATAAATAAATAAAAACGTGAAAAGAAGGGTCGGGTTAGTCAGGTTCTAAATATTTAAGGAGATATTTCTTTCTGTATTTGCATGTAGTCATTAATTCACTTCTAATTTAATAAAAGAAGTGAATTAATACTTTATGTTGCATGTAGTCATCAATTCACTTCTTTTGTTTAATATATTAGGGTTATTTAGGTGTTTTAATATGACAAGTTTTCTAAAAGTCACAAGTTACGTCTATTTTCTATTCCATTATAAGATTTGGTTTTCGAGATGATGTCCCAGGTAATAATGATTTTTTCTGTTGTTGTTTTTTTTTTGGGGGGGGGGGGGTTCTAATTGCCAAAATGTTTGGAGAGAGCAGTGTCATTCTTGTATTTATTATTATTTAAAGTCAATTTATGATTCTAGAGACGGTATTTCCATTGATTTTGGTTGAACCAAAATAATATTTAACAATGCCCTCAGAATGTATGTAAATTTGCAAATTATAAATTTTATTATCTTCTGTCGGAAGATATCTCACGGTTGAAACCCAGGTAGCTCGTTGCGACAACATATTTGATAATTATTTTTGGTTCTACTTTCTTTTTGCTGAATTTTGTATCGAGCACTTCCTTATTGTATCATACCTTGGGAGCGGCTGTTGTCTGCTTTGCTCTGTATTGTTTGATAGATAGATAGATAGATAGATAGATAGATAGATAGATAGATAGATAGATAGATAGATATAATTGTTTCACACCAAACAAGGCAGTACTGCCACTAGTGCGCAGGGTGGGGGTTACATAAGAGGAGAGTGAAAGGATACAAAAGTGGAGAGCGAAGAGAAAGAGGAACCGGTTACAAGGGTGTCAGAATGGACAAGAGAAGAATGAGAATTCTGATCTGAAGAAAGTTATCTATATATATATATATATATATATATATATATATATATATATATATGATGTACACTTCTTTTGTCTTTGACGTATGAAATTTTCAACAATTCAAGTAAGTACTTAGACTACCACACATATCATTTGATTATAGTGTGATATAACTGAATACGGAATACTGGTTCATATAGTGTGGCACGATGTTCCTAAACAACCCTTCTCGGATCTTGAATTTACAGTATTTAACCAAGGCTAAAGAACAGAGCCTAGCTTATTATTTAATCCATAGCTGGGAAGAAGAAAAAATGAATTCATACCTTTTGCACGGGTATTTACGTGTAAGCGCATGTACCGAACTCGAATCAAATGCGAGATTTGCTCTCAATGATCATTCACTATTCATATATATATACACACACACACACACACACACACACACTTATGCGTATGTGCATATATATATATATATATATATATATATATATATGATCGTATTTTTTAAAGAATTAATGGATTTCAATCCAACATTTGTATTGCTTCAAACATTTTTATTAGCGCATAATAAATTCAGTCAGTTAGTTAAGTGCCATGCGCGATACACGCTTGGGCGATCATGTCTCGAAAGAGACAAGACTGACTGGGCAGAAGATTATCCCGCAGTAGGTTGCCATTGGTTTCTGCAGTAGACTGGTTACCAGCCAAGGCTATAGAACCCAATCTGTTCTGTTATTTAACCCATAACTGGAAGGAAGAGACGGATTAATACCTTTTCCAAGGGTATTTGCGCGTAAGTGAATGCAATGAATTCGGCTGGAATTCGAACTCGGCTCCCCGATTTCTCGTTCCGAGCCGATATCCAATGCACCACAACGCACATCCTCACGGTGTGAATACTGAGATTTCTCGAATTTGCAGACCGGTAGTCGTAATAGACATAAAATACAACGTGGCCTATTTGTATATCTAGGCAGCATATCTTCATTTAAACATGTTTCATTGAGTAATGTACACATATTATGTCTACTTATTTTTATAACTAGCATCATACCTCGGCGTTGCCCGTGCAACACAGAACATTTTTAATTAGATGATTAATGCAGCGTGTTGCGATTTCCGTGCGTTTGTAGTCGCCGCCTCACTTTAAAACTCAGTTATATAAAAAAATAATTATCTAAAAAATTGCTGTTTAAAAATTGTTCAAAAATTTCATTAAAAAAATCTATTTTCTTTTGTTTTGCGTAAATGTGAGTTGATGTTTTGTGTGACATTGTAAACAACATTGTGTTTGTTTTTGTTTCAAAATTACGCGGTAAAATATTGACATTTCTTTGTTGACTAAATGAATTTCAGAAATTTTCGAAGAATATTTAAAAATGTAAACATTTAATTTTAGAGGAAAAAGTTATATTAATGCCACACGAATTACAGACAGTTGATTTCCTGAACAAATGAATTTTTAAAACGTCGGAATAAAAATTAAATATAAAGGCTCTTTTTTTAGTCGCATTTGACACGTGTGATTTGATTTCTGTGACGTAATTTAGCAATCATCTTAGATCTTAGATGTTTTACGGAGTAAATGTAAACAATCGCCTCCATTGGCCAAAAAGTGAGAAAGGGAAAATTGCTGAACTTATACTCAAAAAGTATGTGTCGACCTGGCTTCACTGTAGATATGTGTCCCTAGAAAGTTTGAATGGCGTAGCTTAAAAAAATGTAGGCGTGCATAGATTACAGTCGCACACAAACTCACAGATTGCCTTTAAAATATATAGATAAATCTTTCTAGTTCTGTAATCAATTTTTTGATGTTCAGATTAAATTCATAAAAAAAAGCACCGTAATTTTTTCCTACTCAAGTACCTTTAATCTCCTCTAAGATCATTCAGACTAGTGAACTAGAAAGACAAACTTATTGTAACCCTGATTGTTGTGATGGTGATTTTTCCTCTAAGATCATTCAGACGAGTGAACTAGAAAGACAAACTTATTGTAACCCTGATTGTTGTGATGGTGATTTTTCCTCTAAGATCATTCAGACGAGTGAACTAGAAAGACAAACTTATTGTAACCCTGATTGTTGTGATGGTGATTTTTTAAAACACACATGAATGCACTTTATTATAATTATTTTTGGTTTAAATTTATCGTTTGTATCTATGGAATTTTTTGCAAAAGAAGCGTCCCAATAAAAGGATGCTAATCAGTAATTTGTACAAAGGCAAAATGATATTAAATGTTAGTAAAATGTACATCAACATGTTGCTGCTACATTTTTTTGTTTATTTGGTTGGCTGCTTTTGATATAGAGGGACTCGATAATTTTATCTTTTCGTTTATTATTTTCGTTGTGCAGTATATTGGTGTTGTCAACAAGTGTTTTCCTGTTTTGTGAAGGTGAACACGAATGTGTTTTTAAATTTTGCGCAATAGAACTTGTATCTGACAAATGAAGTGTAAGACGTCTTAATAATATTGTAGTCAGCCAACATATGTATTTACTTTTTTGTCAGAGACACAATCTCCCAAAGGACATTGAAACTGATATACAATTTTTGTCTTTTCCAAAACACTAGTTAACGGAGAAGTGTTATTGCGTATGTTTAAGTTGGTTGTTTTAAATCTAGTATAATATATACTTAGTTTTACTTTTTTTTGCCGGGTTCAGTGGGAAATATATTAGTACTTATTAGAATTTTTAGGACTTTTTCATTTTGTTTACAGTTAGAATGCATTTAATTGCAGCATAGTAGGTTGATATGTTTAGGATTATTTGAGAAAGTGTGATGTTCTTTTTTACCAATGTTAATATTTCTTATGGCTTGTCTAATTGGTTCACCAACGATATAATGAGGAAATTCATTATAAAAAACATTGTTTAATATTTTTTTAATTCGGTATAATATATATATATATATATATATATATCACTACAGAGAGAGTCCCTGGATTCCAAATTGTTAGCTTAATTCTCCGAAATTATGCGTCTAAATTAATGTTTCGGACGAGCTCATGTGCGGTTCGTCTCTAAATGGAAAGTGGCTCTGTCTGTCGCCAATCGGAAGTATTGGCAGGGTTTCGTACCGGGCCTAAACGTAATTTTCCAGTATCTGAAAGCGCTTATCGAGGGTGGGCCGGAGGCTGATCATCTCTGGTCGGGTCGGCGCGGTGAGGTGGGTATGATGTTGAAAGACCCGAAACCCCCTAGTGATCCTCGCGATAACATCACTGACGACACCCTCTAGCGCCCCCATTACGGTGCGTATGTTTGAAAGAAATTGGAAATTATATAGTGATATATATATATATATATATATATATATATATATATATATATATATATATATATATCACTATATCTAGACATCACATCTGTGAGTGAATACAGCTTTTCAGTTGTAAGAATTGATATTTTTGTTTTATCTCTTTCGAATCATTCTGCATATTCTAATTGTCTTCTAAAATCTGCAATATTCTCACTACACATATATATATATCACTGTCAAATGAATTCAGCTTTGTCCAGTCTGTTTCTGTGACTATCCTTGTCCACATTTACATTCCTATAAGCAACAAGACTTTTCTCAAGATGATTGCTGACACGGAAGAATGGAGAATTGAAGTTACTGTCCTGTCTACCAACATTAATTAAACATTAATGCACTTTAGAAAGACGTGCATATAACATTTCCTGTATTTTGTTCAATAGTTAACCATCACAGTCAGTTGTAATATCTGCCCCTTCTGACAGAGAAAAGAAAAGGAATGTGGGAGTATTTTCGCAATCTTCTCCATTCCAACTTTCTTGGAAGTGACTACCTTTAGTTTAGTGTTTAGCATGATAGTCCTTAAGAATATTATAAGTTTATTCTTTTCTCTGTGGAGGTCATGAATGCTGGCTTGTACCAAAGATAGAGTATTTCAAAAATATCTGTTTGAAGAGTTAAACTGTGAGAAATTAATTTTTAATTTAAAAAATTACCAAGAGAAATTGATTTCTATCAAATAATGCTATTTATATATATATATATATATATATATATATATATATATATATATATATATATATATAGGCGTGTGTAGTATGTGATTCATGTTGCAACAATATAGGACCTGAGAATATTGCAGATTTTAGAAGACGATTAGAATACGAAGAATGGTTCGAAAGAGATAAAAAAAAAATATCAATTCTTACAACTGAAAAGCTGTATTCACTCACAGATGTGATGTCTAGATAATTCGGAGACGATCTCTAAGGATTTGGAACAATTTGGGGCACTATGAATGCGCATGTGCATAAAATTAGGGAATCCCCAGATATGCATGGTTGCCGAAATTCTAGTATCACAAGTGTGAGGTAAGACCACCTCCGAATATCTCGTGGTCGAAATTAACGACTCGGGTTTAATTATGACTGGGTGGGGATGAATGTGCGGCCGACGCCAGCGAGATGGAGCGTGTCAAGGACCAGTCGCCAAGCAGTCGCAGCCAATCGTCAGAAGTGTTAAACCAAGTAACGCCCTAACAAATAGTATCATAACACCAAGTAATACCAGATTATCTTAATCAAATTTCATTCCATTAAAGAAACTTTGTTCTACGAGCAGTTGATTTGAGATGACCCCCAATATGGACTGGGGTCATCTAACTTTAAGTTTATCACACCAGAGTATCAGAGTAGCCAGGTCCATGGACGAGTTGACCTAGAAGGCAACTGTATAGACAAGTGCATACTCTGGTCTCATATACTTTCAGTGGCTGCCCATATGGGACAACCTGATGACATGAAGATATATAATCGGCCCGCCTGAGAAAAATAAGAAAGTCTGTACATCCTAGTGAGAAGAAGAAGCAAGTTATAAAAAAATCCAAAGACTCTCACGTCGACATCAAGTTCATAAGTTAATAAACAATACTTTTACGTATGAAAGATTTAGTCTCGTGTTTATTATTTGTCTTTGCAACGATAACGTTACACGTGTACATTTTTTAAGAAATGTAAAAAGATGAAATAAATATAAAACAGATTAATTAGAAACGTGAAGTATTCAGTCGATGTTTGTGTTTTTGATATAATTATCTTAAGATTTTGCAAACTTTGAAAAATAATTTGAAATGATCAGAAGTGATTTTCATAAGTTCTTTCCTTTATTCACTAACTAGATTATACTTTTTCAGTTTGACCCAGTGCAGTATATCTTAAGAATAGTAACGTATGTTTATGTATAAAAAATATTCAGTTTGCAATTCAGCACCAAGCTATTGTTAAATAACGTTTAAACAAATGTACTTTCATTAAGGTTTTTCTATTTTATCTTTTTTACAGTCCAACAACTATATTAAATGTCATTAAGCCGAATAAGTCTCTAGAAAAATCACTAAATTAAAAAATATGGTTTATAGTGTAATTCAATAAATTATGACAAAATGTCTAGTATATTTTTGCAGACTTTAACACATGGAAAACAAATTAAACAGAATGTTGTGAAAGTCATTTAGTACGCGTATAGTTGATATCATAACAGAATATCTCCATTTTAGTGAGAAAAATAATTCAGAAAAATGTACTAGGAAAACTATAAAATATACCTTTGTATATTTTTTTTTCATTGCAAAATAAAAAGGAAAGCATAATTCACATTTAACGTATTTATAAATTATTCCACATATTGCTATACATTTTTCTTTTTTGAATATTCATATCTTCTTTTGCTTTCCCTCAATGATGTAATAAGGGGCGGATCCTGATGATAGTTCCCAGTGTGGGTAGTGAATATCAAACATAACTGCAGCCAGAATCTATTTTTTTTTAAAAAAAAAAGCACTATTTACATATAACACAATCCGTTGAGACAAAATGTATTCTTTGTTATTTAATTTGATTTTGTGTGGTCGTCGTAGTCTTTCCATCAATCTGCTTGGTTGATTTTTTTATTCTCAACCAAATCAAGTTCTAAATATTTTTTATAACAACTTCTCATTTTTTCAAACATGATTTAAAATCTATGCAGACACATGACTAAAAATTGCTTTGTATACATATTTCGGGGGGGGGGGGGCTTTATTTTCATCAGATTAAGAGCAGAAATACATATTTTTTTCAGCTCATTTTTCCGTCTTTGAGTCGAAAATCATTCAAAATGTTTCCCTAAGAGAAGTAACGTACCAATAGACAGTATATAAAGAAGTATTGTAAATCTGGTAGTGATGGACTTTATTTCAATTTCAATAACATTTCCTAATTATAGAACAATATATTCACGTAAAACAAAAATTAACAAATTCCTTTTTACTGAACGAAGCAGACATTTTTAAAGTGTTCAGTTTCTTCACATCAGACAACAGTCGATGGGTTTCCTTGTGCAAAATTTGTTTATTGATGTTTTCTTTTTTTAATCAATGCAATACATATATTTAGTCGAAAATAGATAATGTAAAAACTGATTGTTAGAATTCATAATCCACCAAAAATCAGCAAGCAGGATTAGCGAGTGAAAAGAAAGTTGTATAAGATAACCAAATGTAATATGTTTGATTGTTTTCCTTTTTTACTATATATTCTGATTGAGAAACAAAGTTCATTTTATTTTTCGTTACTTCAGCCACAGCTGTTTATCTATCTAGCGCTCGACCAATGAAAATAACAAACGAAATTTTGATGTCTTCGTTACTGGATTGTTTGCGTTTTATCTGGAAAGCAATCAGTTCATTTTATTTCCTCATCTTCTATTTTAGTGGTTTTAAATCTATTTTGCTTCCTTACTATTCCCATCTTACCTGCTCGAAGTCATTTTATGCATTATCTCTCTCTCTATCTCTTTCACTCTGTATATATATATATATATATATATATATATATATATTGACGCTAAGCTCAGTGTGTATTTTTGCCTCCAACATCATTCATATTGCTGTTCGATTCTAGATAAAAACCAAGATTGTAAATTCTGATTATATATATATATATATATATATATATATATATATATATATATATATATATATATATATTTGCGTTTTACCCCGAGCAAGGCATGTCACTGCCACTACTGCGCAGGGGGCTACGTAGAGTGGAGAAAGGATGATTAAATATAGGAAATGTCAGAGGGTGGGTGATAGGCGGGTAAGGATACCGAGAATGAGGGTTGGGTAGATGAGAGTGTTCTGAGAATAATTGGGAGTTATTTTCATTCTTCTACCAGTACATTCATATTTTAATTTTCTTTATTAACTATCTTTTTTATTCTAAGGTCAGCCATCCTATACGGATGTGCGTTGTGGTGCAGTGGACATCAGCTCGGAAAGAGAAATCGGTGAGCCGAGTTCGAATTCCAGTTGAATGCCCTGCAGTCACTTGCGCGATGGTACCCTTGGGAAAGGTATTAATCCGTCCTTTCCCTCCAGTTATGGGTTAAATAACAGGGTAGGACTTGGGACCCTGCCCTTAAACAAATCCCAATGAGACTTGCTCCGTCAGGGAGGAAGCTGGCTCAACCCGACTAGGGTGAATGCGACATACATACATACATACATCCTATACGCGTATCCATTTTACCCTACACCCAAAATATAATTGCTCAATGTTTAATGCTCAATGCACAATCGAATTAAAAATCTACGCACTTTTCTCATCAAACAAATAGAAATAAATATTTCATTTTTATTTCCCAGTTATTCGAAATGTTGCTCGAAATAACATTATTTTTTGCACGATGCATTCTTCAGAATTAATTCATGCAATTTCTTCAGTGTGAAATAGATACCGCGCTAAGCTAAACTGGTTGTAATCGTAAATATAAGAAAACCGACCACTAAAACTTAAGCTCGAATTACACGGAAAAATCATATTTGGAAAAGATATCACGAAATCGCGTTTAGCTAAAGACAAAGCCTCTTTATTATTTAAGGGTTTTAAATTTTAAGACTGGTACCGTCGGAATGAATGTGCATTGTGGTGCAGTGGATATCGGCTCGGAAAAGAAATCGGGAGCCGAGTTCGAATTGCAGTTGAATTCATTGCATTCACTAACGCACCCTTGGGAAAATTATTAATCCGTCTCTTCCCTCCAGTTATGGGTTAAATAACAGGACATATTGCCTTGACTGATAACCAGTTTTCCGCAGAAATTAATGGCAACCCACTGCTGGATAATCTTCTGCCTAGTCAGTTGTGTTTCTTTCAAGACATGATCGCCCAAGCGTGTTTCACGCATGGCACTTAACTGACTGACCGTTGGAATGAGATATCGGAGAGCTGAGTTCGAATTCCAGTTGAATTTGTTGCGTTCATATAAGCACAAACACTCTTTGGAAGGGTATGAATCCATCACTTCTCCCTCTAACTATGGGTTGGACAGCATGACATATTGGGTTGTATAGCTTTGGTTAGCAACCAGTCTACGCAGAACGAAATGGCAACCTACCGAGGCAAAATAGTCTGCCCAGTCAATCATGGATCGAAAAGGATATTATTGTCCAAGCGTGTATCACGTATGACACTTAACTGACTGACCGTAACCAAATGATATCAATAGTCTAAGAAAACCCATAGATCTATTTAAAGAACTTAGCTCATAAGCTATTCCGTAATTGCTTGAAATTAGGAAAACAAAAATTCATGAAGATATGTGACTTTTAAGAAATGTAGGTAAAATTATAGAACCAGGAAATATTTATTTGTTGCTCAATCGACATTTCTGAATTCAACCAACCATCAAATGTGACATACATCCGTATATCAAAACATAAAGCAAAACAATATGCACGCAACGGGAAGCTATCGACTATCAGATCACAATCACTGATCCTGTGAAGCAACGGGATAAGGCCATTACATGTACTGCAGAGTCTGTTGGGTAAGCTAGCCAGTTTGATTTGAGTTTTCCTTTTCCTGAACTGGTTTCTAACCAAAATCCCAGTCTATCATACTATTTATTCATTGTTTGGTGGGAAGTAAAAATGGATTCTTACGTTTCCTAAGGGTATTTACAAGTAAATATAAAGAACTTGACTAGAATTCGGACTCCGCTCTCCGATTTCTCACCACCATTATCCACACAGAAATATTAGACTAATTAACTCTCAATTTACATGATGCAATTGCAATTAAGTTTGTTTGTTTGTTTGTTTGTTTGTTTGTTTGTTTGTTTGATTGATTGTTTGTTTGTTTTTTTTATTTTTTTTACAGTGAAGTTCGCCCGTAAATGTACCGAGAGCCACTCAAGGTAGTGTGTTACAGAGGAAAAAACACTATGTGAATATGTGAAGAAGATAACGGTTAACCCTCGACTTGATCAGGTCAAGATTCCAGAACAGTGGTTCACAGGAAGAATTGAGTGGAACTTCTCACCAATGGAATACGGACGGAACGATGGTGGTTCGTTACAATGTGCATAGCATGGCGTGTCCTAGCCGTGCAGGTTAGAAGTGGTGAAACTAAGGATTTTAGCTCATTTGAGCACAAGTAATGATAGAGCAGTGAGAGACATACGACATATCATCTGTGAGAGAGTGACTGCTTGTTGAAAAATAATTTATTACCGACAAGGACGCGGAGACACTTTTGAACTCTATTGAGAATGGAAAGTGAGGACTGAGCAGATTCTGTCCAAATATGATAGCAGGTCCATCTTAGGTCTGATGTTGATCTTGTAAAGGTAGAGGATAACAGGAAGATTCAAGCACTTGCTGGAGTAGTATAAGGAACTGAACATTTTTTCCTGCATCTTTAGCGATGGATCGTATGTACGAGTTCCATTTGGGGTATGGGCTGAATTTAAGGCCTAGTAGGCACTCCTCAATTGCTACTCCTACTTACGTAACGGTTGTAAAATAATTATTTATTATTTATTAATTATTTATTCATTGAATACATACTTTATCTACTTACGTAATGGTTGTAAAATAACTACCTGAGAGTTGCAGTTAAAAAACATAAAAAGAAGAACAAAAATACTCCGACAAAATTAATAATTGACAATGTTTTATCTCTTTTATCTTTTTATTTCAAAACTATCTTCCCGACAAGCTGACAAATGTAAATATCTCTCGGTATATTTGTTGACAACATCGCTATACGAGTAAGGATATATATAATATGTCCGCTTTTATTTTTTACCTTCATCTTACATTTACCTTTCCTATGTTCGAAAAATATTTTTAACATATTTACATAGAAATTTTTCCTGAAAATGTTTAATAAAAACACACAAAATTAAAGAAAAGGTAACTCACTGAATAAAATAATTCAACAAACAAAAGCAGAAAGTTAAAGAAACAATCAATACAAAATAAAAATAAAAAAATATGATCAACGCACGACGAAAAAAATGCAAACACGAAAAAAAATTATAAATCTCGATAACTCTCAAAGCGTAGGTCATGGCTTCAAGCGTCACCACTTGACAAGTGACATTACCATGGTAACATCAATGAAGAGTGACGTAATTCGCTTTGCGGTCTTTCGCGGGTAAACTTCCTTTTACTTGAGGCGTTTCTCTTAGTTATTTTGCAATCTAATTTGTAACCTATTTATGTAATTTACTTTATTTTTTTTGGGGGGGGGGACATCTGTTACTTGCAGTTTCTCTCAAAATTATTGTATCAAACCATTTTTTTTCCTCGTATTTTTTCGTATCGATTTTAAATTCTGCCTCTATTTCTTTGAAGGGGGTCTTAGTTGAAATAGAGTTTTATTTACTGTAGTTCTCTTTTTTTGTGAAAAGCGCGTAACATCATAGAAGAATGCTAATTATACTTTCTGGTTTTTCGAAATTATCATTAATGAATGAATAACATAAAATAACCTAATTAAACTAAAGCCCTAAACTATAAGAAACAATAATTTTATATTTCTAAGGCCCAAGTCAACATAGATAGTTTAATAGTTACTATTCTGTTCAAAGTCATAAATTACGACCTACACACATAGCAATAAAACATGATCATTATTAGAAGCTCTCTGAAGTAACAATTACTCTGCAAGGACAACATCAACTTCTAAAAAGATATGTACAACGGTGGTTAACAGTAATCAGAAAACAGTTACGCTCCTTTTACCTTATATCAAATCGATCTGGAATAGAATCGAGTTATATATAACATACAACGCTACTGAAAAACTATTCCACTATTCGGAATATTCAAGCTGAGATCAAACGAGAAAATGACCAAGAACTCTATGTATGGTCTTCCATATAGTTATGAGAGGGAACATAATGGTGAGACTAGCCGCCCTCTAAAAGAATAGCATCAGAAATCCATAGTCATTCAAGAGAGACTATAAAATCAGGTATGACTGATTACACGGGGAAAGGAATGAGTTTCACCAATATTAGAGAGCAATATTTAGCAAACAAGTCGATTAAAAACGTTAGCACTCAAGCTAAGCTCCGATAACCTCCTCACTAAACCTAGCATAGAGTTGAATAGAAAACCTTTACTCTAAAAAGATTTTACACTGTACTATGAGATAAGTTCTTGGTGACTGTATGTGTTGATTAAATATTGCCGTTTACCAGCCTAGCACCGGTATGTTAATCCAGCGAGACTAACAGAAACAAAATAACTGAATAATTAATAAATTTTCTTTAAGATTGGACAACAGAACAAGAACACTGTATCCTCGGGAATTGAATGAATTGTTCAGTTCCAACTTCCGAAAACTTTAACGACTAAAAAAGACATCTGAAATACACCGGAGGGGGTTGCAACAAAACGTTGCGAATACAACCATCAAAATGAAAATAACTATTTTCATAAATCTCTACAGAATAACAGTTGTAACTTTTTTTTTAATATGAGCGAAATATATTAAGTTTACTGAAAATAAAAAATTTAAATATTGTCTAAAATTTGAGCACCAGATTTTATTTCAAAGATCTAAATCTTTTTATTCACTGCTAAAATAATGCACGCGTGAAGCGGTATATTCAGAAACCACACACGCTGATAAAGTGGAGAAATCTCGCCTCTATCAGAAGATGATTTTTCAACGTCGATTTTGAGAGAAGTATTTGTTGAATAGCAATGACATCATAAACTTTCTGAAGAAGACCGGCCTGTGTCTAAAATTATTAGATCACAGCTCGAAGCTGTTTTCATGGACATACAAAAGGAAGCAAATTGTTGGTAAAAGCTCAAAAGAGATCCTATTAATTGTTGAAAAATAAATATTAAAACTTATCCAACCAGAGGGCTCAATGTAATTAAAATTATTTATTAACAGAGCCAATATATATTTTCTACATATAAAAATTCAAAATCTACAGGATCGTATAATCATTTCGGCGAAATGAATTCGCTTCATGGAAAATTCAAAAAGTTGTTTAAGTGTGTGGGTGGGTAATTAAAACGGAAGTAAGCATACGAAAAGAAAAGGAAAAGTAAAAGCGTCGCGAAAAGAAAGAGAAAGGAAGAAGGAAAGTAAGAGAGAAAGAAAAAAGAAAGAAGAAAAAGTAAGAAGACGAAAGGAAAAAAGAGAAGGGAAAAACTTGATAGATTTGCAGACAGAACGAAACGTGGGCAGAAGGGTGAGATAGATAGATAGATAGATAGATAGATATAACAGGATATATATATATATATATATATATATATATATATATATATATATATATATATATATATACTGCCATAGAAGAGGACTGGTATCAGTTCAGTAATTTTTCTTTGTTTCTAACCATATTTTTCTGTTTCTTAATACTTTGATCAGCTTTTGGAAGACTTCGGAACACATATACAAGGAATCAATTGTTGTATAATTAATATAAACTCACAGTTATTCAAAAGGTGTTTCGGCACAAAATGACGCAACAATGGTTAAGATACCGTAAAACTCAACAGATAAAAACAAGTTGTAAAATAAAACCCAGAATTACACTAGTCAACATAATATTGCCTGGTGACAAATCACCTAATATATCTAGTTAAATACAAGTGATTGCTATTCTGTTTATGAAATCGTAAACGGAGGTTCAACTTTTCGCTATTCTTTGGGTGAATAATTATTCTTGGCCATTTCTATTTCTCATTTATCGAATAAACTTGAAGTCAAATCAAAATGATTTAATATTGTAAACTGCCATCGGAAAAAAAACATTGCAAATAAAATATGATTTTTTTCTTTCGAGTTTCTTTATAAATCTTTTTAATGTCATTGTTTGGTGAATATGTACATGTTACTTTACTTGTGTATGTATATATGTGTGTGTTTTTGTACAATCCTGTACGCATTTATGTGTACGTATGCATATGTGAGTTCGTGTGAGAGAAAGAGAAAACATAGTGAGCGAGTCTTTTATCGACCAGCCTTTTGAACGCACGATGTCTTACACTGTTCAGATAATTTTTCTCTTTTGAATATGGTTCCTATTCTTTTTTCAATATTTTCCTTTATTTATTCTAAAGACTTGCATAAATTGGAAATGCAAAGTCATTTTCTTGATGGGACATTAACTGTTGACTTAATTCCTGGGGATAATATGGACATGAACATGTGAGCAAATACAAGGTTTGAACAGAATGCAAACGAAAAGAAAACCTATTTAACATCAGGAAGAGAGAGCTGAAGTTTCTTGGACACGTAATGAAGAAAGATGGCTTAGAGAATCTAATACTCACAGGACGGATAGAGGAAAAGTGAGACAAGGGAAAACAGCGCGAGACATACTTGATGGTCTTGAGCAAGTGGATAGCGGAACGGGGTTTGGAAGAGATACCAAGAGAAAAATGTAAAAAGCGACAAGGGATAGAGGCAAATGGAAGTCCATGATTACCTACGTCCTGAAAGAAGAATAAGAACAGTAGTTATTGTTCGATCCCTGTTAAAAACCAATATATCAAATCTTTATTTTTTTGGCAAAAAGATTTTTTACCATTTGAAAGATAGACGTGAAACTTCTAACGTATTGGCCTTATGCCATACTAAGCTATGCTTAATTGTTATTGACGTATCCTTAATATTGCTAGTAAATCAAGAATAGGGCATTAGATAAATTCCTCTCTGAATGTTCGGCTGAATCTTAAATAAATTTAGTTTTTCTTTATTAATTTTATTCTTAAAAAATAAATTCCAATTACATTTTATTCTATTATTTCTTCACCATTATTCCCCAGCGACTTTTTACCACTTATCAAGCAGCTCTTCGGTATATTTTGAGTAAAATTCTGCAGGTTTTGATAAGTAAAAGTTTTCTAAAAACTTTTAAATATAGTTTTCATTTGAGAAATTTTCCCGGTCAAAGCGTTTTACAGCGATCGACAAAATTATAATCAATTAATGCCAATTCATGGCACCAGTTGATAATAATTTTAATATAGCGAGTTGGGTAGAACAGACCAATCGAGTTCCAAAATGTTTTCCTGTGTTGTTCTTGCAGTATTGCTCTTGTGTTATCATGGAGGAGAATTTCTTTAATCCACTGTATACACTGCCACTACCGGGCCAAAAGTAAGGTATGTTACTGCACTCCCGATTTATTTTCATTAAGATGATACCTTCGTCATTACAATTGCTTCCTTCAAACGGAAATCACTTATGACTCAACCAATTAAACAAATCAAGGTCAATCGCAGTCAGGTCAGGTCATTGTGAACTTCACGATTGCTGTCGTAAGCTACACTGGGTATTGCCAGGGCTACATATTGTTTTTAAATTCAGAGTTGTTCTCCTATACTGGTTACCAACCAAGATTGAAAAGCTAAGTCTGTTCTGCTATTTAACCTATAGATGGGTAGAGAAAGATGAATTCATACCTTTCCCATGTGTATTTGTGCGTATCTGAATATAAGGAACTCGCCTAGAATTTGAACAGATATTTAATTTATTTTCTTTTCTATTTGTTATTGATTTTAAATATCTCAATAATAATGGCAATAACCTATAAATAAATCAGATTTGACAAATACTTTATTAAATATTAGAGAGTAGATGTCTGTAACGAGAAAATTTTAATTTACCGTTGTAAATTAGTTTTAAAGTATGTCACGAACACAAGGCTGTTCAAGAAAAGCGCCAGACTCTTCATCGCCAACAGAACATTCTAAACCTTGAGTTACTTGGGATATTCAGAATTCTATTATCATACAATCGTTTGATTGATTGATCCATTTATTTTATTTTTGTTTTTTTACGGGCTATCAACACTTGTTTTATTTAAAGGGTGAGTTGAAAACCTCTTGATTTGACCCACTTCCCAAAATGTCAGCAAATGAATATGTATCAGATATTTTTGTAAGGGATTTTTGGTTAGTCGGAGAACTTTTCAGCTCCCCGTCAATATGAAAGGAATGGAAAAGACTAGATTAAGCTTGTATGTGTCTTTGCGTGCGCGTCTTACTTATTGCGTTAAACGAGATGGTCTTGGGATAAGGCTGATAAACTTGACACATTTACCATAATTAAATCTCAAAAGGCCTTCCTCACAAACGGTAATAATCTTATCTGTGAGATCCTTTATTCTTATTCAACATATGTATGTGTGCGAGTGTGAGAGAAGGAGAGAGGGAAGAGAGAGAAAGAGGAAGAGAGAGAAAGAGGAAGAGAGAGTGGGAAGATAGCACTCGTTGTCATGGCTTGCGGTTGAAGCATAAGAAAACTTTAAATCTAATTGAAATAACAGTAAAAAAAATAACAAATAAATCTGCCTTTCCGGCTTGACTATTATTATTACTGTCCATTTTTTAAGTAATGCCGAAAGAAACCCCGAACTATTATAATTGTAATTATTTTTTTTCAGATTCTTTTTTTAAGTTAATTACATTCTTTCCTGCATACCACACATGCTGCAATAATCATTTATTCTTTTTTTTCCTGTAAACCCACTCAAGGATTCTCATATCTCTTGGATGTGACAGAGAGAGAGAGAGAGAGACAGAGTCAAACAGATACACACATTTAAAGGGTTCAAAATTCCTGGCATCTGAGGAAGACCAAAACGTACAACGGCCAAAACGTCATGCCATTCGTTTCTTTCTTTTTAATTTTTATTAAACATTTTGTAAAAAGAATTTCGACTTCCAGTAAATGTGACAATGTTGATTAAATTAAATTTGGAGTAAATTGAAACAGCGGATTGAAACTAGTGTATTTGTTTATTGGTGATGAAATCTGATCTAGGCCTGAGTTATGTACCGTTTAATTTGGGTCATCAGAAGACAATAGAAATGAATGAAATAATTTTCTTGAAAAAAATTGGAGTAAATTGGAACATCGAAATGTATTTGTTTACTGGTGCTGAAATCTGACCTAGGCATAAGATGTGCCGTCGAATTTAGGTCATTAGAAGAAAATGGAAATGAAAGGAAATAATGTTTTGCAAGTGTGTGAGTTGTTATGCTAAAAACACTTTTACTTTGTGTAACCTTTTTTTCTTTTTCTATTTTTCTTTTGTATATAAAAGACATTAACAGTGCAGTCATCGAACAGTTGTTTGTTCGGCTTTCTACGGACATAATTTTTTCTTTCTATTTCTTTTTGCTCTTTTTTAAATGTTTAACACAGGCTCCCCGGCCGTGTCTACATACTCAGGCGACCGTGAACAAAGAATACATCTGCTTTCTGGATCTAATAATCACAACGTGGGCAGAAAGCAGATTTAAACCATTGGGTCGGTTGACTAACCTACGCATGCTCAGGGACCTACGGCCAACTCCTTAAGTTTGGTTAAGACCAAATAGACACCTCAACCTAAAGAGGAAGACTCCGGAGGTTGAGGGGCCAGGGTGGAAGAGTTAGAACTGGTGCACGTTGACCGGAATAGACCCGTGGAGTGGAAGGGCTAAATATACGGTCCCGTGACCAGCTTAGAAAAGGATAAATAGAGTACTCAAGTAATGTCTTCACAGAAGAATGTTTTGAAACCATATATTAGGCAATAAGCATCACTTACACGCTGCTTAATATGAATTTTCCTGCTCAAGGATTGTGAATTGATTAAAAGAAATTCTAAAGTATTTCTTTTAAAAGAAATATTTTAGAAAAAATACATGAAACCCATGCAATGAACAAACAACAGATTAACATACTTTGTGAAGTTTTAGGTAAAATAATTCTTAACTATTAAAATGTTTTCGTTATCAGAACAAATATTTAGATAGTGCATAAAGTATCAAGGATTGTGAATTGATTAAAAGAAATTCTAAAGTATTTCTTTTAAAAGAAATATTTTAGAAAAAATACATGAAACCCATGCAATGAACAAACAACAGATTAACATACTTTGTGAAGTTTTAGGTAAAATAATTCTTAACTATTAAAATGTTTTCGTTATCAGAACAAATATTTAGATAGTGCATAAAGTATCTAAGACGAAAAAAAAGTAGTGTTAAAAAATGATACCTTTACTAAAAAATGCATTTGGATGTAATATACACCCATGTTTATGATTTCATTTTTCTGCTTCCATCAGAATTTGATGTGTCCTTATACTAGGTGGGAGCAAAAGGTATTGGGACTGGTGCTCTAAAAATAAAACTACAACATATTAATTCGGTATTTAATCTTTATCAAAGTAGTCCCCTTCTGAAGGCACGCATTTTATCCAGTGTCGTTTCCATTGTTCGAAGCATTGCTGGAACTTCTTTCTTGAGATAATGAGCAGTTGCCTTGTCTCGTTCTCTTTGATTTCCTCGGCGTTTTGAAACAATGTTCCTTTCAAGTGAGATTTGATTTTTGAAGAATAAAAAATTGCAAGTAGAGAAATCTGGTGAATATGGTGCTTGTCGGACCTGAAGGAATTTTGTGCTTGGCCAAAAGCCATGGTCCTCTGTAGTGTGGTGAGACAATCACACCCTACACACTTTCCTTAAAAGCACTTCTATAAACAACGAAAGTGGGCGTAAACGTTAAATCTGGTGTGGATATGCAACAGAGTTCAAAGGTCAATTTGGGCCAAGTGGCTTCACTCTACTTACACTAGTTCCGTTACCATAGCAACAGTTCCGATAAATTTTGATCATATCTCGTATATGCAGTCTTTAAAGTAAATAAATGCGTTAACGTATTTGCTTAATAAATCTTTTCTGCTGCAGCCCAGTTTACTCAAACAGACCTCATATATCCACTAATGTCAGAATTTATTAGACAGCCTAATGTTTTCACAAAAATCGGTATTAACCAACCGATGTTGGTAGATTGTCACATTTTAACACCACCAGAGGATAAAGTTTCTTAAGGGTTTCATCATCTTTTAGCATAGTTTTAATTTCCCTGATATGTTTATATTACGCAATATTTTCAGATAAAGATAAATAATGCTAACAGAAATCTCTTTTAGAAATCGCGAAAATAATTCGGTGTGAGAGAGTAATTGAATCATGACTCTATTTCTGATAATCCCATTACAAACACTTTTCCCCTCAGGGTACAGACTCCTATTTAATAAGAAATATAGAATGTAACCCTGTCTACCGGTTCTATATGTGCAAGATAGTATGAAAAGTTCTTGGCACGACCAACTTTCCAAAATTTCTACAAATGTCTAAAAATCGTTATTTTTTTTTTTTCGTTTCTTGATCGAAACGAGATCTTAGTACGTCCATGTCAACTGTATGTGCGTTGAGCTAAAACAGTTTATATCTCGCTTCCTCTCAATCTCTCACGCTATCTCAATCTCTCACCCTATCTCAATCTCTCTGTACACACACACACATATATGTGTGTGTGTGTGTGTGTGTGTGTGTGTGTGTGTGTGTGTGTGTGTGTGTGACTATAGATGAAAAATCAAAGAGCCTAGTTCTAAATTTGGCTAAGTTCATTACATTAATTTACGCGCAAATACACTTGGGAAAAGTATCACTTCACAACTTTGTCTCTCCCTAGTTAAGGCTTAAATAGTAGTGCAATCTGGTTTCTTTAGCCTTACTTGGCAACCAATCTAGAAGAAGGACAACTTGGAATTCAAAACCTGAGAAAGATTGTTTGGAGACCTTGTGACGCCCTATGTGCACCAGTTTCTTGTATTCGGTTCTTCAGAAAAGTATGATTGGTTCTTCCCTGGTTTTGCTGGACCTACTAGTGATAGTCTTGTATTTGTTATATTATAATTTCCAACTTCCTTTTATAGTTACAACATAGGTCAACTGTCTGAAAATAACATATGGCTAAAAGAGAAAAACAGATATTCTATAGAATGAATAGTTCACTTCACATATTCCTTTAGAGTCGTATAGGAACCACATGTACTGCATTCATAGCCTAATAGAGATGATGGAGCCAATCTCTATTCAGACTGTTTTTAAAATACAGCATTTTTTTTCTCCTAGACTGGTTACCACCTCAAAGGAAGAAAGTTTGGTTTACCTAAATATTTAATTCATAGATGGTTGAGAGAGAACAGATGGATTCATACTTCTAAAAGTATTTGCGAAAAGTAAGCGTAATGTCCACATTGTACATACAACAATGCCTCCCTGATTAAAGGGGATTTGCTTGTTTTTAACCTTTTAAAACCCTTCAGTTTGAAATAAACCACATCACTTGACAAGACACAAGAAGTGTTGAAACAAAATAGCTACTTTTGTTGTGATATTATACTATATCCATGTTATAATTTCTGAATAAATATTATTAGCTCTACTTTGTATTGATCATTTTTTAAGAATAGTGTTTCTTTGAATAATGAATATTATTCCATCCATACGTACCCTATACTCGGTGATATATATATATATATAACGCCTTCGCAGAATACTGTTAGACCTTTTTCTTTTTCTCTCTCGAATGCTTATTATGTACCCATATATATATATATATATATATATATATATATATATATATATATATATATTATTTTTACAACAACACATGATCCAAGTAGCACTATTTCTATACTTACATCAAAACCAAGTCGACTATATTTGTTTTCTAGCAATCCGTGTTCAAACGCAAATGTCAGCTACGACACTTTATTCATATATGTCATCCCACTTTGAGATGACTTCCTCTGGAGTCCATATTTCTTTATCTTCGGTTCAATATTTAAAAATTATGTTGCTGTTCGTTTTCTCGTTTTCTCTTACCGTAAAACCTTATTTCAACAATTTCTAATGGGGTTGGGACGTCAAACTGTCATACAATATTTCCACAGGTACCTCTTTTCGGAAACTTTCTAAATCAGTGAATCTTGGTTTTAATTGATTAAGGTGTAGCTTGTGTTTTCACATTTGTCTCTGTACCATGTATGTCATTTTGCCGATTTGTTTTTGTTTTAGTTTTTTTTTTTTTTATATCGCCATCTTTCCAGAATTCTTTTCTACGTTGATACATTTTAAGAAATACTTTTTCTCCAGGTTTGAAGTATTTACTTATATTGTTATTCCTTGATGCTCTCCTCTTACGTTCTGGTAGTAATTTATTAAAAACAGACTTAATCTTCCTGGCGAATATCAGTTCTGCGGACGGCATTTCAGATATAGTGTTTGGGTTTGGTATTATTCTGAAAACACTGAGAAATTGTTGTAGCACCACTTCACCTGACTCCTCTCCTTCAGACTATTTTTGCGCTCTTTTAAACGTAGCAACAAACCGTTCGGCTTGTCCGTTTAATCTTGGATTATAAAAGGGACGTTTTAATACCTTCTATTGCGCTCGAACTTGAAATATCTGGTCGTCTAATATTTGCATGAATAATTTGTTCTAAATATTTAGTTCTGGGCATAAAGAATTCGCATTGTGAAAATGGAAACGAAGATGGGGACAATAGTCCGGATTATGTAAACAGTGTCATTCCTAGAAGTTTCGTCCCTGACTAAAAATAATCAGTTGTATTAGACATATAAATAAATGGCGTTCTGATTTATGTGCGGATGGTATAATGTATAGCAGTCTCGTTGTATTCATTTATGCGCAGATTCCCTTGAAAAAGGGTATGTGACCATTTCCCCTAACTATGGATTAAATAGCCGGACTTTTATCTCGAAAAAATCATTGTTATTCTCAAATAAAAATTATTAATTCAATATTGACTGGAAAAAAAATTCTTAAAATTCAAAATACGTTCCAGTTTTAAATAACTCACAAAATGTTGGTAAGTCATAAAAAACTAGTAAGTCATAAAATACCATTCTAATGATTTTTATTACTTTGTTTTGCCAGTTTTTATTACGAGTAATTAAACTAGAAGTTATTAACCGATTAATCGTTGCAATCCTAGAATATATGATATCAACACTGGATTGTTGAAACGTTATCCAGTCAATTTTATCAGATATTTAAACATTGAATCAAAAAGAAGTATGTTATTTGTTAATTTCTTTGACGTTTTTCTGTTAATTAGATTTAACGTTTCATTCTGTTTTTGTTTTCGTGGTGGGATTTATTTCAACATTTTTAACTCGTCTGATTTTTTTTGTCTTCATCGGATGTTATAACTTGAACTGCACTCTTTATATCACTGAGATAACTTCTTCTCGTTAGTTTGGCAAAATGTTTCCAATTCCGATGCTCTGTCTCGGTGTACAAATCAGTACGCTGTTATTTTGTTCAAGATAAGAAACAATGTAATTGAAAACCAATTCAATTACAAATTTTCTCCTTTCATTATTATCTTAAATCTACGAGTCTGTGTGTGCAGAATATATTTTTTCTCGATTATATTTTCATAATGCATCACTGAACCGCCTAAAAGATAATTATTAGTAATTATATATGCATCAAGAACTTTTGTAATCAAGAATACGTAACGAAAAAGAATCCACAAAATTTGAAACTAATAGTTTAGACCAATTTTTGCAGCTTTCGAACTCAAAACAATGTATGTGTTTTTGTTGTTTCTTTTTTCGATTTTCATAATATTAAATACGAAACAATTTTCGTTTCGTGTATGACAGGTTCATGTCACTTTTATCATGAAAATATATAAGTGTATCAGTAAAGTTTATTCATTTCTTTAGATTAAAAAAATACCTCACATGTATTTTAAACATGCATGACACAAGCATAGACCGATAAAACAATTAACCTTTGTGTGTGCCTTGTAAAATGCATGAGAGAAAACATAAAGACGCAAAAATATGCAAAATTGTGTACCTGAACAAACATTTATACGTGATAACAGTTTAGCATTAAGTAAAACCTGAAAAAACTGAGAAATTTTACTCGAACTCTCTTATCAAGAAGAAATTATTTTTTTAATTAAAATTGAATATACAATGGGCTTTTAAAAATTTCTTCGATCCAACCAAGAAGCCCAAGCTAAAAAAATCTGATATTTTGATCATTTGATCAGATTTCGATACAACTGAGAAATTGTCAACGCCTTGAAATAAATATTTTAAATTACACGGTGCAACAGCAGTTTTATGCTTGGTAGCAAATGTTATTTCCTATTTGCTTACGCCTAGAAAGTAGACAAATGGCTAATATTTTCTTCAAACTATGCTGTTGTGACCAGGATAATGATATTTCTTAAATTTATCTATTCCTATTGGTAAAACTATCGAAGAATAGGAATAAACCGATATATGATTCAAAAGTAGCATTTATTTATTCTAAGATTGCACAAAAGAGACCACAACAAATGATAAATATGTAATTTTTCGTGATTTATGCATATACTGTAAATGATTTTCAAGAATCAGATACTAAATAGAGTCTAACATCATGTCTTTGTTTCATGATCATTAATAGCGATGTTCAATATCCAGCATATCCTGGTGGAAAAGCTCGCCTTGCTCCTCCGAATACGTTCTCATGTTCTCCTTGAATTTATCAAGATGAGCGTGAAGGATATGGACTTTGAGGGATATCACAGAGTCCATTTTCTCTTAGTTCTTCACGAGGGTCTCAACAAGACCCACATACTTTTCGGCTTTGTGATTCCTCAGGAAGCCTCGAATCACTCTGACAAAGATGTTTCATGCTGCTTTCTTCTTCCTAGTAAGCTTCTTGGTAGATTTCTTGCACTCTGTTATCTTCTTTATTTGTGGTCCGACGAAAACATCGGCTTTGACTTTTGCTGCAGGTAGCTTACGAAAGAATTTCTGGGGGTACTTCCTCATCTAGAGGTGTGAACATTTGGTAAAACCGCCTTGGAGACCCATCAGGAAGGCTCCTATTATGAAGGCTCTGGTTAGCTCTCAATCGTACTCTTCATATTTCAAGGCCTCTGGCATAATCATGATACTGCTCTATTACTCTTTAAGCTGCACCGAGGAAAACATGGAAAGAGATGGATACATCTTCTCGTTATGAAGCAGCTCCTGGATGAGCTGAGACACCAATCACGGGATTGCAGGCGATTCCAAAAGTCTCGTACAGACCAGTCATATTGTGGCAGAAGCAAAACCCATCTGATGAAATAGTTTGAAAAACATTGGTGACGCTTTCTCTGACCTGCGACTTGCACACTTTCATCTAACAAATCTAGTGCTTGTGTGTCGACGTCAAAATTTGATATTGGATTTTGTGAGACTAAGATATCTGGTCATTTCCTGGATCATTGACTTCATCTTCTCTCTCTCTCTCTCTCTCTCTCTCTCTCTCTCTCTCTCTCTCTCTGTGTGTGTGTGTGTATGTGTGTGTGTGTGTGTGTGTGTGTGTGTGTGTGTGTGTGTAGGTACGAGGATCTCAGGGAAAGTGAAACTCGGGCGATGGATAATACAAGGTCTGGATATATGATAGCAAGCGCATTTTTTTCGACGTTTGGAAAAGTCCATCATGCAGAAAAAGCAATTACTTGTGTGTCGGTTGGTTCTCTCCAAATTCGTAGGATTGCAAATTTTATAGTTAGTTTTCTGCCCTTTAAAATCAAGAAAAAGCACAAAAATAAAAATATGAGTATAAAAATACTAATGTATTTCACCCAGTTTCGTTTTAAAATTCTAAAGCATTACACTTTTTTTTGTAAGTTCTAAAAATAGTGCGCTGGATATGTAAAATTCTAACTTTGCACCATAATTAATGTAGCAAGCAAAAATGCAGAACCTTGAATACTGACGCTCCCAAATATTCTGTATCTTTATGGTTCTTGCCAATGATTCGTTCATACATGTGATTGTTGAAACCATATTTAAAGGAACATTTTTAAATAATGGTGGTTAAAAAAAAATAATAATAATAAAATATTTAAATTTTATAAAAATTTCCCAAACTTTTACACTTAAAATTTCCACTATCTAAACGAGCAAAACTTTCTTGTAGGAGAGTGACTTGGGCTGAGACGCCAGGTTAGGACCAATAATATTGCTGATCCTTTTTTGGATTTTATCAAGAATCTCTAAATATACATCTGAAGCGCCGGACTAAATGTGAGAACAATATTTAAAGCATGAACGAATCGCAGACTTATAAATATGTAAGATATATTCAGAAGATAAAAATTTTCTCGTAAAACACAGTTAGCCAACTTTTGTAGCAGCAGACCCAGCAATGGAATCAATATAATCTTTCTACTTCATGTCAGCCAAGAATGTTAGCCCGAAAAGTAACAACGACTCACTCTCATGGAGGTTAGTGTCAGTCATGCTGAGAGGTAGGGATGGGTCTTTCAGGTGATTACTAAAGAAAAGATTTTTGTTTTCAATTTATTTCCACAGAAACTACAAATATAACCTTATTTGTTGAAGCAGGTTTTCAGCCACAAAGCAATTATTTTCCATGTATTCAGCTGTAAAGAGCTGTCTGAAATGGATTGTGACACACATCACTAGAATCACTGTTGAAACAAATTACCATTGTTTAATCTCCATAAAGCCTGGATATACATGGACATGATTTTCTACGCACGGATTAATTCAATGATGCACCTCTGCTTCGTAAGTTTTTTCAGGTCAGATGGCATTTTGACAAGCTGTCGCTCAGTTGCTATCTGTAAATAAATGCCAAAAATATATGTATTATTATCAGGAAGATTTGAACCATCAACATCTGACGTCATGAACAAGTATAACAAAATAGGATGCACTACTTTCATAGTGATCTTTGTATATCATATTTATATGTTTAGAAATTAGATATATTCTGGAATGTTGCTGTCTTAAATTTACATTACTAAACCAAATGTTGTCAAGTTCGTTTTTTCAGATACTTAAATATTGCATCAATAAAAACTAGTTTGTTTTTGATAATCTTGTTTTTTTTTTGTTTTTGTTTTTTTTGTTTGTTGCTGTTTTCTTTTTCCCAGATAAGAAATCGTATTTCTCATCCATTTTTCACTGCTAGGATTTTCTCTCCTTGCCTTGTTCTGTGCTCATAATTTTAACCACGCCCAGTGTGCTAAAACATTCAGTCAGTTAAGTGCCATACATGATGCACACTTAGGCGATCATGTCTCGAAAGAAACATGACTGACCTGGGCAGAAGATTTTCCCTCATTGAGTTCTCATCACTTTCTACGGTAAACTGATGGCCAACCAAGTCTACAGAAACGAATCTGTCCTACTATTTAACCCATAGATGGAGGGAGAAGCGACAAATTGATACCTTTTCCAAGGGTATCTGCGCATAAGTGAATGCAACGAATTCAACTGGAATCCGAAATCGGCTCTCCAATTCGAATGAATTATTCTGGTTTGACTACTGTTTACCGAGAGGAAGACAACATCTTGAATAAAATATCGCACCCCGAACTACTGACAGCCACGATAAACGGATGTTCAGTCAGGGAGACTCCGTGCATTGAGTGACTATTGGACTTATCCTGACCTCGTGGAACTCTTATATACGATCCATCCTTGAAGATGTAGGAAACATTGTCAGCTCCCTGTGCCGATTCAGTAAGTACCTGACTCCTCATGCTAACCTCTACCAAGAACTAAATTAGGTCTGAAATAGAGTACTGTTGTCATATTTTGGCGGAAGCTGCTCAGGCCTCATTTTCTAGAGATTAAAAACGTCTCATAGTCATTTTAGTAACGAATTATTTCCACTCTTCAACCTTTCTCTCACAGCCGATGGGGTATGACACTTACTGCTTTATGGCGAACTATGTGCGTTGTGGTGCAGTGGATATGGGTTAAATAACAGGACAGATTGGGTTCTATAGCCTTAGCTGGCAACCAGTCTACCGCAGAAAGCAATGGTAACCTACTGCGGGATAATCTTCTGCCCAGTCAGTCATGTCTCTTTCGAGACATGATCGCCCAAGCGTGTTTCACGTATGGCACTTAACTAACTGACTGACATTCATTAGTTCGGGCGAACTACATTCCTTGGTTCCACCTTGTCTTGTTCCACCGACATTCCCTCCGCATTCTGTAAAATGTAAATTCCACTTCAGTAACTTTTTCTCACGAACCGCTTTTAGTGGAACCGACTATCAAGAGGTTGTTTTCCCGATCGCTACAATCTTAACCTTTTCAAATCTAGGGTTAACCTTTATCTCTCCTCCTATCCATACAAACTTCCTCTTAACGTAACCCTCCACCGCGAGTGGCACTCTGGTCTTGTACTGGGTGAACATGAGGTCGCAAAAACTCTGACATTTTCGGTCTTTCTGCCTTCGAGCGAAGAAGAACACATACGAGGCTATACCGAAGGGTAGAGCCTCGACTGGAGAAAAGCAGACAATACTGCGTATGCGGAGTCGACGAGGAATCGTGCCTGAGCGTACACGCTCGGAATACCCCACGGAGAAAATTGGCATCGTGCCACATTTCGCCTTTGTGTAGAGGCTCAGATAAATACCGTAAACCTTACTGTAAAAAACCATTAATAAAATGGAATAAGGCTAACTGGCTAAAATAATGATGCAATCTCATCACAATATTATGAAAAGCAAACAGCAAGCTTCATTGAGCAATAATAGTAATCAATTATAACTGAACTATTATTGCTATTTTACCTAGCATTAACTGCTTATTGAAGGCAAATCTAGCACAATAATAGGTATGGTTATTTTATCTAATTCATTTAGCCACCGTTATTTTCAGTACTGTCCTTGTGTTAATTAATTCAGTTTAGTCAACTGTTTCATTCAAATCCTTGTCTTCCTCCTTGACTTGTTTGCGACGAATGCCATTTTTGCAACATTGTCAATGCGAATTCCCTGCCTCGATAAGGAACTCTGTATGTATTAATGCATTAAATACGCTCTCACATTTTAAACAGTGGAACTGCAATGAGTAGTCCTGATCTACCATACCTTATAAGATTAAAGAAATTACTTTTCAGGCCTAATGGAATAACAAGTATTAGGTATCAAGCAAAAGGGGAAACACGTCGTAAAATCTACTTGATCACTGTTTAAATTTACTCGCCCACTGTTTCTGCAAGTTACAATGTCTTTCAAAGAAAGCTATTAATTATTTTCTAAAGGACAGTAACATCATAGGGAAATATCATCACACTTTTCTTTCAGTGAAAATTAAGGCGCCTTGCTTTCGACACATATTTGAGCCGAAACCAGGAAATGAAAAGATATTTTAAAACATCGTCGTTGAAAATCACTGGCTACCTTCAGAATTCTTGTGTTACTTATTATTGCTATTGATGAAGACGTCTTATATTCTATGTAAAACAGATGTGTCAAAACGCAGTAATATATTTTTAAAAGCATTTACCGCAAATTGATTTTAACAAACATGACACTTTTTTATTCATAATTAGGTTTTTTAATCGACGTGACAAACTGAATCTCTCGGCTTGAATCTCACCCAGTTCTAAAATGCCAAAAATCGTTGGAAATTTAATAAACAAGTCTATTATTTACATTGCTCGGATTGTTGTTCTCATCTTTATTGCTATATTCATATCCACGACGTTTTGGCTGCTGTAAGCTCCGACCTTTCTCAGGTGGAGGGAGAAAGGGGATCATCATTATGGGGTGAAGTTTAAATAATAGACAGAGAACATGACTGAAAATTACGATAACTTAAAGAATCAGCGCATATGCTAGACCACAAAAATTTCCTAAACCGGTCAAGCATTGAAATGGATACAATATGGGAACCAGTAATACGGAGTGCTATAGAAAATCATTAGCTTCAGGATTACTATATAAACTCTGGAAAAAAATAGTTACTGAGGCATAGATCCGAAAAATAAGTCCCAAAAATCCATACACGTGACCCTGTAGATAAAAGTGTTGGTTAGATCTAGTGACTTGATACAAAGAATTGTGAGTTCAATACCTGACTACAGATAACTTAAATAGTTAGGTTAAAGGGAGATAACTAAGACATCCGGAAGTGACATGCCCCATGGAACGAGAACAATATAGCCCAGTGATCAAAATAAAGGTTCGGTTTGAAATTTCAATCAACTGAAGAAGGCTGGAGCGTATAACAGCCGAAACATCGTGAATAAGGAAATAAAGATGAGGACAACAATCCGAACAATATAAATAATGTAAATACTGACTCATCTGAGAAATATTAACAACATTTTATTTGTCAGTGAGAACTATCAAGCATTGAGAAAGCTATCCATGTATGTAAGTGTGAGCTGTCATTTATTAGCAAACAATATACATTTATAGATAGATAGATAGATAGATAGATAGATAAGAAGCTAGACTAGAGATCCATACATGGTACGCAACAATTTTAAATTTGTACGGGATTAGTAGGTAACCATAAAGAAATATTGAATGAAAAGTACACAATAATTTTCTATTCGTGTACACGCATGCACACACGTATGTATATATATATGTATTTTTTATGATATGCTAGTTCAACTGTCAGATATTATGTATTCTAGTCTTGTATTCAATTTCTAAGACTTAGACTTTGTACCGTAACCAATATTTTATTACAAGCTTCCTACGAGATATTGATAAAACAAACTGATGTTGGAGGGTTAATAAAACGAAAGGTCCAAAACGTGAATCAAGTAAATTGAGGAGAGAAAATAGCAGAAATAATTATAAACTTCATTGTTACATGGATAGATCCTGCTTGATAGTATGAAGAATATTACATGGGTAGGATCCTGTTTCATAATATGAAGAATATTACATGGGTAGGATCCTGTTTCATAATATGAAGAATATTACATGGGTAGCATCCTGCTTAATAACATGAAGAATATTACATGGGTAGGATCCTGTTTCATATTATGAAGAATGTTACATGGGAAGTATCCTGCTTAATAATATGAAGAATATTACATGGGTAGGATCCTGTTTCATATTATGAAGAATGTTACATGGGAAGTATCCTGCTTAATAATATGAAGAATATTACATGGGTAGGATCCTGTTTCATATTATGAAGAATGTTACATGGGAAGTATCCTGCTTAATAATATGAAGAATATTACATGGGTAGGATCCTGTTTCATATTATGAAGAATGTTACATGGGAAGTATCCTGCTTAATAATATGAAGAATATTACATGGGTAGGATCCTGTTTCATATTATGAAGAATGTTACATGGGAAGTATCCTGCTTAATAATATGAAGAATATTACATGGGTAGGATCCTGTTTCATATTATGAAGAATGTTACATGGGAAGTATCCTGCTTAATAATATGAAGAATATTACATGGGTAGGATCCTGTTTCATATTATGAAGAATGTTACATGGGAAGTATCCTGCTTAATAATATGAAGAATATTACATGGGTGGGATCCTGTTTAATAATATGAAGAATATTACATGGGCGGGATCCTGTTTAATAATATGAAGAATATTACATGGGTAGGATGATGCTTGATAATATGAATAATATTACATGAGTAGCATCTTGCTTAATAACATGAAGAATGTTACATGGGTAGGATCCTGCTTGATAATATAAAGAATATTACATGGTTAGGGTCCTGCTTGATAGTATGAAGAATATTACATGGGTACGATCCTGCTTGATAATATGAATAATATTACATGAGTAGCATCTTGCTTAATAACATGAAGAATGTTACATGGGTAGGATCCTGCTTGATAATATAAAGAATATTACATGGTTAGGGTCCTGCTTGATAGTATGAAGAATATTACATGGGTACGATCCTGCTTGATAATATGAATAATATTACATGAGTAGCATCTTGCTTAATAATATGAAGAATATTACATGGGTAGGATCCTGTTTGATAATATTAAGAATGTTACATGGGTAGGATTATGCTTGTTAATATGAAGAATATTACATGGGTAGAATCCTGCTTGATAATATGAAGAGTATTCTAAAAATAGGTTCCTGCTTCATAATATGTTTTACATGGGTAAAATACAGCTTCATAATATAAGGAGCATGAGGAGCATTACATGGGTTTAGATCCGGCTTGAAAATATCAGCCGTATTACATGTATAGGATCCTGTTTCATAATATGGAGATTATTTTACTGTGTTGCTAAAAATTACTGTACATTTTTTCTGCTTCAAATATAACGATTGATAAATTGCTAGCGTTCATTAGGACGTGAAAATTATCCAAAATGGATTTTTTATATGTTGTTATGCCATGGTCAAGCACATATTAAAGCATGAAAAGACTGTTCTTTTTACAAACATTTTAGAACATTACTACAGTATTAATATCTATTTCTATTGATTGACGGTTTAAGTGTTTTAATGAATATTGCCTCGATAATCTGTAGTTTGCTTTTGACATGACATTACAACATATTAAAAAAATTCATTTTGGATAATTTTCACGTTCTAATGAACGCTAGTAATTTGCAAACCGTAATATTTGAAGCAGAAAAAAATGTACAGTAATTTTTAGCAACACAGTTTTCTGGTTACATTTGTTCACATAACTCACACCCCCTGAAGAAGATCTCGAAAAGAGGTTGAAAGTATTTGGGTACCTTGATAAATGAATGAAAATAACATCTGTTAACGTTACAGCTCCTTTCTGACATCTTTTGATTCTAATACGCGAAAGATTATGCGTGAGTATGAACGAATTTTATGTTTGCAATTTATTTAATCTGACATGTTTAAAAGAAAATTTGCTGCCTAAATACATATATATATATATATATATATATATATATATATATATATATATATATATACTATTTTGACAGCATTCGTTTTTTACGTTATGCTGCATTGATTCATGAATGCAGTTGTTCTCGACATGCGATGAAACATCGTAATAAATCGCACCACCTAATTTATAAGAACTTTGGTTATTCCACTGATCCTAGTGTTGATCAGAATGTCTTGAACCTTTCATCATCCCAGTTCTCTATGGCATAGTTATCTATTCTCTCGTATGAGTTGGATTTTTGTGTACCCACCTTGCATATTAAACGAAAGGAGATTTATTCAGAATTTGAAGTTTTGTTTTCCCAGCTGGCAAGACTTCAACCTGATTCCGCCAGCAAAGTTAGTGACCTTAAGGCTAAATTGAATGATATTGCACATTCCTACGCAGTTCCTTCTCTTTCCTTTAATGAGTCAAAGTGGAATAGAAAGCAATATAAATCTATTGATTCATTTCGGTGTAATAAGTCTTTAATTATTATGAAACCGAATAAAGGCTCAGATGATCTTGATAGATTATGTTAACATGATGATTACCCTTGAAGATACTTCTAAATTTGTTCGGTTAGGTCCAGTAGAATAATGACTCTACAATGTCTGTTGAGACCAAATTCCAAAAACGCCTACTCAAGTGGGTTAAAAGTAGGGTTTTACTCCCTTAAATTTCTGATGAAATTAGACCCACGAACTCTATTCGACCCCGTCTCTATGGTTTGCCCAAACAAATAAGAATGGCTTTCCATTTGAAACTATTTTATCTATGATTATATCTTCCTAACATGGCGTGACTAAATCTCTTACGACCATATTAAAGCCTGTTTTGGAACAGTTTCACAAATTCTGTATTAAAGATTCATTTGAATTTTCTGACTTTATACTGCGTTATCCGTTAACCATATATATGTTCTTATGATATTTCTAGCCTTTTTACCTGCGTCCCTTTATCTGAAACTATTGATATATGTGCTGATGCCTTATATAGTAGTCAGTTGTCGCCACCCGTTATTCCTGAAGAGATATTTGTCGAATTGATACAATTTGCCACGATGTCCGTTGAATTTAGTTTCGACTGCGTCATGTATAGACAAATTGATGGTGTTTTAATGGGTTTTCCTTTGGGACTGATTTTAGCAAATATATTTGTTGGATTCCATGAAGAAAGTGTATTATCTGAATCTAATAAGCCTAATGTGTATTTCCGTTATGTAGGTGACACTTTTTGTCTATTCAACGATGAAATTGAAACGAACCATTTCCTTTTGTCCCTTAATATAAGGCATCCAGTTTGACAATTTACACAAAAGTAGGAGACTAATTAACCCTTCCTTTTCTTGATGTTTTAGTGAGCAAATCTTCCTCTGGTTTTCTTACTTCAGTTTACCAAAAACCAATATTTACTGGTTTAAATACCAGGTGGGATTCTTTTTGTCCACAAAAACGTAAAATTAACTTAAGACCCTTACTCATAGGGACTTGAAGCTTAGCTCTAAAATTAAGTTGGATGAAGAACTCATGTTTATTACTACTACTTTCTGTAATAACATCCATCCATTGGACGTTGTCCAATTGTTGATTAGGAATAAGGTATCGGAGTTCAACAAGGTTAAACCAGCTACAGTGCAAAGATGTCCTGTATACCTGCGCCTTCCTTTGGCTAGATTTTATATGGACCACAGATCTTTTGTATTTTCTCCGATAATCTCTTTAGATAGAGTAGACAGACCGAGGCTGTTTTTTGTGAGTTGTTATCCTCATGCACCCTCCCTTTCATGTATGTTGGAGTTGTTGTCATGTACCCTGGATAATTGTTGCGTTGTATGGTATTGCTTATACTGACCATTTCCTGTTCGTATGTCTCTGGGTCGCTTTTGCTTGATGTTGAAAGCAGCGCACGATCCCTTTCTTTACAATGTATGGGTGATGGGAGTTGAAGTTGAGGTATTGTCCTGTGAATGTTGGCTTGTGGTATACGGATGTCTTGAACCCCCAACTTTCGAGTTATTAGCACATCCAGGAATGCCAGTTTGTTGTCACTCTCTTTTTCCATAGTGAACTATATGGACGATCTTATTGAGTTCACATGGTTCCATAGCGTCTAGGCCTCCTCCTGGTGTGGCAAGAGTATGAAGGTGTCATCAATGTATCTCAGCCATGGAGATGGCTTTAGAGCTGTGGATTCTAATGCCGTCTCTTCAAAGTATTCCATGTATATGTTAGCCAGTGATAATGATAATGGCGAGCCATTGCTAAGCCTTCATCCTACCGATATATGCCTAATCCCAATCCGAAGTGTGTTGCTTGTGTGCAGAAAATCAGCATCTCCATCAGGTTATCTAGTAAAATACTGGTATGTTCTCTTAGGGATGAATCTGTTCTTGAGTCTGTTGCTGACAACGGATATAGCTTCCACCTTGGGTCCCTTGATGAACAAACACACCACATCCAGGCTCACCATCTGGTTGCACTGGATGGGAAGATCTCTGATAAGTTGCACGAAGTGGGCAGGATTTCGAATATATGATGTGACTTTCCTTTCAGTGGATCAATTATATCTACAAGGAAGTGACTCAGAGGGTGGCACACTGAGCCTAGGCTGCTAACAAACGGCCTGAACGGAATACAGTCTTTATGAATCTTAGGTAGACTATTCATGTGAGGTAGCTTGCTGTAACGTTGAAACAACTGCCTGTATGTCCTAGGCTGGAATTGATCCTTGTTCTTGATTAGGATCTGTGACAGGTGTCATTCCGTTTTCAACGTGGGGTCTTTTTTTACCTTGCTATAACTACAACTTCTAATGAGGTCTTCGAGTTTCTTGGTGTATTCAGTTTTGTCCTTTACTGCAGTTGCATTGTCTTTGTCAGCTGGTAAGATAATGATGTTCTAATTACTCTGTAGGGTCCTGATTGCCAAACTCTCCTCTTTCGTGATGTTTGGTTTCGATGGCTAGGCTTTCTCCAATGTCTGTCTCACTTTCCATCTTAGCTCATCTGCCAGAGCCTGAGAGATGTTCAAGACTATTTTCTCGATACGGGTAATGATGTCTAAGCTTGGTATCCGCCTGATGATTATTGCAAGGTTGAAACCCTTTGTTTAGCACTAACTCTTCAGAGGCACTCAGTTGATGTTGTCAATAACCAACGTCTATATCCACTGGGCCATGTGTCCCTATGGATATAGACGTTGGTTAGTTTCAGCAACTTGACCCACAGAACTGTGAGTTCAATACCAGCCTACAGCAGTGGTGAACAAATAACTTATAGAGTCGGGTTAGAGGGAGGTAACTTATGACTACCAAAAGAGGCTTCGCATTAGGAATGAGAATGATATACCCGGGTGATCGTAATAAAGGGTTCGGTTCGAAATTCCTAGCACCTGAGAAAGGCTGGAGCGTACAACGGCGGAAACGTCGTACAAATGGCAACCAAGACGAGGACAATAGCCCGAATAATGTAAATAGTATCCAGCTTTCCTTTCGGAAAATATTAAAAGTAAGATTCCTCACCGCTTTTTTAACACAATATCTTTTGTGGCATATATGTTAAAATTTTCTGCGTGAGACACGTGTATATATTATTAAGTAAATCATCGAACTTTATATTCGACTTCAACAGAATGCAGAAAGAACTGAACGGCCGTTTCGTCCTATATTTGGGACTCATCAGCAGTGCGCATCCACTACCAGAAATCGAACCCAGACAGTTGTGGTTGTTAAGCTGATGTTATATCAACTGTACCACGGGCCCTGGTGACGAACCGTTAACGAATTAAGCTCGATGAAGTGCGCCGCTCCTCACGAATTCCGTGGTAAAACTAATCCAAGCTCCTTTGCCCATAGGATAGTGCCAAGCAACGACTTCCGCAACCAAGCCGCTAAATCCATAGCGTGTTTCGTGGTTGAAGCACAGAGATATTATTCAAGAAATAGTAGGAGGATTTGAACAATTGTTAAGTAAATCATCGAGCTTTATATTCGACCTCAAGAGAATGCAGAAAGCACTGGACAGCCGTTTCGTCCTATATATATATATACATATAATTTTGTATATGTCGTAGCATTATAAAACTCAAAGAAAAAAAAGCGTTTGACATTCCATTTCTTTACAGTTATTCCGTTCTGTCCGAGAAATACGGTACTATTATAACCTACATAATAATAACATATTTGGATATGCGGAATATTGTGCTAAATAGATTTTGTTTTTTTTGTTTTTGTTTTTTGTTTTTTTGCTTTCGTTTTGTTTTGTTTTGTTTGTTTGTTTTTGTTTTTTTGCATTTTGTTTTGTTTTTTTTTTTCTTTGTTGTTTTTTTGCTTTCATGTTTTGCGGTCTATACCTTTTGGATGTAATTATAAATGAAAATTTATGTTGCATTTCGTTGTTATTCACAAACAACTAAGGTTTAGAGGAAATAGAAACATAAAGAACACTTATACTTAACATCATATGGCGAACGTGCTGCAATACAGGCGCAAAAGAGGCAACACTTGTTGCATCCGGGCTTTTCCCTTTAGCATCGGGACAGTTTTGGTCTTTTTAAGATGCTTCATACCAAAAAAGCTGGGAAAAAACAGCAGTCGGCAAGACACGGTGTCTTGTAAAATCGGTTCCATGTGCATTTTGTTCCTCAAATTTGTTTTTTGGTTTCTGAGACTGTTATTTTTGTTATGTCTCGTCTCTTTCCCCTCTCTCTTCCTATTACTCCCATAGTTGCAGGAAGAGCAACCGGTTAGGTGTTTCACCCAATCTCAACACACTTGCTTACATTACAACACATCAGAAAGACATAATTGAAATTTCTAGGGAAACATAATGAAGAAAAAGGGCTTAGAAAATTTAACACTTACAGGACATACTGAAGGATATAAAGACAGAGGAAAAGAGCTCATAACCTACATAACGTACTAGTGTAAATCGTTGGAAGAATAGGGTTTAGCAGAGATAGCAAAAAAAAAAATAAATGAGGACAAGAAATTGTGGAAAGCTATGGTCGAAAACGTTCTGAAAGAACACAATGCATAGTAGTATGTAAAACCTGCCAACCAACAAATAGGTCATTATTAGTATTGTTAATAAGGATAGATACTAAAAATTGAAACTCAAAATATTTACCTATATAATAAACCCTGATACGCGCGCACACACACACACAATATATATATATATATATATATATATATATATATATATATATATATATATATAGTTAAAAAAAATAAAAACAAGAAGAAAACTGTATTTTAAATCGCCTACGCGTTTCGTCCCGTGATGGACTTTATCAAGGCAAAAAGAAATGTGCTTTATTCTAAATTACGTATCTATAAACAAACAGTGTTGGCAACCACAAAGACGCTCACAAATCATTTCAAAAGGTTAACAGAATATTTTAGTTTTTAGAATTTCTTCAAAATCACGAGATGAGGGGAATTCGGCCGTTTTCTTTGAAAACTGTTTATTTCGTGTGTTAGTCTGTTTTCAAATTCCTTCATGTATAGTGCAAAGTCACGGGATGTTAAAATGAAGGGAATTCAACCGTTTTCTTTGAAAATTATTTTTTATTATTATTATGTATGTTAGACTGTTTTAGAATTCCTTCATGTGTAGTGCAAAGTCACGAGTATATTTTTACATATATATATATATATATATATATATATTGGGTGGGCCCCTCACACCAAGGCCAGGATAAAAATCCATATAAACGGTAGCCGTGCAATTCGCCGACGGACAGTTCGCCGAAAGACAATTCACAGACAGGACAATTGGTCGACACTTTAAGTTTTTTTTTAATTCAAGCTCTCGTCCAGATTTGTTTCTTTTTTTTTTTCTTTTTTTTTTAGAACATTTTTTCTAAGCTCTTCAATCGTCATCATGATGGAGTGACTGGAGGTGCGAACAACGACAACTCTGCAACATAAGACTGACAACAATTTATGATGTAATTAGCAGAACGCTTTTGAAACACTCGCATCCACCAACATCTGGACAGATCGCTGACAGTTTATAAAAAAAGAGATAAGAGCTTGAAATTGGAAAGACTTAAAGCGTCGGCCAACTGAACTGACCGCACACGATATAAATATGTCTTCAAATCCTTCGTTTTTTAATTATTAAGTTTAAAGAAGGATTAGATTGCATTTCTCATTTGTGTACATTTGTGGCTAGTCTGTCTTTGACGTTTAACGCGTGTAGTAGTGTTAATTACCACTTTGTCCTTGTTTTAATGTGAGGAACCCGCCCCCAAAGTATGTAAAAGTATTTTGATACACCATATGTATGCCAATCTCCTATATATATGTATAAGAATGTCATGAACATTTTCGTTCTTTGTAAAAGAAAAGACAAAGGTAAACGTGAACAGTGATATATTTTAACCGATTACCCACTTTAGTGATATATTAATTTGAAATTCATAACTTTTTCTCATCGAATCATATCGAATTCCATATTTAAATGATGTGTAAGCATACAACAGGTCCCTCTCTTTATCTCAGCCTCTTACCGCCCGAATAAATTATTTCAATCAATTCGCATTTACGTGGTTATCAACAAAAACTAAGAAAAATGTTTACAAGGAACCAAAAAATGGTAGTTAACACCCCGATGAGAAATGAAAACGCCTGTTTCCAATATATAGTTTGGAGAAGAGATAGATTAAGTTGTCCAATTACTTACTTAGCCACACCTCATGAAAGACTAACGGATCAGTTTTTCGTTCAACCAGCGAGATCTCTGACCCTCTCCTGCCACTCCTCTGCCAAATACCAGATCATATCTTGAGACTGGCAACTCGTCCACAACTTGCAAAGGAATTCGACGGCCAGTTTCGAAATTCCCCTCGGTTCTAACTGTGACCGTTTATATAAATCTATGAGCATAACTTTCTAACTGACGATCAAGTGCCACGTGTCGAAAGTTTTCATATATGTATTTATTATTTGATTCCTTGTGGTAAAGTGAGTAGCATATTTGAAGATCCTACTTTGTAGAGTTTATTTCTAGTCATAAAACACATGAAACTATCAAACTCAGATGAATTCATTCAAGGCCTAGTTGACTTAGTGTGTGTTCTAATCACGACCGTGTTTTATCGGGTAGCAAGTATAACTTGAAATACTAAATTTTAATTAAAAAAGTTTCTGGCGTTGCTTGATAAATAAAGACCATGAAGGTATCTAAACTTATTTATAAATGAAACTGTGTGTGTGTGTGTGTGTGTGTGTGTGTGTGTGTGTGTGTGTGTGTGTGTGTGTTTCTTTGTGTCTGTTATGTATAGACTCCGAAACGACTGAACCGATTTTCTTGAAAATTTACACAGTTGTACTATAAACATCTGCTAGTGTTCTTAGCTAGGTTTTGTGTAGAGGTACCCCCCGATAAATATCGAAAATCGATAATCGAAAAAATCGGGTTATAGAAGGAGTGGTCCGATTTTAATCAAATTTGATACACTTATTTTTATTTTTTTTTAATCGTATCACCCCGAACAAGGCGGTAATGCCACTGATGTGCTGGGGGGCTACGTAATAGTGAAAAGATCGGAAAAGAGAAAGCCGGAAACCACATCCTAAACAGGGAACAAGGGACAAGCCTCTTAACCTGTTTAATAGACGTGGGTGGAGTGTGAGCCGAGCGATAGTTTAGTGTATCTACTCCAATTTAATCCAATTGACTTATAGACAAAGACGTAGAAACGATATTCAGAAGTTTCAAGGTTGCAGTTCTTACAATAGTGCAGAAAATCGATAATATATATATATTTATATATATATATAAGACAAGATGTTTGTGTGTGTGTCTGATTATCTGCCTGTATGTCCTTTATACAAATCCACAATTTTTATCCGATTCTCACCAAACTTCACACAAATATTCTTTACGCTGAGTCTGAGCTCCAGGACCATGGATTAGTTTTAAAGCTTTCATTACACCCGAGCAACGCCGGGCTATACTGCTAGTATTGCATAAGTGTACTATATATGATATAGAATTAATGAGATCATAAACGTTTCTTATTGATTCATATAGTAGTAATCACATGCTTGCAATTTAAATTTTTAATTCGGTTGTCGTTTTACGTTTTGTAATGCATCGAAATTCCGTTCTGTATTACGAATAACAATATATTTAGTCACTCAATGAGATTGTTCATTTCCTGTTTTTCAATGTCAAAATATTTTATTATTATTGCTGTTAAACATGTTATGCGAAACTGAAAGAATTTTCATGAAATTAAACTTCATTTCATAATGTATTTGTAAATGTAAAATAATGCATTTAGAAAAAAATAAGGTTATTTCCCTTGAATAACAAGTGCATTAACCCTATAAAAATCCTTAGAGTTATTTCCCTTGAAAACACATTAAACTCAAAGTAAATATTGGGTTATGTGACTTTAATTGAAATGAAAATGCAGAAAAAATATATTTAACTTGTCTAATGCATTTTTTCATTTATTGAAATACAGCATCAGTTAGCTAATACCAATTTTATTGTGAAATAAAATATTTTATAGTGTTACGTTTCTAGTGGGCATTTTTGTGAGAACAAGACAAACCAGAAATATGCATGCCAACATATCACTTTTTTTTAGCACAATCTAAATTTTGGTTAAAAATCTTGTTTTTCTTGCGTCAGTGGGGTTGGGGTTGGGGAACAAAGATTATGATAGGACATTTTATCTTTTTTGTGATAAAAATAAAAACACATTCATTTAGAAATTCTTGCAAAAATAAAATAAGCGTAGGATTTTAATGTAATTTTAATGACTTCGTCACAAATGAAAGACATTATTTTTTAAATTTATTTTTTTTTTAATTTTTATCAAAATATATTTTTTTTAGATTTGTTGCCCTCCCCCACTTAATTTTTATTAAAATTCGATTAATTAAATTTGAATTTCAACTTATCACCAGAAGAGGAGAAAACGTCGCTCCGAAACGCGAAAAGTTTTGTGTAGTGATACTAAGCTTATATAAATAATTGTAACAACCATTACAATAATATATATATATATATATATATATATATATATATATAAAATAATACTAATCACAGTGAAACTAACACCAATTATAAGAAACTAAATAGGTAGAACTGGCGCTAACGTAACTATAATTTAATCGTCTTGAACACCTTTTTTTTTAATTAATAAAGTTTGTTCCACCCCTTGATTGTGTTGGTTTCTTCTGTGTCTGAGTAACTATATATTTACTTTTTTAATCTAGGTCATTAGCCATATGCCCTGAAGAACCGTAGTGTGAAACCGCGGTAGGTTTTTGCTCACGTTTAGATTTTTTGCATTTGCCTATATATATATATATATATATATATATATTGTTTAAAAGTTACTATATTTATTTGAAAATAGCGCTTAATATCGGAAACATAGATATAGTCAATGTGTACACAAAAATCAGCATTGCAATTTCGGATCATTGTCAAATGATCGCTTAAGGTGTCAGGATGCTAGTCTACATTAACATTTATTTATATGTTCACACACACACACACACACACACACACACACACATACACACACACACACACACACACACACATACATATATTTGAGATCAAATATTGTTCAGAATCCGACAGAATGATAGCGTTAGGAAAAAATAGGAAACGTTTATAAATTGAACCTGTTTCACTTTTATTTAAGCTTCCTCAGAGATTTTTTTGGGAAAATGAATTATAGAAGATAAAGATTAAAACCTTTAATCTAATAATCGAAAATACTTTGGTCTTTGCTCTTAATAATGGCATAATGTTTTTGTGGAGAAAAGTTAATTTTTATCAAATCTGGGCCATTTTTACATCACGATATGCTTTTTTTAAGCGAATTAGTACAGTATTTAATATATATATATATATATATATATTCACAGAGCTATTGTCAAATAAAGTCTACTAATGTAATCGCATGTCATATTTGAATCTCTTCAAGAATGACAGCGTGGCGATTTACAGACATATCATTCGTATTTTTACGTGTCACTATGAATTTTAATTTTCTTATAGGCTGAACAGAAATACTGCCGATCCATATTTATAGGATAGGCTGTATAAGACGCTCATTTCAAACCGCCACATTTTTCTCATGAAACTTTAGTTTGGTTATGCTTTATTCCCGTTTCTAATCTTTTGAATGGCAAAGTACTTCAAATAAGTCACTAATCTAAACGGATATTTCAAATAGTCAATCACTTTTCCCCACCCTCTCTCTCTATCTCTCTCTCTCTCTCTCTCTCTCTCTCTCTCTCTCTCCACATTAACACCTGTTCCCCTAAGCACACATGTGACATTGATTGCTGAACCCATAAAAGAAAACTATGTTTGTTTTTAATCAGAAAGAAAAGAAACGCGTATATGTGTATGCGTAATGATTGGGATACCTAACACGCTTTCGGATTTGCTATTTTCAACTTTTGTATAACATGAGGAGAGGAAGCGTCGTCTTTCATGAAGCGGCTATTCTTGTCAAAATAACCGTCTTCTAGAATGTATTTTTCTTAATTTATAAAATTTCCGCTCATTGTGGAAGCTTTATTCTAAATTACTCGCACGCTATAACGGAAAAGAGGAGATGTTTGTAGGTAATTTAAACAAAATTACTTGAAAATATCTCCATACTAATTGGTCATTGAATAACTGAGCGAATTCACAGTATGTTCAAACTGCAACAGTCTTCACAGATTCTTAATCACTCATTTGGTTTTATTCTAAATATTAACATATTTAAAAAGATACAATTTTTTATAGTATGGTTCACCGAGTACAAAGCCCATACGGTATCCACGTAAGGTAGAGAGTTTTGTTAAAGGGTAGTTTTTATAACTAGAAGGAAAAGATAACTGGTGACATTAGATTTGAACAGTTCATGCTCGTGGTGATCGGGGAAACAATTTTGGGAGTCTGTTCCATTGTGTGCGGATGTGCGTTGTGGTGCAGTGGATATCAGCTCGGAACGAGAAATCAGGGAGCCGAGTTCAAATTCCAGTTGAATTCATTGCATTCACTTACGCGCAAATACCCTTGGGAAAGGTATTAATCCGTCTATTCCCTCCAGTTATGGGTTAAATAACAGGACAGATTGGGTTCTATAGCCTTGGCTGGCAACCAGTCTACTGCAGAAAGCAATGGCAACCTACTGTGGGATAATCTTCTGCCCAGTCAGTCATGTCTCTTTCGAGACATGATCGCCCAAACGTGTTTCACGTATGGCACTTAACTGACTGACTGTTCCAGTGTGCCGTGGATCGAGGGAAGAAACTGTTTAAATGGAACTTATTTCTAGCCAATAGTATATGGATGGTGTGGGTGTTTTGCTTCCATGGCGAGTCCAAGTCGTAAATATCAGACCTGGTGGAATCAGGTGATGCAGTTCGTCTAATAGATCGAGGCGAAGATCTTCGTCCGAGCACTTTCCATAGTAGTAGCGATAATGCAGTGAGAGACTCACCCCATACCGCCAGTGAGAGAGAGAGAGTTTGTTTTCTGTGCGCCACTTTAATATGGCACAAGGCTGAAATTATGAGGTATTCTGTGTGGATCGAACTGTTGTAATAGGTTCTAGTAAAACAAGCTTGCTAACCATTACACCACGTCAATGTGTTCCCGCCTGTGAAAGAGAGGTTAGTGTGTGGAAATAATTCTTCGCCAACAAGGACTTGGAGATGTTTTTGAACTCTATCAAGACTGGAAAGTGAGGTCAGGGTTGGTCCTGTCCAGATATGGCATTTTGGTCTGATCTGGTTCTTATAATAGTAGAGGATAGTCTGATGAGTCAGGGACAAAAGGTGGTATAGGGAGCCTACCATTTAATCTGCATCTTTAGCAATGCATTGTATATAGAAATTCCACTTGAGATCGGGTGTGAGTGTGAGACTCAATGCCCTTAGAAAGCACGAGGTCTCCTCGAGAGGACACTCGTTCATTATGACTGGTGGTAGTTTGGGGTCTGATCGAAGGGGATGGGATATAATCAGTTTGGTTTTGGAGGCATTAAATGTAACCAGCTAGTTTTTTTCTTCTACTTTTGGAGGTGCCCCACTATATCGTCATATCATCGACATAAATGTTTACAAAGGATCGGAGTATATTTTTAGATAGATCAATTATGTAAATCAGAAAAAAGATTGATCCGAAAAGTGGAACCTGGTCTTCTCTCAGTGATGCCATTGCTGGAAAGCTTGTGTAGCAAACATTTTGATTTCACACCTTGTTGAAGGCCTTCAAAATATCGAATGCTATGGTTCTTGCGGTATGTGTGTTCTCATTGGCTTCATTAATTCTGTGTATAAGAGTAGAACGTCATCAGTGGATTGGGCTGATAGAATCCAGTACTGTTCGTCACCCAAGAGGTTCTTCCTATCCAGGTGCTCGGAGATCTTCTTGTTGATAATGGCATCAAAAAGTTTACCGATGATACTGAGAAGACTAATGGGTTTGTACTGGGAGGGGAAGGGTCGATTGTCCGCGTTCTTCAAGACCGTATATAAGTTTGACATCTTCAATATGCTTGGAAAAGATTTCACTTTTAAGCAGCGGTTACATCATTTTATTAGAATCGGGCATAATTCTGGGTTGATACTCTTAATGACAACTCCTGGAATTTTATCCGGTCCAGTGGCTTTTTTATGGGGTCGAGGCTTCTTTTACTGGAATGAGTATATAACTGCGATTGTACTCGGTGAGGCGTGGGGAGTTAGCGAGGGGATGGCCTTTGTCATCTAGTGTTGAGTTTGAGGTAAATATCGAAGCGAAGAGCTTCGTCTTGTCGTCAAGGAGGATATGACCTCGGAGCCATCTATAATAGTGAGCACAGCTGTTTTGCGGGTTCATAATTCGGTTGGTGATCTTCCAGAATTCGTGAAATTTAATTTTTTTCAACCTTTACCTGGACAGGTTGCGCATAGTTTTCCAGAACTCCCTTAAAATGATTGCGGGTGGTTCTAAAAGAAGGCCCACACTACACACACCGTGTTCAAGTTGTGGTTCTGGTGAGTTACACTACCTGCAGCGCAATCAGTGATGTACTAGAGCTAACTGTTAGTTTTGTGCTGCATGCTTTTTGGAGGGAGGGGGTATTAAACTCTCCATTTCAGAAAGGATCCATTCAGAGATTAAGGTAGCAGTTTTGGAGGTATCATGTCTGAAGAATGTTAGAAGAGGAAGTTCCATCATATAGAACTGAATGGTGTCCTAGTCTATCTTCTCTGTGGAACGGTATGTCAGTGGAAGTAATTGGTTTGGAGTGAATCTGAACACAGATTACGGAATGATCAGACGTGCCACTGGGGAGTAGAACTGTCGCTGTGCATTTGTCAGGGCAGAATGTTAGAAACAGGTTGAGGAGGTCCACCGCTGTTCCATTACATCCGACACTTAGGTGGGTTCTTCAATGATCTGGGTCAGTTTACAAGCGATGGAGAAGTCTCTGCAATATTTGCCTTACTCATCCGTTTTGTTACAGTGGACTAACTACTCTCTGTGGCGAACATTGAAGTCACCACATATGCAAAAGTTAGCCGAGGTAAATTCGGTGAAGATATTGTTAATCCTCTCTTGATATTCAGTCAAAGATTACTACCCCTTCATTCTGAGGACGATATAAAGCAAAGACGAATATGATTCTATGGAAATGTGCCACGCGGAAACATATATACGAGATATTACGTTAATCAATTTTTGTGTCCATGTCACAGGAAAACCCGTCCTTGATGTGGGCACCGAGTATATATATTTAGGTAATCTTGTGTTGTTATAATCGGTGAGTAGCCCGGGATTGTGAGCCCTGCAATGGGATTAAAGCATTGATGCCTGTTTCAGACAGGAATAGGAGATCAGGTTTAGACTGAAGAAGATAGAGTTTCACTTCATAAAAGTTGAAACGTAGACGCCATTCATTGGTCTAGTATATATACTAGTATAGTATAGTATAGTATAGTATAGTATATATAGTATAGTATATATAGTATAGTATATATATAGTATATATAGTAGATAGTATACCTGGCGTCTTTTTATTTTCTTTTTTGTGTTTCCTTTTTTTTTTTTTTCAGGTTGTTTTCTAGTTTTGTGTGTTTTCAATTTTGTAGCTTTTTATGTTTGTTTTGGTTGGTTTGATAGATGACTAGTAGGCAGTGAAACAATCCCATTAGTGATGTACGCATAAATAACCTGGGTTGACTCGCCGAGAGATACTACTGTAACAGTACCCATCAGAGAGGCCTGCAGACCGAAAACTACTGCACGGTCAAGAAACCATTCACAAAATGGCTGGAGAATAGATCCGATATTATAAACCGGCTGAATACATAGCCTTCTTTGAATTTATTCGATGGCTCGGATCTCAATCAGGCGGATAACGCCAAAACCCAGAAAACATTTACCTCTATCACCATTATTGAGGGGGTAAATAACCCAGGGTAGATTCAGGGTGATACTCCGGGTATTTGTGTTTTATTTGCCAAGAGATCAGGGTAACAGAACTCTTCCTTGAGTCTGAAACATCGCACCAAGAGTAGCAAGGCAAGGTGGCTGATATACATGAAGACTAAATGACCTGTCGAGAGAAGTGGATGACGAAGGTTGTTCGGGGATTTATGTGCATCTTCTACCACCATTTCAGTTTATATCAGAACATCGTCGTTAGGCTGTGGGCATATGGTGGGAAGTTACTTATTGTATGTTTTTTGGTTGTTTTGTTTTTATGGCATATCAACCTCGGTGGGTCATTTATTGCCAACTAAATTTTTTTTATTTATTTATTTATTTATTGCTGATAATACCTTTTTCTTTCAACAATTTTTTGTTGTTTTTATATAAGTTTTGTGTCTAGTAATACTTTTTTCTTTTCGAGTATCAAGATTCATTTGAATTTGTTTTTAACAGCAGGGTCCCCAACTCCCACTTTGTTATTCAACCCATAACTGGAGGGAAGGGACGGATTAATACCTTTCCCAAGGGTACCAGTGCTTAAGTGACTGCAGGGTATTCAACTGGATTCGAACTCGGCTCACCGATTTCTCTTTCCGAGCCGACAACCACTGCACCACAACGTACATCCGTCACTAAACACTTACAGCACCTGGTATTCCCAAGCGGTCACACTTATTGTATGTGAGAGAGAGAAAAGTTTATAATTAAAATGTAATTACTCCTGTCACAGACACAAGGCGGGAATTGACTGTTGTACTGGACATTCATTAGAACAGGCTGGCCAGAGGATCAGGGAGATGATTAAAGATAGGCATGATAGCTAACAGGTGCTACCACTTCGGGTCAGGTTGGACCTGGGAACAACAGCAATTAAGAGGTGGTTCCATGCTCCCCACAACCTCCCAATTAGAGGTTTTACTACCGGATGCAGTTTACCGTCATTCCCAGGACCATCCTCGAAAAGCGTATATATTTACTGATTAGCTTCTTCGCCACGCCAGAAAAACATACAGTATGTTATCGACAAGTAACTTTGAATTAAATAACAAATAAAAAGTGGTCACTTAAAATCAAAGCAAATAACAAAGACATTTAAAAATAGAGAAATAAAAACATGAAACAGTTGAAAGGAACAATAAAGTTAAAAAAACGGTTTGAAGAGAAGTATATATACATTAAGTTTTTTAGAGGATTGCTGTCTGCCAAATATAGATGGGCTGTCGAGGAGAGGAGTTTCTGGCCGATATGCGAAACTATTCTACTATTAGTAGTTTCATTTTTTTTTTTTTTTTTTTTTTGGTGGGGCGGAAAGGATTTGCATGAACATATGCGAAGATTCTTATTCTTTAGCTACTTACCATTTTCTTTGTTGACTCACAGAAAAAGTGTGGTTGTTCTCGCATAAGTCTCCTTCCTTGATTGCCAAAGGAAGCTGAAAAGTTCAGTCTATTATAATATTTAATCCAGAACTGGTGGAAAGAGAAGCGATGGCTTCATGGGTTTCCCCAAAAGTATTTACAAAAAAGTGAATCGAATGAACTCGACTGGAATACAAACATGGTTGGTCGATTTTTTGTTCCGAGCTGCTAAGAAATACACCCCTCGCACACCCGTTTCTTAGTCCACTCGCTATTTTCTCGATTGGATGTTGACTGATCCAAGAAGAAACTTTCTTTTAGTTGCCCTGCCAGAATAAACTATTATTGAATGAGATTTTGTTGGTTTGTCAGAGTTGAATCTATAAAATAAAATTTGAACGGATATTTATCATATTTATAACGGATTTTTTTTTTTTTTTGTTTAAGTTGATTTCTGTGGACCTTTGAATAAAATATTCGTAGTAGAACTATAACAAAATAAATTTTGCCTCTTTTTTGGGGGTGGTAGTTTTTTTTTTTTTTTTTTTTTTTTAATCATTTCACCCCGAGCAAGGCAGAAACGCCACTGATGTGCAGGGGGTTACATAAATGTAGAAAGATTAATTAGAAAAGAGTGAGGAGTACAAGCTAGTTAGAAAGGAACAATAGAAAACTGAGAAAGCAGGTGCAATGACAGGTACATGGGCGGAGAGAAAGGGAAGGTTATACAGAGGAGGGGAGAGAGAGCTAGAGGCCAGTGGTTAGTAGGTGAGTATTAACTTTGCTTTTAAATTTCTGGAGGTCGTAGCCGTCAGGAAAGCAATAATACGGGAGTGAGTTCCACAGGCGGGAAGTGCGAGAGAGGAAGCTGCAGGAGTAGAATTGTCGTCTGCGTTTGGCTAACCTGACTGTGAATGGGTGGGACCCAGTTGCCAGTCTGGTTGAACGGGTAAACACCTGTTGAGGAGGCATCAGTGACTTAAGCTCATCCGAGCAGAAGCCATGAAAGTATTTATAGAAGAGACAGAGGGAGGCCACATTTCGATGATGGGAAAGTGGCTGCAGACGAGTCGCCAGATCAGTACCTATCACATTACAGACTCTCCTTTGGAGCTTGTCAAGAACACTGAGGAGAACGGCAGGGGCACCTGACCATAAATGGCAGCAGTACTCCATGCACGGACGGATGGTTGACTTGTATATATGCAGGATGGATTCAGGTGGAAAAAACATCCTGGATCGACATAGTGACCCAATCTTCTTAGCAGTAGATTTTGCTATGGATTCAATATAGTGCTTCCATTTGAGGTCTGAGGACAGGGTAAGTCCGAGGAGGCGTAGTGTATTACTCTCCGGGAGAATCATCTGGTCCATGCTTATGGGAGGCAGAAGAGGTTGCCTGTAATGGTTGACAGACAACAGCTTGGTCTTAGAGGAATTGAACTTGACAAGCCACTTCTTGCCCCAGTTCACCACAGAGTGTAGATCCCGCTCAAGGTCAGCAGCGAGATTATGTCTGTCCGCCACGACAGGTTTCTTACTGGAGCGGGAGTATATTGTAGTGTCATCTGCGTAGATGCCTACTTGGGACCTGATCTCATCTGGGAGGTCGTTGATGAAAATAAGGAAGAGCGTTGGGCCCAGGATAGAGCCTTGTGGGACACCAGCATTCGTGCTGTAGGACGAAGAGGCACGCCCATTCAGAACGACCTTCATTTTGCGGTTATTTAAGAAAGATTGGATTAGGTCAAGCAGGCGACCGGTAATACCATAACCGCGTAGTTTGCATAGGAGGCCAGGGTGCCAAACCCTGTCGAAAGCCTTGGAGATATCCAGAGCAACCGCGCGAGCCTCGTCAGACTCATCAAGGGCCTGTAGCATGTACTCCGTTACAGTAGTTAGCAGGTCGGCTGTGGACCTGTCAAATCGGAATCCATATTGCCTGTCGGAGAACAGTTTGTGGGCGGTGAGATGATGAACTAGTGGAAATGAGAATCTGTGATACAGATTTATAAAAAAAATGTACACAGAAATATCAGAATATTTCAACTCATAATTCTGTCCTGGCTACTGTATACGTTAGTGTGTGGTGATACCGATCAAAGCGAGGGACCGGATGTTTACACTCTCAGGACCAGAAAGCAAATGACCAAAACTGGTCTTTGCGCACCTGGCTCTACGCATATGTTCCGGCAAAAAACCAAAAATTAATAAGTATCAATTATTTATCATCCAATTGGAAGCCCAGAATTAAATACGAGTGTGAATTCCCAAATGGCTTGCTGGGACCCACAAAGACGAAATAAAAAGCCGACACAGAAAGCATCACCAGTTGAGAAAGTACAAGCGTAATTAGCATATTCCTTGACCTTGTCAAGCGATCCACTATGCTCGCATCCTTCCCCTGTCATCTTCTACTTCGCTGTCTTCTGAGCTACATACCCGAGCAAAGGAGCGGAAACATCAAAGACATTCCTAATTGACAAACACTCCCACATACTTACGTACAAACTCGCTTTCAGTATTTACTGCTATAGACATTTTAACGTCCGTTGGACCCATCCTAAAGACATTACTTTATTTGTAAAAACCTTAATTGATATCTGTGTATATATAAAATGTAGTTTCTATACTCAATTTGATTTTCTTGTTTTATAACCCTCTTTATAACTTATAGTGGGCTATCTACTAACGAGGCCAAATTCGGTTAATCTGTTTCAACATGCAGCTACGTTTCACTAGAACGGATAATCCACTATAAGTGTGTACTTTGATGTTTCGTCATTCGCATATATTCTGTCAAAAGCTTAGTTTTTCACCAATTCAACATCGGCAAAAGCTGAACTATTTACAGAACATGGCGTTAGTAAATCAGTAAATGGAGTAGCCGTGCCGCGGAGAAAAGTTAGTATTTTTAAATCTTGATGGCGTTTCTGAATCAACTCTGAGTAGACCGGCTTACTACTAAATCATCTTTTTTCTTATAACGGAAAACCGTAAAAAGTAGATATTTATTTGCTTGAAGTCAAATGTGTGTGATTAAAACTATTTCATATCATATGACATGTTCCCAACTACGTCCGTTCCAATTTTAATTTTTAATGGCTTCTGTTGTAGTGGATGTATGATTATCTATGCGATCAAATAATTGCTATTCACTTATTACAAGTTGCTTGCGTGTTCAGAATCTAATCCACAAACATTATAATTTGTACAATGACGAAACAAAATAAATACAACAAATTTCTGGAAAGCAACAAACGTATATTTAATATACACAATGATTGTAGTGGTGATAAGCATACGAAAAGAAGTTGCAAAATTGTATGTTTACGAAAATTAAGGTTGACTGTCTTTCGCAATATATTTGCCACGTGGTGTGGTTTGTTTTAGGAATAGTTCGAATGATGCAGAAGTTATTTAATCTGTTAAATTAAATAAATGTTCCTTTGGTATTATGTGGTGAATGTCAATTGAAATGGATGTGTGAGTGAGAATTGAACAAGGAATATATGTTAAGACTAAGAGAGTTGAAAAGTACATTTCTCACTTGAGGATTCAGGTGCGTGCCACATGACGACTTGCATAGACGTCCGCTTCCTGCGCAAAACATTTCTTTAAATGTAATTACATAAAAGCTTTTCTAATAGCCCAGTTTGACCCGAAGAAAATGAAGTGGTTTTTTCCTTAATTAAAAACTGAATGATCATATAGTTCAGAGGTGAAAGTAAAATGTTCAAAACTAATGCCATTTGACCTTAGTTCATTTACTTTGGATTCACTTATATATATATATATATATATATATATATATATATATATATATATATATATATATATATATATATTCAATTCCATTTTCAGATTCACAATCAGTCACATTGAACGTGCGAGTAAAAGTAAACACAAATATAGTTTAGCATTAGTTGTGGTGCACTGGATATCGGCTCAGAATGAGAAATCGGGGAGCCGAGTTCGAATTCCAGCTGAATTCCTTGCATTCACTTACGCGCAAATACCCTTGGGAAAGGTATTAAAGGTATTCCTTCCAGATATGGGTTAAATAACAGGACAGATTGGGTTCTATAGCCTTGGTCGGCAACCAGTCTACCGCAGAAAGCAATGGCAACCTACTGCGGGATAATCTTCTGCCCAGTCAGTCATGTCTCTGTTGAGACATGATCGCCCAAGCGTGTATCACGTATGGCACTCAACTGACTGACTGACTGATAATATTTTCAGTCGAGGCCGGAAATCGGTCTTCGATATACTTCTTGTTTTAAAGCTGTCCCTAATTTGTCAAAGACGATTTAGAATTTAGTTTTCGTCAAGTTAATTCTTTATTTACGATCCATGATAATAGCTTCGCGATCGTAGAATTTAAAAACGACCTGCACATCACAATAAAAAATAAGAAAAATAAATATGTCAGATAAACTATTTTGAAATTAATAATAAAGACTATATTGTTAACTACTTTTGGATATGCATACTTTTATATAAATTGTCGTTACCCTTTATTCCTTTTTTGTGGGGGTGGGTACAAGTTTGTTTTCTACAAGGGGTCATGTGGAACAGTCTGCATTTCTTGAAATACTACGCATTAAATCTCAGCGGGTTTTCTGCAAGAAACAGTCGCAATCTACTAGGTATGACCGAAGATACCGCAATTATCTCCCCTTGATTAGGCGGCTAGATAGCTGTATTTATAAAGTGGCTTTTCATTTATTTCTACGTATATTTTTTCGTTTATTTCTACTTTTACGATGAGCAAGAATTGTTAGCCTTATTTTCTGATTCAGTTAATTTTTCAATTAATCTTTTAAAGACGCCACCCACAAAAAATGTTTCTCTCAGATTTCTTCTAAAAGATGATTGTGTATTATTATTTAGGTACTTTATCATATGACAATGCGTCAAGATTGCTTCTTTCGATTTTCTTAATCATTCTATCTTTTCTTTTCTTTTTCCAATTTCTTTTTCCAATTTCTTTACTATTCTTATTGTCCTTTCTCCTTTTATCTTCTTACTTTGTTTTCTAGATTCCTTCTTCAATCTTTTTCTTATTCATTCCCGTGTATTTTTTCTTATTCTTTGTCTCTCATTTTTTAGTATCGTTTTTTCTTATTAATAATTATTTATTATGTTTCTTTCACTCATTGTCTTCTGTCTAGCTTTTTTCTGTGTGCTTTTTATTTACTTTTTTCTCCCTTCAGCTATTTGCCTTGTTTTCTTTCTCTCTCTTTTTTTTTTTTTTTTTACTTATATTTCTTCTTTTTATTCATGTTGTCGTTTTTATTTTCCTTTTTACTTCTTCTCTGACCTGACAATTTGTTTAGACTGTCATAACGTCTAATGTCTATTAAATTAATTCATGAACAATTTGAATGTTCTCAATAGCTTTTGAAGGAAAAAAAATTAAAAAATACTTTGGACATGTTTGGAGAATCAATAATACGTATTATTGTTGTTATTATGATTTTGTTACATAGTGTTTACTTTTTTTTAATACAGCAGTTACATATCATCTCTCAAGTCACACGAGAACTTCAAACAAACAACTGTTTAGTCAGTTAAGTGCCATACGTGATACACGCTTTTGGGTGATCATGTCTCTTTCAAGACATAACTGACTGGGCAGAAGATTACCCCACAGTAGGTTGCCATTTCTTTCTGTGGCAGACTGGTTGCCAGCCAGCCAAGGCTATAGAACTCAATGCGTCCTATTATTTAATCCATAACTGGAGGCAAGAGACGGATTAATACATTTGCGTAAGTGAATGCAAGTAATTCAACTGAAATTCGAACTCGGCACCCCGATTTGTCGTTTCGAGTCGATATCCATTGCACCACAATGCACATCCTACTAACAACACTTTTCTCAAAATATGAACAGTGTCAAAAAGAGCCGAATGTTTAATGATTCGAAGTTGGTATGTTATCTCAAGCTGGTCACGGAAATCATAGTTTTAACTGGATTAATCTCAGTGCGCCAAACACCACTAGAATCACTTTGACATTCCCTTTCCTCATCCCAAACAAACTTACCATCTCAACTTTCAAGTCAAAGTATTTATTATTATTATTATTATTATTATTAGTAGTAGTAGTAGTAGTAGTAGTAGTAGTGTTGTTGTTGTTGTTGTTGTTGTTGTTGTATGTCCGTCCGGTTGTTGCTGAAAAAAATTAACGGAAAAGAAAAGAAAAGAAAGGACGTTTAACATTATTTAATAATATTTTGAGTGTACGTCTGTCCTCTCCAAGTTATACACAAAACGAGAATGTATGTAAGTAAACAGAACACAAGTTTATATACAAACCGTTGACTTAAAAAGAAATTAAACTTTGTTAAACATTGTGTCTTTTCTTTTTCTTTTCTGGAAATCACGCTCATCTGGAAGAGCTGCCATCAATCATTATTATTTATTTATTTATTCATTTTCGCATAAGACGCTTTTAAAATATTCTCTTTTAAAGAGATCTTTCCTAACTTGCCTATCGTTTCTTTCAAACGAATTAAAAACATCCAAGTTTTAACAAATGCAAGCTTTCATACTTGAAACTTTATTGGAATTTCGGATTGTTGCATTAGTGAGAAAACACTCATAGAAGGGGGGAAATTGTGTTCCTTGTATAACAACATGAATCAAGTCAATTCTATTACTTATTTAAAGAAAAACATCACGATTTCTTCAGAAGGTGGCAATTGTACTGATTCCCGTTTAATATACGCCGCCCAATGTACCAAACATGATTTGACATGTGGGTTGCGCAACGCAAAAAATAATAAGATTCAATAGACAAAGCTATAATGTCACAACACTGACATCAACGGAGCTTGTGGAACATTTTAATGCAAACGACTGTAATTTCGAAGAATATCATAAGTTGCACAATTCTGAAAAAATATTCAGAATCTACCGACGTAGCGACCCTTAATACATACATTTGCAAACTTGTAACTACCCACTCTGCGGGAATGAACACAATGACAAGAGCGTCCCACAAGATTTATCCTAAGCTGTTTGATTAATTCCACTTAGTAACTGATCAACTAACGGAAAATTCCAGGTGAGCACGATCCCCATTATATTACGTACGTCTCAGTTGCATGCCATTCCCGCTGGCTGCGTTTCATTCGTTTTGAAGAATTGATTACCAGTACAGGCGTTTTCTCAAGAGAAGCAACCTTATAATTCTTCTGTAGATTTTTTATACTTTTATAATTGAATACAATTGTTAAACAGAACTTGAAGAGGACATGCAGACTGTCGAAATATTGTTGCACGTTATCAAACACTGTGCCTTTTCTTTGCTTTTCTTAAATCACACTCTTTCCTTAGTGGATTATTATTATTATTATTATTATTATTATTATTATTATTATTATGTCATTTTTCATTATAAATCTATTTCTGCTATGGTCGCACTACCTACCAAGCCTGCAGGAAGACCTAAGGCAGGTAGTGGTGTGCTGTTATGGCTTCATTTCATGTCTTTTTCATATCTCCCTAACATCCCTAGCATTACATAGACAATGTTCTCCTTAGTCTGTGCACTGTATTTAACAAAACAATTTTTTGTATATCTCTTAAGCTGGAGTTTCTAGAGATTCTGTCAATGTGTTTTTTGTTCTATATTTTATCATTCCAAGTGCATCCACTATCACTGGTACGATACTTGTTTTCAACTTCCACATTTTTTTCTATTTCAATTTCTAGGTCTTTACATTTTCAGTTTTTCAAATTCATTGGTTGGTATGTTATAAACCGCTGGACAAGCCATATCAATTAATAAGCAAGTTTGTTTTTTTTTGTTTTTTTTTAATAATGTCCGGCCTATTTGCTTCAATTTTTCTGTCTGTATAAATGGTGTAATCTTATAGAATGATGACATCTCCTATTTCTGTAACCGCTGCTGGGTGATATTATTATTATGTCATTTTTCATCATATTTCGATTTCTGCTTTGGTCTCACTACCAATCAAGTCTACGGGGAGACCTAAGGCAGGTCGTGGCGTGTTGTTATGGCTCCATTTCATGTTTTTCTATCTTCCCTATCATCCCTAGCGTTACATAGATAAAGTTTTCCTTAGAGTGTGGGCTGTACTTAATAAGACAATTTTTTGTATATCTCTTAAGTTGGGGTTTCCAGGGATTCTTTCAATATGTTGTTTTGTTCCATTTTTTATCATTCCAAGTGCACCTACTATCACTGACACAACTCTTGTTTTCAATTTCCACATTTTTTCTATTTCAATTTCCAGGTCTTTATATTTTGACAGTTTTTCAAATTCCTTGATTGCTATGTTACAATCCGCTGGACAAGCCATATCAATTAATAGACAAGTTTTCTCCTTCTGGTTTTTAACAATAATGTCTGGCCTGTTTGCTTCAATTTTTCTGTCTGTGTAGATAGTGTAATCCCATAGAATGGTTACATCTTCTATTTCTGTAACCGGTGCTGGGTGATGTTCATACCAGTGTTTGTTTACAGATTTTCCATAATGTTTGCACATTGTCCAATGTAAATATTGCCCAACTCTATCGTGGCGATTTTTATATTCATTTGGGGCAAGCACAGAACCGCCTGAGATTAGGTGATCTATTGTTTCTTGGTGTTTATCACAAAACCTGCATTTTGAATCCATATTATTATGCATAATATTTGCCTGAAAGTTTCTAGTGAAAAGACTTTGGTCTTGTGCTGCAAGAATAAAGCCTTCAGTTTCAGACTTTAATCCAGATGCACGTAACCATCGATGAGTATTAACTTTGTCAACATTGGATTTATTGGCACGTTCTGGATATTGACCATGCAGAGGTTTGTCTTGCCAGCGCTGTTTCATCTGTTCAAGAGCTTTATCTTTGGCTTTCATTTTCATATTTTTTGCCGTAATAGTTGGTTCTTGGCTTCTGTTTTGCTTTTCTACAGAATCTACTAACTTGTTTGTATTTACTGCCTTCTTTTATTATTGAATATTATTATTGAATATTATTATTATGTCATTTTTCATCATATTTCGATTTCTGCTTTGGTATTATTATTATTATTATTATTTACTTTGATTTATATTGTATATTCATCTCCTTCTGGGTCTCAACTAGAGACCTAAGGTCATACATGGCATTATGACATTTTTCCAATACACATTTGTGTCAAAAAAAAAATTTACAAAAAATAAAACCATGTACATTTTACATCGATAAAGCATTTCGTAAGTTGTGAGCTGTGCTTGTGAGGATCTTTTTTACTTTTTTGCATCTCTTTAAGGCATGGACTGCCAGAGACCACTTCAATGGGTCTATTGGAACCCTTCCAAATCAGGACCCAGCCACAGCTGGAATTATTAATGTCTTGACTTGAAACATTTTTGAGATTCCTTTCCTTCATTTTGATAATTCTTTTTGAGATCTTCAAAACTACATTACGGTCTGCAAGAACAGTCATTTGATTTTTTCGTCTTTGGACACATTGTTTGGTCGACGTGGGAGTGAGCTTGTCGCTCTTTTTTTGTTCACCTTCAGTAGTTACACAATGATAGAAAGAGGCGTAAGACAGGGATGTATATTTTCACCGGATTTATTTAACTTGTACAGTGAGAATATTTTGAGGACCCTAGATGTCATGCCAGGATTTGTCATCGGATGTCACAATCTGAACAACATAAGATACGCAGACGACACAGTATTGATTGCAGACACGGAAAAGAAACTGCAGGATATCCTACAGAAGATAGCTGAAGAGAGTGACATGAAGGGATTACAAATAAACTGCAAGAAAACCGAACACATGGTCATCAGCAAAAAGAGCAGCCCAAAGTGCCAAATACAGGTGGGGGGGGGTGTTAAAATCAAGCAGTTACGAATATTCAAATATCTGGGAAGTGATCTAACTGAAGACGGAAAGTGCGACACAAAGATCCAAAGGCGAATTGGCATGGCGAAAGACGCGTTCCAGAAGCAGAGTAAAGTATTAAGACACAGGAAACTTTCACTAGAAACAAAGAAGAGCGCACTGGATTGCTATGTGATGTCAGTTCTTTAATATGGCAGCGAATGTTGGACAATATCAACAAAGATGAAGGGAAAACTTGAAGCAGCTGAAATGTGTTTCTACAGAAGGATGCTGCGGATATCGTGGACCGAGCATGTGAACAATGATTTTTGAAAATGATGGAAACGAAAAGGAAATTAATACTGAGTATCAGGAAGAGACAACTAAAGTTCCTGGGATATGCAATGAGGAAGGAGGGCTTGGAGAACCTGATACTAACAGGCCAGATAGAGGGAGAAAGAGAGAGGAAAGCAGCGGATAATATATTTAAAAGGCCTGAGCAGGTGGATGAGAGAACGGGGGCTGAGAGACGTTACAGGAGAAAGCGTGCTAAGATCCACCAGGGATAGGGAGACGTGGAAGGCCATGATCGCCTACGTCTTGAAGGGAAAGGTACTAAAAAGAAGAATAATGTTTGTGTGGAGAGACATGATAACTATCACAGATCTTTTCCCCTCTTTAAATGATCGCTTCACGAAAATATGTGCTTGCGATTTTCACTTTCAAGTCCGATGGGTCGAAAAGGAAGTGAGGGTGCCTCTCTCGTCACACGCCCTCCATTTCATAGAAGAAAGGGGAAACGAAAAGGGTCGTCTTGTTACCTTCTTTCTCTCTACTCGTCTTTCCCTTTCCCTCTTTCTTCCTTCGTCGCTGTATCTTTCCTTTTACACTATTTCATTTTCCTACCCCCGTTGACAGTTTTTTTTTTCTTAGCATCTAGAAAGGCTGTCGGCCACCACATTTTCATCCCTTTTATGTGGTTCACTTCTAAATTATATTCCTGCAAACTTAGGAATCAGGCCTGCAATTTCCTGTTCTTATTCTTCATTTTCTCTAACAAAGTTAGGGGGTTATGTTCTGCATATATCTTAGTAGGTTTGGCACTTGCTGTGACGTAGATCTCAAAGTGTTGGATACTACTTATTCGGGTGAATAATTCCTTTTCGACGGTGGAATATACTTATTGTTCCTTGTTCAACTTTTTGGAGTATTTGCTCACTGGGTGTAGCTTTCCTTCGTTGTCTTCTTGCATCAAGACTGCCCCGATGCCTTTATCACTAGCATTAACAGCTAAGTGGAATGGTTTCTCGAATTCCGGAGCCATCAACACCGGTTCAGCGCTTAGTGCCTGCTTTATCTTGTTGAAAGCCTTCTGACACTCTTCGGACCACTTAAATTTCGTTCCCTTTTTCAGTAAATCTGTTAGGGGCGATGCCTTTCCAGAAAAATTTCTACAGAACTTTCTGTAGTAACCAGCCATCCCAAGAAACCTTCTCAGTTCTCTGTCTTTGGGGTGGGATACTCCTGTATGTCTCTTTTTTTTTTTCGCTTCACTTGGCGTGATGTGTCCGTAGCCGACAGCATGTCCAAGGTACTTTATTGTAGCCGCTCTGAATTCACTCTTCAACAGATTTATAGTTAAGTTCGCTGCGTCCAGCTTCTCAAACACTTTCTTTAGGGTTTACACATGTTCTTCCCATGTGTTACTGTAGACAACAATGTCGTCGATATAGGCGTCCATTCCGTCTATGTCTGCGAGACATCTGGTTATTAGCCTCATAATGGTAGCCTGGGAATTCTTCATCCCGAAAGGCATTACACAATCCGCTTTTGTCGCCGCGTTGACCTTCCGGTAGTCCGTGCAAAATCTTACAGTCCCATCTTCTTTTCCTACCAGTACAAGAGGTGAAGACCAAGCGCTATAGCTTGGTTCTATGATCTAGAATGAATAAAATGAATAAATGAATTAAAAAAAATGATTAAATACGTTTTCTTTCTAAGAAAGAATATCGTAGAAATTGTATCAAACTGTTTCCATCGTATTTTTTTCTTGTTTTGTTTTTTGTTTTTAAGACAAATTATCATAGTTTTTTAAAAAATTATTTCGAAATATTGACAACTAAGGGAAATATGAACAATAAAAAAACTAGTTGATGAATGTATTAGAATCATTTAAAGAAGAAACAGATAAGTTAAATAATATAGGAAGACAAATTAATGTTTATGTTAAAATAGTAAAACAAAATTTCATTAGAAAAAAATAAAAACCCGTTACGTTTTCAAAAGCTTCAGAAAAACAAGTCTTTCTCGTTGTAATTCCAACCGCGTTATTATTATTATGTCATTTTTCATCATATTTCGATTTCTGATTTGGTCTCACTACCAACCAAGTCTGCGGGGAGACCTAAGGCAGGTCGTGGCGTGTTGTTATGGCTCCATTTCATGTTTTTCTATCTTCCCTATCATCCCTAGCATTACATAGATAAAGTTTTCCTTAGTGTGTAGGCTGTACTTAACAAGACAAGCTTTTGTATATCTAAGCTGGGGTTTCCAGGGATTCTTTCAATGTGTTGTTTTGTTCCATTTTTTATCATTCCAAGTGCACCTACTATCACTGACACAACTCTTGTTTTCAATTTCCACATTTTTTCTATTTCAATTTCCAGGTCTTTATATTTTGACAGTTTTTCAAATTCCTTGATTGCTATGTTACAATCCGCTGGACAAGCCATATCAATTAATAGACAAGTTTTCTCCTTCTGGTTTTTAACAATAATGTCTGGCCTGTTTGCTTCAATTTTTCTGTCTGTGTAGATGGTGTAATCCCATAGAATGGTTACATCTTCTATTTCTATAACCGGTGCTGGGTGATGTTCATACCAGTGTTTGTTTACAGATTTTCCATAATGTTTGCACATTTGTTTACAGATTTTCCATAATGTTTGCACATTTGTTTACAGATTTTCTATAATGTTTGCACATTTTATTATTATTATTATTATTATTATTATTATTATTATTATTATTATTATATTCGTTGAGCTTTAACACTGATAATAGATGGTGACTTTTGGTGAAGATTGTTAGCAATCAAGAAAAAGAAAACTAGACAAAAAAAGGAATGCATGACAGTTGAAATTCTTAATATGATGAAAAAGAGGCAAAAAACAATGTCAAAGTATGGCACAGATTATAAGACATTGCACAAAGAAATTTGGAGTACGTGCAGACACGCTAAAGAGTAAATGACTCAACAAAATGTGTGCAGGAGTAAAAAGAACGAGTATTACAGATAAAGCCGAGATGCATAAAAATAAGAGAAGTAAAAAGACAAAGAACATGCTCATAAATAAGATGCATAAAGTCCAAGGACGGATTTCACTGAAAGAAAAATACTTCAGAGATGGAACGAATACATCGGAGAACTCTTCCAAGACTAAAGAGGAAACTCTGCAATACACAGAAGGAACAGAAATATTAAAATCTGAAGTGAACTCCCCATACCCTAGATAAATTAAACAGAAACAAAGTAGCAGGATCAGATGGAATTGTAATAGAGATGCTAGCAACTTCAGATTATTTCGACATTGAAAAGATTACAGACTTAATAAATATAACATGAAACAGTGGTAATATACCGGAAGACCTCAGAAGATTTATTTTCATAGCATTGCCTAAATAACAAAGGGCAAACAAACGAGAATACAATCAGCCTAATAAGCTATATAACAAAACTTGTATCTGAAAATTATTATTAGCACCAAAATATTGTTAATAAAATATTTACTCGCAAAACAAAGAATTATTCTTATAATCCAAAAATATGTTTCAGATTCAAATAACCTACAAAAGGTTGATTAGTCATAAAAACAAATCGATCAAAATATATCAAACCCTGAGCGACGCCTCGGCTTGGAGTAATGGCAAAGGACCTAGTTTTGTTGCCATAACTACTGATTAAGAAGTTCGATCGTTTCTAGGTGTCTCAGAATTCTGTCCGTATACCAAACTAAACTAATCTTAGTAAATAGAAAGATCTCACACCACACCACAGTCGTAATATAGACAATCTTCTTCGAATTTCCCATTCCTCTAATTACGGAACAAGTGCTTTTGGTACAACTCCAGTACGTGCTTACGGACACGCTCTTAACGTCCACATTCTAAAGCTTTCTCGGTTCACAGACGGAAATTCTTATATCTTCCCATATTTCGTTTGTGTCCCTTATTCGGTTCTGAGTACTGGACAGAGTTCTAACTTTTCTTTTTTGTACATATATATATATATTTTTGTCTTTCATTTTTCTCACTTTTTGCGTCTTTTAAAAAATCTTTTTATCTTATTAAATTCTATGCCATAAAAATCTATAATGACAAATACAGTATATATTAATAGGCTCCCATAATAGATATACAGACTTCTATTTTTCAGGACTGACACTGAATATTGTAGCCATTCTCTGTTATCTCGAAGATAGAAAAGTAATCCACTTCATATTTATATATCGTTTTTCATTATTTTGTTATTGACATGTTGTATGCTAGTAACGTGATGATGAGAGATAAGAGAGCAAAGGTCGAATAAATAAATTCGATTATATCTCTAAAATAGAAATATTTAGTGCATGTCTACGCTTCTGTAAAATGAAAAGAAACTAATGTTGCTATGTCTTCATTTTTCTTCTTTTTAGTCCATTAAGTTCTCCTCTTTTATTTCACTTCTTTTTCATTACATCATTTTCGTAAGTTCGTTTATCTCATTCTCTTATCCTTCATTTCCACCTAAAGTCGTTTATTCTGTCTTTCCCTTTATATTTGCGTGCAAACGTTTGTGTTCCTTTTTATCGTATATTTTCTCTTCAGAATTTTTTAATCTCTCTTATCTCTTTCTTTCTATCTATCTATCTATCTATCTATCTATCTATCTATCTATCTATCTATCTATCTCTCTTTCTCTCTCTCTCTCTCTCTCTCTCTCTTACTTCCTCTTTCTCCCCCTTACGATATAGCTTCTTTTCCTTAATTTTTTTATTTGTTTATCGTTTCTTTTTTTATTTTAAACCCTTTATTTTATTTTCTTATTTACATTTATTTTCTTTCTTTTTAATGTTCTTTTTCATTGTTTCCTTTCCCCTTAAAATCCTTTAATCTATCGTTCACTTTAAATTTACTTACTTTCTTTTTAATTTTCATTGTTTTTTTCTTTTTCTTATCGTTCCCTTCCCCTTAAAATTGTTTAAACGTTTATCCACTGTCTGTCTGTCTGTCTGTCTGTCTCTCTCTCTCTCTCTCTCTCTCTCTCTCTCTGCCCTATATTTATTTACTTCCTTTTTTACTCATGACGAAACAAAGTAGATTGCGCAGATATTTATTTACCTACATTTTTCTTACCATTTATTTTCTTCCTTCTCTTTTTAAATTCCTGTTGACTTGAAGCAGATGTCAAATATATCAGCGTGTGAAGTAAATCGATCGGTATTTATTGAATTTACAGGGGGTTCAAAGCCAGGGAGTTTCTGTTCCATCTGGTGTTCAAATATATTTTTTTGCAAAAAAATAAAAAATAAAGTAAAAAAAATATATTAAAACATTCAGAAATATATCGATAAGTAAAATAGAAACATCGAACAGCCGCAAGTTGTATAAACAAGGCGTGATGTATAGATATGTATCTGAAAACCTGTGAAGTCTCAAGGGGAAAAAAGCGATGATGTGACAAGATGCTTCCCTCGCCTCCAAAACGAGAATCCATAAAATGTTACTTTATCTTCGTTGCTCTTCTTTGACAAAGAGTGGCTATCAGGAGAAAACAAAAGTAATCTGCTCAAGATACATGCGAGAAGAATTTGAAACGAACCTTTGATGGTAACAGTAGATGGTTCTTCTATCAGTGTAGCTACACATGTGCAAATATGTGCGTAGGCAAGAGTAACTATAATTCTGTGACCTATAGAAGAAAAAAAATCAGTGATTATTTTTTTTATACCGTGATTACTTTTCTATATAATTCCTTATTTCAGTATTAAATATTCATCGCATAGATCGAACCTTATACAGTCAATATTTCAGAGCATCTGTCTTTTTATAACTCCTTACAAAGAAATAACCCTTTGGAGCAGACTCAGAAAATAAACTACAATAACTCCTACAGGAGGTAATGAAGGAAAGCGAGAAGAAAGGACTAATCATCAATTACAAGAAGACCGAATGCGTGGTTGTTAGCAAAAAGAACAGCCCAACGCGAAAATTACGGATTGTAGATACTGAAATAAAACAGGTGAAATAAAGATAGATATTTGGAAAGAGTATTTTTCAACCTTCTAACAAGAAAACTCTGAAGCTGATGTTAAAAATTAGCACAAAACATTGTTTATTTATTAAAATCGAATGATATGTTATGATTTGTATTGAGATATTTAGTATTTATTTACAACTTTTCTTGTTAAACTGTTCACCTATATTGCATAAAGTACTTTATTGTACATAATTAGGTCACAATAAAATTTGTATTTTATATGAATACTGCCTTCTGAAAATTGAGATGTAGTATAGTAGGAGCCCCGTATCATACATTTAAGGGAGGCTGCATCATAGATTCGGTGGGCCACAAGATCATGGCACCGGGTCTGTTGCTGCCTATATTAGTCAATAGAAAAATTTGACTTTGGTTGTTAGAATTGTAATGGCATAAACAGTAGAATCGAAAATTAATACCATCTTGCGGTCAAAAATGAATAAAAATCCCAAATTTGCAACTCTTTAGATTAGCAGTAAAAAGAGTCCTCTTATTACACGGTATCCCTGCCGATCGAACCTGGAACTAATGCCAGTTACAATTAACGGATATTTCCTCGAAGAGCTTACGTGTCATAGATTGTTGGGTTTTAAACTGACCTGACCTTAAGTGGAACTTTTACATACGATCCATCGCTAAAGATTTAGAAAAGATTGTCAGTTCCCTGTACCGCTCCAATAAGTACCTGACTCCTCGTGCTATCTTTTATCTTTACAAGAGTCACATCAGGTCGAAAACGGAGTACAGTTACGTCATTTGGACGGGAGCTGCACTGTCCTAGCTTTCCAGTCTCGATAGAATTCAAAAGGATCTCCGAATCCTTGCGGGTGACAAATTATTTTCTACCTTTCAACTACTCTCTCTCTCTCTCTCTCTCTCTCTCTCTCTCTCTCTCTCTCTCTCTCTCTCTCTTCCATCAGTTGCGAATCAACTTATACTATGGGAAAATATCGACTGCTCGACCAGCAGGAAACTTCATTGTTTAATTCATGGTTGACGCCGATATAACCGGCTAGATGTATAACAGAAATTAATCGAAAGATGTGATAAGAAGTGATCATTTGAGGATGATCAAATAGATACATTTCTGAACAAAATTCACCTAAAGGCTACAGAGAGCGCACACCATTGTCTATTCGATTAAAAATGTGACTCGAAAGATGTAATTACTAACTGCATATCGAACCTCTACGATCTGTTTTAATCATACGCTTAAAAATATTTAATTTTGAATTTATATGCATACGTTAAGACAGACAGACAGATACACACACACACACACACACACACACATACGCACACACACACACACACACACACACGCACACACACACACACACACACAAACACACTTACACACGATCATGCACGTACAAACAGATCTGTTTAAAATATCTCGGAAACCGGTTTCGCGATCATAACATAAAATGGTACTCGATAGGAGATCTAATTGCACGAAATCTCTCTAGTGAATTTACCCAGTCGGCAGTGAGGCACTATTGAATTACTTTGTCTGCTGGACAACATGACAGAATTCTTTTTAGCAAAACATCGCATTATCCTTGTGTGTCTGTATCGCTACAGAGTTTGACTAGTCCAAAACTAAAAGTCCCATTAAAATTGAGATTTCATACCAACGATAAGATTAAGGAGAGCGTGGAGAAACAGAACCAGATGCCAGCTATTAACTTGATTTACTGAACAACTCTCTTTACTAAGCTTAGTTAAGTTTTATCATAAAACGACAGCAAAGTACAACCTGGTGAGAATCAAAATTACTTTAAATAGCCTGTGAGACTAATCTCACTGGATTTTTCCTTTATTAAATAAACACCGAGAATTTTACTAAAATCCAATAAAAAGAAATTACTTATGTGTTTGACTTCTTTACAACTTTTCTTTTTACAAATAATAATAAAACTTTGACAATAAAATTAAATTGCTTATGAGTTTTATTGCTTTTCACAGGCGTAGATTTCTCAGCAAAAAGAGACTATCATTTCTTATCTTTTAAAAGAATATGTTTTGACTTGAGGACACGCTGCAAATCAGTGTGATTTTCGTTCTCAGCAACTTTGTAAATATCATTTCTCTCCAAACCTGTGCTAACTCAAGAGAGTGCTAAAAGTTTTCAAACTCTTCAAAGTTTTTTTACAGGAATGATGGAATTTTCATTGATAGTTCTTTTAATGTCGTTGTTCAATGTGTTTACTATGGTTGCTCGTCCAGCGTCTATGGATGATATTCTTCCATTTGGTATTCATGATAAATTTTGGTAACTTCTTATTTAAAAGTTTGTAACGCCTCCAAGATAAATATCAGAACATTTACTTTCGGAGAACTTGAGAAAGAAGCAGGAATTATTGACTCGTTTTGTTTTTGTTTTTTGCATAAAATCTTTTAGCTTCACCAAAAGGAGAAAGTGGAGCTTGGGTTTCAATTGTAAGTAAATGACAAAGGTGTAAGGGAGTGATGTCCCACTGAGACCTCAGAGGGTTAATCAAACAAAAAGGGGAAAAAAGAAAAACAGAAAAGAAAAGAGAATACGAAATGGATCGTAACAGTTGAAATTCACAGGAAAATGTTTTGAAAAGTCGAGAAGAACATTCAAAACGAAATACTTTAAAAAATCATGTTTCAAAATAATAAAATGAAATCCAGAACTAGTTGATGGAGAACTGAATCCAAATTTAACTAGACGGCATTCTGTAAGATTGAGCACTTTCCCACTTCCTACCAATAAGAAAGAGATAATTATTGTATCTTCAAAGATGTCGGTCCTGAAAATAGATAAAGAAACCCGGAGTTGTCATCGAAATAACATTTACGAGCCAGGAAAGACATCTGGTTTGAATCGGACACCTAGAAGAAAAATATCCCGACAAAATTATTTTTTTTAATCGTATCACCCCGAGCAAGGCGGTAATGCCACTGATGTGCAGGGGGCTACATAAGAGTAAAAAGATTGAGTAGAAGAGAGTGAAGAGGAAAATGAACCAGTTGGAAAGGAGCAAGAGAAGGATGTGAATACAGGTGTGATGACAGTTGCAAAGATGGAGAGAAAGGAAAGGATATACGGGGTGGTGAAAGAACTAGAGTCAAGTGGTTAATAGATGAATATTGACATCGCATTTAAATTTCTGGAGGTTGTAGCCGTCAGGAAAGCAAGAATATGGAAGCGAGTTCCACAGGCGAGTAGTGCGAGAGAAGAAGCTGCAGGAGTAGAATTGTCGTCTGCATTTGGTTAATCTAACTGTGAATGGGTGGGATCCAGTTGTCAATCTGGTTGCACGAGTAAACACCTGTTGCAGAGGCAACAGTGACTTAAGTTCGTTGGAGCAGAAGCCATGAAAGTATTTATAGAACAGACAAAGGGAGGCCACATCTCTCCGGTGGGGAAGTGGCTGTAGTCGAGCCGCCAAGTCGGTACCTATCATATTGCTGATTCTCCTTTGGAGCCTGTCGAGAACACTGAGATGAACAGCAGGGGCGCCTGACCATATATGGCAGCAGTATATATGGCGGACGAATGGTTGATTTGTATATATGCAGGATGGATTCAGGCGGGAAACATAGATTAACTATTAAAATTGAGGACGGTTTTGTTCATTTTAATTTCTGTGACATTCGTCAAAAATTTTATAGCTGACATTATTTCGATTTCCTTTAGCTACAAGTGATAAAGAAAAATTAATTACTCGCCCTGTAGTGACCATAGGCGGCTGTCAGTGAGGCCTGGTTGATCGAAAATTAAGCTAAAAACAACTAGCGTAAGACAAGCTGATAAAGAAAGGTTAATGACAGGAAATCCCCTTTTTGCTTACGCATTCTGAAATTTTGGATTCGTCACACCGGCCCGAGGTTGGATGGTGAAAAAGTGGGAGTATGAAGAAAGATTAGCGCTGCCCATCTGAAGCGACGAGTGTGAGATACGTAAAGATAATTTTAGTTAAGGGGTCGCTTGCTTCCTCTGACCGATCTCAAAAAAGGGGCTGAACAAATCCTAAATTTGGAAAATTTCTCGAGTAATCATTTTTATAAATATTTATTTTAGATAAAAAGTTGATGCTAAGGGTGAAAGAAAACCTAACCCAGACCCTCGTCAACCCCCTATAAGCTGGAAGTTTGGGAACTTGCAGACCGCACATTACTGCTACTGCTACACATTTTAGCCGAGACCTTCTGACCAAGACATTGTGCCAGCCCTGAAGACCAGAACTTAGAAGTTTAAATTATTACTAACACGGGCTGTAAACTCCAGGTTGATCACAGTGTCATTTGATTATAGCAGTAAGCGGGTAAGATAAAAACATACAGCAATTTTGTATACAGCAAATAAACAAAATCGTTGATATTTGTCTATATTTCAGAGATGCAATAGTATTTACAGTATTAATATAATTCGGTCCTCATTTTTGTTGCCATTTGTACGACGTTTCGTTGTACGCTCCGGCCTTCTTCAGGTGCAAGGAATTACAATCACTTGGGTATATGAACTCCATTCCTTGTGTAGTAATTCCTCTTTTGGAAGTCATGAGTTATCTCCCTCTAACCCAGTAAGTTACTTGTTCACCACTGCTGCAGCCTGGTATTGAACTCACAGGAACTAACCAACGTCTATATCTACTGGGCCATGTGTCCTTAAGGTCACGAACAACTGAATTCTTGGGACTTGTAAACCTAATGCCCGCAGGATACCTTTTTTTACCAGAGTTTATATTGCAATTTTTTTATGTTGATGTTTTTCTCTAGTATTTTTATGCTAATGATTTTCTCTAGTATTTTTTACCAGAACTCATATTGCAATTTTTGACACTAATGATTTTCTCTGATAGTTCGTATGACTATTTCCCATACTGTGTACATCTCTATGCTTGGTCGGCTTAGGAGATTTTTGAAGCCTAGCATATGTGCTGATTCCTTAAGTTTACATAGTTTCCAGTGGTGTTCTCTATCTATTTCAACTTCATCCCATAGGGTGCGGTGATCCCCTTTCTCCCTCCATATGTGATCAGCCACGCCTGACTTTTCTATCTCCCCTCGTGTTACGGCCTTGCGATATTCTTGTAGCCATACCTTAAGGGGGCGGCCTGTTTCTTCTTTATATTTCTTTCCACACATTCCTTAGTCATATCCTCCTCTGTTGGGGTTTTACTCGGGAGAGGTACCTGAGAAGTGTAGAACCACTTCTGAAGATCGTCCTGATGTTATATGGACCACAGATCCTTTGTATTTTCTCTGATAACCCCTTCACATAGGGTAGACAGATCGAGGCTGTTTTCCCTTCCATGTATGTCGGAGTTGTCATATACTCTGGATAATTGTTTCGTTGTAGGGTACTGCTTATACTGACCATTTCTTGTTGGTATGACTCTGGGTTGCCGCTAATGACTTTTGCTCGATGTTGCAGGCAGCAGATGATCCCTTTCTTTACATTGTATGGGTCGTGGGAGTTAAACTTGAGGTATTGTCCGGTGAATGTTGGCTTGCGGTATACGGATGTCTTGAACCTCACCTCTGTTTGAGTTATTAATACATCCAGTAATGCCAGTTTGTAGTCACTCTCTTTTTCTATAATGAATTGTATGGATGGTCTTGAGTTCACATGGTCCATTAGCGTCTAGGCCTCTTCCTGCTGTGGCCAGAGTATGAAGGTGTCATCAACGTATCTCAGCCATAGTGTTGGCTTTGGATCTGTGGAATTCTAATGCCATCTCTTCAAAGTATTCCATTTATATGTTAGCCAGTGATTGTGATAATGTTAAGCCCATTGCTAAGCCTTCATCCTGCCGGTATATGACTGATTCCAATCCGAAGTGTGTTGTTTGTGTGCAGAAAGTCAGCATCTCCATCAGGTTGTCTAGTGGAACACTGGTACGTTCTCCTGGGGATGATTCCGAGGCCAGTCTCCCTGACTACCGATACTGCCCCTATCGTGGGTACCTTGGTGAGCAGACTCACCACATCCACGCTCATCATCTGGTTGCATTGGATGGGAGCATCTTTGATAAGTTCCACGAAGTGGGCTGCGTTTCAAACATATGATGGTGATTTTCCTCTCAGTGGGTCAATTATATCTACAAGGAAGTGACTCAGAGGGTGGCACACCGAGCCTAAGCTGCTAACAATTGGCCTTACTTCCAAAAGAGGCATTACTACGCAAGGAATGGAGTTCATATACCCAAGTTATTGTTATAAATGTTTCAGTTTGAAATTCCTAGCACCCGAAGAAGGCCGGAGCGTATAACGAAACGTCGTACAAATGGCAACAAAGATGAAGACAATAGTCCGAATAATGCAAATACTGTAAAATCGTTGGTCCATTTCTAAGCCGAGTTAATTTTTTACTCCAAAGAATTCTTTTTATGTATTTTTTCCTTGCTGTCGATCTATTCTTCGCTCCAGTTTACTTCACCAAGAATCTTCTCTCCCCTCCGAAATCTAAAACACAACGTGTCAAGGGAGTGGATGGTCGTGAATCAGACAAACACGATACCAGCGACACACCAGAAACGCTTTAACGAATGAGAAGTCAGCTAGATGGTAACCACGGTTGTCTGAGGGAACCTGAGGAACGACGCTGTGTTACATTATTAGTTGCCATTGACAAAGATCGACCCACAGCTACACATTGATACTGGAAAATTTCAAACAAAATTTTTGCCGCTTAAGACAAATAGTATGGTTTTCTGCTTTACTGTCATTTTACTCATTTTCGTTGTCTTCGTCCTTCTTACCATATTTCATTTTGTCTACTTTTTCTTATTCAATTTAATTTATTAAAACTTGTTTACAAATGGAGTCACCGTGGAATTTGGCATATTGCTTTATAAGCATTGCTTTCGGGTTTCTCACTTCAGATTTTAATTGAACCATCCCCAGGAAGTTTCACTCTATCTATAGTGAGCAAGGGTCTTCAAGAACAGAAAATGTCGAAGTGGGGTAGCTATTTTTGGTTTCTCATCCTACATACGCTTGTGACACTCATATCAAACTCGACTTTATGCCGTATCCCGTCAGAATGATCGTTCTGATAAATAATTTAGATATTATACGATAACCCCTTGTCCACCAAAGAAATAATAAACGGCTTTGCCAAAAGCAGTGTATAAGAAAAGTATACGAAAGTTTTTCTTGATTTCGTTTTTTCCTTTTACCCACAAGAAAGATTAGCGTTATGGTTTGTCTCGTTTCCATCCTGGGTTACCTTTTGGCCACCAGCGGACCTCATGTCAAATTGGCAAAAAATAACACATCACTTAATAAATCCCGTGCTTAACTAATAAAACAACAACTTTTAGGAAAAAATCGACTTTATTCATCACTATAGTTTCCTTCTAGGGTGATACACTGATTCCAACGCTTCTCTAACAATTCGATAGCTTTTTTGTAGAACGATTTGTCTTTGGCCTCAAAATACGCCCCAGTTTCCGATATCACTTCGTCATTGGAGCCAAATCTCTTTTCCTGGAGCATTCTTTTGAGATCTGCAAACAGCTAGTAGTCGCTGGGGGTCAGATCTGGAGAAAAGGGTTGATGCGAAAGCAATTCGAAGTGCAAATCATGTAGTTTTACCATTGTTGCAATCGGCTTGTGACACGTTGTGTTGTCTTGGTGAAAAAATCACTTTTTCTTCTTCATTTGTGGCCGTTTCTTCTTTCAAACGCACCAATAATGCTATATGATATTCGCTATTGATGAATCTTTTTGAACAAAATACCTTGCGCATTCCAAAATACGGAAGCCAAAACCTTGCCTGCTGATGTTTGTGTTTTTGGATGCTTTCATCTGCTACTGTCCACTCAGTTGACTACCAATCACTCCAGAGTGAAGTGGTGGATCTATGTCTCATCCATTGTCGCATATTTATGCAAAAACAGATGCAAACAACGCTCTGAATCGTTGATACGTTGTTGTTTTTGATCGACTGTGAGAAAACGCGGCACACACTTTGAACACAGCTTTCACATTCACAAATGTTCATGCAAAATGGTGAATACACTACCTTCTGATATGTTCAACTCCTTTGCTATCTTACGCAACTTCAATTTACGATCGGCCAAAAGAAGTTTGTGGATTTTTTGGTGTTTTCCGGGACAAGTGCCGATTTTGGACGACCACGTTTAGAGTCAGCATACCACCTCTTAAACGTTGTTTTTGACGGAGCAGAGTCTGAATAACACTTATCAAGCCATTGTTTTGCTTAAACAGTATTTTTTGCATTAAAAAGCAATGCTTTAACAACACACGAAATTCAGATTTTTTCATTGCTTTGAAAATTTGCAACAGTAGCTTCACTTAAATAACTGTACTCTGTAAACAAATAATCTGATTGGGCCCAAATTTTGTCACGTGCCATTTGAATATTATACTTCATAAAAATCATATGAATTTTTTATTAGTGGCGCTATTTATATATCTCGCCCGGGACTTATTGAGCGATGTGTTGAACCACTGAAAATAGACAACAGTCAAATGCTGTCAACATATTAGTTTATGCATAGTTATATCTAATTATTGTACAAAATAGCTTTTCTTCAATGTAAGTTTCCTACCATTTTATAGAAACCTTTCACGTACTATGTACAAATAAAGAATTCCCTACATGAACACCTTCTTCGACGGTTTTTATTCTTTCTGTTTAGTTTGCTAAGGTAATAAAATATACTGTTCTTAATTAATTTGCATATTCATTCTCATATTTTCTTATTGGGAAATACTTCAAACTTTCACTATCAATCAATATTGCTAAACTATCTCTCTCATGAATATATCTCTTCAATAATCAGTAATTTTGCTACATCTTCTCTATTTTTTGTAATTTTTTGTTTAGATTGCATATGCATGCCGTCAGCGGTTAGATATAAATGCAGTTAGCACTAAAACACAACCTTCATTATTGCCCATATTTTCCTTTTACGGCGAGAAGTTGTGTAATAATTTGATTGAATGAAAATTTTGCCATACTTGTTTAATAGACCCTTTCTATGTTAAATAAGTGGTTAATATGCAATAACATTTGAACAACTACCAAGAACCCCATGATTAAGTTTTGTGCCAAAGTATCGATTCCACTTAAGTATTTACTCGATGAGCCTTAGTACCTCACTTTTTTTATTTTGTATTTTTGTTGGTTTCACTGTTTGCTTAAATACGTATATGCCATTCTCAGCAGATGTTACGTAATAAAATGCGTCAGAAGAATTAGTGAAAAAAATTGATTGCACTCAATTATACTTGCTTACTATTGCTGTTAAAAGAAAGAAAGAAAGAAAGAAAGAAAGAAAGAAAGAAAGATACTGTTTCAGAAATGTAAAAATAAATGGAAGTAAAAAAAGAAAAGTAGACATAGAATTAAATATGAAAAATAAGAAGACGAAAATGAAGAAAAAGCGGAGAACCAACGAAAGAAAGAAGAAAATCAAAAGAAGGAAAAACGAATAAGTGGAAAGAACGACGAAAAACTGGATGTAAAGAAAAAACTTTTGAAAATATGTAAGAAAACCTGAGGCAAAAACTAAAAAGACAAAGAAAGAAATAAAGAATAGGATTATTATTGAAGTTACATGGACAATTATCTTTCATCAGGGTGACATTAGTTCACAACAATTGCCGCTGTCTACCACCCACGATGTATACGATTGGTATATTTAGAACAGTCTCCTCCCTAGCTGACCGTTGATTTACATATTAAATATATACTTCTTCAAGTTTCCTGATTTCTTAGCAGAATGTACGGCAGTGTGTTGTAGAACTCTTCAGTTCAAATGATTGAACAGTGATATTCAGTTGTACACAATATATTATTTATCTATGAGCAGTTGATCTGGCGTAATAGTTTTGCAAAATGGTCTTCGAAGACATTGATGAGTTAAGTCAATGTTTACTAAGTGCTCCATGAACGTGACCTTTACTTGACTAAAAGGTAAGCTTCGTACAAATGTATTCTCTCTTTGTGTGTGTGTGTGTGTGTGTGTGTGTGTGTCTGTCTGTCTGTCTGTCTGTCTGTCTGTGTCTCTCATACAAACATACTTTCCTATATACATACAAACCGTATTTGCTATCATATGAAATAAATGTTTTAAATATTTAATTATTACTGCGTCTAATCTGTTGACATTAGGGAACTTATTACTGCAAAATCTCGAAATGGACAGCTAAGAGACTACGCATCTTAGAGGCCAGAAAATACATGTATATATTGTCATTATTGCTAGTCTTTATTATTATTCGATGAGTCTCCCTATTATTATTATTAGTAGTAGTAGTAGTAGTAGTAGTAGTAGTAGTAGTAATTTCTATCCAAGTTTACGTGTAATTGTACTTAAGATGTACTTTTTCATTTTTGATTAATTATGAAAAATATTTGTTCACAGTTTCATTTACTGCATTTGCCATCTTACTGGTCATCTCGGTGACTGGATGCAAGGAATTGATGCCTGCACGTGTATTGTATTGTCGATTATCTGGTAATTAGTGGTGGATACCTCTTTTAATCTAATAGTTATGAACACACATTTGAATTACGAACAATTGTTAGATTTTTCAATATAAAAAATTACTCCAACTCTATACTTCTAAAGTCTTCGCCTAAATTCTGAAAACCTATTTTTCATTTATTTATTTCGGCTCGATAAGAGTAAATAGGTTTACCTATAACTCTGTACATAATCCTTCCACGTCTTTTAAACAAGCGTAGCAGTTTATCCCTTTATGGTTCGGTTTCCGGTTCCGTCTAAAGTCTAATTCAACTCTATACTTCTAACGTCTCCGCCTAAAACCCAAAACTTTTATTTACTATATATTTTCTTTTTTATTTCCTCAATAGGAGTAGATAGTCTGGTTCAATTACCTCCCCTATCTTTTGAACAGGATTGGAAGTTTATCCCTTGTTTCCTTTTTATGGTTGGGTTTTTGGTTCCTTCTAAATTCGTTTCCTTCGGTTTCACTTCTTGTGCTCTTTGCGTTTTTGTGGCATTATCACCCTGCTCGTAATTCTCTACTCCGAGTGACTTTTGGAACTTGTTCAGGGTGAATATCATTGTAAAAAATACATATTAATATTGAATGCATTACGCGTGTATCTACATTTTAAGCAATTCATGTATTGTTCACTTAGCACTATATAAGACTGTCTTCAAATTACCTACCTATCGACCTGATTCTTCTATGTGCCGTGTCCCTTCAGGATATAGACAGTTACGGATCTTCACAACTTCTGTCTTTTGTAGCTCTTAATAAGCTTTGTCGTTTTGCTATCTCTCCTAATCACTGACAACCAATTACACAAGTTAGTGAGGTAGGTTATTTACCGCTTTCCTCTGTCTCTCTTGCCTGCAGTATGTCTTATGAGTATCAGATTCTCCAAGATCTTCTTCCTCATTATGTACCTTAAAAATTTAAACTGTCTGTTTCTGATTCTAAGTATAAGAGTCTTTTTGTTTTCATTTTCTTAAAAGAAAACTCTTTACTCACATGTTCTGTCCATGGGATTCTCAGCAACCTTCTACAGAACCAGATCCAACTGCATTCATTTCCATATAGGAGGAATGATATTACATAATACTTCAGTACTATATTCTTTGCTTCTAATGAAATTTACCTGTTTCTTAATACTTTGTTTGGCTTTTAGAAGGCATTTTTACTATTCCAATTGTATTTCGGTTTTACATTTTCCGTCCTCTGTAAAGACACTTCCTAGATGTTAAATTTTTGTTTGCATCTTGAATTGTTCTTTTTGCTGACAATCATATTTTCTGTTTTACAATTAATATATAGTTATTTTTTCTCACTTTCCTTTACTACCTTCTGTAGCAGTTTTTGTAATTTTTTTCTGTGTCTACTATCAATGTTAATAGTATACATACATGCATACACACTCACGTCGACACCCACAAGTTTCTTGACCTGTATCGTTCGATCGAACATTTCCAGATGTAAAGAAAACAATAATCGTTAACAAGCAAACAATCCTGTCCAATGAATGATTCGTCAATGAATGATTCTTTTGCGAAAAGAATGATCAGTTATGACTGCTAATGGGTATCACTAAACATCATTTTTGCCGCAATATGAAGGGTAAATGACCATTCGGAAAAACTTTTATAACCGTTTTTCTTTTATTTTTGTACCTTCTGTTACTAATTGCTTTCTTAAGTGGCACGTGTTTCTCTCGATATGTGTAGCGTCAACCGCATGGCGTAAAGTTTAATTATATTCGGAAACTCAAGCATAAATTAGATACAAAAATATTCAAAAATGATAAAAAGAAAGTTTGCTCGAAGTTTTTTGCATTTCAACATTGCTTTGATCTTGAATTTTTCTGCTGCCAATTTCCCTTTGCTTTTCCTTTTTAAATCTAAAATGACACTGAAAGTTGATTGAATAAGTAGGAGATTGATGAAAGTCCAATCCTCATGACCCAGTTTGGTTTTCGTTCTGGAAAGGGATGCAACGATTGCATATATGTCACCGAACAACTCCAATAAATTGCTTACTTCTCTAATAGAAAACGGTACACCTGCTTTGTCGAACTCTAACCAGTAAATGATTGCATCAATAAAGAGTTCTTATCTCATCCATTAGAAACCGAATTCCATGCTCCGAATCCACTGAATGCATCGATCTACAGAATCGTACATGTCTGGCGAAGATTACAAAACGGGAAGATTTCAAACCTCATCAGGTGTACAATAAAGAAAAAATGAGTCCCAGTCTATTTAATCTTTTACTAAGCCCTGTGCATTTACAAACACATGTGATGAGATGGGCTCTGACTATTTAAACATTCCTTACTGCATTCTAACGGTCCTGACAATGTACTGATGATGAGGGGGTCTATACTAATGACATAGGTGTTCATAGTTGAGATAAGAATGATTTTGAACAATAAATTAGCAACTTCTATCGTGTGCCTCAAGAAATTAAACTCCAGATAAACCTTTCCAAAACAAAAATTATTATCTAAAATTGGAATGAAAGCAGCGATGGTACCTAACCTGATCCATCATAAAAATCCAACATGTGGAATTAGTAAATACTAAACACTTCAGATATATCAAAGTATGGATAAGCTATAACAAATTAAGTATAGGAGAAAGAGTAATTGACCATAGAATAAGCAATACCAGGGTTAATTTCACCCAACACTGCAAATTGCCACGAAACCAAAACTTCAACCTGAAAAATCGAGCCATGTTCTTAAACAACTTCGTCAAATCAAGACATTCTGACGGATGCCATGCATGACGCCAAACCCGTTCAAATATATCTAACTCGCAGCTGTATACAATCACTTTATAAGATCAATTGGGAAAAGCGCTTTAAGTAAGTAAAGTCTGATAAAAAAAAAACTTGATAAGCCTCATAAAATTAATATTCCGCACCACTTCAAATTCGGAAGGAAACTCTTATAAATAAGAGTCATAACAGCTACGGAACTTGATAGATATGTTTTCCTAAAAAGGTGTTTTAAAAGAAAGATTTTATAAATTTCAATCGAAAACAGTACTGGCTGCTCGGCAAAGGAATACCAAATGTTTCCTTGTACCATTGCCATTACAGAAGCCAAACAGTAGAGGCAAATAATAATAATAATAATAATAATAATAATAATAATAATAACATACATAGAAATAACGAATAACGAATAACTAACATACATAGAAACAAATAATAATAATAACTAACATACACAGAAAAAACAAAGGACTGGATGATACAATTAGTCAGGCAACATGAAGAAAGAAAGAAAAATATTCAATAATAAAAGAAGGCAGTAAATACAAACAAGATTTACATTTAGTAGATTCTGTAGAAAAGTAAAACAGAAGCCAAGAACCAACTATTGCGACAAAAAATATGAAAATGAAAGCCAAAGATAAAGCTCTTGAATAGATGAAACAACGCTGGCAAGACAAACCTCTGCATGGCCAATATCCAGAACGTGCCAATAAATCCAATGTTGATAAAGTTAATACTCATCAGTGGTTACGTGCATCTGGATTAAAGTCTGAAACTGAAGGCTTTATTCTTGCAGCGCAAAACCAAAGTCTTTTCACTAGAAATTTTCAGGCAAATATTATACATAATAATGTTGATCCAAAATACAGGTTCTGTGATAAATACCAAGAAACAATAGACCATCTAATCTCAGGTTGTTCTGTACTTGCCCCAAATGAATATAAAAATCGTCACGATAGCGTGGGGCAATATTTACATTGGACAATGTGCAAACATTATGGAAAATCTATAAACAAACACTGGTATGAACATAACCCAGCACCGGTTACAGAAATAGAAGATGTAACCATTCTATGGGATTACACCATCTACACAGGCAGAAAAATTGAAGCAAACAGGCCGGACATTATTGTTAAAAATCAGAAGGAGAAAACTTGTCTATTAATTGGTATGGCTTGTCCAGCGGATTGTAACATAGCAACCAAGGAATTCGAAAAACTGTCAAAATATAAAGACCTGGAAATTGAAATAGAAAAAATGTGGAAATTGAAAACAAGAGTCATGTCAGTGATAGTAGGTGCACTTGGAATGATAAAAAATGGAACAAAACAACACATTGAAAGAATCCCTGGAAACCCCAGCTTAAGAGATATACAAAAAATTGTCTTATTAAGTACCGTCCACAAACTAAGGAAAACTTTGTCTATGTAACGCAAGGGATGATAACGGAGATAGAAAAACCATGAAATGGAGCCATAACAACACGCCACAACCTGCCTTAGGTCTTTCCGCAGACTTGGTTGGTAGTGCAACCATAGCTTAAATCGAAATATAATGAAAAATGACATAATAATAATAGGAATATTTAAGTAAGAATATGCTTTAAAATCGTATTTCGCGCTTATTTTGAAATTATTCTAAAGATTATATGCAACCCTCATTTTAACACAATAGAAAGAAACGTAAGGATATATATGCTTTAAATAATACAAATATTATTTTTGTTTATTTAACTTCAAATTACTTGGAGTATTGTCAACAATCTTTTATTATGTCCTATGAGTATATATATATATATATATATACTGTAATGGTTGTTACAATGTTTTCAGTATAACGCTCTACATTTGTATCGAGCACTCTTTATAAAAGTAAATGCATGAACAAAAGGTAAATAAACCTACGAGTTCAACAACTTAGTTACAATATATATATATATATATATATATATATATATATATATATATATATATATATATATATGGCTGGTGTACCGGAGATCAATTTATAGTGAATTTACATAGCAAAACGGACCCACCTGTTAACATTTTTGAAGTTTTTAAGAATTATATTCGCGATCTTGTGTGCTCATTCAATAATAATATAAAAAAAATGTTTATTTTTTTTAAAGATGTGTTTCTATAGAAAAATCAATCATTCTGTAAAACATAAAAAGGAAAATTAAATTAGATAATTTTATGACTATTTTAATATACTGATTAAGAAAATGGACTGATATTTTGGGTTGCTTTTATTGTTATCACTGCAATTTGTCCGATCTATCAGTTTGATAACTCAATCCAGATGTCCATAAGAGATTGACTTCTTTACAGTTTAGCGGCCCTATGGTCCTGACAGAAGACAAGGACTTGAATAAAACTAGACGAAATGGGACTGATAAATATACGTACAGTGCTGATAACTACAGTGGCAAAGAATGTATACTAGGAAAACCCAAGAATAAGAACTAATAATTTAAATAAGGTAACCTCACCTATTATTGTGCTTGACCAACTTTTAATAAGTAATTATTTTAATCTAATTACAATTAATAGCAAAGCAGTAACAATAGGTCAATTATTGGGGTCCGATTTTTCCATGACGCCTGAGATGTACTTTTCAAAATATTGTGATGAGATTGAATCAATATTTTAGTTAAGTTTATTCCATTCCGGTAGCTGTTTCATTCAAGTCGTCGTCTTTCTCCAGAACCGTGTACTCGATAAACGAGAACCGAGCTTAGGGGTGATTTTATATATATATATATATATATATATATAGAAATTGTCGAACTTACAGAAAAAAAAGAGAAAACATTTATAAAAAGTAATGGTGGCTAATACAACAAATGCTTTAGTGCATTCCCACTATATACTTTTGTTTATTAAGGTCCTTTTTTTCTAAAAATTTAAAATTTAAAAAAGTTAGAGATAGAGAGCCTCTTCCCCTTGTTTCGGAATTGTGTATCTTGTATATAAAGTCATGTAATTGTATATCTTTTATATAAAGTCATGAAATTGATAAACCAACATTTTGCAGTGATATCAAAACAAAAAATGTGTTCAGTGATCCGAACAACAATTTTAAGCACTCTCTTAAAAACTGTTCTAATCAGATAGTTTATTATAATGGATTCATCTTAAATATCTACGTTATTACTACCACAGAACATTCTTTCGCTCAAAAGATATATTTATTTCAAAATGTCCTAACTAGTTTCAATTTTCTAGCTCTAAACATTCCGTAAAAAACTGTCTAGATATCGTTCGAGAAATAATCATCACTATTAGAAACCATTTCGATTCGAAGGCACACTACAAATGAGTATGATTTCTCAGATTCAGCAATTTAGTAAATAATTGTTAGAAATCCTCTCCAAACTTCGCTGTCCTGTGCTAACTCATGAAAGTCCTACAGATCTTCAATTTTGTTTTTACAAAGAATAATGGGATTTTATTGATAGTTCTTTTAATATCGTTGTTTAGTGTGTTTGGTTATTCGAGGTATTCTTTAAGCAAAAGAATAATAAAGCATCATATGACATTTGATCTGAACTTTTGAAAATTGCGTATCATCTCTCTCGAGAAACATCATGATCTAAATCACACCTAAATTTCAGGATGAAAGTCTTGAATCAGAAACACATCCCCAAAATTTAGATAATTCGCGAATTAATACAATATAAAAACAAAAATGTAATTCTCAAGACCCTCACACATACAGAGGTATCTCAATTGAATCCATTATAGTAAAGGTACTAACAAACAATGTATTAAGTAGGTTGTCATTGTTCTATAAAATCAAACCCCGCACAATCAGTTTGGCTTTTACCACTGGTCTGTGATGTAAAGATGGCATATATGTCATCAAATAACTCCAGGGAATTGTTTACCTCTTTAATAGGAAAAAGATTTTTATACCTACTATGCAACAAATGACCACATCTACAAAGACTTCCTATTCTGATCTATCAGAAACCACCTTCCAAGCTCCGAATCCACTGAATGTTTAGATCTGATATAAGAATTATATCGGTTCGCAAAGTCGTACATGTCGGGAGAGGACCCCAATACAAGAATATTCCAAATCTTCTTTGGATTGCGACAAGGAAAAAATAAGAGCACCAATCTATTTAATCTTTTTCTGGATTATGCTCTAATCATATATAAGCATAGATGTGAAGGGATGGTCACTAATCACAAGCATTCTATATTGCATTCAAAATGAAACTACCAATAAAAATCATCGTCCCTGCTTCCCCTCTCGGGGCCAATGTACAGAGGAAGGAGAAAATATTCATTTTTGCGTATGTATTTTAAGAATTGTCCCTTCAGTTTGAATGCATTTATATTTCTTGCTATTTGTCTTGAGCTGCTAAAATGATATTCTGTATGGGACTTTCCATTGTCTATGAATGTCATTCTTCCATTTAGTATTGAGAACAAAACCACTTCCTTAATGCTGTCTATCGTTTCCAAAACTATTAACGGGATGCCTAACACTGATATCAATATCAAGTCATTCTTTTATTTTGGTTTTCTTGGAGACAGCATACATCGGCTTTATAAATATCAACGCCATTAACCAATAATTCCCGTTTCTCTTTTTTCAGAAGTCCTCTCACATAAAATGTCCTGATTTTAAAATCTTTATACGCAAATCGAGGCGTTTACAAAATTTTAATTATGAAGTTGCATCATCATAATATAAATTTCAGCGTCTACCATATTCAAGAAGAGAAATGACGTCATCATAAGCGTTCTTAATGGTCAAAGAAAGATTTTAAACCTGAATACTTTTGAATCGCCACAAATCTATTTGAAACAACCGGAATTGAAGTGCTGACCTTTATGAAATCTGGTAAATAATTTCATCATTGCATTGTATCGTAAACTTTTCCTACTATAATAATTCTAATATTCTCGTTTATTTCTTAACTATTTAAATATTACGAAATCCGTTACGAAGTGGATTAACTCCGACATATTGTTAATATATTTGTTTAAACATTATTTTTAATAGATACTCGTATTTGCGTTGATACTTTGTCTTCTATATTTTTTTATAATTAAACAATATAATTATTTTAATTCTATTGGCCTGAATTATAGAGAAATCTTGTTAGAAAAAATGCATCCTCTGGCAAGATTCGAACCTGCGTCCCCTAGAGGAAACTATCAATTGGTCTGACATGTCTTGACTGCTTGACCACAAAAAAATTACACTATTTCAGGATTTGTTTGACTGTAAGTATATATATACAAATAAGTTTGATTAAATATGGCTGCCAATGTCCGTCTGTTTAATTTTTTATCATACTTTTCCAACTTCCGGATAATATGTAGAGTGTTATGTTCGCAGTTGTGGATAAGCTGTCTGAAGTTCATATCTTTTTATTTTTGCTCGAGTACTTTCGACTTTCCAGTCGTTATCAAGAATCTGTGTGGTGTCTATGTGGTAGTTTTGACTCCTTTCTCTGCATTTTGATATTCATTTGGACACTGAACGTTTGAAATTAACAGTCTATAACTGCTGTTGGGAACAGTATAAAAAGAATGCGATTTATTTTATTTTATTCTATTTTAACAATTAATTTATTTGTTAATGTTTAATAGTAATGCATTATGTTCGGACATCAATTATATCAAATGTACTTCAAGATACTATTTCCTGTAGTAAAAAAGATCTTATTTAGTGTGAGCTTCTCATTTTGTATAATAATAGCTTCTAGTGTTTTGTTTGAGCCTTTCCTTGCAATTGATGCTATAGAGATTTTGGCGTTGTCAATTATTATTTGTCTTATGTTGATAGTTACATTTTAGCAGTCCATGATATGTTGGTCCCTGTGTACACATATGGTACAAAATTTTGTCAGGTGGCATGTCAATCTGCGTGAGAGTAAGATGTAATTATTTGATGTTGCTATTGTTTTGTTATTATCATTAATACTGTTGGAGTCATAATTAAGTTAGATTATGTAAACTTTATATAACAGACGATAAATCCTAGGTGTTTGTTAGGATCGTCGAGTGATATGTTTCCGGTTAATAACGTTTTTAATTGTTTCTTCAATTTGTTTATAATTAAGATGCATTTTTTATAATTATTTCACCCCAAGCAAGGTAGGAATGGCACTGGTGCGCAGGTGGTTACAGTGAGAGAAAAAAAAACAAAGTACAAAGGATGTCGAAGAAAGGATGGAGGGGAATCAAGTAGATAGAAGATAATAATTGACGTTGCATTTAAACTTTTGGAAATTGTAGCTATGAAGAAAGCAAGCAAACAGTGTTCCACAAACAGAAAGTGCAAGAAAAGAAAGTCTTAGAGTAGAAGAAGAGGCTACATTTAGTTATTTCCGACAGTAAAAGGGTGGGACATTGATGCCAATCTAGTCAGTCAATTAAGTACCATACGTGATACACGCTTGGACTATCATATCTCGAAAGAGACATGACTGACTAGGCATAAGATTATCCCGCAGTAGATTGCCATTGCTTTCTGCGGTAGACTAGTTGCTAGCCAAGTCTATAGAACCCAATCTGTTCTGTTATTTAACCCATAACTGGAGGGAAAAGACGGAATAATACCTTTCTCAATTGTATTTGCGCGTAAGTGAATGCAAGGAATTCAGCTAAAATTCGAACTCGGCTCCCCGAATCCTCGTTCCGAGTCGATATCCACTGCACCACAACGCACACCCAGTAGCACGCATAAATACATGTGGTCGGGGGAAGAGGAAAGAACGATAAGTATTTTATGGCAGAGTTATCATAAAATACTTATAGAAAAAACAGGTGGAAGCCACATAACATCGGCGAGAAAGTGACTGCCAAGTTAGGATCGATTACATTACAGACCCTTCCTTAGATTTTGTCGAGAACCTCATGATGAATAGCATGGACACCCGACCAGATATGGCAACAGTATTCAATGCACGGACGACTAGTAGATTTATAAATGTGTAAAAGGGATTCTGATGAAAAAAAACTTCCTGGTACAACATGGTGACCCAGCCTTCCTAACAGTAGATGCAGCTATGGATTCGATGTAATCATTCCATTTGAGGTCATTTCAGAGAGTGAGGTCAAGGAGGTGCAGTGTGTTGCTCTCTAGAACATTAGCGTCATCTATTCTGATGCTAGAGAAGAAAGTTTGTTTGTGGAGGCATTAAAATTTACGAGCCATTTTCTACCACATTTAGTCACAGATTGGAGATCCTTTTGAAGTGCAGCAGCCAGGTTTACTTTTTCAGCTTTGGCAGATTTACTGTTGAGGCAGTTGTGTCATCTGCATAGATGCCTACTTAGGAATTGATTACATGCGGAAGATCATTGATGAACATCTGAAATATTGTAGGACTTAAGCTAGAGCATTAATGGCCGCTCGCGTTCGTATAAAAGATCTGGAAGCTTGTCTGTTCAAAACAACCTTCATTTCACGATTTGATAGGAACAACTAGATTAAATCAAACAATCGTTCAGAAATAACGTAGCTCTTGGGCTTGCACTAAAAGGAAAATGCTTTACCGTTCTTGTCGAGAGCCTCAATATTCGATAAATCTCGTTAGGAAAATATGTATCCTCCGGCAGGATTCGAGCCTGCGATCCTTTATAGACCATTGGGAATCCGTCAATTGATCTGATGTATCAGTTCTTTAACTAACTACATGTTACTAAACATACTAAAACAGCATCCTTTAATTGAAACAAGGAGTTTTGTAACTATCTGTTACCAGACAGTAATAATAATTCCTTATAATAAGCTTTTTAAGGTAGGTCACATACTATGCCAGTTATAATTTCGTAGGCCACATTCAAAATAGAGGCCACATACTATACCGGCACCCACGATTTTAACTTGAATACCAATATGAACTACAATAATAAATGGAGCTGAGTGGTGATCACAGCGGCGTAAACTGTGCTAACTGAATAAATGATGATCATGATGATATATTCAGTTAAAGATCTTATTGTATCACTATTCACATTGTATCACTATTCACATAACTGGTAAAATCACTTTGAGTGACAGAAACAACAAGAAATATACTACTACTACTACTAATAATAATAATAATAATAATAATAATAATTTTATTCATATGCTTTCCTCTAGTAGTGACAGTTGAATGCAATCATAAATGTAAAGTTACTTATCTAAACAGGATTTTTACACCAGGCCAAATCTAAACTTATTTATAAATGGAACTTTGTCTGTGTGTGTCTGTGTGTCCGTTACCTATAGACTCCGAAACGGCTGAACCGATTTTCTTGAAAATTTACACAGTTGTACTATAAGAGTCTGCGAGTGTTCTTAGCTAGGTTTTGTGTCGAGGTACCCTCGATAAATATCGAAAATATCGGGTTATAGAAGGAGTGGTCTGATTTTAATCAAATTTAATACACTCATAGACAAAGACATAAGAAACGATATTCAGAAGTTTCAATGTTGCACTTCTTACAATAGTGCAGAAAATCGATAATATATATATATAGAAAAAGGTAAGATGTGTGTGTGTGTGTGTGTGTGTGTGTGTGTGTGTGTGTGCGCTTATCTGCCTGTATGTCCGTATTTTTTTCAGCCCTTTTATTTTAGTTTTTGCTTCGGGTTTGGCTCTAAACTAGGTATAATTGTAGTTCTTAGTCTCAGCCATGATACCATTTACTCAGAGGACTTATTTAACCTTCAAAGTTCAGTTTACGATGAAAAAAACCTATTTGATATCGATACCAGGAAATCAAAATTTGACTTACATCCATTCATTTTTCTTTCAGCCTACGGTTTCGCTTTAACTGGAAACAACTATTGCTTTTTAGTCTTTCGTACCAACGTCCAAAGTGTCTGAGCTCCAGGACCATGGATTAGTTTTAAAGCTTTCATTACATCCGAGCAACGCCGGGCTATACTGCTAGTAATGCTATAAACAGGTGATAGGAAGATTGTGTTACACCAGCCTCCAAAACTAGACCTGTCTTCTCCCATTGAAAATTACTATTCAAAATCCTAAGTTCTGACATCGATTACTTCTGCTTGTGGAAAAACATAATCACATCCGCCACCAAGTATAACTTTTCAATAATTTTATAGATAGATAGATAGATAGATAGATAGATAGATAGATTTAGTGTTGGTAGTTACAATGCTACACGCGTAAAGAATTCAGTTAGGATCAAACTCGGTGGTAATTGTCTGTTTTTCTAATTCTCTAATCATTATATATAGATAGATATTCATTCAAGAATTATTTCGGGCCGGAATCTCTGCTAAGTTTTCTCTTTTTTTATTTAAATCGTTTCAGCCCAAACAAGGCTGATCCGCCACTGGTGCGCAGGGGGTTACAGTGAGAGAAGAGGAAAGAGAAAGATACAGGGAAGATGGAAACTGATGTTGCATTTAAACTTTTGCAGGGAAGCAAGTATATGGAAGGCAATTCCACAAGCGGGAATCGCAAGAAAAAAGCTGATAGAGTAGAAACGGCGGTTACATTTGACTATTTTGACTGTAAAAGAGTGGAATCTTGTTGAAAATCTAGTAGCACAGATAAGTTCACGCGGTCAGGGCACCAGAGAAAGAACCTCCTCGGAGAAGAAGCCGTGATAATATTTATAAAGACAAAACAGACAGAAGCTACATTTCGTCGGTGAGAAAGTAACTGAAGTCGAACTTACAGTATCAGGCTTGATTATATTGCATTTTCTTTGGATTTTGTCGAGATGAATAGCAAAAGCACCTGACTAGATATGGCAACAGTATTCAATGCACGGACATATGGTAGATTTATAAATGTTCAAGTTGGATTCTGACGAAAGAAAAGTCTCCTAGCCCGACACAGTGACCCAAACCTTTTTTAGCAATAGATGTATCTATTGATACAATATAGTCGTTTCACTTGAAGGTAGGCTAAGAGAGTGAGGTCAACTAAGCGCAATGTGTTGGTTTCTGGAAGACTAGCATCGTCCATAAAGATGGAAGGTAGAAAAGTTCTCTATGGTGGTTAATGGAGAGCAGCTTCGTTTTGAAAGCATTAAAATTTACAAGCCACTTCTTGCCCCAACCCATCACAAATTGGAAGGTCCTTTCCGAGAGCAGTAGCGAGGTTTATTTTATCAGCTTTTGGTAGATTTCTTATTGTGACAGGTGTCATCTGCATAGATGCCTACTTTTTAATTGATTACATCAGAAAGGTCATTGATGAAGATCAGGAAATGCGTAGGGCCTAGAATAGAGCATTGAGGGTCACCCTCGTTAGAATGAAAAGATTTTGAAGCTTACCCGTTCAAGATGTACAGGACGTTAACGATCACAACTTCCCACAATTTCCTGTCTTTTGTAGCTCTTAATAATTTTTTTTCTTTTTTGCTATCTCCCCTTAACTCTGTTCTGCCTTCTATTCTCAAGTTTGCTGTGTAGGTTATGCGTTATTTTCCTCTGTCACTCTTGCTATCAGTCTATCCTATGAGAAACACATTTTCCAGACACTTTTTCTTCTTGATGTGCCCTAAAATGTTCAATTCTCTTTCTTTATCAGTGTTAACTTTTTGTTTCTATTTTCTCTAAAACTTAGTCGATGCTCACGTTAGGCCTATATATATTCTCAGTATCTTTCTGTAAAAACATATTTCTGCTGGTTCAAGTCTCTTCTTAATATGTAAGGAGATTCTGCAGCATTCACTGCCATACAAGAAAACATATTCCATTAAAGTTCAGTATTATCTAAGTTTTTATAATGTCATTCTGTCACTGATATGCTTTATGCGTAAATCTTCATTTTATTAGCCATCGTGTCAGAGGTTATCACTTTCGATTCAATTAACAAAATCAAATATAAGAATTTACCTAATGCTGCAAGTTATTTGAGCTGTCAGTGCTGTATTATCAAAGGAATATACTCTGCTGAAGCGAGTTACACAGTTGCTCAGACTGTTATTATCTATTATAATTTGGCAAACGCCTTACCAGTAATTTTAACATAATGAAAGACTTGAGCTCCTAACAAGATCTTGCCAATCATTTTTCGCGATTGAGAAAATAACTTTAAAATTGCGAAAGAGTCAACAAAAGAAATTCCATTGGCAGCTTTCATTTATGAAGTCAATGATTGTCGAAATTCTGATTGATAGTTGTTTTTTGTAGTTGGGCCCATATCATATTTTGTTTGTCTTTTGTCTCTCATGCACCATCACAACTAGTAGCAGCAGCAGCGTAATTCGCTAACCTCCTTCTGCTCCTCTGTTGAAGAATGACTGGTCACCACAAAGCTTTACACAGCTGCTGCTTCGTCTAAATCTAAGTCTAAGATCATTACCTAAGAACGTTGTTTATGTTCTGCCACCAGTCCCTGATCTTGTTATCCGGTTCGCTTATCTTCGTGATGGGCTTCATATGTAGTAAATAAAGATTTACACCCACGAATCAGCACTGGGATGGCTGTCTTCTTAGGGTTTTTTTTAAACGCTATCGATGTCGATTTCAGAGAAGGATAAACTCATTCAATACAAACAACCCTGCAATTGGTATAATTATTATTTCTTGAAACCAGGTGTTACCAAAAGCGTGCAGTGTCATTATTTCGTGTCCACACAAAATAACACCATCGAAACAGTAACGTATGTACTCATGCACTTGCAGTGAAAGAAAAAAAAACTGCACGTATCCTGTGGGTGGTTTGTTTCGGTAAAAAAAATTAAAAATGCTTATCTTTTACGTTAAACAGTTATTCTCAGAAGTTAAGCTCAACAAATTTCATGAAGATCTTTCAGCTATGCAAGCCATATTGCTTCCGTTCCCTTTCATTCTTCAAACCACAAGCGTCAACTTGTCAAATTACCTTATTTTTTCATCATTGTTTTATTTACATGATTCTCACTACCGAAACTCGTGTGACTCCATGCTTAGAAAATCAAATGTGATCGGTCCACAAGAAGTGTATAAGTATATAAATTAATTGAAATTGTAATAGACGGTTTGGACAATCGATATGTAACACCTACAATGTGATCTGTAATGAATTATTTATATTATATTCTACAGGCTTTTTCCTACATACGCTATGTAGCAAGCCTATTTCTATTCTATTGCTTTCTCCAATATGCAAATGTTCATATGTACTACATTCTTTAGTTCCACCAATTCAGACTTTTACAGCTATGTCTTTCCTTGCAATGTCCCCGGAGTTGAATCGCCCAGATTTCTTCCGTATTCCATTTGCAAGAAAAAAGTTTCACTCTTTCCCGAAACTGCTACACTGTGAAACAAACTTCGGCGTTGGTGCATCTCTGAACACTACAGTTTTATTCTCTTCAAGTTAAGGGACAATCGCTATATATCCTTTTATCCTTATAATGTTCGTTTCCTTCGACTTTGTCTTACATTCATATCACACCTCTCATTCAGAATTACTCTTAAGCTTTGTATTTGGTGAAGTTTAATATAAAAATTAAAACCTATATCTATACTTCAGTTTGAACTCTTATCTATGTTTCTTTGTACCCATTGACTATTTATCTTGACCAACAAACAGGCTCACAAGGGCATGAATAATGTTATTACATTGCAATAAAACCTAAAATGTTTCTTGCCGTGAATCAATCAATGGATTGAGTTTACTTTTGGATACATACAGAAGAAAATATTCTTCATTTGAAGACCATTAGCACTGAGTTTGATTCTTGTACATAAATATTAAGCCTTTTTTATTCCCACTTAAAGGTGTTCTACATTCTTAATTATACCATCAATTTTTTTTCTTATCGAATGAGAAATTTCGATTCTCCAAGATAAATTGATATTCCCGAATATCGTCAATTTTATTGTTTTCAGATTTGATTTTTAACAAAAATTCATACTTTGAAAATAATGCAATATTATTTTTGTGCAATTTTTGAAAATTTATTTTATTCGTTATTTGAAACTAAAGCATGCAAAATAAAACCAAAACGAGTTCTAAACATTTTGTTATTTTAATCTTTATTGTAATTCGATATTTAACAACAAACAATACACCTTTCTAACACACAGAAAATCATCTTGTGTGCCTACAATTCGAATACCAAACGGCCATGGAGCAATTCTCTACGATGCACTCCGATCTCTACTTTTATCATTATATAGAGTAAACTAAATGTTTATTTTACTGAGAATAATCTACCATGATGGTCTTCAGCTATTGTGTTGCCGGCATTCCTGAATTGTGTCTACAAATATGAGTCTTCTTGTTTTTCTTTCACTTGGCTGCTGGAGTACTAAATTACGAGTAACTTCTTCAACATGACTGATACACTGCCATGTTAGACACATCTTCGCTGCATCTTTGGTGTTGTCTTTGGTAGCTCACCATATAATTCAGTATTTTATGTATGGCTTCTCCAGGATAAATTTAATGTTATTCTGAGTATTCTTGTGTAAAACTCATCTTGCTATTTCTTCAGAGATTTGATTATAGTTCACGTCTCTGCTCCATATAGCAAGTCAGATATTACTGTCAAAACAAACAATCGGATGTTTAATACTCTGGGTAGTTGGGAACTTCATACAAGATTATTTCTTATGACCACATCTTTTTCAGAACTTTGTGTCCATGAATATAAGTACTTTAATTTTTCTTCGCTTTTAAAGTTTATTTTCGGAATTTTTAACCACATTATCTTAATTAACTCATGTTCATTGTAATAAAAATGATTTATCTTCCGTTTATGTTTAATAATTTCTTTTTGAAAGTTTATCGATACAATTCGTCAAGAGCCAAGAATTTTCACTTCACAAAGAAACGGGCAACTGAATTAAATATATGAGCTTCCTGAAAAGAATCTATACAGACTTTGCTTCATTATCATTTGCAGAAGTTGTTTGTACAGTTCACAGTATCTACCTATATCGCCGCCTATAGGCTGTGACGTGTACTTTTTTTTCCCTTTGAAACAGCTTACTTGCCGTCACGCATCTTACTCTGCAATACAGACATGTTGTTTTTCTGCTTTATATTATTGCTAGTTTACTTGCCAACTAGCAATTATATTAAATAATGTAAAAAATCAGACTATATCTAGGTAATTTTGCAATTATATAGGTTTTACTTCATGAGTAACCTGTTTTTATACATAAAAATTGTATAAAAATTAGCATATTGTTGCATAACAGAAATAATAATATAGACATTAAAAACTTACCATTTTTTCGTGATCAATTCTATATAGTTATGTCCAGAGTAAGAAATTCAAGTTATCTTAGCATAATGACAAAAAAGATGTTAGTAGAAACTTTATACAAGAAAAAAACTTTCAATGGCAACTTACTTTCTCTCTCCCTAGTACGGGTATTCTGATAGTAATAAAAATGTACGTAAAAATAAAATCGCTTCATCTAAAAATTTCTAAATTATCACTACTATTATTATATATTAATATATCTACACACAACATTATAACCTCAACAGGCTGCTAAGTCACTCACATATCACAAATATGGAGATTATACCCATTAATTGTTTATTTCAGGATATATGCTTACATAAGTCATATTAGCCTCGCAAAATTTATCAGTGCATATGGTTACAATCTGAATAGGCAGATAGATATAATGGGTGAAAGAGAAAAAGTATTGTAAAATAAAATTCATTTTAATTTATATAATTTTGTTTATAAAAATATTTCCGAGTTCTGACTCATAGCTACATAGTGTGAAGTCAGGGTTGCAAGAAAATTTAAATTCCTCTTAAACATTGACATGACAATTAACCACAACTTGCTACTCTTACATTTTTTTTTTAATCGTATCACCCCGAGCAAGGCGGTAACGCCACTGATGTGCAGGGGGCTACGTAATAGTGAAAAGATTGGAAAAGAGAAAGCAGGAAACCACACCCAAAACAGGGAACAAGGGATGAGCCCCTTAACCTGTTCAATCGATGTGGGTGGAGTGTGAACCGGGCGATAGATAGATCTATCTACTCCAATTGAAAACAAAAGTGAGAAGATTTGACAAGAGAAAGCCGGAAAGCACATCCTAAACAGGAAACAAGGGATGAGCCTCTTAACCTGTTGAATAGATGTGGGTGGAGTGTGAACCGGGCGATAGATAGATCTATCTACTCCTATTGAAAAAAACAAAACAAAGTAAGATTTGAAAAGAGAAAGCCGGAAACCACATCCTAAACAGGGAACAAGGGATGAGCCCCTTAACCTGTTCAATAGATTGAGTGGAGTGTGAACCGGGCGATAGATAGATCTATCTACTCCAATTGAAAACAAAATCAAAGTAAGATTTGAAAAGAGAAAGCCCGAAACCACATCCTAAACAGGGAACAAAGGATGAGCCTCTTAACCTGTTCAATATATGTGGGTGGAGTGTGAACTGGGCGATTTGACTGTGTATGTGAAATTCAAGCCTGCTGGCCAATTACCTAGGGGAAGGCACATCGTCCGTCCCTTTTTAACCTTACATTTAACTTCATTTCAAACATCTTTTTACATTATTTACAGTTTCAATTATTCGGACTGTTGTCCTCTTCTTCACGACGTATCGGGCGCTGTAAAGCTCCGACCGTCTATAGGTGAATTTTGAACTGAACCCTTTATTCCGTCCACCGTGGTAGATTGTTCTAGGTTCAAGTGCCATTCCGCTTCTGGATGTCACAGTATCAGTTATTTAACTTTCAATCAATGCTTTTATCCACTGGGCCATGTGTTCTCAATGGATAAAAGCATTGGTAGAATCCAGTAACTTGACCCAAATCGTTGTGAGTTCAATACCTGGCTATAGCAGAAGTAAACAAAAATTTGGAGAGTTGAGTTAAAGGGAGATAACTAATAGTGAGACATCCGGAAGAGGAATGGCACGTGGAACTAGAGCAATCTAATTTTAATCATCATAGAGAACCATTTTTGCTTTCCATCAGCATGGCCAATGCTTACCCGTAGGAGCGCAACATATTGCGCCTACTTGGTATCACGTTTTTTTTACTAACATGAAGTGGAATGATTATATTGAATCTATTAATAAGTCTGCTGCTAGCGAAGTTGTGAAACTTTGTTGCGCTAGATAATTTTTCTCACCAGAATCCATCTTATACATTTATAAATATTATCCATCCGTGCATTAAATATTGCTGCCAGATGTTTGGTTTAATGTTCTTACTATATATTTTTAGTCAGTAATGTTATCGGTCATAACATGGCATCTCGACTTCATTCACTTTCTCATAAATATTTCCATGGAAACTTTTCTAATGAGTTCATTTCCTTAGTACCTTGACTGCATAAATCTAAACGTAAGGTTGTATTGTAAAATAGGTTACATCGTTTTGTTGTTGAAATAATTTAGTTCTATTCTAATAGTTTCTTTTCTCACAATTCTCATCTGTGGAATTTTTCCATTTTCTTGCTTCTCTGTCACCTATATTCTTAAAAAGATTATATGCAATGAATTTGTTCTTTTATTGTCTGTAGGAATGAGAAAGGCGATTATCTCCATTGGGTTGCGATAAGTTACCTGGGTCACTTGACAGCCGCTTAGTAAGGCCACTTCATACAGTGACGAAAGTAACCAGTCACTCAATTCGGTTTACAGGCGCTAAACGAGTCAGTCGTTTGTTTACCTCTTCCCGAAAGGCCTGTGTTCAGGATAAATCTGCCTTCCCCGACAGCCTATAAGCACATAACGTCGTTTCTATTTGAGAATATATCTTCCCCAGATATAGAAAGAAATTCCTACTCGCAGTTCTCAATTTGGGAAAACCCAAGACTCACCTTTTCGTGTTCATAGAATATGTTCTCATCTGGAACTCAGCAAATAAATACAGCTCGTTTGAATCTGGAGTCCTAAACATGGATTCTCCAAAAGCACATACGAATCTCCATATTTTACGTAAGTTCCTATCTTGTTCTCCTTTTACTCTGCTTTCTTTCTCTGTGTGGGATACATGTAAATATGTATATATAGTTTTGTATGGTTTAGTAGATCTCTCCCGTTATATGCTCATTCATTTCACTAGTCTTTCGCTTTCACTCTCAGTTATCTTTGCATCTTTGTGTCGTCTTGCATGAGGAGAAATGATTTTTTAAAAAAGGGCCTTTCTTTTTGCTTCTTTTTTGATTTCAAGATTTGAAACTTGATCCTAAGATTTGCAACCACCAAAATCTATCTTACACATTTATTTTCTTGCTAAAATCCATCTTACTCCCCTTTTTATGTTATAGAAGAATTAGCTCATTGGACTTATACCACTAAGTTTGTATATCAAAAGGTAAGATTTTTATGCCTCGTACTTCTTATGAAAAATCTGCCTATTGCTGTCTTCTAGAAAAAAGGAAATTTAAAATACCTTGATGGTTGAAAACAAGGAAGTCTTTACAGAAAGTTTCACATAGTTTACAGAGTGTTTATAACAAACAAACTAATAAAAAAATATCAGGTTGACATTTTAATGTGAATAATCGATCAAGTGTAAATAAAAGAAGTGACTCAAATGAATAGATGTTTAAAATATATTTAACAAACACAGACAAAAGAAACTGCATTACAGTGTCAGTGTTTCTCGATCTTTTAGCCGAAAAAAAAGAACAGTGAATGCTTATACCGTCCCCGTCTATGCATCCCCACTGAATTTAAAAGTGGTAAGGCTAAAGCTAAGAAGCTTCCCAAAAAGGAAGAACAGAGGGAAGTAGACAATACCTAATCGCATGTGTTAGTGTCCGCACACACAGTAAACTCGTCCTTATGTCCTATTAGATTCTCACGCTACAGACATGTGGAAACAGCCCAAATGTACACCACACACGCACACACACATATCGTATTAACTTTTTCAGTGTGAAATCATTGCTCATCGAAAAGTCTCCAGATATCCTAGCTCTCTTTAAAATCTTAACTCTACAATCCTCTTCTGTGATGTCTCGATTCCTAGTTACCTTTCTATCTTTAGTTTACATTTTTTGACATTGCGATACATTTCAGAGCAGATATGGTTGTTGCGATGAATCGAAAATTGTGTTATATAGGCTTGATTAAAATCTCGTTTAGACTGGAGGTCATTCGTGGTCGAGAGGTCTAAGACGTTGCCAGATCAAATGGTAGCTTCCCCTATGTGAATAGGGGTCGCGGGTTGGAATCCTGCCGAATGACACACATTTTCGTAATCAAAATTTATCGTAAATAATCAGGCCAGTAGATATAAATATATAATACTGTTTAATTAAAAACAGAATATCTGCTTAAATATGAGTATCGATCAAAAATAATGTTCAAACAAATCATTTCATATATATATATATATATATAACCCCATCTCTGGTTAACATAATGTCTATGTTTGACTTCCATGAGGCAAGCAGAGGTGATAAAATTCCAGTCATCGCCTTAAATAAATGTGTTCCTGGGCTTCCTTCAGTCCTCGCCAAACTCTATAACTAATGCCGTACTGCTTCCTGCTTTCCTGCTTGTTGAATGTCCTTCCCTGTAGTTCCTGATTTTACGAAATCTGTGGAGCCCTTTACCCCTATAATTATCGCTCTGTTTGGCTTGTATCTCATTTAGGCAAAGTATTCATGGCTATTTTTAGTGCTCACAAACTCTGTGACAAACAATATGGCTTCCACTTCCACAGGTTACCACTGAAGTGCTAAGGAACCATCAATCAGTATATATACCAGGCTCTTAATAAGAACGGCGAAGGTCGAGATGTTGCTCGTGATATCTTGAAAGCATTTGACAGGGTTTGGCATGCTGGCTCTCTGTTCAAGCTCTAGAGCTGCTGTATTTCTGAACGATTGTTTGATTTAATCCAATCGTTTCTATAAAATCGTGAAATGAAGGTTCTATCTTAGGTTATATACTTTTTCTGATTTTCATCAATGACCTTACTTATATAATCAGTTCTCAAGTAAGCATCTATGCAAATGACACCACTATTTACTCTCGTCTCAATAAGAAATCTGACAAGGCTGACAAAGTAAACCTGGCTGCTGCCCTTCAAAAGGACCTCCAATCTGTGAGTGAATGGAAATGGCTCGTAAATTTAAATGCTTCTAAAGCGAAGCTGCTCTCCTTTAACCACCATAGAGAAACTTCTTGCCTACCATCAGAACGGATGACACTATGCTCCTAGACATCAACACACTGCACCTCCTTGACCTCACTCTCTCAGATGACCACAAATGAAATGACTACATGGAATCTATAGCTGCATCTACTACAAGGGAAGGTCGGGTCACTGTGTCAGCCAGGAAGGTTTTGTCGTCAGAATCCATTTTTCACATTTATCTACTATTAGTCCGTGCCTTGAATACTGTTGCTATATCTGGTCGGGAGCTTCTGCTGTTCATATTTAGGTTCTTGACAAAATCCAAGGAGGGTCTGCAATATATTCTATCTTGACTTAGCAGCCTGCCTTCAGTCACTTTTTCACAATGTGATGTTGCTTCCCTCTGTCTTTTTTACAAGTATTTTCATCGCAAATGCTTTGACGAGCTTTTTCCTAGTTCCCTGATCATGTGTATTTATGCGTGCTGCTAGATCGTCATCAAGGTCCCACCCTTTTATCGTCAAAATAGTTAAATGTAATCATCTCTTCTACTCTAACAGTTTCTTTTATCGCACTTCCCATTTGTGAAACTCCCTTCCGTTTGCTTGCTTCCCTGATAGCTACAATCTCTAAAAGTTTAAATGCAACGCCATCTTCTTGGTTCCTATCCATTGCTTTTCCTTTCTTCAACATCCTTTATGCCTTGTTTTTTTTTTTTTGTTTTTGTTTTTTTTTCTTACTGTAACCCTCGGTGCACCAGTGGTGGGCCTGCATTGCTTGGGGTAAAATGATTATTTTAAAAAAAGTATGCCGATAAAACTTTAAAAATTCATGGCCCTTAGATATAAATAAAAGACCTCTAACTCATTGCCTTTAGATATAAATATAAATAAATAAATAAATAAATAAATGAATAAAAGATATCTGAAAATTTATTACTCTCGACATTAATTCACTTACGTTTAATGTTTTGCGTTCTCCATAGATAATCTTTCCTTTACGCATATTTTCGAATATTTTAGGGCTTTTTTCAAAATATGAATGCTTAACGTTTTTTTCACGTCACTTCTCTATATAAATACATGTCACTAAAGAAAATTTTTACACTTGTCTTGAAATTCCTCAAGGAATGAAACGCCTTGGCATAAAAGGTTTTCTTCTTGTAACTTCTTTTAAGAACCCCTATAATGGATGACTCTTTTTTATTTTCAGTGGGTAAAAGTGTTTGAGCTGCTATTCTTTTTTTTTCTTTCTTAAACAGTGAAATTAATGCCAACTGGGCTACATCAAGAAGTCCTACTCAAGGAAAATATACTTCCTGACATTTTCTTTTGTATGATTTCTTGATCTAAGTTCATTGTTATCAATTTTAATTTTTAAAAATATAAAAAATCAGGGATATCAACTCAGCCACTTGAGTACCCACTAGAAATATAATGTTTATAGTAGTAAGGAACAATGTCCATTTAAAAATTACTGTTTTTTACGTTTCGCGTACGAAAATGAAGATAGTAGCGATAGGTACCCTGCGGAAGAGGTCGATTTCTGAAATAGTTTATTGAACTTTGCTTTATCAATATAGTCTTTCGTGACCAAATTTCGTGACAAATTTTTTTAAGGTACACTTCGGCTGTAGGTGCGTTTTCTCAATTTAAGCCGGTTGTTATTAATTCAACTTAAAAGAAACGGGGATAGCATCTCAAACACTTGTATCCAATATAGTAATAGATAGACAGGTTTTTCATTTTACTGAAGCAGACATAAAAAGCACAAGAGCATTATCACCATTTCTATCTTCCCTTTAAATGATCGATAAGCCGTAAAAAGTAAATCAATCAGTTTTCCTTTTTTTCTCTTTTCTTCTAATTAAGTATGCTTTCTTTTCTAATTAAAATTAAACAGCATTATATGTACAGATATATCTTTTATATATCAACATTTCAAACTACATTGGTTCCGACAGCCCTGATTTTTGCACCTGGGTCCCGCCATGTGATGTACACCCGGATGAATCATCCCCATTCTCCACGTATTCCATAATTAGAAACAAGTTAATTTAAGCGTGCTACTAGAATTGCATCTAGGTCCATTCTTTTACAGTTGAAATAGTTAAATTTAACCGTCACTTCTACTCGAATGGTTTCTTTTCTCGCGCGTTCTGTTTGTCTAACTTCCCTTCTGTTTATTTGCTTCCCTGATAACTACAATCTCCAAAGATTTAAATGGAAAGCCAATTACCATCTTGAATCCCGTTCATCTTTTGTCCTTTCTTCAATACGCGCTGTATCCAATTTTTCTCTCACTGTAACCCACTGCGTTCTAGCGGCGATCGCGCCTTGCTTGGGGTGAATTGATTAAAACAAAAGAAAAATGTTCCATTTGAAAAACTTCTTTCCAAGAACTGATGCATTGTGAAATAGACTCTGGTAGTATATTTTCCCGATCACTACAATCGTGACCTATTCAAGCCTAGATTCAACGGATATCTTTCCTATATATCCTCATGGACTGCACTTACGTTTTCTTATGCCCATACACCACCACACAGTAAACCTTCTACCTTGAGTGGCTCTTGGGTCTTGTATGGATGAACATTAATAAAATAAAAATCAGTAAAAGTCCACAACTGACACGGGAAGATGTAAATGATAATTTAGTTTGCGTTATTGTTACTCAGAGTATAATAAAAAATATGTTACACTGTGTAGAACTAAACGAATATAAACCAGAAACAATCACTTAAAAAGTAAATCGAATTTTGTTAGATAAAATGCTAGAAAGGGCATTTGGGAAATAAGATCTTTCTTCTAATGAGGTCAAGTTGAAAATTTCAAGTAAACAATATTTGTTATTTTTTTAATAACATCACTCTGGTAGCGAAGTATGAAGAAGGTCTCGTAACGTTTTAACATTAATTTAGTGCAAAAGATGTTGAGGAACTTGCGCCGAACGAACAAACATTTTCTTAAAGGTAATTTTAAAGGTAATCTCCGCATGAATCTACTCCTTTTTCTATGAGTCATATCCCTTCAGAATGTTGATCATGGCTCTCCACAATTTTCTGTTTTTTGTAACTCTTAATAAATATTGTCTTTTTGTTATCTCTTCTAAACCTTATCCCGCCATTCTTTTACTTAAGTTTACTAAGTGGGTGATATATTGTTTTCCTCTGTTCTTCTTGTCTTTAATATGTCTTGTGAGTATCAGATTTTCCAATCCCTCTTTACTCGTTATGTTCACTAAAACATTCATTTGTCTCCTTTTGGTATTAAGTATAAGTGTCCCCTTCTGTCACCATTTTGCTAAAAATTGTCGTCGCTCACAGGTTCTGTCAATACTATTCTCAGTATGCTTCTGTATAACTACATTTTTGTTGCTTCAAGCTCTTTGTTCATCTGTAAGGAGATTGTCCAGCATTCACTGTCATGATATCACGTAAAATATCAGTACTTTTTTTAACAGTTTCTTATTACTTAATACTTTGCTTAGCTTTTGAAATGCACCTTTGGCTATCCCAATGCCCCTTTGGATTTCAGTGTCGCAAATCCCGTCCTCCGTTAAAATATTTAAATACTAATATTTAAATCGTTGTACTTATTTGATTTGGGTATTTCAAATTTAAAATCTGCAAGTTGGACTCTTTCATTAACTAACAACCATGTATTCCGTATTCCACATATTTCATGTATTCCATGTATTCCGTCTTCTAGCCATTGATTAGTTATTCTAAAAGTAAGTGATTCCAAATACGAGTCTAAGTTGGTGATTGAATGCATTGACATTAAGATTATTAATTTCTTTCTATCTCAAGATGATATGTCCTTTCAGGATATGGGCGATCATGGCTCTCCACAACTCCCTGTTACTTGTCCTTTTTGTTTTCATTTTCTTTAATGCTTTTGCGTTGCATTCTCAGTATCCTTCTGTAGAACTTCATTTTTGTTACTCCCAGTTTTCTTTTCATCCGTGAAGAGATTCTTCAGTATTCACTGCCATACAAGACAATTGACATTATCTGAAAGTTCAATACTTTTCTTTGTTTCTAACGAAATTTTCTTGTTTCTTAATACTTGATTTAGATTTTGGAATGCACCTTTCGCTGATCCAATGTGCATTCAAAATACTCCCTAGATAAAATTATTCACTTGTTTGATGTTAACATCTGCAATTCGTAGTTTGCATCTCGAGTTCTTTTTGTTTTTTTTGTTTTGTTTTTTTTTTTGTTTTTTCGCGCTGACAACCGTACTTTCTTTCTTTGTATAATTTATGCTTAGTTTTGTCTTCTTGCTTTCAAATCACCTGAAATCAATCCGACTGAAAAAAATTTGAATGAATTAAAACTTAGTCATACGAACAGGAATCGAAGAACATAACGGAATTAGAAATGTTCCACAAAGAAGAATAGAATATAAAATGAATATAATAAAAGTAAATATGAATAGAATAATTTAGTATAATAGCAAAGACAAATATAAAGAAATAGAGAATAATAAGATTATAGTAGAATAGAAGAAAAATAAAGAAAAAGAATGAAATAAAGGCATAGAGGAATAGCAGAATAGAAGAAATGCTCCACTAAACTTGGCAATGGCAAACTTGGATGTGCGTTGTGGCGCAATGGAACGAGAAATCGGGGAACCGAATCCGAATTCCAGTTGAATTTCTTGCATTCACTTACGCGCAAATACCCTTGGGAAAGGTATTAATCCGTCTCTTCCCTCCAATTATGGGTTAAATAATAGGACAGATTGGGTTCTATAGCCTTGGTCGGCAACCAGTCTACCGCAGAAAGCAATGGCAACCTACTGCGGGATAATCTTCTGCCCAGTCAGTCATGTCTCTTTCGAGACATGATCGCCCAAGCGTGTATCACGTATGGCACTTAAGTGACTGACTGAAACTTGGAAAACGTATTTAGGTAAATCCTCTAAATGTTTGAGAAAATTAATAGAACAAAAAGGATTCCCAGGAGATTAATGATATTCAATTCTTTGTGGTGGATTGTTAACACACTGATGCATTTTCTTTACGTGTTTTTTCAAATATTGTTATATAATTTAATAAACACATTTACTTTATATTTTGTGTGTATCATTGCCTATATTATTAATAATTTGTGGTGTAATTGGTACTTAGCAGATAACTTGTGACGAAAGTTAAATTATTAATTCCATATGAATACTTGCTACGCCCATTGTAGTAATTTTCATCGAAACGGTCAATCTAAGAATAGAAGAAGTGATAAAAATGTATATAGTGATTGCAAATAAAACTATAGCTGGAGCTGATTCATTCTGCTGAACATGTAAAATATGTTTCATTGACTTTTGCTCTACTTAGATGAATATAAAACTGCATATTCAGGTTTTCAATAGCTATATACACATTTTTAGCCTCATTAAAACATTTGAATTTCAAATGAAAGTGTTCAATTTCAAATTAAAAATGTCTAACTTCAAATTTTAAAAATTCAACTTTAAAAAATTCAAATTAAAACACTGACTTTCAAATTGATGAAAGCTACATTTCAAACTAATATTTTAATTGTGTGTAAAAAATAAAGTATAAATTTACAAACAAGCGAATAAACTGATAATTAAAGGTTAACCAGTTCACGCGTTGTTGCCGATTTAGTCTTGCTGTACCAAGGTTGGAGCAAAATGTCTCTGTACAGTTGAATTCCTTGCATTCACTTACCAGCAAAAACCATTGGAAAATGTATGCATCCGTCGCTTCACCCCCAGGCTTTGGGTTAAATAGCAGGGCAAATTGGGTTGGCAACCAGTCTATCACAGAAAGTCATGGCAATCAATTGCGGGAAAATTGTCTGCCGTGTCAGTTATGTCTCGAAAGAAACATGATCGCGCTAGCATGTACCACGTATGGCACTTAACTGAGTGACATGACTTCACAGTTGTGAAGTGACTGCCGATGTCGTTTCATCGATTAATCGATTGCTTATTCAAGGTAGCGTAATCTATAACTGTATTGAACTCCTGCTGATGGTTTAGCCAATATGGTTTCAAATGGATCATCCGACACTTCATAGCAACTTTGACGACACTCCAACATTCATTTTTTTAAATTAGAAGTGGGACGTTTTTCATGTAATTTTTTGAAATTTAAAGTTGAATATTCTTTTTATTTCAACTTCAATATAGTATAACCCGGATATAAGAGATCATGATATAAGAGAACTCGGTTATAAGAGAGATTTTCTCTGGTCCCACATTAGAGTCTGTGGTAATGTATATAAAATAGACCATAAGATATAAGAGAAACCCGGATATAAGATAACTTTTATCCGGTTCCGGTAACTCTCTTATATCCGAGTTACATAGTTTAACGGTAAAAGATGTAAAGAGATATATCTGTAATAACTTATTAAACAAATAGTTTATCTTGTTCATATAAAATAACAATAGATATCTTAAACAAAATAATACAGAAATCTATAATGATTGCTAACGAATAGATACCTATCGCAAAATTACAGTTTGGTAATGATAATACAATGTTCACTGGTTGATCTTTGCGTGTAATGGTGTAGTGTTTAGCAAGCTTGTCTCGCTAGAACCTATTACAACAGTGTAGTGAATTCGATTCTCACTGGGTACTCCATACTTTCGGTCTTGAGCCACATCTAAGCGGTGCTTAGAAAATCGACTTTTGGGACTTCAATGTGGTGTAATAGCAAGCTTGTCTTGCTGGATCAATTATGACTGAATAGTGAGTTCGATCCTAACTGAATGCCTCATACATTCGAACATGTGTCATATTTAAGCTATGATTAGAAAAACATTTACGTACTTTGACGTGTTGTACTGGTTAGAAATCTTGTATTACGCCTTAGTGGTGAGTCAGATTCTCACTTTCGCCCTTGTGCCACATCTAAACGGCGCTTAGAAAATGAACTTACAGGGTAATCTGCTATTCTCTCAGCTGTGCCTTACTAAACTAAATTTAGTATATATCTACTACATTTTATAGCAGTTGTTTCTCAAATCTATATATTAATTACTTTGTTTCTTTAGAATTTTCAGACTCTTGGAAAAGAAATTACTTTCGAGTTATGGCGAACACAAAAACACCCCTTATCCAAAATTGTAAACAAAGCCCAAAATATTTTGAAGAAATCCAACTCAAGTGTAACAAGGGAGAAAAAGAATCCACACCACTGCCTCAATGTTCACCGGCCAATCTTGCCAACCTGGGTAAACGTCTACGTCGACGCAAAGATCTCCTTCGCCAGCGACGATGGATTGTCGACTTCGAATTTCTGTTCGCGGCGACAGGTATCATTCTGATGGTTGTCAACATTGAATTGTACTTCTCAGCGACTTACATGACAGGTTTCATTCTGGAAATAGTCATTACAGTTACGACTGTGCTGCTCATAACTTTAGTAGGATTTTATCACTGGACAGGAATCCGTATCCGTATGCTTGATGACAGCCTGACCAACTGGCGACTCGTCTGCACCAGGTGGACACTAACCAAAATCATTGGAGAGGTCATTATTTGCTCTATACAACCAATACCTGATTTCATGAAACAAGTGAGTTTTAAGAAATGTTTCTAAATCTATTTTTTATTCCCTTATCATATTTACCAAATTGCATTTGTTCTAATTTCATAAGATGAAAAGTGTATCTGAATTTGTTTAAGTGGATCCTGTTTAGCATAACAGAAGATACGAAGTCATCATATTATTATTATTATTAGTAGTAGTAGTAGTAGTAGCTTATATATATATATATATATATATATATATATATATATATATATATATATTAACTCGATTCAGCCATATTTTGGGCTCTCACAAGGTTCAATTCAAACGAAGTCCATAAAAATGTTTCTCACAAAGTAAATGCCATGGATACATTGAGATTTAGCTAGCTAAGCCAAGATCTTGTTATAACAAGTAATAAATATATTTTAGGAAGACAATGCAGGAAAATTTGTGATACGGAAATCATTTGCAGATTAGCACTATACAATATATCTAAAAATATGACATTACAAAAAATAGTACTGCACTAATTTGTTCTGTGACACACAAAGATTCGCAAGCGAGTCTCACTGCACCATGGCTAAACATTTAATTTCCCCTTGGGGCCTTAACACTCTACTTGTAATATATATATATATATATATATATATATATATATATATATATATATATATACTTAGGCAGTAACCGTTTTTACAAGCATCTTTCATTTAATACGGCCAAGAAGGAAAATTTTATTATTCTTTTTGTTTAGTTATTTTCTACGATTCTGACATTTTTTTCGTTTTGCCGGATTTAATTGATGTAAAAAGTTCCATAATTACTATCTTAAGCGCTTTCAATCACTTATTTGGCCATTTTTAAGAGTGTTTTTTTCTCCGCTGTTATTTTATCCTCATGTTTTAACGGTAACGTAGTAATTTATCCTGTATTGTTTTTGAAAAAAGAGCGTTTATTCCAAGCTCTCACTTATATATATATATGTGTATATATATATATATATATATATATATATATATATATATATATATATATATATGCACAAACTATGTACCTAGTGCTTTAGTTGCTCATCGTAATAGATCTGACAACAATTTCGACTGTATTCGAATTTCATTTTAATTAAAAGAGAACATAATTTAATTTATGAATGATAAAACGTAAAGAATAGAAATTTCGGCTCGGTTTTACATTTAACGCCAAAAATATTCTCATGGAAGAACATTAACTGGCAATGCTTTTAATAATGTCGCCATTACAAATATATAATATCCCATCGATAAAATCATTATTACTTTGACGAAGTCCTTTCGCAGCATGAAACACGTAATGTAAGCTTTTTTTGTTTGCTTTTCGTTTTTTGATTTTTACATTCTGTTACTGACTACAAGTCTGATATGTAGATCTTTATAACATATCTTTCATATTCATGTAATAATTTAAAGCATCTGAAAATTAGGTATTGTCTGTCACTGTTATGTTTGAAATTCAGCTAATGACTGTATATTGAAATTTCTTCTCAGTACCTTAAAAGTTATTGCTAAATACATTTCCAAATCATTTAACAATCGGCAATATTGTTCTGGAAAAGTTTTGGATAATCAAGTGTTTAAGTAATGCCATCCAATAAACAAATAGAATTGCATATTCTTCTTTGGATTTTATCAAGAATCTCTAAATATATAGCCGCAACACCAGATCAGTTGTGCTAGCAATATTCAAAGTTATTTAAAGCAATTATGACTGGTAGACTTATAAATAGGCAAGATAGATTCTGGAGAAAAATGTCTAGCACGATATAGTGAACCAACTTTTTTAGTTGCAGATTTAGAAATTGATTCAGTATATTTTTCCATGTCAGCTGAATACGTTAGTACGAGAAAGCGCAATGAATCACTCTCCTGCTCATGGAGAGAAAAGGGAGCTTTAAGAGCAAATTTATTAACGAGCCACCCCTTGTCTTCATTTAACAACAAATTGTAAGTCATTTTTTAGATCATCTGCAATTTGACTTTATCAAAAAGATCATACATACTATTAAGACAGGAGTAAGATAAATGTATCATCAGTATAGATAAGAAAAACTGAATCATTTCAAAAACCCGCCCAGAAATGGCATAACATTTCAACTTAAGAAGAAGACCCGTCAAATTCCTTCGAGATATCCAAAGCAGCAAACCGAACTTCACCACTCTTATTTAAAGCTTGATATACACTTTCAGCAATAATCGTTAACACATCAGCAATTTACCTTGAAAAGCGAAAGCCATATCGCTTATCTGAAAGAAAACCCTGCGAATGCGAGTTGCCTAAGCAATTCACTGTTAATTAGAGCCTCTAGTAGTTTGCCAAAAAAGGTAGCATGCTAATAGGTTCTTAAAGATTGGAATTACAGAAGAGGATTTCTAACAACCAGAAAAGCAAGAAACAGCATGATATTTATTATACTTTTTACAGAGAACATGAGGCAGTTCAGGAGCGGGTTTCTTAAGCACAGTTGCAGAGATACAATCAAGTCTACACGCTTTGTGTGGATCCAATTTAGATGATACCATGGACAGAGTTATATGCAGATCCCATAATAGAGACTCTGTTCTAAGTTAGAAGTCATGCAAAGATATTCCAGATGAGTCAAAGGTAGAATTAAAAGAGAATTTACAAGCAAAATATTTGCTTTATCAGTAAATGAAGATAACACCTTAAATTGAGGGAAGAGAAGAGGGATAGAACACACTATTACAGAACGGACAGTAGTCACGTGAACCAAACTTATTAGCGCCTCATTCTATCAGTAAACAAAAATTTAGCTTCTTTGAAGACCCGTTTACAATTATTTTGAGCAGTTAAAAAATAGACCTCAGTTGTGTTTGGAGTTATCACTCTAGAATTATCACACCCAGAAAAGGTTATTTTTATGATTTATAATGCCTAAATAGGCTGGTGTGAACCTAAAAGAAGATTTTGGTTTTACCCAAGATTTGCAAGAAGGTAGAAAAGCAACAATGTCGGCTTTAACCCAAGAAGAAACTTCTGTAGCACAATTCTGAATAGAAAGGTTAAGAATATCAATCTAGAGGGCGTTTCGAATAAATGCACAAAATGAATCCCAATCAGTACGCTGGTAACAGAAGAAAGTCTTGTGAATAGGAGTTTCTTTTCTAATAGATGTTAAATTAATAGATGCTACAACTATAGCAATATTATAGTGTGATCCAAATTGCTAAGAATCTACAAGAGCTATGACTGGACAAATCAAGTAAAGAAAAACTTTGAACAGATTCATTTAGGAAATGAGCAAGAAAATCCACTATTTGACTGAATACATTTTATTAATATTTTAATTCTTTAGCTGTCATCACGAATCAAAATAATAATTTGAGAGTGAAGGTAATCAAAGTGAACTTTCTCCAAAATATATCTTGTAACATCTTTTAACATGCGTTCATTCAAGTAGAAATAAATATTTTATTTGGTGCCATACAGGGCTGTAGCTGATGCTAAAAAAACACCGGGCACAGAGAAAATTGCTCGGATTTATTAGTTGACGATGTGATGACGTTATCAGTGTCATTCGTTTCCAGAAACTATGATTTTTGTGCATTTTTTCGGCTATTCCAATGGAAATTAGGCACAGAACGCGAACGAAAGCAGGAAATCGGGTTGGGACTTTCTGAGTATAACCAGTCTTTTCTCCCAAAATTAATAAATAAACAGATTTTTACTGCGTCCATTCGGATGTTTTCTTCGTTTTTCTTTCTTTCTTTCTTTCTTTCTTTCTTTCTTTCTTTCTTTCTTTCTTTCTTCGTGAATTGTTTAGTTTGATTTCTGACGAAGACATTTTTTCTTGCCCGGATTTTCACTATGATTGTACGGATCGGCCTGGACCAGTGCCCGCTGTGCCCGGTAGTCAGATACGGCCATGGTGCCATATAGTACGAATTTTATTTTTTTTAAATATGAGTAAAAGTAAGCATTCTGCTCTCAACATGCAAATTTAAAACCTTAAACTTAAAATAGTAAGCAAACACGCCATTTTGTTAATCATAAGTCTACATTGAAATAGTCGCAATCATTGAACACCGGTATTTACTGAAAATCTGGAAAATATGGGCCGCCAGAATACATTGAAAATCTTGGTATGTACTCTAAGATATTTAGTCAAAGTTCACTAACATACAGTAAAAAATCTCGACAGTTAGTAGATGATAATCAACAATATACATGGGAAATTTCCTGCTGAAATTTAATTAATATTATGCACCTACCAGTTGTATATTTTCCAATTCTATAAAAAATATCTTTGGGGCACACAATACGATTAAACATCCTGATTAAAATATATATTTTTGGCATCAGCCATAAGTTATATTTCTTTATTCATTTGTGAAAAATATTACCGTACGTCCGATACGGTAATATTTTTTCACAAATGAATGAAGAAATATAACTTATGGCTGATGCCAAAAATATATATTTTAATCAGGATGTTTAATCGTATTTTGTGCCCCCAAGATATTCTTAGCTTCGATATAAATTTTATTAAACACAGTATTGTTTTTTTCTATTATTTTCTACCATCATTCGAGGAACTTCATAATTTAATCCTCCCAGAACAGTTTTATGTTCCGCAACAAAGAAGAGTTCGTTAAGTTCTGCAGGATTTCAACTATTTTTTCTTTATGGGAATGTAAAAACGGAATAACTGCTAATCTAATGGGGAATATATTAAACGAAGAATTTTTAACCAAGCTCGGGCAGTTTTTCCTGGTCACCAGATAAACATGCCATCTAGCTTTGTACTAGTGGAAAATTTACGTCTTTTTTCTGTACCCGTTTTGTAGATTACTTTTTTCACTTGATCTAATTAGGAATAATACTTGTTCGAATCGCAACCTTTGATTCTAAGGATACAACACGTAGAAGAGGACTCGCTATAATACAGCATTATCTGATTTGAAAGAAGACTAGCTTTTGATATTTCACTGGTTGTTTTATTTTGCTTGCATTCCCTTTTGTCTTAAAATATCCAGAAATCAGCAAACATGTGAATAAATATTTTCCAGTCCTCGAGTGATTTTGTGTATTGTCTGGAATAACATCCTTATCGTCGTTATTTTTTTATTTTATTTTATTTATTTTTTTTTGTAGCGTTTCGGTCAACATTCGTAAAGAAAAACGTTGCGATAAAAACAAAAAAGATGTGGATATTTATCTGAACAATTTAGAGAATAATGACAGTGTATCATCTCATAATTTTGGAAAATAATTACCAATTCAATAATGAGGAAAGACGGCTTAGAAAATTTGATACGATACTTGAAAGAAAGAGGGGCAAAGGAAAACAACGCATAACTTACCTAGGGAACTTGAGTAAATGGATGGTGCAATAAGGTCTAGAAGAGATAACAAAATGACAAAAAATTATTAGGAGCTACAAAAAGAAGAAAGTAGTGGATAGCCATGACCGCTAATATCCTGAAGGAAAACTTTACATAAAAGACGTATTACCAATCCAATGAAAAATGACGATCAACTTGTCATCTTAAAAGAATTTAATCATCGCTTCATGTTTTTTGGTATTCATTTTCAGGTCTTTATAAACGTCTAGCCCTCGTAAACAAATTGTAGATTGTTTTTTTAATCATATCACCCCGAGCAAGGCGGTAACGCCACTGATGTGCAGGGGGCTACATAGAAGTGAAAAGATTGGAAAAGAGAAAGCCGGAAACCACATCCTAAACAGGGAACAAGGGATGAGCCTCTCCACCTGTTCAATAGACGTGGGTGGAGTGTGAACCGGGCGATAGTTTAGTCTATCTACTCCAATTGAAAAAAAAAGTGAGAAGATTGGAAAAGAGAAAACCGGAAACCGCATCCTAAACAGGAAACAAGCGATGAGCCTCTACACCTGTTCAATAGATGTGGGTGGAGTGTGAACCGGGCGATAGTTTAGTCTATCTACTCCAGATATCAAAATCGCATATTTACAACAATTTAAGTATCTGAGAAGTGATTTAACAGGAGAGGAAAACTGTGACACCGTAATCCGAAGACACATTAGGATAGCGAAAGCTAAACTAGAACGCTGCTGAGAATCGATCCCATCAGTAAATCAAATTTTTTTCTATAGAAGTGATCATCGAAAATAAAGAAACATTACTTGGTGATTAACTGGCATAGTCTTGTAATTTTATGCATAAGGAGCGGCATCTATGAACACAGAAGAAACCTTATAAATAATAGTTTAACAAATGTCCTGGTTATATATAGAAATAAATCTGGCCACAATTTCAACCTAAAAAAAATGCCATACTCATCACAAGAGAAAATAATTTACTCAAAATTAAAAATTCTCGAGAGTGCCGCCATCAAATATTATTAAAATATCAGTCTGCGCCTTGGTCTTTCTCCAATCTCACCTTTCCTAATAGAGGTCAGCATATACAACAAACATATTAAAAAATACAAAAAAGTTTTTTTTGTTTTAGTTTTTTTTATAATCATATCGCCCAAGCAAGGCATTTTACTGCCACTGTTTTTCAGGGGGTTACATAGGAGGAAAGTTATTAGAAAGAGTGACAGGCTATAGGAGGTGTCAGGAAGTGGGTAAGAGAAGGATAAGAATACTGATGAGAGTGGAGTGGACGGAGAAAGGAGCATGAGAGAGAGAGGATGCAGGTTAGTGAGATAGAAGATGACAATTGTCTTTAGATTTAAATTCTTGGAGATTATAGCTGTCAGGAAAGCAAGTAAATGGAAAGGAATTTTACAGGCGGGAAGTGCGAGAAAAAAGCTGAGGGAGTAGAATTTGCGTTTACATTTTATTAGTTTCACAGTAAACGGGTGGGACCTAGTCGCTAATCTTGTGGTTCGAGTAAATTTATATATAGGGGGCACCAGTGAGCTAAGTTCATCGAAGCAGAAGCCGTGAAAGTATTTGTAGATGAGACACAGGGAAGCCACATTACGCCGGTGAGAAAGTGACTGTGTTTGAGCTGCCAAGTCGGGATCTATCACATTACAAATTCTCCGTTGGATTTTATCTAGATGGATAGCAGGAGCACCCGACCAGATATGGCAGCAGTATTCAATGTTTTTGTTTTTTTTGTTTTTTTTATAAGCGTTTCACCCCGAGCAAGGCATGTCACTGCCACTACTGTGCAGGGGGCTACGTAGAGTGGAGACGGGCGGATGGTAGATTTATGTGTGCAGGATTGTTTCAGGCGGAAACAACTTCCTGGCCCTACACAGAGAACAGACTTTCTTAGCAGCGGATTTAGCTATGGATTCTATATAGTCAATTAAATCAAATTAAAAGGTTAATTAACATTTCTCGTCAAATATGTTTTTTAAATGTATAATAAATTCAGTTAATCTTATGAATAATTTATGAGCGTTTTTTTCCGGTAACCAACATTTTTTTGTTTATAGATACTTTATTTTAAATAAAATTAATTTCGCCCCTTTGCCATACCACAGGACGATACGCGTAGGCGAAAAAATATAGTTTTCCTCTTGTCTTTTTTATTTAATCATACTGTTCCTTTCTTCAGATTATAACTGATTATACTGTTGCATATATATGATTGTATTTTCTATTACTCACAACGTTATTTCTAGTAGATAGCAGTATGTAAGTAGATACCCAGTTTTTTGTGACTGTTTTTTTATTTCATTTTTTAACAATGTGAATTACGCTATCGCCCGACGCATTCAATCGACTAAATAGCTAAAAAGCACATAAGCTTGTAGTAGATGTTTTTTTGGTTGTTTTGTTTTTATGGCATATCAACCTCGGCGGGTCATTTACTGCCAACTAAATTTTTATTTATTTATTGCTGGTAATACCTTTTTCTTTCAACAATTTATTGTTGTTGTTTTTATATTAGTTTTGCGTTTAGGAATACATTTTTCTTTTCGAGTATCAAGATTCACTGGGATTTGTTTTTAAGTGAAGGGTCTCTAAGTCCAACCCTTGTTACTTAATCCATAACTGGAGGGAAGGGACGGATTAATACCTTTCCCAAGGGTACCAGTGCTTAAGTGAATGCAGGGTATTCAACTGGAATTCGAACTCGGCTCACCGATTTCTCTTTCCGAGCCGATATCCACTGCACCACAACGCACATCCGTCACTAAACGCTTACAGCACCTGATATTCCCAAGCGGTCACCCATCTAAGTACTGATCAGGCTCAACGTTGCTTAACTTCGGTGATCGAGCGAGAACCGGTGTATTCTCTTCAGTTTATGACCGAAATTCTGAAGTAATTTCTCATTTTCAGAATTAAAAAATAATTTTTTTATCAATCTAAATCTCACTGGTTGTTTAAATGTTTAAATTACATTAGCTATACCACCACAAAACTGATGAGGATATTGACCTTACACCTTTCCCACAACAGTTCCATCCAATCTCATTTAAACACTCATCGAGATCTTCCAAGACCTATCTGCGATATCCTCGTTGATAATACATACATAATAGCATCATTCACATGCAAAAGAAGATTAAAAATAATGGAGGCATTACTAATAAAAAAGAAAAATCTTACACTTAATAACATCAATTATGAACACGGTAACAATGTGCTGACTGTGTTCGGAATTTAACATGCACAAGACTTTATATGCATAAACTTTCCACATGTTTATTTACAAGTAAAACAAAATTAATTCTCGATAATGGCTAAAAGTATAGCCGAAAGCGCTCTAAAGTACAAAAGATTGGATAATTCTTTTATAATTTTAGTTCCGAAAAGAAAAGAATTATACGAACACATGAAAAATTATATAAAAAACTTAACTTAATGATAATACCTTGTCTGTCATTTTCAATAAAATATATATATATATATATATATATATATAGGCATAGGAAAATTTCTGACTAAAGAAATTTATAATAATATTCGTCCCGTAGGTTCCCAGCGTCCTCAGATGTATGGGTTAACAAAAAATGACAAAGATGTTCCACTTAGATGTATTTTATGTATGCTAGGCTCAGCCCAACATAGCCTCACTAAATGTCTTGCCAAAGTTCTTGATCGGGTTTTATCATTCTATTCGGAATATTGTGTGCCTGATTCGATTCAGTTCGCTGAGTATATGCGTAAATTGAAACCTAACTCTGATTTTGTATTTTGTGTCGTTTGATATATCATGTCTGTTTACAAATGTCTCGCTTAATGAAACAATTGATATTTGTGCTGCCTTTTTGTATCGTGACCCTATAAAGCCTCCGTCTTTTCCTGGGAGTGTAGATGGTGTAGATATGGGTAGTGCATTGGCACCTCTGATAGCTAACATTTTTGTTGGCTTTCATAAGAAACTGTTTTTAAAAAAAAAGAATAAAGCCTTCCGCTATGTTGATAACACGTTTACGTCGTTTTCTACAAGTAGTAAGGTGGAAGAGTTCTTTTCATACTTGAATAAATCTCCGGTCCTGGGTATGACGGTAAACTGCATCCGGCAGCAAGGCATCTGATTGGGAGGTTGTGAAGAGCATGGAACCACCTCTTAATTGCTGTTGTTCTCAGGTCCATTTTGAAGCGGAGTGGTAGCACCTGTTAGGGCCCCAGCTATGGGCAAATAGTTAACGCCCAAACTAAGATCAAAACATTATGAAAATATAAAAATACACCTTTATAAAAATATATACATAAGAATACTTTTATAGAAATATATATACATAAAAATAGACTTTTAGAGAAAAATATACATTTTTGAGGGAAAAATATTACCAACTATACTTTTTTGAAGGAAAAAATATTGCCATTTTTTGAAGAAAAAAATGATTACAAGCAATACATTTTTAATAAAAAACTAGAAGACAACATCGGTTTTCTAAAATAAAATAAAAAATGATTTTTTTTCATCAAAATCTGACTAAATCAACATTTTTAATTTAACCGAACATTAAGAAAATACCTTCAAATCCCACTTTTTTGGTATTAAATAACCCACAATTGTTGATGTGCCGTTAAACAAAACTCAAACTCAAAAACTTGAATAATCTCCACCCTTCGTTAAAATACACTATGGAAGTAGGAGGGAATAATCTATTACCTATCCTAGATATACTGGTAGAAAGAACAGTTTCGTGCTTTCTTGCTAGTGTTTATCGTAAACCTATTTTTTCTGGTCTTTACGATTTTGCTCCCAGAACCAAGAAAATTAACCTTCTTAGCAGTCTTATCCATCGGGCTCGGATGTTATGTTCTGAATGCAAACTCGATGCTGAGTTAAAGAAAATTAAGCAACTATTTTTTATGAATGGTTACCCCGAATGTGTTATTACACCTACAATTGAACGAAAATTGTTAAGTTAAATGAAGTTGAGATCTATGGGCCATTTAAATGTTCTGTATATGTTAGACTACCGTGAATTGGTCCCGTTAGTCAGACATAAGCTGATAAAATTATATTTCTATTAAACGGAGTTTTAGTTCCGTGATGGTCCGGAGCATTTTTTCAACTAAAAGGGCATTCCCTCTATGCCGTAAGAATGTTTTGCTTGCCCATCGACGAAATCTAGTTATATGTCAATACAAGTGTCGATGCGAGGTCGAATATGTGGACAAGACTATCATAGGTTGGAGGTTAGAATCGCCCAACATGTCCCGGGCCAGGTCCGTGACATCCGGGTATTCGCAGACTCATGCCTCCTCTATTGACGAGCATTTATTAAAATTTGTTGCTTGCATGACTAGTTATTCTCCTGAGTTTTTCTCTGTATTACACAAGAGAACAAACTCCACTTAGATATATAGGTATTTGTTATTATTAATATGCATTGACCTACCCTGTGCACACACAGAGAATTAAAGCAGAAATTGGCCCTGCTCGGAGATTTTAACTGGAGATTTTTTAACTCTCCTATCCCTTAATTAGTTTTCGTTTTAACTTCAGTCGTTGCTAAAAGTTTTTTCGTATTAGGTGCTTAGTCTTAATTTAGTGACGACTTTTTTCTCAAGAAGTGTCGGTCGAAAGGCACCTTAAATCTTAAACGTTGCGATACTTTGTATCCTATTTTATTAATAAAATATGATCCCTTTTTAAAAATGTATTATAGCATGACGTGGCAATGGCAGCTTGTTTAAACATATACACATATTATCCTACCTCTATAGCACGACTCGTAGTTTCATGCACTACGCAATCATCAGGTGCATATTATGAGCTGGCTGTTTCTAGATTTATGAGGCGCCAATTTTTCATTTATTAAATGTATAATTTAATTTGGTTCATGCAGAAATTTAAGAATGAAACTGGAAAGTAAAATCGTATGAATTATATATATATATATTTTTTTAATCATATCACCCCAAGCAAGGCAGTCCACTGCCACTATAGCGCAGGGGGTTACATAGCGCGATTGGGTATAGGAAATGTCAGAGGGAGGGTGATAGACGAGTTAGTAGGTACGTAGGGAGAGCGTTGGAGGGAATGGGTGCGAGTTAGTGTGTTAGGAGGTGTCTATTAACCTTGCACTTAAACTCCTGGAGGTTGTAGCCGTCGGGGAAGCAATCATACGGAAGGGAATTCCACAGGCGGGAAGTGCGAGAAAAGAAGCTGTTGAAGTAGAAATTGTGGTTACATTTCATCGGTTTCACTGTAAAGGGGTGGGACCTAGTTGCCAATCTAGTATCTCGTGCAAATTCACACCTAGGGGGCATCAGTTCATCAGAGCAGAAGCCGTGAAAATACTTATAGAAGAGGCACAGGGAAGCCACGTCACGCTGGTGAGAGAGTGACTGCAGGCGGTCAGTTAAGTCGGTATCGATCACATTACAGATTCTCCGCTGTATTTTGTCAAGAAGCCCGAGGAGAATAGCAGGGGCACCCGACCAGATGTGGCAGCAGTATTCAATACACGGGCGGACGGTAGATTTATATATGTGCATGACAGATTCAGGCGGAAAGAATTTCCGGGCCCTGCACAGAGAGCCGACTTCCATAGCAGCGGATTTAGCAATGGATTCGACGTAGTCATTCCACTTGAGGTCCGCTGAGAGTGTCAGGCCAAGCAGGCGTAGTGTTTTACTCTCTGGGAGGCAAGCCTGTTCCATGCTAATGGGGGAGGATGTGCGGTTGTCTGTGGTGGTTAATTGACAGCAGCTTCGTTTTGAAAGAATTGAATTTTACGAACCATTTCTTACCCCAACCTACCACGGATTGGAGGTCCTTTTCAAGCTCGGCAGCGAGGTTCGCCTTGTCACCAACACCAGATGTTTGATCGAGGAGAGAGTAAATCGTGGTGTCATGGGCGTACATACCTACTTGGGATGTTATGGCATCGGGGAGATCATTGATGTAGATTAGAAAGAGCGTAGGACCTAGGATAGAGCCTTGGGGGACGCCCGCGTTTGTAGGATAGTTCTGAGAGGCATGTCCATTTAATACCACCTTCAGAGTGCGGTTAGAGAGGAATGACTGGATTAGGTCCAACAAAAGTCCAGTTATGCCATAGCTTCGCAGTTTCCGTAGAAGGCCGGCATGCTATGCTCTGTCGAACGCTTTAGAGATGTCCAAGGCGACGGTTCGGGCTTCAGCATTCTTGTCGAGAGCCTGTTATATATACTCGGTGATGGTCGTTAGCATATCAGCAGTAGACCTTGTGAAACGGAAGCCATTTTGCTTGTCCGAGAGTAGCCTGTGGGCTGTGAGATGTTGAAGGACCTCGGCGTTAATAATGGCTTCGAACAATTTGCCAAAGATCGGAAGAAGGCTGATAGGGCGGTAATTTGCGGGGTCCGAGGGTTCACCAGTGTTCTTAAATATTAGAACCACAGTAGAAGACTTCCAACAGGCAGGAAAGCAGGTGGAGGATAGGTAGAGGTTGTAGAGCTTACACACACACACACACACACACACACACACACACACACACACACATATATATATATATAGATATAAGAAGTTTTTCTCTTTTGTTTAAGCTTCATCAGAAAATGCAATGTGAAGGAGAAAGGAAAATTCTGGTAGAGTTATTTTTGTGTTGTTTTTCATTGGTCAAGTAGATATCTTGTGTATCTATCAAACAGAATTCGTTTGTATAACACACGCATACATATTACCAACCGAATCCTGCATAGACCAACTAGAATTATGATATACATATAGAGTTTTGTTAAGTTTTTATATATTTTCACAATGCATAGTCCCAAATATCTACACTTAACATATTCTGATTTTTTTTCATATGAAAAGGTAATTAAAATATATAGCGACAAAAACTCTCTCAGAAAAGACTTTGTACTTTTTATTATTTCCTATTCTTCTCTTTTAGATAAATGGATTTAATTCTACAAATACCAATCTCAAAACCGCTGTTAACCAGTCGAATCAGAACTATGACCCCGGAGAGCCCTATAACCATGAAAGTTCTTATAACCGTGAAGTTCCCGTCAATGTTATTCTCTCTCTGCTGATGTTCTGTCGCTTTTATCTGATCGGTCGAATGGCCGCCGTTCACAGTAACTTCCTTATCGATTCGACACTTCACAGTTTCAGCGCTCTAAGCAAAGTGACCATCAATGTCCAGTTCGTTTTTAGAGCCCTAATGTCCACCCATCCCGTCTGGGTCTTGAGTTTAATAATGCTCACCATCTTTGTATTAGCATCTTGGGCGATGCACACATGTGAAAAATTTGCTACTAATAAGAATGACCAATCAACAACAGTTCAGTCTATGTGGGTAATTGCTGTAACTTTTCTCACCGTCGGCTATGGTGATCTTGTCCCGGTTAGTACCTGTGGCCGCATTATTTCCATAGTGACTGGTCTGTCAGGAGTTGGAATTGTGGCTTTGTGGGTAGCAGTTTTAGCAAAAAAACTTGAACAGACTCGGCCCGAGAAATATATATATTCCTTTATCAGACGTGTTCGATTGGAACAAAATCGTAAAAACGCAGCAGCTGATGTGATGAAGCAGGCTGTCAGGCTGTGGAAACTACGCAAAAATGGTTATCTGGAATCCGACCCTCTGATGATTTTACATCAGCGCAAATACCGTCGGGCCGTTCGTGTGATGAAGGAGGCGGCTGTGTTGGACACTCGGATTAAAGAGTCAGCTATCGGAATGGCTGAATTGGATATTTCTATTACAGAGCTGACTAATCAGAATAAAGAAAGCGTCTTTTTTCAGAAAAACATTCTAGAAAGAGTCGTTGTTATAGAGAAAGCTCTACATAAACTTTCTTCGCAGATGGACGTGTTGAACAAATCTATTTTAAATTTAAATCAAGCTCTAAACGAAAACACTTGATTCAAACTTATTCGTTTTTATCTTTTTTTATTCTTTTTATATTCATTATTTCTCATTTGTATTTATGTCATTTTTCTACTATATAAAATATCTTACTAATCTTTGATGAGTGTTGAGCAAGATCAAGGTAACTAAAATACAGCCGACAAAGAAAAAAAAAGAAAGTAACTGAGAGGACTAGGGAAAAAAGTAAAATAAAATAAAGACAAAGAATCCACCAGTCAAAGAAAATTTCTGCTAAAAAACAAAACCAACCCTTCAATTAGGCATGAAAAGTTTAAAATTAAGCAAAAATTAAGCAAAAACAAAAAAAAAAATGACTATCAGAAACGATTTATTCACGGATGTTAGAGCTTGACACTCCTTTCTCAAATGAAGCAGAAAAACTGATGTCGTTGTGAAACGGGTCAGATTTTAGTGAAGGTAGTGCGCAGTATTTTCTTTTAGACAACATATGACATCGCGTCAAATTTTAACTAATTTTTTTTAATATCAGCTGGCCATCTGTTTTGTTTTTTTTTCCTTTCATTGTCTTTTTTTCCCCTCTTTCCGGCTTTCATTTTCATATCTTTCTTCTATTTCTATTTCTTCAACTCTTCTATTTTTCCGTCTTCGATACTTTACTAGAAATTTAATTCATTTTTTACCATTTTCTTCCGCTCTATTTTTCACCTTTATTATTGCTACTCTTTATTCTTATCCTTCATTCTCATTCTTTTTCTTTCTTTCTTTCTTTCTTTCTTTCTTTCTTTCTTTCTTTCTTTTCTTATTTCTTGTACATTCTATACTCATATATTATCCTACATCCTGTATAGTGCGATCCCTGGAATTTATTTTTGGGGGTCGCCCTTTACGGTAAGTACAGACCTAACACTTAAAGTCAACTTTGCATGCATTTTAACCTCTCCAGAAAAGATCTTGCCGCATAGGTCGACTCTCATATATACGGTACGTTGCCAGTGAAACAAAACTGTGACCCCAAAAATGTTTTAGCTTGAAAACTTGACTTGTAAATCGCAATTTACGGTAATTCAACGTCTTGCATCACCGAATTCATATACAAATGTACATACGATACTGTTTTTTGAATTTTTTCCCCTTTCTTCTTATTTAATCATATAGAGCTTTTTTCAGAATTATTCATCCTCAACGCCCAATTATAAATAAGCTGTAATCCCTCAAATCTTCATGGAAAGTTCATGTGCATTATTCGCGAATGATGAGCTAATGGATTTGAAAGATTGTACAGTTGTGTCTACAACAAAGTTTTATTTTAATGTCAAACTGTAACACCAGAAACATCAAACATTTAATACAGGATAAAATTATTGGCTCTATTGCCTCAATGATCAGTTATGCAAATTTTTTTCTCGATTGTTGCCTTTAATTGTTTTTGTTTTTTTTTGTTCTTAAGTTTACTACACTCATTTGTCATTAATTTTTTCATGGCTATAGCTTGCAGTTTCGTTAAAGGATTTCTGTTTCCTTATTTTTTTTCTCTTTTTTTTCTTTTTTTTTTTTTTAATGGGGTTTAGGCCAGAACAACTGTGGAGTATGCGAACACCATAATTTTGTTGTCATCTAAGTATTTTGTAACAATTCGTGCCGTGTGTTTTGGGCCGCTGTCGTGTTGGAACGTCCAATGACGCCTCCCACATCAAAAAACAGCTTTCATGCACTTGTTTTATATCATGTTTAAAAATACCCAAATACTACTATTTATCCATGATAGACGGAAAGTTGGAAAATCATTTTTGACTTGCCATAATTTCTCAAAGACAAATCTTTTTTTCTGTTTTTGTTGGGGAACTTCCATGACCCTTTTAGCCGAGACTCATAGAACGCTAGGTAATATTTGCATTTAAATAAATAAATAAAAATACATTTTTACATAAAAATTAAACATTTATCTATAGAAATAGAAAATTAAGCAGCTGAAATGTGGTTCTGCAGAAGGATGCTGCGGATATCATGGACCGAGCATGTAAGTAAGTTTTGGAAAGGATGAAGACGAAAAGGAAATTAATACTGAACATCAGGAAGAGACAACTAAAGTTCCTGGGACATGCAATGAGGAAGGGGGGCTTAGAGAACCTGTTACTAACAGGCCAGATAGAGGGAAAAGAGACAGAGGAAAGCAGCGGATAACATATTTGAAGGACCTGATCAGGTGGATGACGGAACGTGGGTTGCGTGTGCAACAGGAGAAAGCGTGCTAAAAGCCACCAGGGACAGTGAGATGTGGAAAGCCATGATCGCCTACGTCCTGAAAGAACATGGCACATAAAAGAAAATGATCCATGATAACCTGTACTGTTACCATTTCTCATGGTTCAGAAGCAGTGAAACATTCCCAAAGCATAATGCTCTCACCACCGTGCTTAGTTTTAGGGAAGTTTTTTTTTCCGGTATAAGAGGTTCATTTGATTACCATCATACTTGATTTTACGTGACTAAATAAGTCTATCTTGGTCGCATTTGACTATTAAACAGAATTCCAATATTTACTCACATTTCTATATGGTTATAGTATAAGCTAATCCGCTTTTTAGGTGTTTAGCCGTAAGGAAGTTTTCTTTGGACAACTAGCTCGAAGTCCTGCTTGATAAAAACATCTAGTAACTGGCTTCATCGATACATTCAAACATGATCTCTGTACATCATTTGCAAAGTATTTTACCGTTAAACGAGGGTTCTTCGAGACATCGCTAACAATTTCATTTCTTTCAAAAATGAACAGTTTTCAGCCAGTTCTTACTTTATTCTCATTACAATGAGTCTCGTTGTAATTTCTGATAATGCTCCGAATTGTCGATCCCGAAGCATTAAAACTCTTCGAAAGTGCTGCATCTCCATCACCTTGTTTGTACTCACCAATTATCTTCATTCAAAGTTTCTAAGTTCATCAGTCTGCACCATGATTACAGAACGGATTCGTTAACGCGGTACGTGGCACTCACATATTGCCTTCATCGGAACTTTCTAGAATATTACAGAATCAGGTCTATAATTTTGAACTTCACTAATTATCATCTAAATCTAAACGTATTTATAAATGGAACTTTGTGTGTGTGTGTGTGTGTGTGTGTGTGTGTGTGTGTGTATCCGTTACCTATAGACTCCGAAATGGCTGAACCGATTTTCTTGAAAATTTACACAGTTGTACTATAGGCGTCTGCGAGTGTTCTTAGCTAGGTTTTGTGTCGAGGTACCCCCCGATAAATATCGAAAATCAATAATAAAAAAAATCGGGTTGTAGAAGGAGAGGTCCGATTTTAATCAAATTTGATACACTCATAGACAAAGGCATAAGAAACGATATTCAGAAGTTTCAAGGTTGCAGTTCTTAAAATAATGCAGAAAATTTGATATTGATACCAGGAAATCAAAATTTGACTTACATCCATTCATTTTTCTTTCAGTCTACGGTTTCGCTTTAACTGGAAACAACTATTGCTTTTTAGTCTTTCGTGCCAACGTCCAAAGAGTCTGAGCTCCAGGACCATGGATTAGTGTTAAAGCTTTCATTACGCCCGAGCAACGCCGGGCTATACTGCTAGTATTTATATATAACTTACCCTGGTTCAAAATTGAGCTCAATAAATATGAAAAATAAACAATTAAATGAAATCCCATATAAAACTATTTTTATCTACGTTCAAGTAGTTTTTTTATACTATTTCGTCACAGATTTTATGTAACTTCAATCTTTTTTAATTTTCATGTAATTTGTGTTGATATTCATTGAAAATTGTCTGGATGTTGTTGAATAGTGGAATGATGACAGTCACAGTCATACACTGATTTAATCCGACACTTCTGTATGGCTGGAGAACAGCGTATACGAGTGGTCGACAGATATCGGAATGTGAAAATAACATCCAAGTTGTGGTGAGTGTTGTGTAGGTTGACACAGAATTTTGGGTTTTACATTTAAAATGAATGAACACTTACCGCACTTTTTTTTAAGGTTAAATTTCTTGAATACAAATACAAACTTGCATCCTTCTTGTGAGACAATGTTCGTAACATTGAAACAGAGAACAAGATACCTGTCCTTCTTTATTTTATTTTATTTTATTTATTAAACTTTGCATAATGCTACAGTATAACGTAAAAAAGGGAGAGTTACATTTTAAGCAAAACAATTTTTTTTATTTCAATTGGGTATAAATAGGTACCTACACTCATTTTCGATAACTAACTTTTAAACTGAATTTTTAAAGATAAAAAAAACTTTTCTTGAAACTTTTTATTTTAGTTATAGTTGAAATCTAAATGATTAAATTTACTATCTGGCGATATAGCCAAACATAACTTCGTTGTTGATCTTGAGAAGGACCTCCACTCTGTGGTAGACCGGGGTAAAAAATGGCTTGTAAATTTTAATGCTTCTAAAACGAAGCTGCTATATGTCAGTCTCTTCTACTCCGCTCAGCATGGACCAAGCGAATCTCCCTGAAAGCAATACAATGCGCCTCCTCTGCCTCGCCCTCTCTCCCGACCTCAGGTGGAACCATTACATTGAATCAATAGGTAAATTCACTGCTCGGAAAGTTAGATCACTGAGTTGGGTCAGGAAATTTTTTCAGCTTGAGTTTATGTTGCACATATACAAATCAACCATCCGCCCGTGCATTGAGTACTTTTGTCATATCTAGTCGAGCAACCCTGCTATTCATATCAGGGTTCTTGACAGGCTCCAAAGAAGAATCTGTAATGTGATTGGTTCCGATCTGGCAGCTCGACTCCAGCCACTTTCTCACCGACGGGATATGGCTTTCCTCTTTCTCTTCTACAACTATTTTCATGGTTTCTGCTCCGACGGGCTTAGTTCACTGACACCCCCACCACAAGAATTTACTCGAGCAATCAGACTGGTAACAAGTTCCCACCCTGTTACAGTTGAATCTACCAAATACAGCCTACAATTCTACTCCTTCAGCTTCTTTTCTCGCACTTCCAGCCTGTGAAACTCCTTTCCGTATGATTGCTTCCCTGGCGGTTACGATTTTCCAATGCAATGTCAATTCTCATCTCTTATTCACTTGACTCTAGTCCTTCTCTCATTCTTTCCCAATCACCCCGTATATCTTGTTATTTTCCTTTCTCAGTCTACCCTCGCAGGTATGATATAAATAAGTTCACGAGGAAAAAAAGAGGAGTTCGTTAAAACGTATCCCGCCTTTGTGGAATTCCCTTCCATTTACTTGCTTCCCCAACAGCTATAATCTTCAAGAATTTAAATGTAAAGTCAATAGTCATCTCCTAACTCACTAACCTGCATCCTCTCTCTCATGCTCTTTTCTCCGTCCACTCCACTTTCATCAGTATTCTTATCCTTCTCTTACCCACTTCCTGATACCCCCTGTAATCTATCACTCTTTCTCATAACTTTCCTCCTATGTAACCCCCTGCAAAACAATGGCAATAAAATGCTTTGCTTGGGGCGATATGATTATAAAATATATAAAATACATAAAAGAAATTTATTCACCGGACATAATAACAAAGAAGACAACGACTTAAATAAGATAATTGACGAAATAGAATAAGCACAATTGGCAAGTATACCTCAGGTTTCATCAACAATCGAATTATCATAAATGAAATATTGCAATTACTTTATCTATTGTTAATTGTAATTAGGTTGAATATTAATTGCTTATTGAAGATGGGTCTAGCACAATTATAGGGGAAGTGATCTTAATTAAGTTATTAGTCGTTATTCTTAGGTTTTCTTTGAATTTATTTTTCGTCGCCGTAATGATCAGTATTGTACGTATGTTTATCAATTCCCTTAAGTCAACTGTTTTATTCCTAGAGGACTGTATTCCCTATAAAATTTAGTCAAGTCGATTCTGACATTAATAATTGATTTGAAAAAAAGTCAGTTCAAACAGTAATAATATTCAATAATATTTAATAGTCACTCTTATGTTTACAAAATAATTAAACCATTATTCGTTACTTATAAACAAAATAAATCAAAGAATTATTAAATATGTGAGTTGTTAGACCATTGAATATAATGGCTTTATTAGATTCAACCTTATTAGATTAGAAATTATATTTTTGTTTGTTTCATTATTAAAATGCCACCCACCAAAAAATAAAAAAAATAAAAAATAAAAATAAAAATAAAAAAATAAAAATAAAAAAATAAAAATAAAAATATAAAAATAAAAAAATAAAAATAAAAAAATAAAAATAAAAAAAAAATAAATAAAAATAAAAAATAAAAATAAAAAAATAAAAAAATAAAAATAAAAATAAAAAAATAAAAATAAAAAAATAAAAATAAAAAAATAAAAATAAAAAAATAAAAATAAAAAAATAAAAATAAAAGCTGACATTGAGACAGTATTGATTCATGATTTACAAACATTGGAGGTGAATCATTCGATAATAAAGATCCACCTTGAAACTTTCAAAATGTCCGTGAAATAGCATTTGGCTGCGATACATTTATAAAAATTAAAAAAAAAAAACAGCATAGTATGATGTTAAAAAAATTCCAGATTTGATTAAAACAGTTTTATCGTAGAAATGCTTATGTTATCATTAAGAGGAAGTTTATGGTAAACGTAATATTGCAAATTATTGCAAAAATCAAATAATTGTCTGATTTTAATTAAACTTTCGGGACTTATTTACAAATAAATGAAGTTATTTTTTAAAGTATTTTTTTTAGAAAATCTTAGTATATATATATATATATATATATATATATACTAAGATTTTCTAAAAAAAATACTTTAAAAAATAACTTCAGTTATATATATATATATATATATATATATATATATAATACATTTGTTACCTCCCTCCAATTAACGTCATGAAATTTCTAGAAATTCATTACCGTACACAAACTTTGTTTTATTATTTAAATGCAGGACTCCTTAGCTAATGTAAATCATCTACTTTTTATTAAGAAAGCATATTTGCATCCGAAAATCTGCTCTGAATAGTAAAATAAAAAATGTTTTAATACTACGGCATTTTTAATTTAGATAATCTTTTGATTGCTTTTATAAATAATATATATTGATGATATCATATTCTGAAGAAAATATTTTGTTCAAAGAATAATGAATTTTTGCAAGAATTGTGTTCATTTTTTTTTTTAAATTATAATGATTTATAAAATTTCAAACATCTTTTACATTTATTTCACTCAAAGTGTGTATTCGGTTATTAAATCAAGTACAGACTATATTTACTAATCGAAAATTGAAAAGCTTAATACAAATCATTTCGCATTAAGATTTTTAAAATAATTTTAAGATTTATTTTTTACATAAAATTTCCTTCTTTTTTAAGTATGGAATCTCATCTCTGCTGTAACCAGGTATTGAACTCACAAACTCTTTGGGTCAATTCACTATAAAGTTGTGAATATGGCAATACAGATGAGGACAATAGTCTGAATAAGGTAAATAATGTAAATACTACCTGATCTCAGATTATAGACAAATACATCAACTATCCTTGTATCATCTTGAAATTGCTAAACAAGAATAAAATGTATATTTTCACAGAGTAGAATGTTTTCCCAATATGCTGATGCGTCTTGAAAGTGTTTATTTTTGTAGTTATTGCTAGCATTTTTATGGAGATTTACAAACTCTACGTTTCGTCCAATTTCGAAAGCCAATCGATGAAATATGAAGACTTAAAAGAAAGATGTTCTTGCAAACGCTGAGTAAACTGGAAACTGGATTTTTGTATACATAAAAGATATTTAATAAAAACGCAATAGTGTTTTGTTTTTTTGTTTTTGTTTTTTGCATAAGTATTTATTAATTTAATCTTTAAATTATTTCTTTAAATAGTGAGAGTATTTTGCATGTCAAATAATAAAATTTCTAATTTTTCAAAAAATATTCATGGAAAATTTATTTTACTAAGCTATGCACCCTAGTAAAATCAACTGTACTTTGTACCTTCTTACCTGTTTGTACCTTCTTACCTGTTTGTACTTCTCCCCAGAATTTGGTTTCGATCATGAAACTACTGTTCTCCAAGAATTTAGTAATATTAAGGTTTTGATATTTATTATGGCCTTAATCTATTTTTCTCCTGTGAGCCTTTATAACAGACTCACTTAGGAATTCGTGCTACTAGGTTGGCATCTAGGTCCCACCCTTTTACAATCAAATGTAACTGCCACTTCTACTATAGCAGCTTCTTTTCTTGCATTTCCCACCTGTGGAACTCCCTTCCGTATACTTACTTCCCTGATAGCTACAATCTACAAAAGTTTAAATGCAATGTCAATTACCATCTTCTATCTCCTTGATTCCCATATTTCTCTTATTCTTTCTTCGGCATCCTCTGAATCTTGTATTTTTTTCCTTCCTTTTCTCTCACTTTAAACCCCTGCGCACTAGTGAATGTATTGTCTTGTTTTGGGTAAAACGATCATAAAAATATTTTATAATATATGTATCTTTCGAGTATGAGATTGTTTAACAGACCTTTTCGAATCTCAGTAGCATCTGCATTAATTCCTGATCACTATTTTTCTTATAATGTCTTTTTTCTATCAGTAACGGTTGCGTAAATTTATGAACTCTAAAACTCTATTTCTTTCTATTTTTTTTTTTGTTGTTTTTTTTTATAGTACCATCATTTACGGTACATTTCTACTAAAACAATAACTAGCAATTAACTTAAATTTACTTATTTAAAAGAAATGTTATAAAACGAGTTATATTTGTATGGATAACATTGAATAAATAATTAAAAAAGGTCACAGAACAAAATAATAAAGAGCAACAATACAAAAACACAACCAAAAAATGTAGTTGTATAAACAAAGCTAAAAATTCGTTACAGAGAAATGACATATAGGAAAATATACTATATAAATCGAATATAACAACAAAGAAAAAAAAAACAAAAAGATTTACATCCGAGCAGAATTTAAGGAAATATATGTAAACCATTCGCTATCATTCAAATCCGAAAGTTATCAGAATGACATATCAAAATATATATCGGAATAAAAATTAAAACCGAAAACCCCGTCAGTAAAATCTCTGTGTCGCGTCCTTTCAGGACATGAAAATTTGTGTAGCGTTATGATCGCCTATCTTGCGTGGCTTTTAGTAGCTTTTCTCCCTTTGCTGAGGTCCCTGTCCCTCGTTTGGCCATCCATTAAAACAGGCCCGCCAGCTAAGTGGATCGCTGTCTTCCCCTAAATATACCCTGTGAGAGTTCATTTTTCTAAGCTTTTTTCTTCATTATATGTTTAATCACTTTCATCTGTCTTTTGATTTTGCTCACAAGTTTTCTTTATGTTACCACGTTCTTTAAAAAAAACTCTTATTGCTTATTCGAGAACACTATGTAATAAAAGAAAAAGAAGATAAAGACGATTAGAGGAAGAAATTGCAATCTCTGCACAGAGTAACTACAAATTATAAAATTTAAGAACGTGAAAAATCCAATAAATAAAATTACTTTGAACAGTCAGTACCATGACGCGTTCCTTTTGAAAAGCATGAAAAGAATGATAGATCTTGGTGTAGAAATAGAAATCACAATAGCCAATACTCAACTGTAGTTGAAGTTCAGTCCTAATGACAGCCTAATTGGTAGGCAGTTTATATAACAGTCTGGAAAATTCCATTCTGCTATCCAGGCAAGTCTATGATTGGCTGATGATTCCAGATTGGATATTTTGCTCAATAAATATCAGCACAATATCTACCCTATCCCTTATAAAGAAAGGGACATGTATTGAGCTACAACCCTGTTTCAACGTAATGCCCGCCTTATAGAAAGATACAGCCGTACGGCCCGTAGTCTGCTTCCTCTTCGAAAAGGGGACATAGTATCAATACAACGTCCAACCAATCACAGATATTAATCCATCTCTTCCCTCCAGTTATGGGTTAAATACTTTGGAACACTATTAAAAACAGTTACCCATTTTTTATTACAATTAAAATAAACAGGAAACAGCTGTAAATGAAACATGTTATATATCAGTTTAGTCACATTTATCTATGATCCATGTCTTGATATTTATTTATTTTAATCTGCATCTTTTAATTTATAAGAGATTTGACAGTTACGAGTTAATATCCAGTTCAAAATCTTGGTGAGGATTAAAATCTTAAGTTTCCAAAGCAGGCTGCACCTCAACACAATCTTCCTGCTCTGCTCAAGTTAGTACAGTACATATACTGTTAACATATGGAACACAAAAGTGGTATAAATACCAATGCAATCAGTTTTTGTCTATGCTTCTGAGATGAGGTAGTATTTACATAATTTACATTGTTCGGACTGTTGCTCTCATTTTTATTGCCATGTTTACGACGTTTCGGCCGTTGTATGTTCCGGCCTTCTTCAGGTGCTAGGAATATTGAACCGAACCCTTTATTTCGATCACCCCAGTGATGAGGACAACAGTCCAAACAATGTCATGCAATCATGTTCATGGCTATTTCAGAACTCTATTAATAGAATAGTGTATAATAAAAATAATAATAATAATAATGATAACAAATAATAAAAGAAATTGCAATGTCTGCATTGAGAAGAAACTACAAATTATAGAATTTTAGAACGTGAAAAATGAAATAAAATTACTGACACATTCTTTTTGAAAAAAAAAGAAGGTGAAATAAACCATCAATCTCGAGAATGCTATTCAACAATAAGCTCCCTTTTTGAAAATTCCTAAGAGTAAATCAACGCAGTAAATGGATAAACAAAACAAATGTAATTTAAGTGCTTTAAAATCCACTTTCAAAAGCATTTAAAGAAGAGCGGTCTTACATATTTAAAATCAGGAATATTTAAATTTTAGCGTTATTCTGTCAGTAATGTTTATCTTAATTCCTGACTTGTTCAATTTTTTCTTTTTTTCTTTTTAATGAACAATATATATACTGATTGCCGGAAATACAAATTTCTTATTAAAAACTGCCAAATTTGATGCTGAATTTTCATATTCCTTACTGAGAGAAAAATTTTTTAATGACACAGTAAATGTGACTAAATTTAAGCGAGGTTAGCGTTAGGTTTCCATAGAAAGATAATGTTCAGAGATTAAGAAAACAAAAAGGAGAAAACGTATCTATGGCGACAGTTCAAAAATAAGTTGGCATTAAGAGAGATGTGAGGTTTTTTTTGTTTTTTTTTTCTTAAATTATTATTTACATAATTCCTATCACCAGAATTTGCTGTACTACAATAAAATTTGATTGGCTGGTTGGTTTTATACGTAGACACTCCTGTCGATTTTGAATTTTGTATGGAGCACCAAATGAGAAGCAAACTTTTTAGATAACTGAACTCATCTTATTTTTTAACGTGTTGATTTTGCTGTCATAAAGTTTCGGCCAATTCATTCTCCAGTTTTGCTTTGTTTTTTTTTTTAGGTCTATAATCCATGTGAAAGAACTTTTGCAAAATGACTGTTTGGATTATATACCGCAAGACAGTTGTAGAACAGATTGATCGAAACGTTGTCACAGTTATAACACGATATATTCTTTCTATAATATTATGGCTTGCAGAAACAGATAGTAAGTAATCGATAAGTTAAAAAGTTCACGTATTTGTCGTAGCATATCTCTTCAGTCTTCACCGATGATATTTCATCTAAATTTACATCCCGCTCGATTCAGTTTCTTCGATTACTGCCTTTACCACCGTTTCATCCGTATTAGTTTGTGGTGCACTATTGTTTATACCCGTGTATATATTTTCTTCTCCGCCGTCACATTGCCTGTCCTCGGGTGGATGTATTTGCTTCAATTTCTGTCTCACTAAAACGAAAAGCGAAAAAAGAAAATCGGTTCACTGAACTGCCACAATTGTACCCAGTTTGTTTTATACGTAAATGATCCGTATTAAAGTAGACATTCTTTTTTGCTTTTTTCAAAATTTTACTCTATTTTGCTTGTTACTTTAACCCTACTCAACGAAGTGAAAACTTGATGTACAGTCTTATCATTATCAAAGCATTGTTCCTGAGAGGAGTTCTGTTCAGAGTGCCTCACACTTGTGGTGTGCAGCTGAAAAGTAAATCATAGTAAAGATCATTAGACACCCATTCTGCCATGTCAGTCGGTCAGTTGAGTGCCATACGTCATACACGATTTAGGCGATCATGTCTCTTTCGAGACATGACTGACTGGGCAGAAGATTATTCCGCAGTAGGTTGCTATTGCTTTCTGCGGTAGACTGGTTGCCAGTCAAGGCTACAGAACCGAAAATGTCCTGTTATTTAACCCATAACTGGAGGGAATAACGGAATTAATACTTTTCCCAAGGGTATTTGTGCATAAGTGAATGTAAGGAATTCAACTTGAATTCGAACTCAGTTCCCCGATTTCTCGTTCAGTGTCAATATCTACTGCACCACAGCGTACAACCTTTGACATGTCACAAGAGTCAAAAAAGACCAAAAATTGAGTATTGCTGTCATATCAAGGGTGGAGCTGTTCAATCTTTACTTTCCAGCAGTGAGAGTGTTCAAAATCGTTTACGAGGTTTTGTAAAGGAAACTTTCTTCACATTTCAGCTTAATTCCCATGAATGCAATGTCACATGCCTATCACTACTCTACTGCTATCTCTGTTTCAGATGTTCAGGTGAGTGCCGTTGTTTAGTTCAACATTTACAACGAGGACACGACATGCCACTTCCACGGTGTCAAATCTCTTTCATTTCCACACCGTATTTCAAATGTAAGGAAAAAGTTCCGTTCATTCAACTTTTTCCCTAAAAACTGCTACTTAGTGAACTCCTCCGAGAATGGTTCTCTGAATGCTACAATCCTAATCTCTTCAAGTCTAGGGTTAATTCTTATCTATCCTCCTGATCTTCATAAGCTTCACTTCCCCTGTACTCTCTCTTAAACTCGCATCACATTATATCGATTTTAATAGTGACGCATTACCTTGAATGGCTTTTGAGTATTGTATTGGAAAAAGTTTTAGTATTAAAAAAAAAATTAAAAATTAATGTTTTAGGATAACTATCTCCATTGTGGCGCAGTGGATATCGGCTCGGAACGAGAAATCAGGGAACCGAGTTCAAATTCTAGTTGAATTCATTGCATTCACATACACGCAAATAGCCTTGGGAAAGGTATTTATCCGTCTCTTCCCTCCAGTTATGGGTTAAATAATAAAACAGATTGGGTTCTATAGCCTTGGTCGGCAACCAGTCTACCGCAGAAAGCAATGGCAACCTACTGCGGGATAATCTTCTGCCCAGTCAGTCATGTCTCTTTCGAGACATGATCGCCCAAGCGTGTATCACGTATGACACTTAACTGACTGATCTCCATGTATTGAACATGAAACGATACAGAAAAAAAAAAACAAGGCATTGGAGGGTACTGTCTCATTCTAATAAATATAGTATGCCAGGACGGAAATTTTAACAATGGTAATGGCAAAATAGACCGTTTCCTGACAAAGAAACTTTTGATATTCATTGACTTAGCAGCTAGTGCTACTCTCGGTTTTTTTTTTTGTTTTTTTTTTGTTTTTTAATCATTTCACCCCAAGCAAGGCATTCCACTGCCACTATTGCGCATGGGGCTACATAGGAGAAGGTAAAGAGAAGGAGTGGTTAGACATAGGGAATGACAGGAGGAAAGAGACAGATGAGTAAGGATAGCGAGGATGAGGGTTGGGCAGATGGGAAGAGTGCTTGATAGAATGGGAGCAGGTTCGTGTGTTAGGAGGTGTCTATTGACCTTACATTTAAACTCCTGGAGATTGTAGCCGTCGGGGAAGCAATCGTTTGGAAGAGAATTCCACAGTCGGGAAGTGCGAGGAAAGAAACTGTTGGAGTAGAAGTTACGGCTGCATTTTATCGGTTTCACTGTAAAAGGGTGGGATCTAGTTGCTAATCTAGTATCTCATGGAAATTCGTATTTAGGGGGCACCAGTGATCTAAGTTCATCGGAGCAGAAGCCGTGAAAGTATTTCTAGAAGAGACACAGGGAAGCCACGTCTCGCCGGTGGGAGAGAGACTGCAGGCGGTCTGCCAAGTCGGTATCTATCACATTACAGACCTTCCTCTGAACCTTATCGAGAAGCCCAAGGAGAACAGCAGGGGCACCCGACCAGATATGGCAGCAGTATTCAATGCACGGGCGGATGGTAGATTTATAAATGTGCAGGATAGATTTAGACGGAAAAAACTTCCGGGCCCTACACAGAGAACCGACTTTCATAGCAGCGGATTTAGCAATGGATTCGATATAGTCATTCCATTTGAGGTCCGCTGAAAGTGTGAGACCAAGGAGGCGTAGTGTTTTACTCTCTGGGAGGCAAGCCTGGTCCATGCTAATGGGAGGTAGGTGAGATTGTCGATGATGGTTAATTGAGAGTAGCTTCGTTTTAGAAGCATTAAAATTTACTAGCCATTTCTTACCCCAGTCCAATATGGATTGGAGGTCTTTTTCAATCTGGGCTGCGAGGTTAGCTTTGACGCCTACACCAGATTTTTGTTGGAGGCGAGAGTAAACTGTGGTGTCATCGGCGTACAAACCTATTTGGGTTCTTATGGAATCAGGGAGATCATTAATATATATCAGGAAGAGTGTAGGACCTAAGATGGAGCCTTGGGGGACACCTGCGTTTGAATGGTAGTTCTGAGAGGCATGTTCGTTTAATACCACTTTCATCGCGCGGTTAGAGAGGAATGACTGGATTAGTTCAAACAAATGTCCAGTTATACCATAGCTCCGCAGTTTACATAGAAGGCCAGCATGCCAAAATCTGTCGAACGCCTTAGATATATCATATATTAAATGTAGAAACTCTTTCTATTGAAACAGTTTTTCAGAAAAAAGTTCAGTAATTGTTATTGTTCTTGCCAGTATTGATGGGGTTTTCTTCTTAACGTTTTTTTAAGTAGCGTTGAACGTCTACATCTTGATGATGTCATTTTTTTTCTTCCTGAGTTACATGTGCTTGAGTTGTTGCTATTGTTAAAAATCCACAAGTGATATGGTTTCTATTATTTAGTACATTTTTTGTTGTTTGTGATTCTGTAGTGCAAAGCTACAAGATTCGAAGAAAGATGATCTTCACTAAAACAGACAGGCTTCATTTACTCGAAGTCATTTTGACTATTGATCTAAAAAAGCGGTTGTATATATCTAACAGTTTAGATATTTTTGAACGGGTTGAGCACCATCCATGGCATCTACATTAAAGTTTCGATTTGACGAGACTATTTAAGAATATGACTCAAGTTTTTTTTTTTTTTGTTTTTTTTTACCCCAAATGTTTTGATTTTGTAGCAACTTGTGGTATTGGGCGAAATTTCCCCTAGCGTAGCGTATTCGATGATCAATTTTATTAAATCTCTTATACTAAATGCTATAACTGATGCATATACCGAAGTATTTGGAGTGTTTAGTATTTATTAAGTCTATTTTGTTTAAATTCTTTAAATGTAAGTGATTTTCAATATTTTTTTCTCAGTCTGTTTTCTTTTCCTGTTTTTGATATTTCTATAATTGTATTGATTTTCTTAAATAAATGTTTGCCTTCAAGTGGATTTTTTAACTTGTTAGAAAAGTTTCTTGCATTAGGGGCTAAATTTCTTTATTTTCTCTTTCGATATGTATCTGCCATTTCCTTTCCTAAATGAATGACCTCCAATCCACACCCACCCGACACTGTCCAGCCAGTGCGTCATATATAGGGTAGTTAGGACTAAATTTAATGTGTGTGTGTGCGTGTGCGTCATATATAGAGTAGTTAGGACTAAATTTAATCACTCCGCTTGATTTGTTTTTTGCCAAAAAACAAATGTAAACCTTGTCCGTCGAAATGGATCATCATTTTCACTTTATTGGCCTCTCCAATCCTGGTGTGTGTGTGTGTGTGTGTGTGTGTGTGTGTGTGTGTGTGTGTGTGTGTGTGTGTGTGTGTGTGTGTGCTTGTTACTACTGGTCCAAATTCTCTACTAAACCAGTAAGTGACCTTCTGACTTTTACTAAATTAAAACTTAGTAAATCTAACTACAATTTTTTAATTGGAGTAGATAGACCCTACTATCGCCCGGTACACATTTCTCCCACTTTTATTGAACAGGAGTAGAGGCTCGTCCTTTATTCCATGTTTAGGAAGAGGTTCCCAGTTCTCTCTTTCTCTCCTCAGACCTCAACATTGGTGCTTCTGCAAGTTTTCTGTGATGTGTACGGTCGGTGGCAATGTCTCCTTATCGTGAGGGTATCGGGTTGGCAGTTTTCTGGTTGCTGCTTCCGACTGGTACTTGGGAGCCCTAACTTTTGTGCAGCGTTGACAGCGGCTCCTCTGAGCAACAGTTGCATAATATCAGCTTTCTTGCAGTGCCATGACGCGCATGGATAGGTATCCCTGAAAGCACTTCCGGTGGGCAACCCCGAGGCCACACTATGCTGCAGCCTGCTCCAGCTCCCTTCCTACACATGTCGCAGTCAATGACCGTCTTCTACGTCTACTTGAGGTCTCTCCTCACTAATAACACAAAAATGAACTTGCATCACAAGAAACAAAGTTAAACCAGTCAAGCCAAAATCACCTAAAACACTCAACATTTCCTTCACAAACATCCATGGCGTGCGTACCACCTTCTGCAGCGTGGAATCTTTCCTCCGCGATAAATCCCTTGACGTCCTAGTACTTTGAGAAACCAATCTTAATCCCTCAGTCTTCTCCTCTGACTTCTAGGTTACTGGCTACCTTCTCCTCTTAAGGAAGAGCTCCATTGTCCATATGCATGGTCTGGGGGTTTACGTCAGTGAACACCTCCCTCTCGCTAAGATGATTTCTCTTGAATCCCCTGACCACTCATACATGTCTCCGTCTTTCATTTCTAAAATCAGTTAGCTATCTTTTCTTTCTGTACCGTTCCCCTTTCTCTGCCAACTGCTTCCAGCTAGACAGTATACCTGACACCCGTTCGTTAACATATTTGCGTTGAGTGATTTTAATACCCACCGTGCTAAATGGTTGAAAAACTCTGATCCTGCTAGAATCCATGCAATTACTCAATCTCTTACGCAAGTGATGAATTTCCCCACGCGCTTCCCTAGTACACCTCTCTGCTAGATCTCTGCTTTACCTCTATCCCTGACTCCTGCCATCCTTGCAGCTTTGCCCTCTTGGAAACTCCGATCATGCTGTCATTTTTATTAATATCTTTCTCCACTCCCACTCCACCTAGGAACTTCCTACCAACAGAATTTCTTACTGCTACCAAAGAGCAAACTGGAATTCGTTCCGCGATTTTCTATGTGACGTCCCTTAGGAAAAGGTGTTTAGTCTCCCCTTAGAGGACTACGCCTCTGAGGTATCCTACTAGGTGAAAGCTGTCATCGATGCTTATATTCCGGCCAGGAAATTCCGTCCTAAGCCTCATTCGTCTCCCTCGTTCTCTCCTGCCTCTTCGGTCGCATGTCCTACAGAAATCACTTCTTCCGACTATATCGGAGTCACGCGTCTGACGATAATAGGCGCCTATTTGCCTCCGCTTGTAATGAGTGTAAGAGGATCTTAAATGACACTAAACTGTTGTTTGCTGAGAGAATGGAGCAGCGTATAGCAGCCAGCATATTTGGCTCCAAAGAATACTGGCGACTCTGCAAATGTGTGTTGAGCAACAACAAACCCTCCATCCCTCCTTTAATCAACAAATTTGAGGTCCTCACAGCCACAGCAGATAAAGCCGGGTGCTTTGCTCGCAGATTCTCCTCCAGCTCTACATTTTATTCTTCTAGACTATCTACACTCGACTTCTCTACTAGAACTGAGGCTCAACTGATAGATGTTTACATAACTTCCTCTCTCTGGACTCTAACATTTTCAAAGATTGACACCCATAAGGCAAACAGAGGCGACAGAATCTCGGTCATTGTCTTCAAGAAATGTACCTCTGAATACTACTTTGTCATCTCCAAACTCTATAATTACTGCCTTTTTTTTTTTTTTATAAGCGTTTCACCCCGAGCAAGGCATGTCACTGCCACTACTGCGCAGGGGGCTACATAGAGTGGAGAAAGGATGATTAAATATAGGAAATGTCAGAGGGTGGGTGATAGGCGGATAAGGATATCGAGAATGGTTAAATATAGGAAATGTCAGAGGGTGGGTGATAGGCGGGTAAGGATACCGAGAATGAGGGTTGGGTAAATAAGTGTTCTGAGAATAATTGGGAGTTAGGATGATAGGAGGTGTCTATTGACCCTACATTTAAACACCTGGAGATTGTAGCTGTCGGGAAAGCAGACTTGTGGAAGGGAGTTCCACAGGCGGGAAGCGCGAGAAAAGAAGCTGTTGGAGTAGAATTTACGGTTACATCTTATCTGTTTAACTGTAAAAGGGTGAGACCTAGTTGCTAATCTAGTATCTCGTGTAAATTCGTGCTTAGGCGGCACCAGTGCTCTAAGTTCATCGAAGCAGAAGCCATGTCCTGTTTGCTGAAAGTCCTGTTCTGCGGTACCTGTATTTAAAAACGCTGGAGAACCGTCAGATCCCTCTAATTATCGCCCTATCAGTCTCCTATCGATTTTCTGCAAAGTGTTCGATTTAATAGTTCAACACCGCCCATAAACTATTTTCCGACAGACAGTATTGCTTCTACTTCACCAAATCTACTGCAGATATTATACTACCACCACCGAGTAAACATACCAGGCTCTCAATAAGAACGGCAAAGCTCGAGCTGTTGCCCTGGATATCTCCAAAGCATTCGACAGGGTCTGGCACATTGGTCTTCTGTGCAATCTACAGGGCTATGGTATCACTGGACGCTTGCTTGATTTGATCCAATCGTTCCTATCAAATCGCATAATGAAAGTTTTCTTGAACAGGCAGTCCTCCAGATCTTATCACAAGAACGCGGGTGTCCCCCATCCTAGGTCAGACACTCTTTCTGATCTTCACCAAAGATCTCCCTGATATGATCAAATTCCTAGTAAGCATTTACACTGACGACACCACCATTTACTCTCGCCTCAGTAAGAAATCTACCAAGTTAGACAAAGATAACCTCGCTGCTGATCTTGAGAAGAACCTCCAAACTGTGGTGGACTGAGGTAAGAAATGACTCGTAAACTTTAATGCTTCCAAAACGAAGCTGCTATCCGTCAATCACCATAGACAGTCCCTGTTTCCTCCCCTATCAGCATGGATCAAGCTAGTCTCCCCGAAAGTAATACACTGCGCCTCCTCGGCTTCACCTCACAGCTGACTTCAAGTGGAACGACTACATTGAATCAATAGCTAAAACTTCTAGGAAAGTTGGGTCTCTGTGTAGGGCCAGAAAGTTTTTCTCACCTGAATCTATCTTACACATATACAAATCAACCATCCGCCCATGAATTGAATACTGTTGTCATATCTGGTCGGGCGCCCCTGCTATTCATCTCGGTGTTCTCGACAGGGTCCAGAAGAGAATCTGCAACGTAATCGATCTTGACCTGGCTGCTCGACTTCATCCACTTTCTCATCGACGCAGTGTGGCTTCCCACTGTCTATTCTACAAATATTTTCATGGCTTCTGCTCAAACCAGCTTAGCTCCTTGGTGTCCACCTCGCTACAAGAATTTACTCATGTAAGCAGACTGGCAACACGTTCCCACCTTTTTACAGTAAAAGAAACAAATGCAGCCGTTACTTCTACTCCAACAGCTTCTTTTCTAGCACTTCTCGCCTATGGAACTCCCTTCCTTGATAGGTACAATCTGCAAGAGTTTAAATGCAACGTCAACTGCATCTGTTACCTCATCCTTCTCTTACCCTTTCCCAACAACCCCTGTATCTTGTTCTTCTCTTTCACTCTACTCTCACGCAACTCTCTTCACACCAGTATTCCCATCCTTCTCTTACTCGTTCTCTGACACTCTTTGTAACCGGTTCCTCTTTCTCTTAGCTCTCCTCCTATGTAACCTTTCACTCTCCTCTTATATAGCCCTACCGCGCACCAGTGGCAGTAATGCCTTGCTTAGAGTGAGACGTTTAAATTAAACTATTCTGAATTTTTATGGTGGATTCATTGTAGGTGCCATCGCTACTATCATTCCAATTCTATTTCATAGTTTCTATTTAGAAAAAGGTTACTTTAAATCCTACTTATTGGAACACTTGGTAAGGAATCTTGACCCTTTTTTTTCAAGATCATTCTTATGACAGTTATGAATACCGATGTCATAGGCTCGTAATGATCAGTACATTGGCCTCGAGGAGATAAAACAAGAAATCTGCTTTCTACGGGTAAATTCGTCTCAAGGGTAGTAGGGAATGCTTAAATGATCAATGTCTATCTCTTCCTAGCTATAGTTAATTTAATTTCTCTCTCTCTCTCTCTCTCTCTCTCTCTCTCTCTCTCTCTCTCTCTCTCTCTCTCTGAATTTTATTTTCATTTTGTAACATTTTGGATCAGTTACAATGTTTTCGGCTAGTGAAAATATATCGACCATCCTTGTGCATGGTTTTAAACGCCATCAATGTTCATTCAAATGTTCACGTATCGTCATCAAACATTTAGATAAAAAGAAAACAAATTGAGAGAAAACTCACCTCTATAGAAAACAAAAGATATGATGATAATCAACAAAAGTAAAAGCAAAATAAATACTACAAGAACTGCTGTATAGTTTTTTTCCTTTTCTTTTTCCTGGTATCTGAAATGAAACAAAGAATATATATAAGTGTACACTGAAACCAACACCTAATGCAAATAGTCTATTTCATGCTTAAACACGATCTTCATGTTGTTTATTGTGTATGTGTCGACTATTTATATATGCTGGTTTATAGTGTATCATGGCTAGCAAGGTTTATTGCATTATTCTAACGATTATTGAATTTGAATAAGCGGTAACGGTTGTTTCAAGATTTCTAGAGGGTACTGAGTAGAAATAATCGAGAATCCAAATGCGTTTATTAACAGCTATTTTATAGCGTTGTTAGTTAACTTTTTACTCATTTTCTATTACTGATTATTTATTTCATGCTGACTATTATTATTATTATTATTATTATTATTATTATTATTATTATTATTTACTTCTGTTTACGTATGCATTTGTGGTTATGTTCACTTACACGCTTTACGTGGTTATATTCACTTTAGGAAAGATGTAAATCCACCTCTCTTCCAGCTATTTGTTAATAAGAAAAGCTTGTATCAGTAAACCGTTACCTCCAAAAATATATTCTTACTTTATATAACCTGCAAAAATTTGATAATCCGTAAAAAAACAAATCAGTTAAAAACAATTATATACATAGACTGATTGTGTTTAAACAGTTTACCGGGTTGTTATTTTTATTATCCATGTAGGAATAATTTATTGGTGACAAAACCTTGAAAATTAAGAGAGGATTATTTCATTTTTTTTCATCTAAAATACCTGACTCTTATACAACAAAAAATGAAAGGTTTACTTTCCTCATATTCTTTTGCCAATGCTAATAACGATGATTGTGCATGACATCTGAGTTTAACCTTTGTTGCATTCGAACGTATTTTATTTCCCCTCCAAAAAGTGGACATTATTTTCAAAACAACATATTTACGTTGCATTTCATATTAGCTACTTTTAAGTTGTCCTAAGTATTAAAAAAAATCAATGAAAATTTCAAATATTTACTTTATTATTATCTCACATTCATTATATATATATATACAAATTATCGTAGAATGCACATAATTCGTACGATTCCAACTGATTTATTTATGATGACGTATTGATTTATCAATGATACCAAATTTCATATTATTAGTCAGCTAACGCAAACTCTAAAAATATTGTTTTGATTAAAATTTACAATTACAGAACGTTTGCAAAGTCTATAAGGATAATCTTTTTAATAAATGCTTAAAACAATGTCAAATTTTTCAAAAGCATTTTATTCAGATATTAATAGGTTTTGTACGATGAAAGTGTTTGTTGCATTCTTCTAATATGTGCCACAGAACATAAAAGGTTATGGAGAACCATGATCACCTCTGCCGTGTGGCTCTGAGCAGTTTTACTCCTTTCTCTAAGGCTCCAGCTCCCCTTCTGTGATTATCAACACAAGCTCATCTTTCTCTCTTGCCCTCAGTATGCCCTGTGAGGGTTAAGTTTTCCAAGCTGTCCTTCCTCATGTGTCCAAAGAATTTCAACTGTTTCTTTTTCAAATTCTGAGCGTAAGCTTCTTTCTGCTGACATTTTCTTTAAAACTTCCTTGATAGTTACTCACCCCTTCCATGGCATTTCCATTATGTCTCTGTAGAACCACATTTCTGGTATCTCTTCGTCCATAGAGAAATTGTCCAGCATTTACTGTCATATAAAAAGATGGATATCACATAGCAAATCAACAATATTTTCTAAGGATTTTCTTTTGGCGTTTCACAGCACTTTCTTTAGCTTTTGAGATGCCTCTTTTGCTAGTCCAATGCATGTTTGAATCTCGGTGTCACATTTTCCATTGTCTGTTAAAATGCTTCCCATATATTTAAACTTCTCCATTTGCTTCATGTTTTTATGTCCAGTTCGTAATTCGTGTTTTGAAATTTTTCTCTTCTAATAACCATACTTTCTGTCTTCTTGCAGTTGATACTCTTTTTTTTTTTATAATTGTCTTCTGCTACCCTGTCTAGGATGTGATGTATTTTTCTTTCCGAATCGACCATCAACACAGTGTCATTTGCTTATCTTATACTGTTAAGATTACGTCCCCCGACGATAAATCCTGATAAGGTCTCCAGTTCACTTAGAATAGTGTCGTTATAGTGAGTGCATAAATCTGGAGAGAAGACACCTTGTCACACACAACTTTTTATTTTTATAACTCAGTCAGTCAGTTAAGTGCCATACGTGATACACGCTTGGGCGACTGGGCAGAAGATTGTCCCGCAGTAGGTTGCCATTGCTTTCTGCAGTAGACTGGTTGCCGACCAAGGCTATAGAACCCAATCTGTCCTGTTATTTAACCCATAACTGGAAGAAATAGACGGCTTAATACCTTTCCCAAGGGTATTTGCGCGGAAGTGAAGGCAATGAATTCAGCTGGAATTCGAACTCGGCTCCCCGATTTCTCGTTTCGAGCCGATATCCAATGCACCACAACGCACATTTTATAACTACTTAATTTATTTTCTATCTGTTTGCAGGCGGTTTTATTCCAGTATGAGGTTTGGGTTGTTCTTGTATCTTTCCTGAATATATTGAGTTTTCCTAGCAGTTCAAATAGATCCTTGCACCGTACCTTGTCAAATGCTTTTGCGTAATCTATAAAACACATGTACACATACTTCTGCTCTTTTTTTTTCTTTTTTTCTTTTTCTCTCGTGTCTTGTGCTGGTGTCCTTGACCAAAGCAACATTGTTCTTTTTTAAATCTTTCTTAAACGTTGCCTACAAGTTCGTCTTAAAAGTCAACATGTCATTCTGAAAATAATATTGTATTTGTTTCGAAATTTCAAAGGATAATTGAAAAACAAAAAATATTTATTCCCCTTTGAAAAAGAACTTCATAAATATACTTCATGTACATTCTATGTTTACATTGGCTTTAGACGTACTCACACGCTGTATTTTGATATAGAATTAACGATACTGTTTAAAAGTGACATGTAATTGTCTAATGGAAATACAATGCTAAACATTTTCAAAATGATTTCATGCCATTTAGTCTCATCTCAAATGATGAATAGTAATTATTGCAACATCATATTTTTAACTAAATCCCTTTAAATTATGGCAGGAGTTCTTTGGAATAATTCTTCGATAGCAAAATATAACCATGTGTAACATTAACATATCAGTTTTATCGAACATTTGACTCTTTGAGTCGAAACTTTGAAAGCGGTCAATGAAATTTCAATGAACATTTAATGAATAAATATTCCGATATTGCAATTCGAAAAAAATAAATAACTTACGTGACTATCTCTGAATACTGAGAAATGCATTCAGAACAGTGTTTTTTGTTCGGACATATTGTTTTGAAAGAAGGCTTTTGGAAATTATCATTCAACGAGAGGTGTTTACTCTTTGACCAACGACCGACCTATTGTAAGAAATAGAAACACAAGAAACGATTACTGTTACAGTGGTCATTTTTTTAAACTAGTGTGATAGTTACTAAAAATAAATAAATTAGATAAACCTTTTTGCATCAAACCGTGTAATGACAGTTGTCATGAACCGTCAGTTTTCGATTTTTTTGCATGAATGAGGGCGTCCTTCAGGACTATTCTTGACCATACTTTGTTCCTGATTTTTATCCATGACCTTCCCGATGTCATCAGATCCCGATTCGGTATCTATGCTGATGATACAAGCTATTTAGGTACCTCCACTAAATCGTTAAAAAACTATAGTATGAATAAAAAAGGCAAAAAACTTTAAAAAAAAAACGAACTTATTCCACCAAAATGCTTATATTATTATTAAGAGGAAAGATCAAAGTAATCTTTAATTATTTTTTTAAATTTTTAATCCCTTCTAACATGCTCGAAATTTTGGCAGAAAATTTTGTTTTGATTTGAGTTAGCGGGTAACGAAATCATTACGACTGTTTACAATGGAAAACTTATACATCACTCACTTTTTTTCGGTGACAAACACATTAATTAGGAAAATCTTGCAAAAATCAAATAATTGTCGGATTTTAATAAAACTTTCAGTACTCATTTACAAATGAATGGAATTATTTTTTAACGTATTACTTTTTAAAAATCTTAATGAAAATAGATAAAAATCGAGTTTTTTTACACCTCCACGTAAATCCCTGAAATTTTAATAAATTTTACGTTGTTGCCGTAAATAATTTTATTAGTTAAACGCAACACTCATTGGGGAATATAAATCATATATTTTTTTTTAATTTTGCCTCTGTATCCGAAAATCTGCTTCGAAGAGTAAAATAAAAAATGCAATAATATATTATATAATTTGATAAGCTTTTAATTGCTTGAATAAATAATAAAAATTAAGAACATTAACGCCTAAAGAAAAAAGATTTTTTCTATTATTGATGAAATTTTAAAAGAGTTGTTTTCTTTTTGTTTTAAATTATAAAAATTTATAAAATTTCAAAAATATTTTTAAAATACTTTAAAGATTTGTTACGGTTAGATTTTTAAATTAATAATTGAAGATTATATTGCCTCTCAAAAATTGAAAATTTTAATACAAATCGTTTGGCATTCATATTTTTAAAATAATTGTGTGTGTGTGTGTGTGTGTGTGTGTGTGTGTGTGTGTGTGTGTGTGTGTGTGTGTGTGTGTGTGTGTGTGTGTGAAGTATCGTTGTATGGTAATTTCTATGTGTAAATTAAAAAATCAGATTTTTCTTCCTTACTGGAAAAAAATTTGTACAATTTTGTCACTTGTGAACGCCATACACGTTTATCTTATTTCTAACCAACAACCTGTCAACACCTTTGATATACGGCGGACAGGTCAAAAAGTTCAAATTTCTGATTAAGAAATAGTTTTATTCTAAATTTTACGCTATAAATAAGTAATATTTGTGTAAATCAGATTAATTTAGCTAATTTTCAAAAAAATAATATGTCACAGATGTATATTTTAATTTTGCAAGATTTTTAAAAACGAGAACTAACTTTTGTTTACAAATGTGTCGATCGATCAAAAATGGTGACAAAATTCAAAAATTGAAAAAAAATCTCAAACTTTTATATTCCAATCAATACGATTTCTGTTTGAAACAAACCAGAGTATTTTGCTTACTGGAAATAGTAAATTTAATCATTTAGCTTTCAATTAAAACTAAAATAAAAGTTTCAAGTAAACTTTTTCATTTTTAAAAATTCAGTTTAAAAGTTAGATATAAAAAATAACTAGCGATACCTACTATAACTCCCTTCCGTATACTTACTTACTCGATAACTACAATCACCAAAAGTTTAAATGCAACGTCAATTGCCATCTCTTATGTCCTTGACTCCCATCCTTCCCCGACAACCACTGTATCTTGTTCTTCTATATTTCCACTCTACTCTCACGCAGCTCTCTTCACACCATTGTTTCCATCCTTCTCTTACGTATTCTACGACACCCCCTAATGACCTGTTCCTCTTTTTCTTCACTCTTCTATTACATCTGCGCACGAGTGGCAATAATGATTTGCTTGGGATAAAACAATTATAAAAAATTACTTGTCCTAATTGTAAATTTGATAGGTTAGATAGAATTAAATTGGCATCTGATTATTATAGTCACTTTCAAGTTTTTGTTACCTGGAGCAAGAAATGGCTTGTTGATTATAATGCCGCGAAAATGCAAGTTGCACCGAATATTGCTGCCACATCTGGTCTACTTCTGCTACATATCTGAAGATTCTTGACAAAATCATCAACGCTATCGATCCTGATCTGGCGTTTCGACTTTAGTCACTTTCTCACCACTGTAACCTTCCTTCTAATTTTCCTATAAATATTTTGGCTTCATAAGTTTCATAATGTCACTGCCGGAATTTCTAGCAATCGTGAGTTCTATGCTAATAGCATTTTCTATCTTCTATCTTGTTTTCCTGTCAACTTCTACTTTGTGCCGTGTCTCTCCCAAACATTGTTCCGCCATTCACTTGCTCAAGCCCATCAAGAATGTCTCGCACCACTTTCATCTGTCTCTTTCCTTTTATCCGTCCTGTGAGTATTAGATTCTCCAAGCCCTCCTTTCTCATTACGTGTCCCAAAAACCTCAGCTGTCTCTTCCTGATGTATGTTTCCTTTTCGTTTGCATTTTCTCCAAAACCTTGTCGTTGCTGACATGTTTGGTCCATGGTATCCTCAACATAAATAAAATACAATGTCAACTTTCTCCTTGAATAATGCTATTTTAAATTTTATTGTCTCTTCTGCTTCTTTCACTCAGCAACCCGCGCATCCTAGTGGTTTTTATTCCTCTACTTGAGATGAAATGAATTTAAGAAAAAGCAAATAAATCAGACTGAAATATCTTAAACAGCTAGCCTCGATCCCGAGTTTCCAAAACGAGGCCTGCCTCTGCCTCTCTCTCTCTCTCTCTCTCTCTCTATATATATATATATATATATATATATATATATATATATATATTAATACAGGTTTGATTGAATAATATAGACAAGTTCTTATTATTGCGATTTCTTGTCTTCTTTCCATGACAACACTATCAAGCTAATCAGATCATACGAACGGATCTTACACAAAATAAATAGACAGAACTTGTCTATATTATTCAATGAAATCTGTATTAATGAAAAAATGCTGCAAAATACACACACAATATATATATATATATATATATATATATATATATATATATATATATATATGATCAGACGTTAACCTAAATCTGCTTATGAAGTTAAGACGAAAAAAGAAAACCAACAACAGACTCTTACACTCCCTTCACCTAAACCACAGTGCCCATCTCGTCTATTTTCATTTTACAACTAGCATTCTAATGAGAACGTAACATCGCTTTGTGATTTCCCGTTGCAAAAATATCTACCGTTTCTCTGTATTGGCCAGAGAATTACTTTATGTTCGCCACATTAAAATCGTCAAAAAGTACTCTCTAATAATTAAACTCATATAGTTCAATGTTGAAATAACGATTACAGTTGAATTTAACAATTAAAAAAATAAAATTAAATAAAATGATATTTATAATTTTGTCGCTTGAATATCACCGAAAATATTATTTCAGATGTGGTGAGATGAAAGCAAACAGATCTGCTTGTGTATTGTTTATAAAATGACTAATCCCCATAGGGATGTGTGTTGTGGAACGAGAAATCGGATTCTATAGGCTTGGCTGGCAACCAGTCTACTGAATAAAGCGATCGCAACCTACTACGGGATAATCTTCTGCCCAGTCAGTCATGTCTCTTTCGAGACATGATCGCCCAAGCGTGCATCACGTATGGAACTTAACTGACTGACTGAATATAATAGTTGGAATGATGATTAAGGCTTCTACAGGGCATAAAGTGGGGGATCGGTTTTCTATTGTTCTGAAGTAATAAACTGATCACCCACTAATTAATACGTAATAATATAATACATTTCTTCTCCCTCTAGCTATGAGTCAAATAACAGGACAGATTGGGTTCTATAGCCTTGGCTGGCAACCAGTCTACCGCAGAAAGCAATGGCAACCTACTACGGGATAATCTTCTGCCCAGTCAGTCATGTCTCGAAAGAGACATGATCACCCAAGCGTGCATCACGTATGGAACTTAACTGACTGACTGAATATAATAGTTGGGCTGATGATTAAGGCTTCTACAGAGCATAAAGTGGGGGATCGGCTTTCTATTGTTCTGAAGTAATAAACTGATCCCCCGCTAATTAATACGTAATAATATAATATATTTCTTCTCCCTCTAGCTATGAGTCAAATAACAGGACAGATTGGGTTCTATGGCCTTGGTCGGCAACCAGTCTACCGCAGAAAGCAATGGAAACCTACTGCGGGATAATCTTCTGCCCAGTCAGTCATGTCTCTTTCGAGACATGATCGCCCAAGCGTGCATCACGTATGGAACTTAACTGACTGAATTCCCATAATTGTCGAATTGGTGACTCAATATCGAGGTAAACGAATAATTCAGATTTAAACTAGTTCAAAAAAATGTTTGTTTTTTTTCTATATGGGCATGAAGTGAAAATAAACAATACAGTAACAATTATTAACAATATAGCACGTGAAAAGGTTTGGGTTTATAATATTACTTTCTTGAATACATCAGAGAAATCCCAGATTTTACAAGTACCATTTCGCTCATTATTTCTCCTCCTCGTGCCAATTCCAATAAGCAGCACCTGTACTTTAAAATTCATAAGATAATTAAAAGTAACAATCATCTTCAAACAACATTAAACAAGTAACTTACCCCTCCCTAGAGACTAAAATATTATTATTAAAACATGACATTTTCACTAATATGATCCTAAGAAAAATTCAAACACTTAGCAATGTATATTATTAGTGGACATAAGATTATCATAAGATATAGAGATAGCACTATTCTAATGGCAGACACAGGAGGAAAGCTGATAGAATCTAAACTTATTTATAAATGGAACTTTGTCTGTGTGTCTGTGTGTGTGTCCGTTACCTATGGACTCCGAAACAGCTGAACCTATTTTCTTGAAAATTTACACAGTTGTACGATAAGCGTCTGCGAGTATTCTTAGCTAGGTTTTGTGTCGAGGTACCCCCGATAAATATCGAAAATCGATAATAACAAAAATCGTGTTATAGAAGAAGTGGTCCGATTTTAATCAAATTTGATACACTCATAGACAAAGGCATAAGAAACGATATTCAGAAGTTTCAAGGTTGCAGTACTTCCAATAGTGCAGAAAATTTGATACTGATACCAGGAAATCCAAATTTGACTTACATCCATTCATTTTTCTTTCAGTCTACGGTTTCGCTTTAACTGGAAACTATTATTGCTCTTTAGTCTTTCGTGCCAAAGTCCAAAGAGTCTGAGCTCCAGGACCGTAGATTAGTTTTAAAGCTTTCATTACACCCGAGCAACACCGGGCTAAACTGCTAGTTCTTAGATAAGACAGTAAAGGAAATCATGAAGAAAAGACTATTAACTGTAAAAAAACAAAATGCATGGTTATCAACAAAATAGACATTTTCAGATGTTAGTCATGCATTGAAGATGTCAAATCAAGCATATCGATATCTGAGAAGTATAATAACAGATGACGGAGTATGTAACACAAAAAACCGAAGGCGCACAGAAATGGGGAGAGATAACTTTTTTTTTTAATCGTATCACTCCGAGTAAGGCGGTAACGTCACTAATGTGCAGGGGGCTACATGAGAGATTAAAAAAATAGATAGGAAGAAAGTAAAGAGAAAGACGAACTAGTTAAGGATGGGAATACAGGTGTGATGACAGTTGCAAAAATGGAGAGAAAGGAGAAGATATACAGGGTGGAGTAGAAAGAACTGGAGCCAAGTGGATAAGAGATGGGTATTGACATTGCATTTAAATTCTTGGATGTTGTAGCCGTCAGAAAAGCAAGAATATGGAAGCGAGTTCCACAGGCGGGAAGTGTGAGAAAAAAAGCTGTAGGAGTAGAATTGTCGTCTGCATTTGGTTGATCTAACTGTAAATGGGTGGGACCCAGTTGCCAGTCTGGTTGCAGGAGTAAACATCTGTTGCAGGGGCACTAGTGACTTAAGTTCGTCGGAGCAGAAGCTATGAAAGTATTCATAGAACAGACAGAGGGACGCCATATCCCGTCGGTGGGAAACACTGAGATGAACAGCGGGTCTGGTTGCAGGAGTAAACACCTGTTGCAGGGGCACAAGTGACTTAAGTTCGTCGGAGCAGAAGCTATGAAAGTATTTATAGAACAGACAGAGGGACGCCATATCCCGTCGGTGGAAAACACTGAGATGAACAGCGGGTGCATATATGATAGCAGTATTCCATGCACGGACGGATGGTTGATTTGTATATATGCAGGATGGATTCAGGCGGAAAAAACATCCTGACCCGACACAGTGACCCAACCTTCCTAGCAGTGGATTCCAAAAATTAAGTATTAATAGATAGGGAAAATGTGTTAGAAACAAAGAAAATAGTATGACCATTTTCTTCACAGATGAAGAGACTTGAAGCAACAGAGATTTTGTTCTACCGGTGAACAATGCTCAGAATATCATAGACAGAACATGTGAGTATTGAGGAAGTTTAAAGGAAAATAAAATCTACAACGAATCTTATACTTCCAATAAGAAAGAAACATTTGAAAACACTTACAGTAGGTATTTATGACAAAAAAAAACAAGAGGAAACAATTCATAAATAAAAAAACAAGGACAAAGAAGGATGGTAAAAGGTTAAATGCTTGATCAAGAAAAGACAGGAAACTGCGAAGACCTTTAATCCCTCGCTTTCCGAAGAGACGTGGCAAATAAAAAAATGAAGTGATTACCTTGTCGTAAGTACCATCCTCACGCACTTCATAAATATTATAACTTAACGTGCCGTCTTGGTTGTCATCGAAAACTTGGAAGGTGGTGCCATCTGTCTTATTCAACTTAACCTTCTTTATATTTTCTATCACTTTCGCGGTTTTTTGAAACAGTTTTGGACACACAATGCCATTCTTGCACATCTGCGATATGGACATGTTAAGTCCTAGAGCCGCTGCATTAATAGCATCAATGACCATTGGTATCCACACGCTTTTTAGACCTGCGTCATCAAGTGTATAATTCTGAGGACATTTTTTGCCAGAACTTTTATCTAAACCCATTTCCATATAGCAATTCTTTTCAATAAAATTTTGCAGCCATATACTGATACCGTTTTGTTTTAAAATTGTATGAGTCATGTATCGATTGAATTCTTTGTTTTCCTGAATTCCTAAGCCTAAAGTAAAAGAACCATGGATTTTTGTCATTTTTTCTGTAAGCTGAACTTTGTTTGCCCACGATTCTGAACCGATAAAAGTGAATTCTTTTTCCCTCATAGACTGGACAAAAGTGTTCAAAAATCTCTGTATCTGATTTGATCTCAGATAAAGAATGATTACTTTCGCTTCGGGTCGTTGTCTAATAGATGCTAACATTTTATCAATGTCTGAATTGTCATCATATGGAAGTGAACGAATCACGCAAATGCCGGACAGTTTGGACTGATCAAAAAATTTGTCTTTGAAAGAAATACCATAAAGCTCATTAGCATATATGATTGATATATATTTCCAACTAAATGCGATTAGTATATCAATCATTGATTTTACTTGTTGATCATCTGACGTGCAAACACGCATAAAGTTTGGGTAAGCATTCCTGTTGCTAAGCGAGTTGCTGGTAGAGCCATAACTTATTTGCACGGTATGTTGAGCAGTCATGATTTTAGACACTGCCTCGCTCACGCGAGAAGAAAGCGCTCCGATGTACACAATCGCTTTATTTAAAATGTTGGTGCAATTGAAATCTTTACCACAGATTGCTGAGTCTTTGTTTCGTAGAGCAAAGAGTTTTCTCAATATGACTAATTCACTATCACAAGAGTCTAGAATCAAAATTCCTATTTTCTTTCCTGGAAAAATATATTTGTAAGTAACTCTTTTGTTCAGTTTTTGAACAGCAAAGAGCATAGCCTCCGCGAGAGCAACTCCAGAAACCATTCTTAAATTACCACAAGAATACGCATTTGATTTATCTTTATCGTGAATCGGGACAATACCTATGAACATTATGTCTCCTTCTCTGTAAATATAATCTGGAGTTTTCTGATGTCTCTTGCAATTAAACTTTTTCTGACATGTAACTTTTTCAACCGTAAATTCATTGTATTTCATATCGTACCCAGGGAGAGTAAACGTATCAAGTGTTAATCCACTAGATGTGTAATTTCCAGCCTGTAAAAAACAAAAAATATTTTAAATATAATGTTATAAAAAATATTGCAATAAAGCGGTGGCACTGTTGTGGCTGTCTTTAGACTTATTCCTTCGTAATTAAGTCACCTACTTAATTGACCTAGAATTTGTTAAATGACACTATTAGTAACTGAAGTGAATAGTATTGTCTTTTTTGTTTTAAATCGGAAGGTAACCAATCGAACAAGGGTCAAATGTGCTATTATATAAAAATTGTGTGTATGTGCAACAGTCTCTCTTTTACACAGGTTTCATTGAAATAATTTTATTCTTTTCGGAACTCAAATTATATAAGTATTGTCCAAATCTTTTGTACATTCGAGCGCTATACTTTTAGCCATTATCAAGATTTTTTTTTTACTTACAAATAAACACGTGGAAAGTTTATGCATATAGAGTCTTGTGTATGTTAAGTTCCGAATACAGAAAAAGAGAACAGAGTAACAATGTGCTTACTGTGATAATTTGAGTTCCGAAAAGAAAAACATTATACGAACACATGAAAAATTATATAGAAAACTTAATGATAATGCCATGTCAGTCATTTTAAATGAAAGCTATTATATAAAAGAACACTTCTGAGAAAGAAAAGAATCGGGGAGATCACCAGGCTGTACGCAGACTGTCCGTCAGTTGCTACATCGAACCACAGCGTCACATGCATTGCCACACCTTGGATTTGCTGTCGAACAAAGATAGCTTCTTTCATCAAAGAATGCCTATTGTTATCTTCGGGGCATCCAAATGAATATTTTCCCAACTTCATCCCTTTTTCAGCACATCTCGACCATGACAATTTCGACCAACACCGAAGAGTTATCTTAGAGAAATAAAAACAAAACAAATCCCAACTTGGGGTCGATTGCATGTTCAGCGAATCTGTCGTGGTCCCAGTATAATGCCTCCGGGCCGCCTTGTGTTCGCCGAACGTAAGGGGCCTTTAGACATTTAGCATTTAACTCCTGCCGAGAGTCAAGACTCTGAGTCAAAGTACATTTCAAAACAGGTTTATTGAAACTCGGACAAGAGTTAAATGCTAAATGTCTAAAGGCCCCTTACGTTCGGCGAACACAAGGCGGCCCGGAGGCATTATAGTAAAAAAACGGAGATAGATGTCCCGTAGAAATTCCAGTGAAAGAAAGACGTTTTCCCTCCTTACGGAAAGTTGTTTAACGGTCCTGGACCGTCAGAACTCGAGCGTCACGGTCAACTAGAGTAGTGTCTCTACACGGTCACCACCTTTTGCTCCCTCACCCCAACTATGGAAGAAAATTTGTCGATTCGCTCGAGGACCCACTCCTCAACCCGCTCTCGGACTTCCCGAAGGTCGTCCACAGCGGCCGCCGCTGTTGCCGCCCAAGCGAAGGCGGAAGCTGCTAGAACACGCGTGGCCTACATTGATGAGGAACTGAGGGTTAAAATGGAGCTAGAGAGGATAAAAGCTAGAAAGGAAGCGGCTGTAGCCGCAGCCGAAGCAGAAGTCTTAAGGGAAGCTGCCGAACAGGAAAGCGAACGGTCCAGCCATCACCGCATGAAACTTATCTCCGCTCCGGTCGACCCCAGCGCACGGGTCAGGGAGTATTTAGCCGACCAAGCGAAGCAACCAAAACAAGAGATGCCTGGACCCCTACCACTTCCCAATGAAGAGAGCGCTCAGGTAAGCCAGCTCGCCTCACATAGACTGGCTAATCTGGATAGACCCGCCCAAACGACACCCCCCGTCATAAGCTACCATTCTCCCAACTCACACATCGGGGGCAATGAACCACGCGACAACTGGTATCCCTCTCACACTAGGGACATCCTCCAGCCTCAACAAACCACGGAATTCATGAGGTATCTAACCCGGCGGGAACTTCACATAATCACATTATAACTATTTATTAAATATATCCAATTCTTAATAAACTGACTCTGTGTTGTTACTTCTAGTAAAGCATTCCTAAAAAAACTCTTGAATTATAGTTGTCGAGTTGAAACATAATTATCCTTAACACGGCACCCCAGAGAACTATCTCGTTATACTACCAGACATTGGCAGAGTGTATCTTTCAGGTAGTTTACAATGTGATTCTAACAAACAAATCAATCTATATCTATTGAAATATACACTTAGATGATAAGATAAAGGAAAATCAGCCAGATTCTTACACTGGAGTACATACTTAAATATTGCTACTACTCTCACTGTTATGTTATACACATCTATGAGATGAATAGTCGGTAATTAAATGTGAAAATGGACAAAAAAAAAACTCCGGTGTTAAACGTTTCATCCTTCTAAAGGACTTCTTAATAACATATCTCCTTTCCCGAAAAAAGTATTGCTACAAAATGTGGAATATTTAAAAATAGGTACATCCACTAAATTACTGACAAAAAAGTATAGTATGAAGAAAAAAGGTCCAAAACATTTTTTTTTTTGTCGTTTCACCTCAAGCAAGGCGATACCGCCAATTATGCTCGGGGGGGGGGGGGGGGGCTGGCTACATAAGAAAGTAAAAGTTTAAGCAGGAAGAGAGCGAAGAGAAAGACGAACCAGTTATAAGGGGTGTCAGAGAAAGGGAAAGAGAAAGATAGGAATATGGGTGTGATGACAGTTGCGATGGTAGAGTGAGAAAGGAAAAAAACAAGATACACGGGGTGATGTAGAAAGGACGAGGAAAGGACTGGAGTCGAGTGGATAATAGATGGAACCTGACATTGCATTTAAATTTCTGGAGGTTCTAGCTGTCAAGGAAACAAATGGAGTTCCACGGGCGGGAAATGCGAGAAAAGAAGCTGATGGAGTAGAATTGTATGCTGTATTTGGTAGATTCAACTGTAAAAAGGGTGGGAACTTGTTGCCAGTCTGGTTGTTCGAGTAAATTCTTGTGGAGGGGGCACCAGTGATCTAAGTTCGTCGGAGTAGAAGCCATGAAAATATTTGTAGAAGAGACAGAGGTAAGTCACATTCCGCCGTTGATAATGTGGCTGGATTCGAGCTGCCATGTCTGGACCGATCACATTACAGATTCTTCTTTGGAGCCTGTTGAGAACCCTGAAATGAACAGCAGGGGCGCCTGACCAGATATGACAACAGTATTCTATGCATGATCGGATGGTTGATTTGTATATGAGCAAGATGGATTCAGGCGGAAAAACTTCCTGGCCAATGGTTCCACTTGAGGTCGGAAGAGAGAGTTAGGCCAAAGAGAGGCAGTATATTGCTTTCAGGGAGACTCGTTTGGTCTATGCTTATGGGGGGGGGGCAGGAGAGACTGCCTCTGGTGGTTGACAGATAGCAGCTTCGTTTTAAAAGCATTGAAATTTACAAACCATTTCTTACCCAATCTACCACAGGGTGGAGGTCCTTCTTGAGAACATCTGCGAGGATATTTTTTCCGTCTCACCAGATCTCTTACTGATGCGGAAGTAAATGGTGTCATCTGCGTAGATGACTACTTGGGATTTAATCACGTCAGGGATATCATTTATAAAAATCAGAAAGAGCGTCGGGCCTAGGATAGAGCCTTGGGGGACGCCAGCGTTCGTGTGGTAGGCATGCCTATTCAAGACGACCTTCATTATGCGATTTGATAGGAAAGATTGGATCAAACCAAGCAATCGTCCAGCGATACCATAAACCCGTAGTTTGCACAGAAGGCCGGCGTACCAGACCCTATCAAATGCTTTAGAGATATCCAGGGCAACAGCTCGAGCTTCACCGAACTTATCGAGGGCCTGGTTTATGTTCAGTGATGGCCGTTAGTATATCGGCAGTAGACCTGACAAAGCGGAAACCATACTGTCTGTCTGAGAATAGTTTATGCGCAGTAAGATGCCTATTTCAGCATTGATAATAGTCTCGAACACTTTTTTTAGGAGGCTGATAGGTCGGTAATTGGATGGGTCCGATGGTTTCCCTGAGTGTTTAAATATAGGAACATAAAAGAGGACTTCCAACAGTCAGGAAAACAGGAAGCAGAAAGGCAATAATCAGAGAGCTTAGAGAGGACAGAAGAGAGTTTAGGGGCACATTTCTTCAAGACAATGACCGGGATTCCGTAATGTTTATGTCATTATTAAGAAGAAAGATCAATCTATTTTTTAATTATTTTTTTTTAATTTTTTGATCCTTTCTAACACATTTTTAATTTTGGAAAAAATCATGTTTTTATTATCGTTAGCGTGGAGCCAAATCGTTACGAGAGTTTACAATGAAAAACGTAATATTACATAACTCAGTTTTTTTCCGGTGACAAACACATTAATTTAGAAATTCTTGCCAAAATCAAATAATTGCCAGATTTTAATAAAACTTTCAGGACTTATTCACAAAGAAATGAAACTATTTTTGAAAACATTATTTTTTTAAAGTTTTTTATAAAAATACTTCTTTTTGCGTCTGTTATCCCCCACACACACACCTTCAGTTAAATTCATGGAATTTTGAAGAAATGTAAGCAAAATTGGTTTTATTAATTAAACTCAGGACTTATTAGAGAATGTAAATCATGTATTATTTTAAAAACCATTTAGCTCCTTTTGCTAAAAATCTGCTCCGAATGGTAAAATAGAATATGTAATAAAACTATATTATTTAATCATATAAGCTTTTAGTTGATTAAATGAACAATATAAATTAATGAAATTTTAAAAGAATCGTTTTCATTTTTTTAATTATAATGATTTATAAAGTTTCAAAAATATTTTTTAATTTTTCAAAGACGTGGTACCTTCGGATTTTAAAAGTAATTTTAAGCTTTTTTGTGTAGATTTTTTATGGTAATCTCTATGCGTATATTAAATGGTCATGTGTTTCACAGTTTCTTCCCCTTACAGGAAAACAAAATTGTACAATTGTGTCACTTGCAATCGCCATACACTTATCTGATCTCGCATCTGTCGAGCTGTAAACACATTTCTATTAAGGGAACGGGTCAGAAAATTCAACTGTGTGATTAAGACATAGTTTTATTATAAATTCCATGCCATAAATAATACTTGTGCAAAACAGATAAAGTTAACATTAAATGGCTAATTTTCAAAAAGTAATGTGTCTCATATGTATATTTTATTTTTGCGAGATTTTTAAAACCGAGAATTAACTTTTTTTTCTAAATGTGCTGATAACTCAAAAATGGCCGATTTTTTTTTAAATAATTGGAGTAGATAGACTAAACTTAATTGGAGTAGATAGACTAAACTATCGCCCGGTTCACACTCCACCCACTTCTATTTAACAGGTGAAGAGGCTCATCCCTTGTTCCTTGTTTAGGATGTGTTTTCCGGCTTTCTCTTTTCCACTCTTTTTACCCTTACGTAGCCACCTGCGCATCAGTGGCGTTATCGCCTTGCTTGGGGTGATATGATTTAAAAAAAAAAATCCCAAAATTTTAGATTTCAATCAACATAATTTCTGTTTAAAATACACCAAAGGACTTTGCTTACTGGAAATAGTAAATTTTATCATTTAATTTTCAATTAAGTATAAATAAAAGTTTCAAGAAAACATTTTATTTTTTTAAATTCAATCTAAAAGTTGGTTATCTCAAATGAATGAATGTACATATTTAAAATCAATATCGACAAAAATAAAAAAAATAACAATAGAAAATTGAAGGAAGTCCGACATCATTTGGATATATCGGGGCCGAAAATTTTAAAATCTAAATTTAAAGCAAAGTGTCCCTCTATCTGTAGCATTACTGGTTATAAAATTTTAAGCCATATTTGTTGCGTATTCCAAACACATTTTTATATATAAATGTGAAAAAGAGAAAAATCGCAAGCGTTTTTATTATTAGTATGTTGATATTATAAAAGAAAATCCACATAATTATGAAAGCGTTCGTGCTTTTTTTTCTATCAAATGTACACTGTTTTCTTGTAGAAACAAAAACAATCTCTCCATTATATATATATATATATATATATATATATATATATATATATAAATAATATAATATATATATAATATAATATATATATATGTATAATATATATAAAATATAATATAATATATATATGTATAATATAATACATACATACATACATACATACATACATACATACATACATACATACATACATACATACATACATACATACTGGACGCTCGTGGCCTAGGGGTAGAGTCGCCGACTGACGCCAATTCGCTCGGGTTTCAATCCTGGGCTAGGAAGCGACCGGAGCCTAAGCCGTACTGATGAGCGAAACAGATCTGTCTGTGGATGACTATATATATATATATATGTTACCATGCGTCGATGGCTTAGGAAGAAGAGACCCCCGACCGACACCAAATCGGTCGAGTTTCGATCCCGGCCAAAGGCGAGTGGATGCGTCTAGCGACACTCATCATCTGTGATACAGCGGAACAGGCTTGTATATGGATGACTAATATATATATATATATATATATATATATATATATGTGTGTGTGTGTGTGTGTGTGTGTGTGTGTGTGTGTTTATTCTCTCACACCCTAACTGAGCGCTCTGGAAGAATGGTAGACTTTGAAAAACAGTAGCTACTCTGGCATGTACGCATGGCTCATTCAGTAATGGATTAGAGCACTCTGGCTATTTTTTTTTTAATCGTATCACCCCGAGCAAGGCGGTAACGCCACTGATGTGCGGTGGAAAGCGTGGCGAGAGGATGATGAGGGTGGAGGCGGGGGGGGGGGAGACAAAAAAGATGGTGAGTGTCGTTGGAGATGTTCATTTTCCCAGAGAACAGCTGATTGGTGGTCATAAATAGAACAACGTTCAGTCTAATTTTCATCTCAATTACAGACAGGCGGAATTAATCGCGCAACGGCTTTTGACAAATTATGACGCTAACTAAAGGGTTCAGCTTCGAGGCTACTTAACAAAAGTGACATACGTAGAATATGAGGAGAGGTATTTGTTTTAAATATTGAAATGAAGTATGTGCTTCGCTTACTGAAAGCTGTTTTTTTTTTTAGTTGGTTTCAAGGAATAGAACAATTGAAAGTGTCATAGAGAAGCTAACCTGGTCAGTTAAGTGCCATACGTGAAACACGTTTGGGCGATCATGTCACGAAAGAGACAAGACTGACTGGGCAGAAGATTATCCCGCAGTAGGTTGCCATTGCTTTCTGTGGTAGACTGGTTGCCAGCCAAGGCTATAGAACCCAATCTGTCCTGTTATTTAACTCATAACTGGAAGGAAGAGACGGATGAATACCTTTCCCAAGGGTATTTGCGCGTGGGTATGTGAATTGGGGATGTGAATGCAATGACTTCAACTGGAATTCGAACTCGGCTCTCCGATTTTTCGTTCCGAGCCGATATCCACTGGACCACCACGCACATCCCTGGTACCATTCGTTATTACTTCGACTGAATTTGTGAGCTTCCCTGAGTACCACAGTTGTGGTATTGTGTCCTGCGAAGCTTAATACAAAAAATGTGTATCAAAGTAAAAGTGTATTGAAAAAGAGAGAAGACAATCACAAAATCCATTTTGCAGCGGAATTGTCAAAGTAAAGTAAATAAACCTTTTTACTTTTCAAAGACACTTGTGGCGAGGCCGTCGCTATATACATGGGGACATAGTAGACTACCAGTGCACTTGTATCAGTTATATTTATGGGGGTGTGCATGCATATGCGGTCTTGTTTGTGTACATATGCTCATATATATATATATATATATATATATATATATATATATATATTGGGCTTAAATATGTACCTATCTATCTCATATATATCTCGTGCATATAAATATATGCGAGATTGAGAATAAGACAATTTATTTAACGTGATATGTGAGTGCGTATATACACCGCACTACGTGGGCTCACGGAAGCCCTACGCCTATGAAGCGTATATATGTTTGAGTATGAAAACGCTAAAACCTAAAAAGATAAAAAAAAAGAAATCAGTAGATATATAAACTTAAACAAAATCACAGAGTAAGTATGTGTGAGAATGTACACATAGCTATATGTGGATAAAAGTTAGTATAAGTAAGTGGGTTGACCTGATGGGGTCAAATAGATGCCTAAAGTCAGGGGGATTGGTTTTTTTCAGAGGTCATGCCATCTAAGACAGTCAAAATAACTTCAAACGGATACTACCCATATTTGGAATTGGACTCTATCTCTCTTCTTTCTTTCCTTCTTTCCCTTACATTTATTATCATTTATTTATTTTTTGTAATCTTATGTTCATTATTATTATTTCTATTATGTTCCCTCTTCATTTTAAGAAAACGTTCATTCCGGCAGAAATTTTATGCCAGATGGAGGAAATATTGTAAAAGAGTCTGATGATATGAGTTAGTTAAGCTCATTGAAATGAACTATAGTTTATAACTAATATGATGTGTTGAATTTTCCTTTATAAACCTATATATATATATAGCGAGAGAGAGAGACGACTCCATCGATAAAACTATTATTAGTCTGAAGTCTAAATAAGTTCTTTCAAAGAACAAAACGTATAATATAGAATACTTTCACTTATTGTTATTCAACTACCCGTATATATATTCGGTTGTCTGGAAAGTCGATACCGAGTTTTAGTCGTTAGGACACAAATTTATTGACAGGCTTAATGTTCTTATATTTCCGATTAGAGCACAGTTCAAACTATCTCTTGACAAAGAAAGTTTAAAATTACTTAATTCGTGTCAATTTTGCATGCCTATTAAAATGGAAGATTATAAGGTGCAATTTAGATTTGATGTTTTTTATTGCTGTAAAAGCAAAAACGCCCCGCAAGCAACAAAAAAGACATATGAAAGTCATGCTGTGCATCTGGTGAGACTGGAAAGGAATCCTATACGGTGAACTTCTGCCAAGTAACCAATCAATTGATTTTGAAAAGTACTGCTCGTAACTGGATGAATTAAAGACAGCAATTCAATAAAAACGTCCAGAATTGGTGTCGTTATCCATCAGGATAATGCCAGATCACGTGTTTCTTTGGCGGCCCGGCAAAAATTGTTACAGGCTGGCACTAATATAAAAAAACTGACGAACAATGCAATTCCACGCATGTTATTAGACATACGGCTTCTGAAAGTGCATAAATTCTTGTTATGTTCTATATTTATTACATTACACAATCCTATGAATAAAAATAAGCTCAACGTATTAGTGGAACAACTTTCTAAACACTTCAACATACTGAGTGACTTTAACAGTTGCAATTATTAAATGGGGGATGGAGGAACACAAACCAAAATAAATAGATAGATAAAAAGGCGAAACTTTAGAAAACATAATTTCTCTCAATAATTCATGCCACTTCAACAAAAAATGACAAACATATCTCAACACTGATACTGGCAACTAGCCGACTATATATTGAATGGGTAGATTGAACTCCACGTGTAAGTAAAAGAAGATTATGCTAACTACACTGAAATTAGTGGAAACAACAGTTCTGGTCAGTGATGAATTTATGGCCCTACATACCGATGTGAAAATCAGAATTGGGAAGCTGTTCCAGAATAAAATGGCAACATCGTTGGAGTTAAAACATAAGATCCTCGAAGATAACCCCACCACCACCACTAGAAAAATGGGAACGAGGACTCACATAAATCTATTGTAGTTAAATCAAATATAATTGTCTCCACTTCGAATTCTCTTCTTCTATGTACTTTGTCCCTTCAGGGCATAGGCGATCATGGCTTTCCACATCTCCCTTATTTTTGGTGACTCTCAGCACGCTTTCCATGTTACACCACGCAGCCTCCGTTCCGCTATCCACCAGGCCAGTCAAGTACGTTGCATGCTGTTTTCCGTTGTCTCTCCTTCCCTCTATCCGACCTGTTAGTATCAAGTTCTCCAATTTCACCTTCCTCATTGCATATCCCAGAAACTACAGCTGTCTCTTCCTGATGCACAGTATTAATTTCTTTTTCGTTTCCATCTTTTCCAAAACCTCATCATTGATCACATGCTTGATTCATAGTATTCGCAGCATGCTTCTGTAAAACCAAATTTCATTTGCCTCAAGTTTTTCATTCATTTTCGATTATATTGTCCAGCATTCACTGCCATATTGAAGAATTGACATCACACAGGACTCAACTCTTTGTTTCTAGTGAAATTTTCCTGCCTCTTAATATTCTACTCAACTTCGGAAATGCGTCCTTTGCCATGCGAATTCGCCTTCGGATCTCTGTGTCACCCTTTCCGTCCTCTGTTAGAACACTTCCCAGGTATTTAAATTTTTGTACCTGCTTGATTTTAGTACCCCCACCTGTATTTGGCATTTTGGTCTGCTCTTTTTGCTGATGACCATGCATTCGTTTTTTTGTTTTTTTGTTTTTTTCGAAGTTTATTTATAGTCCTTTCTTGTCACTCTCTTCCACTACCTTCTGTAGGGGGTCTTGTAGTTTCCTTTCTGTATCTGCTATCAGCTCCGTATCATAAAAAAAAAGGCGAAAAAATAAACTAAGTTATATATTATTTGTGTTGATGAGGGTGATTCGACATGAACCGTTATGTTGTACATATTTTTGAGCCGTATTAGTTAGGCAGGAAAAGTATTATTAAGTTACAACTTAGTATAAGTCCGCATGCCTACAAAATAACCTGCTACAAATTTCAGGGAGCCTATTGAGTAGAATGTAATTTACGGACAATGAATTTCACTTTTTACTTCAGGTTCTTCTGCCGGAGACAGCTAGCTAAATGCCTGTCTTCCTACCCATATTTAAGGACAGAGGGGAGGTAGAGGGACGATTACACAAAGGCAGTAATTTAATTAGAATTACCTTAGAAATTTTGACATTTGCAAAAGTTTCCGCCATCAGTCAGTTAAGTGCCATACGTGATACACGCTTTGGACGATCATGTCTCGAAATAGACATGACTGACTGGGCAGAAGATTATCCCACAGTAGGTTGTCATTGCTTTCTGTGGTAGACTGGTTGCCAGCCAAGGCTATATGTTCTATTATTTAACCCATAACTGGAGGGAAGAGACGGATTAATACCTTTCCCAAGGGTATAATTTGTGCGTAAGTGAATGCAAGGAATTCGAACTCGGCTTCCCGATTCATCGTTCCGAGCCGATATCCACTGCACCACAATGCACATCCTATTGGTATTAGAAGAATAACAAAATAAAATTGAATAAGAATTAAAGTTTAATAAAATTTTAAACAAGTATACCAAAAGAAAGTTTTATTACAAGCTTAACAGTTCGTCTGTTTCCTATAAAAAACAAGTTATTTTGTCCTGACTATGTATCGGCTATACAAAAAGCAAACCCTCTTTTATACTCGGTAGAATATATGGTGATGTGGTTGGGTGTGGTGATCTCGCTCTTTCTGATACATAATGGAAATAGCATGAGAACTATTTGAAAATAGGGATGTAGATGATCTGCTAGTCTTCATAAAGGAAGTGGTTCTATAATTCAAAATATCAAGATATAACATTTTTACTGAAATTTATTACTATTAAAAATATGCATATAAAACAAGAATATTACTGATTGTAATTAATGATACAGCGGACCTCAAGTGGAATGACTATATCGAATCCATTGCTAAATCCGCTGCTATGAAATTCGGTTCTCTGTGCAGGGCCCGGAGGGTTTTTTTTCCGTCTGAATCTATCCTGCACATTTATAAATCTACCATCCACCCGTGCATTGAATACTGTTGCCATATCTGGTCGGGTGCCCCTGCTATTCTCCTTGGGCTTCTAGACAAGGTACAGCGGAGGGTCTGTAATGTAATCGATACCGACTTAGCAGACCGCCTGCAGTCTCTCTCTCACCGGCGCAACGTGGCTTCCCTGTGTCTCTTCTATAAATACTTTCACGGCTTTTGCTCCGATGAACTTAGATCACTGGTCCTCCTAGGTTCGAATTTGCACGAAATACTAGATTAGCAACTAGATCCCACCCATTTACACTGAAACCTATAAAATGCAACCGCAACTTCTACTCCAACAGTTTCTTTTCTCGCACTTCCCGACTGTGGAATTCTCTTCCACATGACTGCTTCCCCGACTGCTACAATCTCTAGGCGTTTATATGTAAGGTCAATAGACACCTCCTAACAAACTAACTTCCATTCTTTCAAACACTCTTCCCACCCACCCAACTATCTGCCACCCCACCTTCTGACATTTCCTATATCTAACTACTCTTCCTATTTACCTCCCACTATTTAGCCCCAAGCGCAATAGTGGCAGTAGAATGCCTTGCTTGGGGTGAAATGATTTAAAAAAAAAATCCTTCAGTCTCTTAACTAACTTGATAGATTATTTAAATTCGGAATTCTGACCTCTTGAAAACCTACTTCGTATCATTTCTTGTTGGTTGGTTGTTTTATGGCATATCAACCTCGGCGGGTCATTTATTGCCAACTAAATTTTTATTTATTTATTGCTGGTAATAACTTTTGCTTTCAGCAATTTATTGTTGTTTTTATATAAGTTTTGTGTCTAGTAATACTTTTTCTTTTCGAGTACGAAGATTCATTGGGATTTGTTTTTAAGGGCAGGGTCCCCAAGTCCTACCCTGTTATTTAACCCATAACTGGAGGGAAGGGACGGATTAATACCTTTCCCAAGGATACCAGTGCTTAAGTGAATGCAGGGTATTTAACTGGAATTCGAACTCGGCTCACTGATTTCTCTTTCCGAGCCGATATTCACTGCACCACAATGCACATCCGTCACTAAACGCTTACAGCACCTGGTATTCCCAAGCGGTCACCCATCTAAGTACTGACCAGGCTCAACGTTGCTTAACTTCGGTGATCGAGCGAGAACCGATGTATTCAGCGTGTTATGGCCGTAAACCTCTTATCATTTCTAACGTTGTGATTAGTTCAACCAAATAGACTAAGTAATACTTACGCTAACGAATTCATATTTATTGGCATGTGTGTATTTTTTTCTGTAAAGAAGTTGATACAAAACCCAGTTTGGAGGATATTCTAATGTTCCATTCGCATCGAATTTGGCTGTAAAATCCAATCTTTCAAACCCCAATTCATCTTTTAGAAACGAAAAGTTAATCGGCTGTTGAAAACCATTGATGCCTTGTGTAAAAATCTCTGGACAGTCGACTGATAAACAGAGATTTTCCAGTATCTTTCCGAAAGTGAACGTTAACGCGTATATGCCTGTAGCCAATAACTCCGTCATACTAAACTCTGGCATATTCGAAGCCACAAACTTGCGCACTTGGTCCATATCACAAGAATGGTTAGCATGATTAAATTTACACTGGGAAATTTCTTCTATCATTTTAGTAAAATATGAACTTGACGTTGTGTTTCGAGGCGCCTTCATAAAAAGTTCGCTCCAGTAACGTTCGAATTTTTGGCTTTCAGAAGAAACTATTTGCACAACAAGTACTGCTCCATTGATATAGATTTCAAACAAATTGTTGGATAAATTAGTGGCTTCGGACAATAGGAGTGACATTTTTCTCCCGAAACGATCAGTTTTAAAAAATTTATTCAGTGTAGACTGTTGCGCAATAATCACCGACCCGGATACTAGCTTCAAATCCAATTTTAGGATATCTAGATTATTTACATTAATCTTAAGTTTAGCTACAATGTGAATATTTGCTTCTTTTGCGAATTTAATGAAAAGTTCAGTTGCTGTTTGGCCATAGATATCGTCTTCATATAAAACCGCAATATAATTCCATTTCAGCTTCACTAAAATATCACGGAACATCTGAAATACACAAAGAGAGATATTAGGATTTGATAAAACAAGAACATAAGGTTTCAGAAATTTCATTTTACCTATAGATCCATAAATAAATTTGACATTGCAGCAAATGCACCATTATATATGGCTGAACACTAAAAAAAATGATGGATAAAAAATTCGGGTAAATTGTAACAGATACTACTCCAAGTACAACACTTTAAATCGTTTAAATAATGATATTAGCGGAAGAGCACCTCACCGTGATTTAAATGTTAGTAAGCTAGTCTTTTAAAATTGTATAAAATTCAATTTTCTCTGAGCGCCTTCTACTTTGTGATTTTGGGAGTAACTGGGTTAAACTTAGCAAAGACAGAAACAATCTGTACAATAACAAAACACCGAATAACAACCTGGATTACATCAAACTTGCAGTGGATTTTCTAACTTATATCTATCTGCGTAATTTCAGAACAACTGAATTTCGCATTACATATAACATATTGTGATAATGCGCATTATTAACTTTTATATGCCCCTATACAATGTAAACGACACACAACGCATTCATTTAAGAAATTTTTATTGAAATCGATCAACAAGGTCTATGTAACCTTTTTACATTTTTGACATTGGAAGAGACAAGAGAATTTTGCTGAAAACAAAGAAGAGGGTACTGAATTGTTATGGGATGTCTGTCCTTCAATATGGCAGCGAATGCTAGAGAATTTCTTCACAAGTGAAGAAAATTCTTTACACAACCGAAATGTGGCTCTGCAGAAGGATGCTGAGGACACCATGGACGCGAGCAATGACGAAATTTTGGAGAGGATGAACACAAAAAGGAAACTGATAATTAAGATCAAGAAAATACAACTGAGGCTGTTGGGACATGTAATGAGGAAGGCGGGCTTGGAGAACTTGATGCTCATGGGACGGATAAAGGGGAAGGAGACTATACCTGATGGACTTGAACAGGTGGATGATGAAGCGGGATTTGAGTGGAATAACAAGATAAGGGATATTAAGAGCGATAGTTGATAGGGAGATGTGGAGAACCATGATCTTCTATATCCTGAAAGAGACACGGTACATAAAAGAAGATATACGCTGTATCCGGATCAGATTTATGAAAAAAAAACTCTGTACAAAGTCCATGATGTTTTTGTTCAAATATGCTCAATCATCCATGTTTTTCTTCATGAAATTTATCAGTTATAATAGTAAAAAAATTAGTTTCATCCCACCATTTTTTAGAAACGTTACAATTATAATTTAAATGTGTCAAATGCAAGTGGCATTATGTGTACAATAAGCATTTAATTTTGTTTAAATGAATCCATAAGTTGTCAAAAAGTTTGATAGTACTTAAGAGATTATCAAATGTGAAAAAATTTTAAACACATTTTAAAATACCTTCTCGAGAGGGGAAATATATTTTATTTAATATAGGTTTTATCTCTTGTAAAAGAATAACCTTAAGTATTTTTAATTTCAGTGAGTGTTTACTACTAGTATTTTTCTTGTGTTGGTAGTTATTTGTTTCTCATGTGTTAATATGCGTACCAACTGCAAGAAGATTTGATAAGGAGCAACTTCACCTAATAGAATGAGTGGTAGTTATGTTGTACCAATATAAAATCATGAGCAATTTTTTTTTTTTAGATAAGGGTTATTTTTAAGACCACATATCAATTTTAGAGGTTTTAAAAGTTTTTATAATGAAGGATAAATCTTGGATATCTATTAAAATCATTTATATGTAAATATGAATTATATTTTTATATCTTTTTCATCTTTTTTATTAGGATGCACTCAGTAACAATAGAATAAATTTGAGATTCTATTATTATTTGTGTTACGTTTATTCTAACCTTATTATAACTCCTTTAAAGCAATTTTTTTTTATCATCAACGATAAAATCAACATTTATTAGCGGTTTTCCTTTAGGAAACTCTTGTTTATAAGTATTCACTTTATGCTACCCAATTCATTATAAAAACAATGTGCACGAAAAATTAGTTTCGCACGATTAGTCATGTTCTTTAGAACAGTTATTTTGGAGTAGATAGACTAAACTATCGCCCGGTTCACACTCCACCCACGTCTATTGAACAGGTGAAGAGGCTCATCTCTTGTTCCCTATTTAGGATGTGGTTTCCAGTTTTCTCTTTTCCAATCTTTTCACTCCTTTTCCTTTTTTCTTTTTTTTTTCAATTGGAGTAGATAGACTAAACTATCGCCCGGTTCGCACTCCAACCTCGTCTATTGAACAGGTGAAGAGGCTCAACCCTTGTTCCCTGTTTAGGATGTGGTTTCCAGTTTTCTCTTTTCCAATCTTTTCACTCCTTTTCCTTTTTTTTTCAATTGAAGTAGATAGACTAAACTATCGCCCGGTTCACACTCCACCCACGTCTATTGAACAGGTGAAGAGGCTCATCCCTTGTTCCCTGTTTAGGATGTGGTTTCCGATTTTCTCTTTTCCAATCTCTTCACTCTTACGTAGCCCCCTGCACATTAGTGGCGTTACCGCCTTGCTTGGGGTGATATGATTAAAAAAATATATATCTGCGATGCTTGCAGAGTTTTTTTTTTATATATTGAAGAACATTCTGGAAGGGGATTCCCTTGTTTATATTAATTTACTAAGTAATGTGTAGAATCAAAATATGATCATTTCAGTTTCTTGGAAGGATGCAAGAAGCTCTTTGCAAGCAAAGATCGTTTTAATCCAATCCTAGGCAGGTTTTTTTAATTGTGTAATGAATTTTCTGATTGTCAAATGTTAAAAGTTGACAACATATTTAAATCTTTGTAAATGCTACAAAATTGCATGTACATGATTTTAGAGGATTTGTGAAAAGAAAAAGGAATGACTGGCTCGGGGTGTTGATGGTTATAACATTGACGTATGGCGGACTCCAAAAAAATCGAACAAGTACTGAATATCAGAGTTAGACAGCACAAGTTAATAACTTTGAAAATAGATACTAAATATAATGGAAATGGATTTGTCATAACATCTGTAGTTACAGGACAAACAACCATAGTGTGCACATTTAACAAAGACAATAAAATGACTATCAATGAATTTCTATTAGTCTCCGTAAAAAGAATTCAAGAACGTGGAAGAATGCAGCATGTTCCCATACTGACTAGCCAGGTAATAATAAGCGTAAAATGTTTTTATATTCATTATCAATCTTTACAACATTGAAAGCACTCACACATATATTCATCTACCATTAAGAGAGAGGGAGAAAGGAAAGTTGATAAGAGACTATTCTTTCAAGTAAAATACTAGAAGTACAAGTTTACTCCCACAAAAAACAACAAAACCTATAAATGCTTTAGTAAAACTGTTAATCACTAGGATGACACAGCTAAATACATTGAGATGAAAAGTGGTTCCAGTGTGACACTATTTCCCACGGTGATGCTTTCCCTTCTCCCGCGGGGATACTTTCCTTTGGTTGGTTTAAAACAACGGAGAGAGAAATTGATATTGGTGATATTATTAATGTTTTATTGCGTCACACGATGTGAGCTTAGGAAAAAAATAATTTTAGTACCATCAAGTGCTTCTAAAAACACGGGAGCATAAAATAAAGTTATTTTGGGAATATAATCATTTCTCGTCTTTCATGATGGTATAAATTTCAGATCTTTTCATGTTCATATAAATTTCTCTTAGATTTGAAATGTTGATTCCGCTAGTCTGAAAACGCGTAGACAAAACAAGTATCAGAGTGAATTGATAAGGTCACCAGGATGCCAAGGCCACTGTTTAGCACAACAGTCCGAAGTGACCCGACACATCAAATGATTCCCTAGCCTGGCTGAAAGAGGCATTTCAGGAGAGACTGATCATCAGAAAGTGTGACATTGACTGGGCACGGCACTCTCTGGATTTGAAACCCCCAAATTTTTATTTGTGGGGATATCTCAAGGATAATGTGTACCGGAACATCTCTCAAACAATTGGTGAACTGAAGAGAGAAATCACAGAAAAATATTTGCGTGACGTCTGGAAGTATGACTCCAATGCTGCGTAGTCCATTTGAAGCATATTTTGGAAAGATCGTGTTTTTATGCAAAAGGACTAATTTAACTAAAACTTTGGGAAATTATCATCCACAGACTGATGTGGAAATCCACCAAGTTCCTTGAAAATAGCTGGACCTTTGTAAGATTTATTGAAATACCAGCAGTATAGCCCGGCGTTGCTCGGGTGTAATGAAAGCTTTAAAACTAATCCATGGTCCTGGAGCTCAGATTCTTTGGACGTTGGCACGAAAGACTAAAAAGCAATAGTTGTTTCCAGTTAAATATGAATGGATGTAAGTCAAATTTTAAATTCCTGGTTTCGATATCAAATTTTCTGCATTATTGTAAGAACTGCAACCTTGAAACTTCTGAATATTGTTTCTTGTCTTTGTCTATGTGTGTATCAAATTTGATTAAAATCGGACCATTCCTTCTTTAACCCAATTTTTTCGATTATCGGTTTTCGATATTTATCGGAGGTACCTCGACACAAACCTAGCTAGGAACACTCGCAGACACTTATAGTACAACTGTGTAAATTTTCAAGAAAATCGGTTCAGCCGTTTCGAAGTCTATAGGTAACGGATACACACACACAGACACACACAAAGTTCCATTTATAAATAAGTTTAGATTTATGGGTTCTGTTTTTGTAGTCACTCTGTAGCATACAGAAGTAAAGATTTATGTTAATTCCTCGTTCAATTCATCCGTCATCAATTTATATACGCTTTATCCAAAGAAAGTAGATCAAATTAAACATACTGACCATTGTGTAACGCCCTTACCTTCATTTGTAGTCTGTCATCCGGGAAAACACGGAAGAAACTGTTGTACTTCATCCGATTATTTAATTCGATTGATGTCACTTGTAACCCGACCTGAATAGTACGGTAATTTGATGGCAATGAATTGCTAAAACTCGTTACCTCCATTGATTTCTTACTCGTTGTTTCCATTATGGTTCCTAAATGAAAAATTTAAAAAGCTCTGAGCATGTAAGCAAGTCAGAGTCTGGAGAGAAAAACAAAATACAACAGACTGTGATTTAATGTTCTTTTTTAAACATTTCGTCCCAAACAAGCCAATCAAAGCTTCTAGAGTACAAGAGGTTATGGAGAGCGAAAGAAACAGAGAGAAAAAAAAACGGTAATTAAGAAAACGGAAGAAAGTGACGGATGCCGAGGTGCCAGGTCAGGACCGATAACGTTGCAAATTCATTTTTGGTACGCAATTATTTAAACAGAAACCTTTAATGTTTTATGTCCGACGCTGTATTAAAATGTTCTCGGTTTGATTAAGTAAGCCCTTCAAAAAACTTGTTGATACTTAGTTATTTGGTAAAATCTCAGGTGACTGGTCGAACTGAGAACTTTCTATCGACCCCTCATATCTAATTTTAGTTAGATCTTTTATAGATATCGGAAGAAAATAGAAAGATTTTCATTAGCCAAAAATAATATTTTAAATCTATTAATCTAGTGGGTAGAATGTGCAGGTAGAATAAGTTATCAGTGCTGAAATTAGAGTCGGTGAACCTAATTCACATTCTGGTCTAGTCTGTTACTTTCACTTTCGCACCAGTACATTTGGGTAAGAAATATTTCTCTCTTCTTCTTTCAGCTATGGGTTGACTCTAGTATTGGATAGCAATAAGTTTAAGAGAAGAAAAAGTCTTAATTCTAAAACGTTAATAATGGATTGAGAATTCACTTATCTTTCCAAGGAATGAATGGCAATTCGTACATAATAAATAAAAGGATGACAGAAAGAGAGCCATATTTGTTCTCGTTTTGAAAAGAAATGGCATTTTACAAAGAGAAAAAAATAATCGATTACCGAGTAAAGCAAACAGTTTTTTCGCACAATACGATCTATCAAATCAATCATCCATTGATTTCCTTTTTAAAAGGTAGATGGTTTAAAAAGTGGCTTTCTCTTGGATGCTCTCCAATATTAACACATGCGATGAAGGTACCATACTGCCGTTTGCGTACGGATTCGTGCAATATTATAACAACTCTACTGCCTTGGAACGTATATCTTTCGTACTACAAGAATATACATTTCTGATGGTCTCGATAAACACAGTAGTTTTCTTTCCTAAGTGAACTATACAATCACGTAAATAACAGTAGAAAGAGGAATCCCGAATTCAAATGTTATTTGGTTTATTTCCTCGTCTGAATGGCCAAAAACTTAGAATGCGATACGTAAATTATCACTTTATATTTTAATTTCGCACTTGCACGTTGTTTGTTTTTTTATTTTGTCAGCTGTACAGTATAGTAGGGTCAGTTGGGCACCGTCTGAGAAAAAAAGAGCATAATGACTCAATTCACTGCCTGAAATTTGGAAACGGCATGCTGTACTGCTTGGCATTTACACTGGAAGCTCTAATACGAACATTTCAGAAGCTTGGGTGTCAATCTGAGAATAATGCCGATGATGCCATGAACCCAAAAGATGTACTGAGAGTGATGATAACCAAATATCCGGTCAACATCACAGTGTTTGGAGTGATCACTAGTAATGGCGATAAAATTTGTGTAGTTAATTTAGGTCGGGATGCTTGAAATTAATCGAAGTTCTTGGTTTCAATAAATACTCTTCCTTCCTTCCTTCCTTCCTTCCTTCCTTCCTTCCTTCCTTCCTTCCTTCCTTCCTTAGCCCGACGTCACACCAACACACCCTGTCTTGTCACCCTGTCTACCTCACAAATTCGCATTGTATGCCTGCGTCGTGGGGAACTACTATTTGCAGACGATAATCAATTCTCGCTCGAGTGGGACTTATTATTTCATAAATTCAACTTGGTTCGAATTCTTAATTTTTCATTGTACATCTACGGAAGTCAGAATAATCAATTTCACTTTTAATGGTGGTCACGATCTTTCAACAAAACCTGACACGCCGAGCAATTTCGCTTTGCTGTAGTTAAGTCTTCTTGTTCCTCACAATTTCTTTTAACATCAAAGATGAACTGAAAACAAGGATTATGTCAGCATTCACAAGCTCAAACAAGAATACTGTTCAGAAAAGTTCCAAAATCGTCTGAAGGCCATCGTATTTCAATAAATTTTTGTGTAATTTGAGTAAATATAAATGTTAAATTGAGATCTCATATATTACTTAAGATAGAAAAACCCCCATCTAGTACGGGTGTCTGGAAACAAGTTGAAGAAATACCCAGCTGATTTCCAGATACTGCATTGGTTTCCCACACTCACCAGTTTTAAACCCCATTTAATCAAAAACATTTGCGCAGGCGCATAAAAATATTGGAAAAAATTAACCAATCAATGGCGATTGTCTGGAATTTAAATTTGGATACACTTTAATATTCAACTAATTACATTTCTTAACAATTAATGCTCGCGAGGGATAAATTCTCGCTATATCTAAAATTGACGTTTTATTTTTGCACCTTCAAGCCCTCATTTTTGTGTACTTATTATAGAGTAGGGACCTACACTAGTAAAAATTAATGAAAACGTGTACTTGTGGAGGATACCACCCCATTTTTGCCTTTAATTTTCATTCAAGATTTCTCGTATTATGCAGAAGAAAATACGATAAATCACTTTACTTACTCACCAATTAAGGTCTTCGGTCCATTCTTATACTTGTTTATCAAATCCATCATCGCTGGCACCGCAGAGTAAGTTTCACAAATATCCCGGATATCAATTTCTGTCAATGGAAGTAAATGGATTTTTTTATACTGGAACAATGAAAACTGTATTTAACTACTTTTGCTTGAAAATTTGTATAGTCTACAATACCAGAAAAACCAGAGATAACTCCATGCTCTCTTCTTCATGTGAAATAACCGTAAACGAAAATGAAAGATGTGATAACAAATTTCGATAAAAAAAAGTGGGGAATATGAAAGCGGATTCTAGAGTGGGGCTTGCTTAAATGCATCACCAACTGCTAAGAAGATTGGGTCACTATGTCGATCCAGGATGTTTTTTCCGCCTGAATCCATCCTACATATATACAGGTCAACCATCCGTCCGTGCATGGAGTACTGCTGCCATATATGGTCAGGCACCTCTGCCGTTCACCTCAGTGTTCTCGACAGGCTCCAAAGGAGAATCAGTAAGTTGATAGGTACTGACTTGGCAGCTCGACTACAGCCACTTCCCCACCGACGAAATGTGGCCTCCCTTTGTCTGTTCTATAAATACTTTCATGGCTTCTGCTCGGACGAACTTAAGTCACTGGTGCCTCCTCAACAAGTGTTTACTCGTGCAACCAGACTGGCAACTGGGTCCCACCCATTCACAGTCAGGTTAGCCAAATGCAGACGACAGTTCTACTCCTGCAGCTTCTTCTCTCGCACTTCCCGCCTGTGGAACTCGCTCCCATATTCTTGCTTTCCTGACGGCTACAACCTCCAGAAATTTAAATGCAATGTCAATACTCATCTATTAACCACTGGACTCTAGCTCTCCCCTCCCCACCCCTGTATATCCTTCCCTTTCTCTCCACCTATGTATCTGTCATCGCACCTGCTTTCTCAGCTTTCTATTGTTCTTTTCTAACTAGTTTGTACTCCTCACTCTTTTCTAATTAATCTTTTTACAGTTATGTAACCCCCCGCTCATCAGTGGCATTTCTGCCTTGCTCGGAGTGAAATGGTTAAAAAAAAAAAGTCAGAAAACTAAATTAATTATTTTTACGAACCACCAAAAGTTACGTAATTGTGGTGAATACGAAATAAAAATAACTTTTTCTTTACGGTTTGCAAACTCGCAAAGAGTGCAAATCTATCTGGATCAATAAAAAAAGATTTCAAGTGTGAATTAATTTTCTAAACAATAAAAAGAGTGATTTACAAAAATAACAAATTGAACTTTCAATGGCCTATATCATGTTTCTTCCTGCCTAAAAAGAACTTTGTGTTTGATCAAATCACGTCACATAACTGGCCTATTTATTAACGTGTCCGGTCAGTCAGAGGCAGTTGAAGTTAGAGAGACCGAAAAGAAAGAAAAGCAGAGCCCACACTTCTAAATATCATCGATGTCACATTTCACGCTGATACATTATTAGGCTTTACTGACAACTGAGGATTTCAAAGACTTTCTACGGTTGACGCGAAATACTTAAGAATACATCTTTCATAGTGAATTCAACAATATTTTTTACATGAAAAATAAACTTTTTCAATTTGTTTTAATCATTTTGGAAACATTTGTTCATAATGAATTCAACTGTAATACTTTTATGTGAAAACTAAAAGGGAATTCTTTCAATTTGTCTTAATATTTTCAAAATGAAAACCTTTTTTGTATTGCATACAACTGTAATACTTTTGTGTGAAAAACGAATTTTGGAAATTTACTAAATGTCTATTTTCTGATAATTTATTATGAACATTTTCTCTTTTGGCTGTTTATCAAATCTATAAACTTTTAATTTGTGATTACTTATCTTGAAATAAGCTACTGACAATTACAACTGTGTAAATTTGTAAATAAATTCCTTATCTTGTAATTATACCCTACCGCACCACTCTTCAGAAGTTCATATTGAATTATTCTGAAGAGTGGAGCGGTAAGGTATTAAAGCTGTTAAAAATTTTAATTAAACAAATATTAATTAAGAGGTTACTTTCAGTTTTCAGAAAAGCAGTAACGTGCTTGCGAAAAAAATATGTATTCAAGAATGCGTTTTTTACAATCATGTTCACTTTGTACAAGACCCGTGAGCCACTTGATTGTTTGATTGGATGGCGTCTTACGGGTTATCAGTCTTCTGCAGGGTATTTAAATCCAGAAGATATTTTTTAAGTTTTAATATTTTAGAGATAATGATTTACTGATACACATCCTACGAATTCACTCATAGTTGAGGGAAATATGGTGAATTCATATCTTTCTTAAGGGTATTTGCGGATAAGTGGTTATAAAGAACCCGACTGTAATTGGAACACTGCTCTCCGATTTACTAAGAAATGTCGTTCATAAAAAGAAAATAGTACGATGGATAAATGCAACGCAGAAGCACATATACGAGACATCAGTGTCCTCGCTTCTTTTTGTTTTTTTATCTCTGTCACGGGGTAACCCGTCATTAATGAAGGTGCTGAGTCCATGGCGATTTTGATGGTTTGGTTTACTTATAAGGGTCGAGAAGCTCGGGATTGCAAGCTTCGTCAGTGGAATAAAGTTATTAATACCAGCTTTAGACATGAATAGTATGTAAGTATCGTCACTGTTTTCGTGGGAAAACAGCAGAGCGTAATGAAAAAGGCCACAGACCTAACGAAAGTAAAGTTTTATCGTCAAAATGTTGATGTTATTATTAAGATAAAAGATTGTATTGTTCAGTTATTTTTTGAAATTTTTTAATCTTTTCTAACACGTTCGAAATTTTGGTTAAAATCTTGTTTTGTTTACGTCATCGCCGTGGCTAACTTTTAACATTGACATTTTGCGCTTGTTTTCTGTTGAAAACACATTTGTTTGGAAATTCTTGTAGAAATCAAATAATTGTCCGATTATAATGAAACTTCCAGGACTTATTCACAAATGAATAAAATTATTTTTCACATGATTCTTTTAGAAGATTTTGGTAAAAGAATTTTTTTTTAAATATGTTATCCCGCACTTACTTAATTTCATGAAATTTCGAACAGAACCTTCCTATTTATTGAAATTATTTTTGTTGTTAAAAGTAGGAGTCATTGGAGATTGTAAATCACCTACTTTTTTTTTTCAAATTTGTACTATTTAACTGAAAATCTGCTCTGAAATGAAAAATTATGAATCCAATAAAACTATGACATTAACTCAAAACTCAATTAGAAAAACTTTTAATTGCTTTTTTAAATAAGTAATATTAAGGACATTATTGGCTGAAGAAATAAAAATTTTCTGATGAATAATGAATTTTTACAAGAATGTTTTCGTTTTTTGTTTTTTTTTTTACATTTTAATTATAATAATTTATAATAGTTTAAAATTGTATAAAATTCTGTATTGGGGTATTTATTGGATGCGATATAGTAATTAAGTGGAAGCGAAATTTACGAGTCCAAAATTGAAAAGATTAATAAACATAATTACGCTATCTGTATTTTAAAGAAAAATTTATTTTTTATTTTTTGTACCGTATTTTCATGTATAATAGACTGATATTGCCATTATTATGAAAATGTTACGTAATTGAAGAGTTTTGTCCCTTCACTTAGATTTATGAAAATTGTCATTTATGGTCATGCATAGCAGCTGTTATCTCTTCGTCATTCAACAATCCGTCAAACGTTCGATCAGATGAACACGATCAATCGTTAATAATTTGTTGTATGTTACTTTTTTATGCTATAAGTAATACTTCTTTCAAATTAGATTAATTTAACTTTCAATTTTCTAATTTTACTAAAATAAAGTGTCAAATCTTTTGAAATATTTTTAAAATCGATGAATTTTTGTTTGTTTACAAATTTCTTAAAGTTAAGAAAATGGTCGCATTTAAAAAAAAAAATTAAGAAATCGAAATTAAATGTGACATTCCAATCTATATAATTTCTATCTGAAATACACCAGATGTTTTTACTTTATGGAATAAATTTAATCATTAAGCTTTTAATTAAATCTAAACTGAAATTTTCAAGAATGTTTTTTCATTTTAAAAATTTAATTTTAAACTTAGGTATCGAAAATTTCTGACGAAAAAGTTGAGGTACCTAAAGAATGTCTGGTTTATCATGAAGAAAGTTGAAAGCCTTCACATTGGTGCATGAAATAGTCAACTCGGGGTCTACTTTTATTTTTCAGGCTATGGTTATTTTTATTAATGGCTTTAGATGTATATAAATTATTTATTTTTAATATTGATTTACGACTTGATTTATAAACTACTCTGCTATTATTAGAAATGAGATGTCTAATATTATTGTAATTCCGGTAGTGCATGCTGATGTGTTGTGCTGTTGTCTAATGGCAATTTGGTCATATAAAAAGAGTACAGAAAATAGATGGCATTTGCATCCAACTAAACAAATATTCATCAATACAAATAACTGTCAGAGACACAGCATATTTAATGCATGTAATGTGTGTCTGTATAAATATATAAGACAATTTGGAAAAAAATATTTCGACGTGGTTTGTAGTCAGAAAATGGATTTTATTTAAATTTTTTGGTAAATTTTCGTTTTAAATTTTAAGTTTCCGTTTTTATCCCTTCAATTTTTTTCCAAAAAGTCTTATTTCCGTGCAAATGTATATGCTGAACTCAAATCAACAATTAGATTTTGAAAAAGCCTACATTTTTATGTTAACGACCAGAAAAAATAGAACTTCTTCTCGCTCTTTTTTGTCAGCCATTACCGGCTTAGTGATAGTCATTCGCTGCTGAATAGTTTTAGGCGTAGGAAAAAAAATTTGGCCTATTTACTTTCTTTACTGTAAATTCTTTGCAGAAATTACTACGCGATTTTTTTCCGGTACTCAATTTCAGCAGAAAGTTGCTTGTATTTGCGTGTTTTTTTTCCTTGGGCAGGGGGGGACCACTTAATTTCAGAAGAAAGTTAAATTTCATATATATGAAAATAAGTGATAAGTGTAGTTTAATTAACCTTCAAATATATTGCGTGTATTTACGTGTTTTTCTTTTTCTTTTTTCTCTTTATATTTTTCTTTTGGTACTTAATTTCAGAAGAAAGTTGCATGTACTTAATTTCAGAAGAAAGTTGCATGTACTTAATTTCAGAAGAAAGTTACATGTACTTAATTTCAGAAGAAAGTTACATGTACTTAATTTCAGAAGAAAGTTGCATGTACTTAATTTCAGAAGAAAGTTAACTTTCAAATATATGAAAATAAGTGTTAAGTGTAGTGTTACTTGACCGTCAAATATATGAAAATATGAAAATACTTATAAATTATAAATAACAAAAAGAACAAAATAAGTACTACAGTAAAGCATTTTTAATGCTTAACATTGAAAATAAAACAATAATTACATCAATTGTAAAGGAAGTTAAAAGTCAAAAAATGGAAAAAATGACATTGACAATTTTTAAAAAATGCAGCAGTTTTAGAGTCCTGGATAAATTCTGCTTGCCTCTCTCAGGAAAACGTGTAGGCGCTGACTATGCTTAGGGATTGCTTTTAAAAATAGAAAACGAGCAATATACTGCTTTAAATAAGAAGTTCTGTGTCCCGATCTTTTAATTATACTCTTAGTCGTCCTTCATAGTCTTTTAACCGTCTTCTTGTGGATATTTTGGTCTGTTGGATCTACAAAGTGTTCAGAATGGCTTATCTGCTTGTGCGTATAGCCGTGTTCCGGTATCCGCACATACGCCGACCAGCAATCACTGTAAATGATTGATCCTGGTCGGATGTGTTGCATAATGAATGGGACAAGGGTATGGACATCCTTGGCTTCTCCTTCCTCGCAGTCAGACGTAAGTGATAACATAAAGACTCTTTCGATTCCACCAAATAGCCAGACCGTTTTCAATCGACGTCCCCGGTTGTATTTTCGTTTTGAGACAACTGTTTCGTTGATTTCTACCTCGACACTGAGCCAATTCACTGAAGTTTCTTTCGCAATGTCCAAGTTTTTGAACATTATCCTGTGGCACCAGCTAAGATCAAGGAAATGTGTTACAAAAAGTAGCACTTTCCACGCAGGCAAGCGTGACTTCTCCAAAGTGTATTTTTCCTATCATTAACACTGAAGCCACATTCTGTTTTCCGGTTGTTAGGCTGATTAGAACTGTTTGGACTGGATAGGTTTTCTGCAACGCCATACTTTCTTGTTGGCACGCAACGAGCAAGGGGAATGGCATTGAAGGCATTCCACGGAGGACGGTAATATTCCGTGTAGTCGAAGAAATTCTACTGAAGCCTCTTCATTCATTCGAAAGCGTTGAATTGCTTCGTACATACGGATGGAACAATTTGTGCAATTTCACTTGTTTCAATTTCGCGAGCCTGTAAAAATTTTAAACAACTTGGCGGACCTGAAGCAGACTACCACTACGTTTAATTTCGTTGTTTTTCTTTTTTTTTTTCTTAACTTTTTTCAGCGCAGTTCTATCGATTATGATTTAAACTTTCCGATTATCAAAAAATATTTTGAAAAATTACAATATTTAAACAAATTTTTGGTGGGGGTCAGTTTCTCATACAACGTTAAAGTAAATTGATCCTCCATTTTCAACTCACTATAAGGTTGTATGAGAAACTGGTCCCCCACCACAAAAGTGTTTAAATATTGAAATTTTTGCAAATTGTTTTGTCAGTCGTAAAGCTAAGGGGGTAATCGATAAGACAGCGCTGAAAAAAGTTTTAAAAAAATGAAAAACAATGAAATTAAACGAGATGGTAGTCTGCTTCAGGTCCGCCAAAACCTTTCTTCTGAAATTAAGTACTTAAAAAAAAAAATCGCGTACAATGGAACAATTTGTGCAATTCAACATTTCTGCGGTAGCGTGTAGTGTAGCTGAGGACTTTTTATACACGCAAATAACTGTTTTTTCACTTGTTTCAATTTTGCGAGCCTGTAAAAATTTAAAATAAACTTTCTTCTTAAAAAATTAAGTAAAAGTACTCTTATCACTTATTTTCATATATTTGAAAGTTAACTTTCTCAAAAAAAGAAATTTAGGGAGCCAATGAAGCACATTTTATTTGTCGATATTTTCATATATTTGAAAGTTAACTTTCGTCTGAAAAAAATAGGTAAAACTACAATTATCACTTATTTTCATATATTTGAAAGTTAACTTTCTTCTGAAATTAAGTCGTACTAATTTCTGCAAGAAATTTTCTGTAAAGGAAGTAAATAGGCCAAAATTTTTTTCCGACGCCTAAAATCATTTAGCAGCGAATGACTATCACTAAGCCGGTAATCGCTGACAAAAAGAGCGAGAAGTCCTATTTTTTTTCTGGTTGTTAACATCAAAAAAGGTAGGTTTCTTCAATATCTAATTGTTGATTTTAGTTCAGCATATACATTTGCACGGAAATAAGACTTTTTTGGAAAAATTTAAATATTTATTGTCATTTATTGTTTGTTTGTAATTCTATGTTTATTTTTATTATTTTTATTGTTATCCCTCTCTTCATTTTAAGAAAAGATTCATTCCGACAGAAATTTTGTACCAGATGGAGGAAATACTGTAAAAGGTTTGATGATTTACTTAAAATGATTCACTAACTCAAATTATCTTCACCTGATTAAGTTCAGAAGTTTGTTTTTTCCATAGATGTCAGTCAGTTAAGTGCCATACGTGATACAAGCTTGGGCAATCATGTCTCGAAAGAGACATGACTGACTGGGCAAAAGATTATCCCGCAGTAGGTTGCTATTACTTTCTGCAGTAGACTGGTTGCCGACCAAGGCTATAAAACTCAATCTGTCCTATTATTTCACCCATAACGGAGGGAAGGGGCGGATTAATACCTGTCCCAGTGGTATCTGTGCATAAGTGAATCCAAGGAATTCAAATGGAATTCGAACTCGGTGCGCCGAGTTGTCGTTCCGAGTCGATATCCACTGCACCACAACGTTTCCTAAAAACGTTAACGTTGAATGAAAGAAATTGTTTTAATTAATTGTAAACTTCCGTGTTTTTCTCTTCTTTACATATATACAAGCTTTACAAACTGTAACCAGTAGAAGTTATACTTGTTCAATCTTTCTATAAACGCTGAGCTGCATACAACTATTTTCATAAATCAATGATTAAAAAATTTCTTCTATGGAAGGAATCCTCTAGGCCTTAAATGAAACAATCCTTCATCAGACCTTAATATACTGGCGCTACAAAATCACAAAGAACTTTACGAAGAAAAAAAATCACTTGAAGACATCCAAGAGTAGCAACAATTAAAAGGGATAGCACCTGTAAGTAGAAAGGAAAATAAAGGTATAACCATGATGTTGACTTTCCTCACTACCTTAAACAAAAGGTTTGGGGGGGAATTCCCATCTGTACTAGCATAACAGTTAATGGACTTAACATGTTCATTTTTCTATAAAAAAATGTTTTAAGCAAATATTTTATAACTTTCAACCAACAGTAACACTAATTGTTCGGTTAATGAATGTCAAAAATTCCCTGTATGAAAATATTCATTCTCCTCATTCAGTAGTTCTCTATTTCGGGGCTTGTACTGAGTGAACATTTAGTAAAAACATTTTAAAACTTACAAGTGTAATGTTTCCGATTAAATACGATTATTACATACTGAATAAAAAATATATGTATTGCACAGATGTGATAAAAGAGTTCACATTTAATAGATATACATCTACAAAAGAAATACTTACCAAATGTTACATTTTGTTTGGAATGTTTATTAATATTATCAATCACCCAATAAGCAGCTTCCACCATCTTCACAGCATCTGGTTTAATTTTCTTGCAATCAGGTTCCGTGTGTAGTTCACTCATGAGGCCGATAACAGCAACATTTCCGCAAAAGTATCTTCCAGCAAAACTCAAAATTAACAACAGTTGGGGCAAATATAACCAGCGCATTTTTGAAGATTAAATTTTCAAATAAGCCTTCAATTAAAGAAGTTGAAAAAGTATGTTTTCCGTTACTCTGTAAATTCATGAATTTGTAAAGATAAAAGGAAAAAGTAAGGTTATAGAAAATAAATTAGTAAAAATATAAGGTCACAAAAATCAAAGAAAATTTGCGAAAAATTAATCTTATTCTCTAACGTCTGCGTGTAGACGTAGAAAGCTGGTTAATGTTTCTTTGATTCGGTATTGTGTCATACATAACCGAAGTCCCTTTTCTTTTAAAAAAACTGGGGTGGCCTAATAATTATGGCCGGTCGTGTATATACAAAAAATGATATATACGCGCACACACACACACACACACACACACACATGCACGCGCATATATATTTTCTAAACATATACTGTTAAATATAAGAGACAATGCATGTCTATTATGTTTAATCATGAGCCGTTCTAAACGTCGTATTTTGACTTTAATTTCAGTTGAAAATAAAGACAAAAATTCTCCAACATTTGGATAATTTTTTATTAATTTGCTTCTAAGCTTTCGGCTCACTTGAGCCATCTTCAGAGAGGTTTTATTAAGACGATAACACAATAAAATCCACCATCACCGACGATTTTATTTTGTGTCGACATAAAACTCTACTAGGCAACGGCAATAGTTACCAAAAATAACAAACGCAGTTCGCAAATTTGCAATGCGGTTCTATGACGTCACACCGCGTGATACCGCGAAATAACAACAGAACCATGTATGCGTTACCGTCTTAATAACCTCTCTGAAGATGGCTCAGGTGAGCCGAAAGCTTAGAAGCAGCAAATTAATAAAAAATTATCCAAATGTTGGAGAATTTTTGTCTTTATTTTCAACTGAAATTAAAGACAAAATACGACATTTAGAACGGCTCATGTTTAAATATAATAGACATTCATTGTCTCTTATATTTAACAGTATATATTTAGAAAATTATTTGCTGCCTCGATACACTAAATAGATATATACGAAATGAATTGTTTGAACATTATTTTTATCGATACTAGTATTTAAATAGATATTCTGTTTTTTAATTTAAACAGTATTATATATTTATATCTACCGGCCTGATTATTTACGATAAATTTTTATTACAAAAATGTGTGCCATTCGGCTGGATTCGAACCTGTGAATAGGTAGATAGGGGTCGCAGGTTCGAATCCTGCCGAATGGCACACATTTTCGTAATAAAAAATTTATCGTAAATAATCAGGCCGGTAGATATAAATATATAATACTGTTTAAATTAAAAAACAGAATATCTACTTAAATACGAATATCGATAAAAAATAATGTTCAAACAATTCATTTCAAATTGTCGGTTGTTTATAACCAAGTTTCGTTAAAATTCATTAATTTCCGTAATATATATATACATAATTCTTTTATCTGGTTTTCTTAGAAAAACATAGCCATGTGTGTAATATTAGACAGATTTATTGTTGATAACACAATAATACACAGTAAAAAGAACCTTCAGATGTTGGAGGCCATCTACATTAAATCAAAGCAACCCATACTCAATAAAATCATATTTCAATCTAGTCACAATATATGATTGCATTTAGACACATGATTCTGTTGTTAACATTTTGGTCTCTCACGTGGTGTGGCGTCATAGAAGCGCATTACAAATTTACGAACTGCGTCAACTATTTGGTGACTGTTATCGTCGTATAGAAATGTTTTATGTCAACACAAGATAATATCATCTTTGATGGTGGATATTTTTATGTTTACGTCCCTGTAACCACTCAAAAAATGGCTCATGTGAACCGAAAGCTTAGAACCAGCGTAATAAAAAATATCCAAATGTTGGACAATTTTTGTTTTTATTTTCACCTGAAAATACGATGTTTAGAACGGCTCACGTTTAAACATAATAAACATTCATTGACTGGTATATTTAACAATATATGTTTAGAATATATATATATATATATATATATATATATATATATATATATATATATATATATATTAGATAGATATAGATAGATATATGAGAGAGAGAGAGAGAGAGAATTATTACTCATCCATATATTTTATTTACATAAATACCAATCTACAATATATACTTAAATTATACTTAAATCAACCATAATTTTATGTGTTGAGATTTTATTAATTAACAATCGATATAGCAAAAATCTTCAAATATTTATAAATAAATACATTAACGACAAATAATTACAATCCTTTCCAAGATTAAGTATTTACACCAATTCATGTTCCAAGCAGTAGTATTTCATTACATATAAATAACACTAATCTTTGCGCAAACAACTCTATTGGATATTATAAATCTAATGCTAAAATTTAGCAACGAGACAATTTTATTAACTATCTAAAAATTTTATGTTAATCTTTAGTATATCAAATAAATGTTTAATTGCATACGTGTTTTTTCCGGGGGTGGTTACATGTACCATTGAGAAACGTTTATTTTTAAGCCAGACAGTTTGTAGAAAATTGTTACAGTTGTGTGAAAATATATTTTTAGAAAGTAAAATTATTTCTTTGTGAAATGTTACGGATTCATTTTCTGAATTTACGAAAAAATGTTTTTCATATTACTGGCCAATGAAAGACGTGATCACAAGCCATTGTAAAAACTTGGATGAAACCTCCTTCATCCTCTTTTCTTGAATTAAAGAACTCCGGTTTTAGCATTTAGTCATCAGAGAGCGGAGGATTAGTCCAGGCGAGAGTTCATAAATCATCACGGGAAAAGAAAGAAAGAAAGAAAGAAAGAAAGAAAGAAAAACCAACTACTAAATATCAACTAGAAGGTAAATTCAAATTCCAGGAAAGAAAATTATTTTCTGCGTCTTAAAGAGAAAAGTTTGAATGAAACCAAACATTCAAATTGAACTTTTCAGTAGAGGACTATATAAATTTCTCGTGACAATAACCTGTTGAAACCCTTAGTGAAGAGACATTCATATTTTTAGTTGTAGAATTTATGTGGGAGCGCTTTCGTATTTTCTGTCTTGTATAATTCTGCCCCCCTTTTTTTTCAAATGGTATAATCATTTTTGTCGTATATTGGAAGTGTTATCCTGTTTTAGATTTTGTATAATGCGCACAAAACGAATTTTTCTGTGCAAGCTTTGTACGTAAATTTTGTATTTGTTTTTATTTTGTGTACTCTAACAAACCGGGTAGCCGAGTCGAATTCCAGTTGAATCCATTGTATTCACTTTTGCGCAAATACCCTTGGGAAAGGTGTTAATCCGTCTATTCCTTCCAGTTATGGGTTAAATAACAGGACAGACTGGGTTCTATAGCCTTGGCTGGCAACCATTCTACCGCAGAAAGCAATGGCAACCTACTGCGGGATAATCTTCTGCCCAGTCAGTCATGTCTCTTTCGAGACATGATCACCCAAGCGTGTATCACGTATGGCACTTAACTGACTGACTCTAACAAATGTCATTCCTTTTCAATTTCGCGTATCAGTTGATGACTGTGCCTCTGAGGTCTCGTCATGGGTGAAAGCTGGCATTGATGCCTTCATACCCACCAGGAAGTATTGCTTAAAACCTCATTCCTCTCCGTGGTTCTCTCCGGCCTGCTCAGCCGCCATTGCCCACAGGAACCATTACTTCCGTCTATTCCGGAGACAGCCAACTGATCACAATAGGCGCCTGTTCACATCCGCTCGCAGTGAGTGCAAGAGAACCCTAAATGACGCCAAACAGTTGTTTGCTGAGAGAATGCGACAGCACATAGCTGACCGCAAGTTCAGCTCCAAGGACTATTGGAGGATTTGTAAACGAGTGCTCAACAATAGGAAATCCTCAATACCTCCTTTAATCCATGGATTTGATGTTCTCACGTCATCTGCTGAGAAAGCTGAGTGCTTTGCCCGCAGATTCTCATCCAACTCCACACTCGACTTGTCCGGAGTGCACCCACCCGACTTCCCTATTAGAACTGAGGCCAAACTGCATGACGTATATATTACCCCGACAATAGTATCCAGAGTAATTTCAAAACTCGACCCCCATAAGGCGTGTGGAGACGATGGAATCCCGGTGATAGTCCTTAAGAGGTGTGCCCCTGAACTTTCCCCTGTCCTCTCTAAACTGTTTAACTACTGCCTTTCTGCTTCCTGCTTTCCTGCATGCTGGAAATTCTCCTCAGTTGTTCCTGTCTTTAAGAACTGTGGTGAACCCTCGGACCCATCCAACTATCGCCCTATCAGTCTTCTACCAATATTCGGGAAAGTGTTCGAGGCTATAATAAATGCTGAAATAGTTCATCATCTCACCGCCCACAAACTGTTCTCCGACAGACAATATGGATTCCGATTTGACAGGTCCACAGCCGACCTGCTAACTACTGTAACGGAGTACATGCTACAGGCCCTTGATGAGTCTGACGAGGCTCGCGCGGTTGCTCTGGACATCTCCAAGGCTTTCGACAGGGTTTGGCACCCTGGCCTCCTATGCAAACTACGCGGTTATGGTATTACCGGTCGCCTGCTTGACCTAATCCAATCTTTCTTAAATAACCGCAAAATGAAGGTCGTTCTGAATGGGCGTGCCTCTTCATCCTACAGCACGAATGCTGGTGTCCCACAAGGCTCTATCCTGGGCCCAACGCTCTTCCTTATTTTCATCAACGACCTCCCAGATGAGATCAAGTCCCAAGTAGGCATCTACGCAGATGACACTACAATATACTCCCGCTCCAGTAAGAAACCTGTCGTGGCGGACAGACATAATCTCGCTGCTGACCTTGAGCGGGATCTACACTCTGTGGTGAACTGGGGCAAGAAGTGGCTTGTCAACTTCAATTCATCTAAGACCAAGCTGTTGTCTGTCAACCATTACAGGCAACCTCTTCTGCCTCCCATAAGCATGGACCAGATGATTCTCCCGGAGAGTAATACACTATGCCTCCTCGGACTTACCCTGTCCTCAGACCTCAAACGGAACCACTATATTGAATCCATAGCAAAATCTACTGCTAAGAAGATTGGGTCACTATGTCGATCCAGGATGTTTTTTCCACTTGAATCCATCCTGCATATATACAAGTCAACCATCCGTCCGTGCATGGAGTACTGCTGCCATTTATGATCAGGTGCCCCTGCCGTTCTCCTCAGTGCTCTTGACAAGCTCCAAAGGAGAGTCTGTAATGTGATAGGTACTGATCTGGCGACTCGTCTGCAGCCACTTTCCCATCGTCGAAATGTGGCCTCCCTCTGTCTCTTCTATAAATACTTTCATGGCTTCTGCTCGGATGAGCTTAAGTCACTGATGCCTCCTCAACAGGTGTTTACCCGTTCAACCAGACTGGCAACTGGGTCCCACCCATTCACAGTCAGGTTAGCCAAATGCAGACGACAATTCTACTCCTGCAGCTTCCTCTCTCGCACTTCCCGCCTGTGGAACTCACTCCCGTATTCTTGCTTTCCTGACGGCTACGACCTCCAGAAATTTAAAAGCAAAGTTAATACTCACCTACTAACCACTGGCCTCTAGCTCTCTCCCCTCCCCTGTATAACCTTCCCTTTCTCTCCGCCCATGTACCTGTCATTGCACCTGCTTTCTCAGCTTTCTATTGTTCCTTTCTAACTAGCTTGTACTCCTCACTCTTTTCTAATTAATCTTTTTACATTTATGTAACCCCCTGCACATCAGTGGCGTTTCTGCCTTGCTCGGGGTGAAATGATTAAAAAAAAAAAAAAAAAAGATCGAATCTGTTTTCTTTTAGCGCTTTATTCAAATTTAGGGACAAGAGAGGGGCGTGTTCTCATTTCCCCCATTTTATCCCTACATTTATGTAGGGTGTTAAATTTTGTTTTGCACAAAAATATTTTGTTTTTGTGTAATTTAAAATTTTATATAACATCTATATAATCGATAGATTGATTATAACAAATTCAAGACTGGTCCTAACACATCTTGTTTACGTTATTAACAAAATTAGTTAAAACAGTTTACGCCATCATAAAAGTAACTTTTTATCAAGAGAAAAAGAAATTCGATCGTTAAAATTCCCTCACAAATCAGCCGAAGATTACATGAAACTCTGGTTACAGATTTAAATATGATTAATGAATTATTTTATTTTACTATTAATAGCATATATATATATATATATGTGTGTGTGTGTGTGTGTGTGTGTGTGTGTGTGTGTGTTAAATAAATTATAAACATTATGTCTGCTTATTTTAAATAAAATCTGTTCATACTCACGAATTATTAAAAATAAGCAGACATAATGCTTGTAAATCATTTAATCATGCATGTCTAAAAGAGAATTTGCTGCCTAAATACACACACACACGTGTGTGTGTGTGTGTGTATGTGCGTGTGTGTGTGTGTGGGTGTGTGTGTGTGTGTGTGATAAAAAAGTGACAATGATAACTTCTTTTTTTTTTTTTAATCATCTCACCCCAAGCAAGGCATTCCACTGCCACTATTGTGCATGGGGCTACATAGGGGAAGGTAAAGAGAAGGAGTGGATAGACATAGGGAATGTCAGGAGAAAGGTGACAGATGAGTAAGGATAGCGAGGATGAGGGTCGGGCAGATGGGAAGAGTGCTTGATAGAATGGGAGCAGGTTAGTGTGTTAGGAGGTGCCTATTGACCTTACATTTAAACTCCTGGAGATTGTAGCCGTCGGGGAAGCAATCGTTTGGAAGAGAATTCCACAGTCGGGAAGTGCGAGGAAGGAAACTGTTGGAGTAGAAGTTACGGCTGCATTTTATCGGTTTCACTGTGAAAGGGTGGGATCTAGTTGCTAATCTAGTAATCTAGTATATGCAAATTCATATTTAGGGGGCACCAGTGATCTAAGTTCATCGGAGCAGAAGCCGTGAAAGTATTTATAGAAGAGACACAGGAAAGCCACGTCTCGCCGGTGGGAGAGAGACTGCAGGGGGTCTGCCAAGCCGGTATCTATCACATTACAGACCCTCCTCTGAACCTTATCGAGAAGCCCGAGGAGAACAGCAGGGGCACCCGACCAGATATGGCAGCAGTATTCAATGCACGGGCGGATGGTAGATTTGTAAATGTGCAGGATAGATTTAGACGGAAAAAACTTCCGGGCCCTACACAGAGAACCGACTTTCATAGCAGCGGATTTAGCAATGGATTCGATATAGTCATTCCATTTGAGGTCCGCTGAAAGTGTGAGACCAAGGAGGCGTAGTGTTTTACTCTCTGGGAGGCAAGCCTGGTCCATGCTAATGGGAGGTAGGTGAGATTGTCGATGATGGTTAATTGAGAGTAGCTTCGTTTTAGAAGCATTAAAATTTACTAGCCATTTCTTACCCCAGTCCAATATGGATTGGAGGTCTTTTTCAATCTCGGCTGCGAGTTTAGCTTTGACGCCTACACCAGATTTTTGTTGGAGGCGAGAGTAAACTGTGGTGTCATCGGCGTACAAACCTATTTGGGTTCTTATGGAATCAGGGAGATCATTAATATATATCAGGAAGAGTGTAGGACCTAAGATGGAGCCTTGGGGGACACCTGCGTTTGTATGGTAGTTCTGAGAGGCATGTCCGTTTAATACCACTTTCATTGTGCGGTTAGAGAGGAATGACAGGATTAGTTCAAACAAATGTCCAGTTATACCATAGCTCCGCAGTTTACATAGAAGGCCAGCATGCCAAACTCTGTCGAACGCCTTAGATATATCCAATGCAACGGTTCGAGCTTCGCCATTCCTGTCGAGTGCCTGGTATATGTACTCGGTGATGGTCGTTAGCATATCAGCAGTAGACCTGGTGAAGCGGAAACCATATTGCTTGTCCGAGAGGAGCCTGTGTGCTGTGAGATGCTGAACGACCTCGGCGTTGATAATGGCTTCGAACACTTTGCCAAAGATCGGAAGAAGGCTGATAGGGCGGTAATTTGCAGGGTCAGAGGGTTCTCCAGTGTTTTTAAATATAGGAACTATAGAGGAAGATTTCCAACAGGCAGGAAAGCAGGAAGCAGATAGGCAGAGGTTGTAGAGCTTAGAAAGGATAGAGGAGAGTTCAGGGGCACATTTCTTTAAGACTATGGTTGGGATTCCGTCACCACCGCTCGTTTTGTGAGGGTCAAGTTTTAAGATTATCTTAGAGACAAGCGAAGGTGTAATGTGGACATCATTCAGTTGTGCCTCGGTTCTAGGTGAGAAGTCGGGTGTAAAAACTCCAGATGAGTCCAGACTCGAATTGTTCGAGAATCTGCGGGCAAAACATTCAGCCTTATCTGCTGGGGAGGTGAGGACCTCAAATTTGTTGATTAGCGGGGGTATTGTGGACTTGCTCTTGTTAAGTACTCTTTTACAGAGTCGCCAATAGTCTTTAGAGCCGAATTTAAAGCATGCTATGCGTTGCTTCATTCTGGCAGCAAACAACATCTTAGCTTCGTTAAGTATCCTTTTACACTTATTACGAGCTGAAGTGAAAAGGCGCCTGTTTTGTTCCGACGCATAGTTACGATAGAGTCGGAAGAAATGATTCCGGTGGGCAATGGCAGCCGAGCAAGCGGGTGAGAACCATGGAGACGAATGAGATTTAAGCTGGAATTTCCTAGCAGGGATGAAGGCATCGATGCCAGCCTTAACCCAGGAGGAGACCTCGGATGCACATTCTTCGATGGGAAGACTAAAGACGTTGTTCCAAGGGATGTCACAGAGGAAGTCTCGGAACGAATCCCAGTCTGCTCTTTGATAGCAGTAGGATATTCTACTTGTCTGTGTTTCATGGGTCGGGCGGGAGTGGAGTGAAATATTGACGGACACTACAGTGTGGTCAGAGTTTCCAAGTGGGCAGAGTTGTCTGGTAGTGCAAGAGTCTGGGATGGAAGTGAAGCAGAGGTCTAGAAGTGAGTCCCTTCCGTTAGGGTTGTCGGAGAAACGCGTGGGGAAGTCCACTACTTGCGTAAGGGATTGGGTGATTGAAAAGTTCATGGTGTGGACACCAGCAGCGTCAGTGACAGCGTTCTTCAGCCACTTGGTGTGGTGGGCGTTAAAGTCACCAAACACGAATACATGGGCAGAGGGATGGGTAGAAATGGCTTTGTCAATATTGTCAGAAACTATATATATCTTGTCTCTTTAATCATAATGTTCCTCTCCTCAGATTATCTGAGAATATATATATATATATATATATATATATATATATATATATATATATATATGGTACCTCCACTAAATCGATGAAAAAACAGCATAGTATGAAGAAAAAGGTCCCAAACTTAATAAAAACAAGCTTTTTCCATCAAAATGTTTGTTATTATTAAGGAGAAAGATCAAAGTATTTTTTAATTATTTTTAAAAACTTTTTAATCTTTGCTAACAGGTTCGAAATTTTGGTAAAAAAATTTAGTTTTAATTTTTGTTAGCGAGTAAGCAAATCGTTACGAGAGTTAACAATGGAAAACGTAATATTACATAACCCAGATTTTTTTTGGGGGGGGGGGCGGATACATTAATTTGGAAATCCTTGCAAACATCAAATAATTGTCGGATTTTAATGAAACTTTCAGGACTTATTCACAAATGAATGAAATCATTTTTAAAATTAATATTTTTAAAAGATCTTGGTAAAAATATATATTTTTTACATCTGTTACTCTCTCTACGTAAATTCATGAAATTTTAAGAAATTAAATTTTGTTGGGAAAATTAGTTTTATTAGTTAAACACAGGATTCACTGGGAAAGTAAGTTATCTATTATTTTGTTTCAACCATTTGGCCCTTTTTCTAAAAAATCTGCTTCCAATTGTAAAATAAAAAATGCAATAAAACTATGACATTATTTAATTTGATAAGCTATTAATTGATTTAATAAATAACATAAATTAAGGTCATTATAGTCTGAAGAAAAAATTTCGATTAACAATGAAATTTTAAATAGAATTCTTTTCATTTTTTTTAATTGTGATAATTTCTAAAGTTTAAAAATATTTTTTAAAGTCTTTCGAAGATTTGTTGGTGTTAGTTTTGTAACTTAGTAAGTGAAGATTTTATTTACTAATGGAAAATTGAAAAGTTTAATACAAATCATCGTCTCCTTCGCATTTTAAAAATAATTTTTAATATTTTTGTTTTGTGTATTTGAATTATCTTTTTGTATGGTAATTTCTATGTGTACATTAAAAGATCGTGTATTTCACGGTTTTTTCTCTTTATAAGAAAAAATATACAACTATGTCACTTGTGATCGCCATACACTTATCTTATCCCGCATTTGTCAACCTCTCATCACATTTCAAATACGATGGAAAGGTTAGAAAATTCAAGTCTGTGTTTCATGCTATAAATAAGTAATAATTGTGTAAATCAGATTAATTTAACATTAAATTTGCTAATTTTCCAAAATTAATGTGTCACTGATGTATATTTTATTTTTGCAAAAACTTTAAAACTAAGAATTAACTTTTGTTTACAAATAAGTCGATCGCTCAAAAAATGGCCGAAATTTTTTTTTAATCTCAAAATCTTTTATTCCAATCAATAGTTTCTGTTTGAAATACACCAGAGTATTTTGCTTACTGGAAAGAGTAAATTTAATCATTTAGCTTTCAATTAAAACTGAAATATAAGTTTCAAGAAAACTTTTTGTATTTTTAAAAATCCAATTTAAAAGTTAGTTATCATAAATGAGTGGCGGTACCTAAGACACATAATCATTTAATAATTGTTAGACCAGTCTATCAGGGTAAAAGAAAAGGATATCTTATTTCAAACTTTATAAAATTTGGTCGAGTGAGCAACCTACTGTCTACTGCATGCTCATTTAATAAAGTTAGTGACTACTAACTTACGTTTACGATTAGTTAGATGTTTACGAGTTTAATCACCATTAGTGGACTGTACGTTTTTGTTTTTGTTTTTGTTTTGTTTTTTTTTTTATCCAGGTAATTACCAGAGCTTAAACGCAAACATCTTATTAATTTATATATCTTATAAATTTAATAAATGAAAAAAGTTGCTTTCAAAACATTCAACCTACTTTTATAAAATAATAATAATAATAATATAGATACTTATTTTTTCCCATTATAATACCATGTATCTATTTACCAATCTTAACATGCCTTAAATGCTTCATTTAACGCCCTCTCTCAAATAAGCGCCTCTCATTGTCCAATGAATTTAGAATAAACACTTCTCTCGAATAATAGCACCAGGGAAACTAATCGAATATATTGAGAAATGAAAAGTTCCTTTATTTAGATTTCGAAGACAGAAAATTAATTTAATGAAAGTTTCCTTTCTTTGTCCCTTGTAGTGCAGTGGATATCGGCTCGAAACGAGAAATCAAAGAGCCGAGTTCGAATTCCATTTAAATTCGTTGCATTCGCTTACGCACAAATACTCTGGGAAAAGGTATTAATCCGTCTTTTCCCCCCAGCCATGAGTTAAATAACAAAACGGATTGGCATCTACAGCTTTGGTTGGTAACTTGTCTACAGCAGAAAGTAAAGGCAACCCACTGCGGGAAAAACTTCTGCCCAGGCGGTCATGTCTCTTTCGAAACTTGATCGCCCAAGTAACTGATACTTTCTTTAAAATTGTCAAATAAACACTATATGCTTCACCTAGTGAGGATTGAATTTGGGCACTTCGACCTGGTGTTAATGATTAGCAACTTTAAACCTTACTAGTTACTCCATACTTACGGTTTCGCGCCGCAAATAAGCTGCGCTTTATAAAATCACCTCACGAAAATCGAATATGTAAAATTGTAATTAATGCTCAACTACATCAACTAGTTTAACGTTATTTGACTACGAACCACTCACATATAGTGATTTGCTAAACGTAGCTTAGATGTGACAAGGCCCAAACTATGGAACACCAAGTGAAGATTAAATTCACTCCTCAGTCGTAATTGATATAGCGAGACGCCACATAGAAATACTAAAATCTAGCTTAGTTGAGGCACAACACAACATGTATGCGGTAAAACGCACTAATAATGTGTCAAGATTTCCACCCCCTACAAATATATTGATTTTATAAGCGCCGTTTAGTTTTGGTAAAAACCGAAAGTATGGGGTACACAGTGAGAATCGAAGTCACTACTCAGTTGAAATAGGTTCTAGCGAGACAAGCCCAAACCACCCACAAATATATATGCAGGTATACGTATTAGCATGTACTTTATTAGGTCAGTGATTACGTGTTTTCGTTTAACAAATATTCTGATTGGTCAGGATTGCACGAGTTGAAACAATTTGATTAGACTGCTTGAACACAAACAGACACATACGCACATATATTTTCTCTCTCATCTACTTAATCACTAGAGCATAAATACAAGTGCATTGATGTTATCTTTTCTATTTTTAATAGATTTAAAAGTTACTTTCAAAATATCAAGCTACTGAACCGGAATTTATCAAAGATGTATTAAAAAATAGAATATCGTTACCATATTTGGACTGGAGCTTCCCATTCAGACTTGACAGGGATCAAAAAAGGTTAAACAGTTTTGTGGGCGATGAATTATTTTCAATTTTATAACCCCTTTCTCACAGATGAAAAGGGACAAGTTTATCGCTATTTCCATTGTAAACCTTCACTATAGTCATCAAAGAAATAAAGTGCGCAAAGGGTAACACCGAAATTCGAAAGCGCATTGGCATAGTGAGAAATGTCTTCCAAAAGCAAAATATTCAGAAACAGAAAAAAAATTATTAGAAACAAAGGAAATAGTAGTGAAATATTACGTAATATCAGTCCGTCTATATGGCAGTGAAAGCGGTATAATCTTCTTACAAATTTCAGATGAAGAAGAGACTTGAAGTAACAGAAATGGGATTCTACAGAAGTAAAAGCAGATTAGATTGGCAACTAGATATCATCTTATTACTTTTGAAATAGAGAAATGAATTAGTTATTTTTCTTTTTTTTTAATCATTTCACCCCGACCAAGGCATTCCACTGCCACTATTGCGCAGGAGCTTACATAGGGGAAAGTGATGAGAAAGAGTGGTTAGATATAGGAAATGTCAGAAGAAGGGTGATAGACGGGTAAGGATACCGAGGATGAGGGTTGGGTAGATGGGAAGAGTGTTTGAGAGAATGGATGCGAGTTAGTGTGTTAGGAGGTGTCTATTGACCTTACATTTAAACTCCTGGAGATTGTAGCTGTCGGGGAAGCAAGTATGTGGAAGGGAATTCCACAGGCGGGAAGTGCGAGAAAAGAAGCTATTAGAGTAGAAATTGCGGTTACATCTTATCTGTTTCACTGTAAAAGTGTGGGATCTAGTTGCTAATTTAGGATCTCATGCAAATTTGTACAGGGGGCACCAGTGATCTAAGTTCATCGGAACAGAAGCCGTGAAAGTATTTATAGAAGAGGCACAGGGAAGCCACGTCACGCCGGTGAGAGAGTGACTGCAGCCGGTCTGCCAAGTCGGTATCGATCACATTACAGATTCTCCGTTGTATTTTGTCAAGAACACCGAGGAGAATAGCAGGGTCACCCGATCAGATGTAACACACTACGATCTTCAAAAATATAAATGCAACATCAATCACCATTTTTTACCCATGTTCTTTTATTGTCCTTTCTCTTTATAACGCCTTCTCATTTTCTTTCAGTTTCATTAACCTCTTGCGTCTTAATGGCACAATCACCTTGCTTGTGAAGATGTTGATCCGCATAATGCAAACTAGCATAGTTTATGGTAAAGTAGCTTCTGCTAGAATTTTATCTATTTTACTTTTTTTCCCGAGTTCGTTCAACCATTTATGTTGGTTGTTAATAATAAATTCACAGTATTTCTTTCTTTGGAGGGTGTGCTTTGCCTTGGTTATCTCTCATTTGTACTTACATATGTTTTGCTAAGTGTTGTTAGAAGCAAACAATTTACTTGTTACTTTCTATCGATTGGAATCGAAGTATAGTTAATGTTGTGTGATCGCCCCTTTTCGTATACAAGAATGGACTCGCCTGATGTGTACAAATAATCCTGCCTATAGAAAGAACGGTAGTTAGTTGCAAAGCAGTTGCTTAGTTGGTCTCAGATGGCATTTGCTGCTGTTACTATGACACTGTCAGCTCTCTGCCTTCGGGTAGAGAGCACTAACCAAGTTGTGGTTCTGCCGAAGGGTAGAATCACAACTGGGGGAAGATAGACAGATATTTTTGGCCTGGCTATATGGCCGGGAAAACCCACATTAAAAAGACCTTGTGTCACATCTCGCCTTACGTGGGAAGGTGGGTAAATACCGTTGCTTAGTTGGTCAGTAAGTTGGTGCAGGGTTAATTGGAGTTGTTTGGATATAGACTCAGTACTCAGACATAATGTTTCACTGCAAGACTATATATTGATTTCTACTTATAGTATTTCTGAATTGACTAATCCGTGTTCCAGTTTGTATATTTTGTTTAATATAACTTACATTTTCTATCTCCATATCTGTTTTTGTTATTTATTATTTTGTTTGGTTTCCCACCTGAAATCCGCAACTGTTAACATCCAGTGAATATCGGTTTGTGGTGTATGGATGTTTTGGATGTTTTGGATTCATATTCTGTGAGAGTTATTACTAAGGCCAGGATGGTTAATACACAATTCATTTCTTTTTTCTTAATTAAATGGATTGTTTATTTTGTACAGCTTACATGGCCTACAGTGTGTGTGGAATATCAAAGGAAAATTCTATGAACACTTCGGATACAGTGTTATCCTGGAGAGCACTGACATTGTCATTTCTCATCTTATCTGCAGTAAGCAGAACTACATTCTCTCACCAATTCTGTTTTTGATCATTCTCATCTGATTGATGCACCAAACAGCTACAGAACGTCTCCGTAGAATACAATAGCCATTTTAAACTAACTCAAAGAGGCCAACTCTGCTGACGATCATGCAGTCATTTTATTCACTCGCACCCTTCTCCAAGAAAAATCTGATTGACTAAGTAAAATGTAACGTGAATTATGTAACTGCACATCATCCAGAAAAGAAATACAGGTGCTGTGCATCAAATGTCCCAACAGTAACTGCAATCACTATCTATTCTATAAACTTCAGAAATCGCGTTCATACTAAAAATGGCACCCAAAGTGAATGTAGCGTAGAGAGATGGTTAATGTTTCTTTGATTCGGCCTTGTATCGGACATAACCAAACTCCATATAGCTTACAAGTTTTAGGCAGAATTTATCACTATCAGAATTATCAGAAGGTTTTCATCAGAAGATTGGTTGTTGGCAGGTTGGAATGTGTGGAATAGTGTGGAATAATAAAATATACATTTTTCATGTTAAAATAAAAAGTTATTAAAAGGAAAGAATAACAAGTTGTAGAAGTTAATATTCAATTAGAAACATTATTAAGAAGTTAAGGGTAGAGTTCGTGTTCAATGATAAAGTTATGGGTATCAAGACTAGTAGTAATTGTTGAAATAGATAAGGAGAAAGAGAATAAGGTGCGACCTGACTTTATCTCCGGGTCGATTTGAAGTTGAAGTTACATTTTAGTTGTTTCGTCTCGCGGCTCCCATTTTACTGACTTGACTGACGCTGATGATGTCCTTATATTGTAATCTAGATGTTTTTCGCACTGACTCGCGAAGTCCTTTTTGGTCTTGTAAGTCGCTCTCTTTGGTCAAAAATCATTTTAACACCTACTTGCGAATTCTGGGTTCGACTTTTTCTTTAAGCACATGGTCAATCCTTTTTCTATTTGGAAAAACCAGGATTTCACACGTCATTGTGAATTTTTGTAAAAGTGAAGAAAGTTGATTTTAATTAATCCGCTACATGACAACCAGAACCGTAACATTTCGATGTCTAAGTAAAACTGTTTCAAGAATAAAATCAGCTCCATTCCCTAGTTCCGCTAGGACACTCTGTTACTTCTACGTAGTTGAGTCTTCATTATTTCTTCTGTTTTACAAATGCAAGAAAGACGTTCCGCTCAGAGAGATTTTTCCTTAAGAAGTGTCACTTTGTAGTAAATCTTCGGACGTGGGTGCTTCCCTCAATACTAGAATCTTGGATTTTTTCCAGTCATGGATAATCCTCATAATCTTCACTTCTTAATTTATTCCTTACCCTTCATACCCCACACCTTATTCATTACCATTAAAATTGTAGCCCTCAACCATGAAAGGCCCTCAAGCCTCGTATTGTCTGAAATTTATTAAAAAAAAAAAAGTAGCTAAAAAAAGCGGGGTATTTCACTTAAATTTCATACCACACCGTCAAATGAAGCCAAGTGCAGTGTTGACCTTGGATTACTCCTGGCCACCGAATGCAGAAGCAACTGAACTCACACTTGCACCTGGTTTATATGCGTGGGAACGAGAATGTTGGACAACTGGATATCTAGACACCTGTCCGAACATGATTTGGGGCAGTCTCTCTCAGACATCACAAGAGTATGTAGTATTCATTGTCGAACGAGGACGCAGGGACACATACCACAGGCTGGCCAAGAATAACTGACGAAATATAATGTTAAGTTATAAAGATTCACTTAACGTCATGATTCACTCGGCACATCGAATTCATTTCAATGGATCATGCTCATTTTGTTTTTAATAAAATCGATAAGTTATATAAATATACTAAATTTATTCGGTTAAAGAATTTTACAGAAGTACAATATTTGTATAATACGTCTGAAATCGTACATCGAACATTGAAGCCTGGAATTTGAAAAAACTGGCTACTTCTATACGAAAGTTTGTTTGTAATATAACTTTTTAATGTTAGGAATATACATTTGGTTGTAGGTAAAAATCACAGGAGAAATTTTACTCAAAATAAATTATTGAATGTGTTAGTAAAAAAGGAGAAAATGTTTTTAAGTATTTAATATAAATGCGCAGCGTATTTTAATTAATGTATTAAATTAAATGTAAATTTATTTTCTTAGCAAAAATTGTGACATTTGTCCGTGATTTGTAATCTTAATTCCTAAATCTAAAAAACCCCCCTAAATACTTACCCTTAAGTCTAACCCTCACTCCTAAGTGAACATCGAATCCAAACCTCTAACTATCCTCAAATTGTATTCACAAGTAGATGTGTAAAATTATCTGTACTATCAAATAGATTTCATTTAAAATGCATTTTTCAAGTGCTGGGACTTCTGGGAGTTTTTGTCTCCTCACTTTCTTCCTCTCTCTCACTAAGAGACTGTTTAGATGTGAGAGATCGCAATCTTTTTCCTTTTTTCATGAGTGTTCCTCTAACAATTGTTCATCTTCAGAGTCTATACTGCTCTCGATTTCACTGTCATGTTTGTTTTGCATTGACATAATACTTTCGCCTTCATTACTTTCAAGTCCACTCTTCATCACTATCATGTTGCAATCTAACTTGGTCTTATGGGATACATATTTTTTTTGTCACATAATAAATTGTTTGTTGTTGAATGTCCGTTGTAATTTATTCCTTCACTTTGCGCGATTGCAAAATAGAGTGTTGTATTTGTGGGGGAAATAATCAACATACAACCCAGCAAATACCAAATCCCCCACAGTCTGCATGCGCCAATGTCCCATTTCCATTTTTTTTCTATTATTATAGTGTTCTGTCCACTTTGTATTATGAATCTTGCCTCTTGTAGATCAGATTCACTATTCTTTTTATACTACAGTTTTTCGTTAGTGACATAAGACATAGTCAATGGGGGCTCTAATTTGTCTACGCATGAGAGCAGAAGGGCTTTACGATCTTCCAGCATGTGGTATTGTTCTATAGCTTAGCAAGAATCTAGGAAGAAATGTTTCTATTTTTTCTTTCCGCTGTAGACATATTTTCAGCCCCTTTTTAACATTTTTCACCATATTTTCTGATAATCCGTTTGATTTCAGATTGTACGGTTGGGTTTTATCTGGTTTGCATTTAATTTTGTTCAACCACTAGCATCGTTTCTCGTCACAGAACTCTGGAACGTTGGCAGATGCTAGCGTTTTAGGAATTCCATTTCTTGAAAATAAAAATTTTAACGCTTCTTTCATAGTTTTTTAACATTCCAGTTTCTTCTGCCTTGACTTTGTTCATTAATTTTGTCAAATTTATGTTCAACACATCGTTTCCTATTTGATCGTGATTCTTAAATTACAGTTTGCCACAATAATTGCTAATCCCAATGGACCATCTTTACGTTTAAAATTATTCATTTTGAAATATTTTTCACATCTTTTTTATATACCGAACATTTTTACTTTTCTCTTTGATGTTTATAACCACACGAAATGTACATTGTACTGTCGTTTTTCTTTATCGTGTATGCTTCCGTTTCCTCTACCAGGTCCGTAACATTTGTTGAATTAGATTTTTGAATCAATTCTTACTGCTGAACAAATTCGATACACTGTTCTAGTGACAACTTTCCCAGTTTTAACTGCATTAGAGTCATTTGTCGATATTCCACATTTTAACAATTTTATTTTAATCAAATCCTCTTCGGTTGACAGGTTTTCCGATCCCAATTTCTCAAACTCACAATACTTAGAGCCTGTTTCAAACGAAAAACATTCAATGACGGGTTCATTCACTTTTTGAGAAATGTTCATGAACTTAGTTCTCTCTGCATTCTCTAGCTTTTTTGGGCGGGGTGTGCTATGTGTTTTTTTCTATAAGCTGACTTATATAATATAGTTGAACGTCATTTCCTCCAACTGTCTTGGTTGTACAATTGCTGATACTTTTATCTCCTATCTCACTAACTCGCATCCATTCTCTCAAACTCTTTTCTCCATCTACTCCACCCCCATTCTCGGTATTCGCATCCGTCTATTACCCTCCTCCTGATATTTTCTATAACTAACCCCTCTTTCTCATCACTTTCCCTATGTAACCCCCTGCGCAACAGTGGCAGTAGAATGCCTTGCTTGGAGTGAAATGATTAAAAAAAATAATAATAGTACCACAGCCTGCGGTTGCCAAGAAGAAATCAGTTATATGGGTTTTTTTTCAACTGATTTCAAATTCTTCAGGTTTGTTTTTTTTTTTGGTTTTTTTTTTTTGTTGTTGTTGTTTTTTTTTGTTCTAGCTTCAGTTGCTAGACTTAAGCCACGATGGAAGAATTCCTTAAACTCCTTTTTTGGATAGTAAACAGTTGCCACGTCGCATTCTCTTAGATTTTGACCTCTTCAAATTTTGTTTCTTTCAAGTTGTGTTTGATTTTCGAAAAGGAAAAAGTCGCATGGTACGTGATCTGAATAATAATGGTTTTTAGAACTTGGAAATTTTGTGCTTGGCAAAAAAAAAAAAAAAAACTACTGCACAGACCATGATCCCTGATGGAGCCTCGGCGGTGTGGTGAGACGTCCATACTCTACACACTTTCCTTCAAAGCAATAAACAACGGAAGGGTGAGAGAACGTTATAATTCAGTGTTTTAGAATTCAAGGTCAATCTGTGCCAAGGGGCTTCACTCATTGCAGGTTAGCTCCGTTACCATAGCAACAGTCCTGATACTTTTTGATCAGACCGCGTATATATTTAGGTACTTCCACTCATTTTCAGTAAATAAATTTTAAATTGAATTTTTAAAAACAAAAAATAGTTTCTTGAAGCTTTAATTATAGCTTAATTGAAAGATAAATGATTAAAGTTACTATTTCCAGTAATTACTGCTGCGAGGTTCTTAGAATCTAGACTAGCTAAAGGAAAGGTTCGTTTAATTCATGCTACGTATATTTTATTTACATATATTTTCTTTCAGAGTGAGTATATTTTGAATTTTTTTGTTTTTGCCTTTAGCTACCAAAAAAAAAAAAAAAAAAAAAGGATTCTATAGAATTTAAAATGACCTTTTTTCTCTCCCCGTCTTCAGTCTAAGGAAAAAAGTTAGCTTCCTTTCTCTTAGGTACGTACAAAATATCGCTAAAAAACAGCATGAAACAGCATAGTATGAATAAAAAAGTTCATAAACTTAATAAGACTAACTTTTTCCATCAAAATATTCATATTTTTATTAAGAGGAAAGATCAAAGCAATTTTTAATTATTTTTAAAATTTTTTGAATCTCTGCTAACATTTTCGAAATTTTGATAGAAAATGTTGTTTTATTTGAGTTAGCGGCTAAAAAAAAATTACGCCTTTATTACAATAGGTTACGTGGTAATGCTAATACAACCCACTTTTTTCACGGTAACAAACACATTAATTTCAAAATTCTCGCAAAAATCAAATAATAGTCAGATTTGAATGAAACTTTCAGTACTCATTCATAAATGAATGAAATTATTTTTGAAATTATTATTTTTTTAAATTTCTTGGTGAAAATATTTTTTTTAACTCTGTTACCCCCCCTCTACGTAAATCCATGAAATTTTAATAAATTTTAATATCTGTATAAATTTTTTTTATTAGTTAAATGCAGGACTCATTGGGGCATATAAATCATCTATGTTTTTTATTCTAAAGTGGACAACCTGGCCGAAAATCTGCTCCGAAGAGTAAAATAAAAATGCAATAAATCTCTGATATAATTTAATTTGATAAACTTTTAATTGCTGGAATAAATAATAATTATTAAGGACATTATACTCTGAAGAAAAAAATTTTTTTCGTTTACTAATAAAATTTTGAAATAATTGTTTTTATTTTTTAATTTTTTATTATAATAATTCATAAAAGTGTTAAAAATATTTTAAAAACCTTTTATTAAAACGTTGTTTAATTTCCTCTTACTTAAGAATTGATTATCACATTGCCTATCGAAAATTGAAAAGTTTAATAAAAATCATTCACCCATTTTACTTTTAAAATAATTAAAAATAATTAAACTTTGGAAATTTTTATTAAGTACGGTGTTCCATACGGATCGAAACAAGTTTCCGTAGAGGTCGTATTGTTTTTAGAAGTTAACAAGTCTTTGGATGAATTCCCCTTACATCGAAAACTAAACAAACCAAACTTTGATTCTAATTTCATTCTTTTTTTATTAAATTAAAATTATTCTAAAAGAAATTTAATTTTTTCAGAAAGCATATTAATAATGTAAGATAAATATGTAATATCTAAACATAAAAATATTTAATATTTCAGAAAAATATTTCGGTTATTTTAATTTAATTCTTTCTTTTAAAAGAAATTTAAATTTTTATTCATTCAGAAAGCATATTTTTATTTATTCAGAAAGCACATGTTATTTTTATTTATTCAGAAAGCATATTTTCTTTTTATTTATTCAGAAAGCATATTTTATTTTTATTTATTCAGAAAGCATATTTTATTTTTATTTATTAAGAAAGCATAGTCTGGCTATAAATCTAAACTAAAATTCTATAAAATGTTATACTTGCTGAAAATATTATATTAAATTTTTAATTTTACTATTTAGTTAAAAAACAAAAAAAAAATTTTAATTTCCAAATATTACGTTTTAAGCTACACGATTTTTTTGTCACTTACGGCCGCCATCCAAACGTCATTCACACCTGCTACTTGTCAACACGTAATTTATCGCCTAGATAAGCGCTGACAAGAGGGCTACTGTTTTTAAAGAGTGATTTATTTCGTAAATATCAAGTCAGTAAGCACTTAATACTTGTTTGAAATCAGATAAAGGAAGGTTTCAATTATAAAAATCAACTTAAATAACGTGTCAAGGAGGTATATTTTTTTTTTGCAAGATTTTTAAATCAGAAATTTAGCTACTGTTTACATGATCTGTCGATTCGTCAATAATGGCGGTAAATTTAAAAAGAAATTTTTTTGCAGTGAAATTTTTGATTCCGAGCAATATAATTTCGGTTTGAACTAAACCAGGGTATTTTGCTTATGGTAATTAGTAAATTTAATCTCTTGGCTTTCAATTAAAGGTAAAATTAAAGCTTCAAGAAAACGTTTTTATTTTTAAAAATTAAATTTAAATTGAGGTATCGAAAATCGGCAGTGATTTTTTGTACATACCCTCTCCTAGCAATCCTTTTCCTTCATCCCCCTTCCCAAAAAAAAAAAAAAAAAAAACCCACGTGTTCCTACCAGCACCTATCAGTATATATATGATAGAACCAAAGAAAGTCAGAAGATGACTGCCAAAATGTCGAATATGCATAATATTTCTTGTGACTACTGGTAAAGTATGCTGATTGTAATTACTGCTGCGAGGTTCTTAGAATTTAGACTAGCTAAAGGAAAGGTTCGTTTAATTCATGCTACGTATATTTTATTTACATATATTTTCTTTCAGAGTGAGTATATTTTGAATTTTTTTCTGTTTTTGCCTTTAGCTACCAAAAAAAAAAAAGAAAACGAAATACTCTATGCATTTCAAACAGAAACTATATTGATTCAAATTTTTTTTTTTTAATCGTTTCAGCCAGGCGGAAATGCCACTGATGTGCAGGGGGCTACATAAGTGTAAAAAGATCAAATGGAAGAGATTGAAGAGGAAGACGAACCAGTTAGAAAGGAGCAAGAGAAAGCTGAGAATGCAGGTGTGATGACAGTTTCAAAGGTGGAGAGAAAGGAAAGGATATATGGGGTGGGGAAAGAGCTAGAGTCAAGTGGTTAATAGATGAGTATTGAAATTGCATTTAAATTCCTGGAGGTTGTAGCCGTCAGGAAAGCAAGAATATGGGAGCGAGTTCCACAGGCGGGAAGTGCGAGAGAAGAAGCTACAGGAGTAGAATTGTCGTCTGCATTTGGCTAACCTAACTGTGAATGGGTGGGACCTAGTTGCCAATCTGGTTGTAAGTAAACACCTGTTGGGGAGGCACCAGTGATTTAAGTTCGTCAGAGCAGAAGCCATGAAAGTATTTATAGAACAAAGGGAGGCCACATTTCGTCGGTGGGGAAGTGGCTGTGGTCGAGCTACCAAGTCAGTACCTATCACATTACTGATTCTCCTTTGGAGCCTGTCGAGAACACTGAGGTGAACGGCAGGGGTGCCTGACCATATATGGCAGCAGTACTCCATGCACGGACGAATGGTTGACTTGTATATATGCAGGATGGATTCAGGCGGAAAAAACATCCTGGCCCGACACAGTGACCCAACCTTCTTAGCAGTGGATTTAGCTAGGGACTCGATGTAGTGGTTCCATTTGAGATCAGAAGAGAGGGTAAGGCCGAGGAGGCACAGTGTATTGCTCTCAGGGAGAATTGCTTGGTCCATGCTTATGGGAGGCAGGAGAGGTTGCCTGTGATGATTGACAGACAACAGCTTGGTCTTAGACGCATTGAAATTGACAAGCCACTTATTGCCTCAATTCACCACAGAGTGTAGATCCCGGTCAAGGTCAGCAGCGAGACTATGTTTGTCCGCCACGACGGGTTTTTACTGATGCGGGAGTAAATTGAAAAAAAATTAAAGATTTCAAAAAAAATTTGGGGACATCTTTTGAGCGATCGACACATTTGTAAACAAAAGTTCATTCTCGATTTTAAAATCTTGCAAAAAAAAATCTGTGACACGTTACTTTTGGAAAATTAGCAAATTTAAAGTTAAATTAATCTGATTTGAAACAAATATTACTTGATTATAGCATGAAATTTAAAATAAAAGTGTTTCTTAATCATGCAAGGCTTATCTTTCTGATTTGCGAACTTATTGATGACAACTTGTCATCACTTATGTCACGCGTCTAGGTAAGTATGGTGAACCAGAACTGAAATAAATTTATGAAACTTAGGTGAACGTTTTGTTTCTGGGTTTTAACTACCTCGTAATTAAAAAAAATAACATATATTCAGCAATTATCCATTATTTTATTGAATTTTAGTTACTATTGATTAATAACCTTACGTTTGAAGACACTTTCTGAAAAATAAAAGTTTAAATAATATGTTTCTTTTAAATTAATTTCAAAATTTAATAACAGAATGAAACTATATAGCATGACAGAGGTAACTCAATAATTTATTAAATGTTATGATATTTATTAATTTATATTTTTAATATCTATTTTTATATTATTCTTTATTAATAATAATTGTTATGATGTTTAATATTTTTTTGTTTTTGTTTTTAGTTCTTAGTTCTTTAATATTTGCTCAATCTCGTTTGTCAAAAAAAGAAAATTTAAATAAAGTAAAGTAGAACAGTCAATTAGGTCATTCCCAAACATTAGATAAAAATGACTATTCATGATAAATTTCCAAATTTAATAAAAAGAGAGTTTTACCGTGAAGTTCAATTATGAAAACTTTTTTCAGTTTTTTGGTCGGTAGTTTAAGGAGTAAACTGAATCCAAACAGAAGTTTCTTGCATCTCTTGCCAGACGAAGGGCTCTGTGGGCTTTCCCATGACACCAGAAGAATCTCTGGGGAGCAAACATGGTGAGAATGAGGACGACACACCTACATACACCTTAATCCCTAATTCTGTGCAAGCGCTTAGCCCTATCATCGGACACGATAGCGAAATTAGATATTTATTATTTCTAATTATATTAAAATATTTAAATGTGTGTATGAAATCTGTGTTTTCGTGGGTATGTACAGGTGAGAGAATAAACTGCAAATTCAGGTTTTACCTTTTCGGGGTGGTCTCAAAACCTGCGAGAGAAAAATTAATCACATCACTGTAAATTGTTTTATTCCAATCTATACACTGGAAATATTAACGATTCAACGATTTCGGTATAACAATTTCTTTTTAATCTTTCTTCATCTTAATTAGCATAACCGTAAATTTAAAATAATTATAGAAAACAAATTAACTTTTTGTTTTGCTAATTAACTTACGGATTCAAATAAGCGCCCCCTTTCTCTATATTCGTTTAGTCGCCCTGAGTTGCTTAAATCTCTTGGTTTAGAGGAGGCGCTAAATCAAACATTTACGGTAAGCGTCAAACTCAGCTAATTAAATATTTGGATTTGCTTGATAGATAATATAATTTCAGTTTTCCTATCGGTACTAGAAGGCGGTTTTAGACCCTTGTAAAAACTAGGATTTTGAACGCTGCTTTTCAAAGTAGCATTACAATCCCCATCTAAAAGTAGTCAGTTAAAGTGCCATACGTGATACACGCTTGGGCGATCATGTCTCGAAAGAGACATGACTGACTGGGCAGAAGATTATCCCGCAGTAGGTTGCTATTGCTTTCTGCGGTGGACTGGTTGCCGACCAAGGCTATAGAACCCAATCTGTCCTGTTATTTAACCCATAACTGGAAGGAATAGACGGATTAATACCTTTCCCAAGGGTATTTGCGCGTAAGTGAATGCAATGAATTCAGGTATAATAATAAATAATAATCTTCCTCCTTTATATGGTGCTGTGATATATGAATATAAATAAACAGTACAACAAGTTAAACAATAATTTTCTTACCTTGAGAATTGCAGTGTAAACGTCGTCTTTTAATTTAACAATCAAACCCAGTGGTCAGCCTTGAATTTTAGTTTTAAAATGATGTTAACAAAGTTAATTTTCTTATTTCTGGGTTGTCAAGAAAAAGTCATCTTAAAAGTGTAAATATCCGAAAAACTCATGTCGTAGTGGATTAACTTCCGTGTGGAGTACAGGATTATTGATAAGTTAATATCCAGATTGTACTACATAAAACAAGTATGCTGATTGTTGTACGCTGGAAAATAAAAACACTGATTTATCAATTCTTCTATCATATTATTACTGAAGAAACGAGAGTTGTTTCTATTTATAGGAAACGTCAGTCAGAATAAAAAAGAAATCTCGCACAAGCTCGGAGAAGAAATGTGATCTCTCTTTCTCTCCTATCATTAAAATACGACAGTGTTAGCGTTCACCTCAGTAACTTTAAAAGTATGTAATTTTTCTCGATAAAATATCTTAAATTCAACTTACCATGACTAAAATTATTTTTTTAGATATAAAATTTAATGTTTATACGCCAACAACCCTTGGTTTTAAAAGTCAGTTATTTATTTATTTATTTATTTTACAGTTCTGCTTGAACGAATCTACTTATTTTAAAATACAAAAAGAAATATTGTATATATATATATATATATATATCCTGCAGTCAGGTTGGTTTATTATACAACTAGTCAACTTATTATACAACTAGGTGGATTATTTTAATGTCATATTTTGTATAGGCACCAAGATAAAGCTTCCTGAGAATGGCCGACTGGACTTCTTCTGTATGCCATATCCCTCCAGGCTATCATGGCTCTCCACAATTTACTGTCCTTTACAGCTCTTAATAATTTGTCTTTTTGCTGTCTCTCTCAATCTCTGCTCCTGCAGCCATTCACTCAAGCTCGCCAGATAAGTTATGCGTTGTTTCCCTCTGCTTCTCTTACTTTCAATTTGTCCTGTGAAATTTTCCAAGCCCCCTTTCCACAAAATATAACTGTCAATTCCTGATGTTAATTATAAGTGTCATTTTTGTCTCCATTGTCTCTAGAACATATGTTCTATTTGTGGTATTTTCAGCCATCTGTTGCTTCAAGTCTTTTCTTCATCTCTGAAGCATTCCAGCATTCGCTATCATATAAGAGGACTGTTATTGCATTACATTTCAGCACACTTTTCTTTATTTCTCTGTTAAAACGCAGGTTAGTCTCGCTAAACGCTGAGTGCAGGGTCTCAAGGGGAAAGGGAAAATACTCGAGTTGTGGTATTCAGTGATGATATTACATGAAATATGACAAGATTATGGTATAGACGAGGTTGAGATAATAAAAGAGTAACGGCCAGGTTTTATTATCTATACCACCATTTTTATTCTTCTTACTCCATAAGATTACATCTTTTATTATATGTGAATTATTATCATTTTTGTCCTTTTTGTATTTTGTATCTTTGATTTATTTCTTGTATAAGTCATTCTGGTTTTCATATGAATGTTCATTACAACATATGTAGGATATAAAGATTTTTTTTCTTCCGTGTATATATATATTTTCATGTAACTATAGCATTTTAGTTACTACATGTGTGTGTGTATGGTGGAATATAGTATCAGGTTGTTGTTTGTGCTATGTTATATTATGTTCCGTGTATTTGAATGTGAGGATTGTACTCTTAAATTAATTTCTTAGTTTTTGGCATATTCTTTTTGTGAAAATTATTTAAGTACATCTCTGGTTTCTACGAAGTGAGTCTTCTTTTGGCTGGTTGGTGTGTTGATTGCTGACGCAAACTTCCCTACACCCGTGGGCAAACGGCGGACCAATTGCTCTGCACGTCTTCATTGTTCTTTTTATATTTTCTTAACGCCTATGCGTTTCTGGCTTGATTTCGAAGGGAGTGTTAGCCATTGGTTGATTTTTACATGACGTTAGTTGACAAAATAAGCTATTTCCGGTTTATAGTCTAGGTTACCAGAAATATGGAAGAATAAAAAGTGGGAAAGGATGTATGTGTTGAGAGAAAAATAGAGAGAGTTTCTCTGTCACTCTATTAGTAAAGAGAAAAGGGTATATTTCAATACGCTACTACCTATCTACTCACCACAAAGTTGAAATTGGAGGAAAAAGGAAGATAGTTTTCATATAGCCTACATTTACCTTAGCTAGTCTTAATCACTGACAAATTCATTCGATAATTTTCCTTTGAGCATAACGCCACATTCTTGTATAGCATTAATCGCCCGGTTCACACTCCACCCACGTCTATTGAACAGATGAAGAGGCTCATCCCTTGTTCCCTGTTTGGGATGTGGTTTCCGTTTTTCGTTTTTCCAATCTCTTCACTCTTACGTAGCCCTCTGCACATCAATGGCGTTGCCTTGCTCGGGGTGATATGATTAAAAAAAAAAAAATTATGAAAGAAACATCCGAAACGCGAAAAGAGTTCCGCATCCACAAGAGAACTGACATAAATGTTATCTAACGATGGAAGGAGTTTAAACTAAAGAAAAAGGGGACAAAAATGATAGGGGCTGGTGAACAATCACATTCAAACTAAGTTAACTTAAGTAAATATCACATCTAAGCTACGCTTAATAATTCACTATTTAAGCATTGTTTGATCGGAAAGATACCCGAGTTGTGAGAAGAAAACTTACGTGTTGATTATATCTCTGATTCGTGTTTTGGCAAAAAAAAATCCAATATATTTTTACAACACTTGTAAAATAAATTATGGAGTTATCACACTTAGAGAGTGTTCTTCGAACTTTTATTTTACCGCGCAATGATGAATGAGAAAAGCAATTTTTGTTTTAATTGCTGAACATTCTAACTTCCTGAAATTAATTAGGTTAAATTATTTACATTCGTGTAGCACTAATAAAGAAATGTCTACTACCACAAACATTAGCTACATTCGATCACCGGAAGATCATATTGATACGTATGGCACTTGGTTGCAGAGAAACCACTGATGGAATCAGATAATTAAATATCAAGCTTTCTGTGACAAATTATTGGTATACTATTTTTCCAGATCAAATAGAGGGAAGAATTATTAATTTTTTTTTAATCGTATCACCCCGAGCAAGGCGGTAATGCCACTGATGTGCAGGGGGCTACATAAGTGTAATAAGATTAAGTAGAAGAGAGTGAAGAGGAAGACGAACCAGTTAGAAAGGAGCAAGAGAAGGATGGGAATACAGGTGTGATGACAATTGCAAAGGTGGAGAGAAAGGAAAGGATATACGGAGTGGTGAAAGAACTAGAGTCAAGTGGTTAATAGATGAGTATTGACATTGCATTATTCAATGTTGGGGCAAAATTATGGAATCACCTCTTTATTTACATTTCCAAAACAACTTTTTTAAATCCTAAATATGAAAATTATTTTACAGTTAAAAAACAAATGCTTAGAATCTTTAATGAGCTGTTGGACTTGTTTTATTGAACGAATACCATTCCTTTTACTCCGAGTTGGGATGTCTGTTAACTCACCCACTCCGATTAAATGCTGCTGCAAACGTATATTTTTATCTGCAGCCGTTTCACAGATTATTATCAAAATATTTTTTGCCAGAGAGCCCTATTTTCAAGAGGAAGTTTTTCAAAATAAGTCTTGGCTGAGTACCCCAGGTTGGAACCCCATGATACGGCCCAATGCAAAAGATCAGTAAATGAAGAAGAGCTCTGGAACATATCAGTCAGTTTCGTGCCATACATAAAACACGCTTGGGCGATCAGTCGGGTTTCAATCATGGCTAAAAGCAATCGGATGTCAAACCGTACTGCCGAGTTGTGATACAAATCAGATCTGTCTGCGGGTGACCATATATAATTTACTTCACATACTGATGAAACTGTTCAAAGACTTTTATTACATCCAAATGTCCAGACTCAGGAAAGTGGCTGATTGTTTGCTTGTTTGTTTGTTTAAAATATATATATACGAAAAATTATCTATCAAAAATTATCTATCATTAAAAATCTATTAAATAAACGCAATGAAATAAATGTCATATGTAGACACGGCAAAATGTTCACATTAGAATATGAATAAAAAAATTATATTCATTAACATGCATATACCCAATAATTCGCTTAAGAAAAATAATAATTGACGAGATATTAAAATAAAACAAGTAAATTGGTATATAAAATTTTTATATAAAAATTTTCATAATAAATAGGAAGATATTAGAAAGATGGGATAATGATAGGAGGACGTAAATTTAGAAAAAAAATAGAAATGTTATTTATAAATTAAAGGTTTTGAAAAAATTAGAAATAAATACGTACTGATAAGAAGAGTAAATTTAATCAAAAGCCCCCTTGAGTTTGAACATAATATAAAAATTTCTTTCCTTTCTTCATCCCTTTCCTGTTTTCTATAATAGGGGGTCAAAATATGGAGAAAGCAGAAAGAACATTTTGGTACTAAAATAGATACATCAAAGGTAATACGATATAGGGAGAAATAATAAAAAGAAAAAAAAAAGGAAAATAAAATTAGGTTAAAAGTAGGTTGACACTTTGAGCGTTAGGAAAAAAAGGAAATAAAGAAAAAAAAGAAAACAGGAAAGAAAAAAGTAGAAAAAAAATGTAGAAACTACTAGCCAAATTTAACACACATAAATTTTATATCATCCCACATACATAAATAGCAAACCGATGTTTTTGTTGCATTTAAATGTAAATCATTTTCACAACCAACATCCAACATTACCTAATGACGAGATTCTATCTCAAAACATAAACATTTCCGTGTTGCAATGTACATTTAATTCCTAAATATATGATTATATTAAGCTCTACAATATTTATTGTATTGAGCACTGTTTATAAAAAAAAATAAATGCCAGGGTCTCAAAATCGTAAAACCTTGGATCCTCTTCACCTGGATATATATATATATATATATATATATATATATATATATATATATATATATATATATGCCATTTGTAAACAAGTTATTACAATAACTATTATAATTAAATATTATAATTATTGTAATAAATCGTTTACAAATGATAAATATTAAAAAGTTCTAAAATATAATTGTATTGAACAATTTTTAGTACAAATGTGCACTGGTCTAACCTTATTATGACCAGAAACTAAGTAATTAAACAATCAGTCAATCAATCAATCAATCTATATATATATATATATATATATATATATATATATATATATATATATATACTAGCAGTATAGTCCGGTGTTGCTCAGGTGTAATGAAAGCTTTAAAACTAATCCAGGGTCCTGGAGCTCAGACACTTTGGACGTTGGCACGAAAGACTAAAAAGCAATAGTTGTTTCCAGTTAAAGCGAAACCTTAGACTGAAAGAAAAATGAATGGATGTAAGTCAAATTTTGATTTCCTGGTATCGATACCAAATTTTCTACACTACTGGAATAACTGCAACCTTGAAACTTCTGAATATCATTTCTTATGTCTTTGTCTATGAGTGTATCAAATTTGATTAAAATCGGACCTCTCCTTCTATAATCCGATATTTTCGATTATCGATTTTCGATATTTATCGGGGGTTCCTCGACACAAAACCTAGCTAAGAACACTCGCAGACGCTTATAGTACAACTGTGTTAATTTTCAAGAAATCAAAATTTGACTTAGACCCATTAAGTTTTATTTCAGTCTACGGTTTTGCTTTAACTGGAAACAACTATTGCTTTTTAATCTTTCGTGCCAACGTTTAAAGAGTCTGGGCTCCAGGACTATGGATTAGTTTTAAAGCTTTCATTACACCCGAGCAACGCCGGACTATACTCCTAGTAGAGCAATACTTTGAATTGACAGAATCTTTTGCTGCTTTAAGGGAAAAGAATGTGGAATTTATTTGAACAAAAGAACTAGTGGCATTCGAAAATTTAAAAGATTTTCTAAGAAGCCAGTTGTAAAAATATTTGACCCTAGAAAAGAAATAGTAGTAACAACTGACACAAATGTACACTCAATTTCGGGAATATTAGCTCAGGATGGACATCCTATTATGTATCTTTCAAGAAATGTGTCAAAAGCCTAAACAAGGGTATACCGTGACCTTTGCTATAAGATTGTTATTATAGCAGAGGTCACGTGTATACCCAGTGAGGATCCAACTTGCTAATGTTTAACCTGTCTAGCTTGGTAAGCATTTTTCTATGCCAAGGCAATCAAATGTGATATTCATAGTTAGTGAAAAAGAAGTCTGTATCTAGATGTAACGCTTTCAGACACTTTCATTCATGTTATATCAACCCACAAACTCTATACAAATCATGCTAAGCTAAATGAAGCCAGACTTGAGGTTTGTTAATCCCAAAATCCTCCTAACCTATGAGCTGATAATATCATGAAGTCAAGTGGAGTTGTTATCACAATAATCCAGAAGAAGACAAACACTTCTCAACCCATCAGTAATAAACTTATTTTTATAGTTAATTTAACTCTGTTGTCACCAAAGTATGAAGACATAGAAAAAATTTATTAAAAACACATAAAAGAGAGTTGGACTACTATGTTACATCTATTCTCTTTTATGGCAATGAATGCTAGGCACTTTCTCTACAGTTAAATAAGAAAGTCAGATCAAGAGAGATGTAGTTCTACAGAAAGATGCTGAGAATGTCATAGAAAGAACACATGAAGAATGAGAAAAAAGGAGAGCTAAAAAGATACTCACATTTAAAATCAGAAAGAGAGCTAAAATGTTTGGGACAGTATAAGCCAATGTAATGACGATTGGTAGATTTATAAATGTGCGAGATGGGTTATGACGAACAAAACTTTTTGGTTCGTCAAAGAGATCCAACCTTCCTAACAGTATCTACAGCTATATATCTAATATATTTGTTCCACTTCAGTTCGTTTGAAAAACGGATGCCAATGAGGTGCAGTGTGCTGTTCTCAAGGAGACTTGCATCAGCCATGCAGATGGATGGCAGGAAAGTTTCTATATAGTGGTTAAAGGAGAACAGTTTTGTTTTGGAGGCATTCAAATTTACAAGCCATTTCCTGTTCCAGTTAACCACTGATACTGCTATTTAACTAATAATGGGTAGAGAACAGATGGGTTTTTCATGTAAGTGAATGCTTAAAGCTAGAGATGAACATTTGTTGTTCTTGTTGCTATTTTCCCTAATTACCTTAGACTTGCACATGACTAATATCGTTTTAAATATCAATAACAGTCATGTTCTTATTATTTATTAAATGTTAATGAATATATTTATCTCTGTGTATAGTGTCTTTTCCTGGTTTTAACAAGTGGACCCCATCCAAGATGTGAGATTTTAAACTAATTCTCATAAAATCTAAATGAAGTTTTTGTCCCAATAAAAGATTATGAATTTGAACAATTTGTTGAATCATACTTTATTTTTCAATAAACACCAGCATGTACTTTTGGAATAAATTTATTTTAAATACCTCAGGGACTTTCACAAAAGATTTCAAATACCTACGTTTTGCGAGAAGCTAAATTTTTATTAAATTTTATTGTAGCAATAAACACAGAGAAAACATCAATTATATTTTGTGAGAACTTATAAGTTAAAAAATATTATCAACAAGTTAGAATTTAGTGCCCCATGATGGCCAATGCTCATACTGCGAATGTAGACCTAATAACATTTTTTTGTCTTGTTTTTTGTTTTTTTTTTTTTGTTTTGTTTTTTTCAAGTTTCCAGTAACCTGAAATAATCACAGGAAAAAATAATCGAAAATGTTAATTTTCAGCTTTTGGCTAAGAAAGCTTTAGCTAATTCTCTACATTGTATGGTTAAGCAAAAATAAAAATATTCAGTTAACCTGATAGACACAAAATAAGTGTTTAATTTTGCTGCATACTTAAACTGTAGATAAAATCCTATATAAATTTTAGGTAGGGAGAATTGGCTTTAATTATTAAACGCAAAACTCATTAGTGAATGTAAATCATCTATTTTTTTTATTTTTTTTTAAACATTTTGCTTTTATTTTTGTAAATCTGAAAGAGAGAAAAAGACTTATGGTATGAAATCAGTTTTATTAAAGAAAAACAATAAAGCAGTGTCTATATTTTAAAAAAAAAGGAAAGAAACGGATGTTGTTCACAACTGTTACTGCTTAATAATGACTTCTTAAGCTCACAAGAAATTAATTTTGTGATGGTAACAAAAACGAAAGGATAGACAAGAAAGAAAGATAGAAAGGTAGAAGAAAAGATATTGTCCACTGACAGTTTGGTAGATCTTACAGTTTTAATTCGACATTCACATTCTTATCATTATTTTTTTTATTTATTTCGTCAAATTTAAGAATAGTCTCAAAAAAGTTCCCTTGTATCGTAACATCAAAGTCCATTCGTTTTTTGTTTTTTTGTGTGTGATGTCTGTCTTTTTTCCAATATTGCAGTTTGTTGAATCTTAATTTACAAAACGATTCATTCCTTTCTCAATCCGCCCATATTAACTTCTTCCTTTCATCCTGACCTTAGGATAATCCTGTTTTCAACTGTTACGACTGTGCTGGGATAATCATTCAGTCTCAGCATTCACTTAGAGATCTTAGAGATAGGACTTAATCATAGACGAAATTTTGTTCCTTGATTTACGTCTAATATCGACAGAGGAGAATCTACATGACTAAATCTTTAGTCAGCATTTTTTCTTGAGTCTTGACTTCTTGTGACTACTTTAATGTCCAGTCAGGACAGAGTTGGTTAATCCACAAAACCTCTGCATTTCTTCAGAGACCAGAACATGGCATCAGATAACACAGACGCCTGCTTCTTCCTCACGTTTGTTCTTTGTCGAGTCTTTTCACCAACTGGCTTCTTTACTTCAAATTTCTTTAAAAAAGGCGGGAAAAGGTTCTCCCGACCACTCAGAATGCAGAATCCGATCACATGACATAGCAGTCAAAGAAGTCGAACAATACGTAGAGAGGGAAAGAAGGAGGGGAGGCAGAAAAAGAAAAAGAAATAGAAACATATAGAAATAAAATTTCAACAATTTGTGTAAATCAAATTAATTTCACATTAAATTTGCTAATTTTTTCGAAATAATGTGTCACAGATGTATATTTATAAAACCGAGAATTAACTTTGTTTATGAAATCCAAACCAACCAACCAACCCATGGCTATTCCCACAAAAAAAATTCACTACCAGTGTTCGCCCTTTCAACAAGAACCAAAAACCAAAACATTCCCTCGAATCAAGACGGGATTTGAATACTCCCCATCTTGTACCGAGGAAACTAAGTTCGGTAGAACGGTTAAATGGAAGAAAGAAAACACATTTTATTCGTAATAACCGAAAAAAAAAAACTACCATTTGAAAAAAAGAGAAGCAACAACAAATACCAAAAAAAAAACCAACTCCGTTTTCTGGAGCGAAAGTTATGTGGTGATACCGATCGAGCAAAAGCGAGGGACCGGATGTTTGCACTCTAACGACCAGAAAGCAAATGACCAAAACTCGTCAGTGCGCATCCGGGTTCGCGCAGATGTTCTGGTTGAAAACTAAAAATTAATTAAATATTAAATTTCCAGTTCGCGAGCCGATACAAAAAAAAAGCCGATACAGAGAGCATCACCAGACAGACAGACCCACACGGACTGACTCGAGAGAGAGGAGTGTAATCAATATCCCCCTTGACCTACGTCAAGCGGCTTACTATGCTAGCTTCCCTCTTCTGTCATCTTTTCTTCGCTGTCTCAAAACTACTTACTGACCCAAGGGGCGGATATATCAAAGACATTTCCTGCCGGCCAATGCACCCACAATTTAAGCAGGAATTATCATGTCAGCCTTCTATTGCCACTATAACATATCGCACATCATAACTTGGTTTTTACTTGTGTAGTAAGATTTCAAACTGTCTTCATCGAAATGCTAATAATTGATAACTTCCTGTAAATCCTGTATTGTTACTGCATTAGTTGACCTTGATAAACAGTCTGCAACGATATTTTCATGAGAAATGTATGTAATGTATTCACTTATAAAGCTCAAATGACGCTGTTGTCTGTCAAACTTCAACGGCAAATAATAAAGAGACAACACAGAGGTTTATAATCCGTTAACAAAAATTTACCTCTACATTGTATGAGTTGTTTAAAGTGAAACACCACTAGATACGAGCACCTAAATACTAGCCGCGAGCCACTAGATACGAGCAACTCACAACCAAATGTCGAATATCTGAGTTTGTGATAGCTTTCTAGAGAAGAGACTAATGAGAACAGGTTGGTCACTTGATGTAAAACGGCACCTACCGCATAATTCGAACTATCCGTGACAAGTTGAACATTTTTAACGTTCGAATCTGAGAAGGATAATGCTGTTACACTCAATAATGACTTCTTCACAGCTTGAAAAGAAGCCAATTCTTCCGCGGCTAAAGTCAGTTGTTTTGCATTAGAATTCAAACGGATACATTCTGTGAGATGATAGATTAAGTCACTAAACATTGCTATTCATTTTCAGTAAAAAAAAAAAAAAAAAAAAAAGACATTGCAACGTTTTTTAATCATTGGGAGAAGAAAAATTGTTTAGGTCCTGAAGCTTATTAACACTGGGTTTAATTCCTTCCTTCAAAATATTAAATCCCAAGAAGACAAGCTCTGTAGCACCGTAAATACATTTAAGATCGGACTCACTTAGCTTCCGAAATACTATGTTTAGAATGGGAATCTTTATCATCGGCGTATATTAGAATATCGTCGAAGAACGCAAATGTTCGCTCAATCTCCGGAAAGTGTCATTCATCATCCTTTGGAAGGTACTTGCGGCGTTCTGCAGGTCAAATGGCATGTAGTTATATTCAAATAAACCCAGTTCTGTTAAGATAGCAGTTTTACATACATCATCAAGATGAAGTAGTATCTAATGATTTGGTGAGGACAGATTAAGTTTTTTAAATATTTTTCCATGTAATTTCATCGCTAGTGTGGGGTTTCATACATTGACACCCACACACACACACACACACACACACACACGCATGGTCACTCGCCGTCCACGTGATGACTGGTTCTCGCCAAAAACGATGCTAATAAAAACGGAAAACATCACGTGGTACACTAGTTAGGATTTCGTCCCGGGGACAAGTGCAAACATGTCTTCCTAACTCACACAAACACTAATTGCGTGTAGTGGCGCAAAAATTTCTTCTATTTTTCTTCTCCTACATTAACACTATGCACATTAACTTTCATTCAAACAGGACTTTGCATAAAATAACTTCCTACACATAAATCCACAATTTTTCCAACCTTCGTCAGTAGAAATCCACCGACTGCTACATTCGCATGTAAGTCTCTCTCTCTCTCTACTCAACGCACACACAGACACAGAACTTTGTCTTCTGTCTGACTTTCTTCATCAAGGATTTGAACTTTGAACTCTTTACGAAAATCTTAACAATTGTTACAAACCTTTCTTTCAGCTAGAGAAAAAACTTCATACATCTTATTTTGTTTCTACGAACAGACGAAGGGGAATGACTCTTTCCTTTTCACTTTCTTATGCATGCTCTCTCAACCCCATGTAACCTTTGTCAATATATTGTTTTTCTGGTTACTTTCGCCTTACTCGTTCTTTCTTATTGTCTGTTTTATTTCACCATGACTAAGGTTACGTCGAGTCGACTCATAAATCTAAATTAGTAAGCGGACCTTTCGTCCACCACACTAGTGAGTTTATACTGAGTATTGGGACGTAGTCCGACTTCTTAATTGTTAGTTATTGACATAGTAAAATAGATAAAGTTGTATTAAAAAGTGTTCCAGTGAAGTAACGTCAGACTGAGGAAATAACATGTTCTTGAAGACGAAACAAAATAAAGAAATTCTTTTTGCAAGGTTAAACATTTGAAGTTGTCACTAGCATGTTATAGAAAAAGTAATTAAACATTAAAAAGGTTCGTAGTTTCGATGTTGAATAGAGTTCTTTGAAATTCCGCTGTTCTCATGAGAGGTTGATAATGTATCGGCCTATAATTTAACATCGGAGTTATTCAAACACATGGGACTCTGAAGCTCTATGAATAGTCAGCAAAGAAAATGTGGACATTCAGTGGTCGGACACGAAGTAGTATTCAAAATGCGTAAAGCAAATTGATAGAGTTGTTTTCACAAAGTTATACGATTGTATGCAACATGGATAAAAAGGTATGTTTTAAGGTTTCACGTGAAAGTATTACTTTGGAATTCAAGATCATCAGAATGTGCTTTTCCATACTTAATTTCAACAGTAGCAAGAGTCTTTGCAATCATCAGTTGTCATTAAAAGTTAATAATGTATTAGCGTGACATGGACATCGGTGAAGCGTAGTCACTGCTTTCTGTCTTTCTTTCTCTCTAACGCCGACTGACTTTCTTGTGATTATTAAACTGGGTGAAATAAATAAGTGACGTTCGTATTGACGTGGATTCTGTTATCAGTATTCAAGTTAGCGCCACATAGTGAAAAAAAGTCGGCGATTGTTGTTACATTACATAGCGAATGTACACGGGCGTTTACTTCCTGGCCGAACTGAATTTTTGTCGGGTTTCTTTCTTTCTTTAAATAGTAGCAGAAGTGAATCAAATCGCCTCGGCGGGAAAATTGCGTCTCATGCAGAAATATTTTTGTGGAGTGAATTAGCCAATCATATTTCGAGTTTTAGAAAAAAAATTAAGAAAGTTGGTTCCTGCTTTCGAGAAAAGTGCACAAACTTTGGCTACAAATAAAGCGATAGGTAAACTGTCGTCATACTGCGATTAAGTAAATTTTCCTATGATAGTTAAGTCGTATTTTTATCCAATTACATTGCGAGTTTGCAAATCGTGAAGAAGAGTATTTTATTTTGTATCCACCAGAAATACCAAAAAAAAGTTTCTTTAATTTTATCGATGAATAGCTGATTTTTTTAACAACCCTATATAGTATATTACTAATCATCTTTTCTTTCTGTCTTTTTTTTTGTTTTTTTTACCTACTACTATTGCGCTGTTAGCTCAAAAGATTGAAGAAAAGCACTGCTTAATTTTTTTTTTTTTTCCCCATTATGCATTTTTATTTACTCTTATTTGTATACGTTAGTTCAAAGGTAGAACAAATGGAGTTATCTCCGTTTATTAATTCAGTGAATTAAGATACACCACTAGGTGTCGCGAGTGAATAGAGTAAACACTTTTACTTCCGTCGTGTTACAGAATGGCTGATTTTGATACAATATACCAAGAAGAAGATGATGCTGGTGGGCCACTGGAAGAATTTCTTATTACCGTACCAGACCCAGTAATAATCCGAGGTGCAGGAAATGTCACAATGTAAGCCTTATCTTCCAGTTTCATTTCCGATGTTCAGATTCTTTATAACGTATTATTAAGCTTTTCTTTCTTTTTAGAATAAAACTGTATTTTAGTCGATGTCTCCTGCTTTTTTATGTTATTTCCACTTTTAGCAAACAATGTCCACATTCACAAGACTTAAATAAATGTAAAAACTGTATTTATAATGTCATTTTCTCCTTAGTTACTGCTACCTTAGTTAGGCCTACTTTTTTTCAAATCCAAGTGCGCTTGTACTTATCTTTTGAATTTAAAAACTCGTTTTAATATCCACCCACGAATAAAACCTGGTAAAACAAGAAGAAACTATTCTTTTTAAATATTTAAAAGTCTTTTTATTAATGTGTTGTACATATTGCTTTATTCAAATTTCAAATTGTCTTTTTTTTATTTAATGAAACTCTTGTTAATTAGTTTCCCTTCATCAAAGTCTTCTGAACTAATTGCTCAAAAAAGTAAATAAATAATATTATCTAAATTGGAAAATTAAAATAGAAAGCATTTAAAAAATATATGAAATATTTTTCTTTACTCATTACAAATCTCCAAGAAAAATCGTTTCAGAACTAATCCGCAACAGACCTGACGCTACAGAGAGAGAGTAAAAAAACTAGTGAATTTAAATTTTATTTAATTTTTTCTTTGTAATTAAACAAAGCTCCCCCCCCCCACGTCTTACATACAATTTTTCGTAGTGTGTAAAAAAAAAAAAAAAAAAAAATAGCGAATCTTCTAATCGTTAAGAAGCTAAAAAAAAGTGGAAAAGAAAAAAGACTAAACGATAAGATTAAGAAGACTCATATTTAAAAGAAATCAATGAATTGAATGGAGTTGCTGCTTCTCGTTTTCTCGGTAATTTTTAAAAAATATTAGCATACTGGAAGAAACGTTAAAAGGTCAATTTTTTGTGGATTTTAAATAAATCTGGTCTATTTTATAACGGTTATTTGAATTTAAGTCAGTTATTTAAACTTGCTTTGTTAAGTAAATAAAATTTGCCACATCTACACATACTGAAGTTGAACTTATGAAAAATGATTTGATTGTGTTGTATGTTTCATATTTTTTCTTTTCCGATTACTATTTCCTATTATTTATTTCTATTTCTTCATGTAAATGTCGATGGTTTTTCACAAATATTGAAAAAAAAATGTATCAAAGAAAGCACTCAAGAACTTCTCAAAATTAAATTTACTATTTTGTAGATGTTTAGCAGTTTTAAGTCTGTTTCATAAATCAAATTACGTTCGTTTATAGAAAAAAAATCTAAATAGTAGTTCAAGTTCTGTGTGGTAAAAAAAAAAGTTTTCTAGTTAAAAAAAAAATGCAAATTTTGAAGATAATTTCTTTTAGTTCTACTCGTCCCCCACCTTTTTTTTATTCTGGTCTTGATTTTTTTTTTTTTTCCATTTCCTTTTTTAATTTCATTTTATGTGAAAATGTTTTCGTAGTAAAAAAAAAAAAAAATTAGCATCTTCCGTTTCAGTGTCTGAAAGAAAGGTTTATCTAGCAGCATATCATATACACTTTCTATAAAAATAATGAAATTGTTACCAGCCTGGTAACAAAAGGGAAAATAATTTTCTGACCGATTTCTAAATTATTGCAATTTTTTTAACTTTTTTTTTTTTATTTCCAATGCTAGATTTTTTTTCCCATAATGTTAGATTTTTATTTGTAACAAAGAAGATAGTTCTCATTATCGTTTTACATCTTTATTGGTCACAGTGTTGAACTATTCAATTGATTTTTTTTTTCTGATTATTATTAGAAAAAGTGTGTTCACAATATGAACTTAGGTAAACAATAATTCAGTGTGCGAAAAACATTTTTGGATTCTACTGATAGTATTTATTTAATATCAGTAGAATCCAATAAAATAGCCTAAAATTTTTCTCAGCGTTCATTTCATTGAAAGATCAAAAATTTAATTTCTCTCCTTAAATTATGTACTACCTACAGTGGAACAATAATTCTGTCTAAAATGTTTGCATCAGTAAAAGTTTTTCAAGTGTCAACAGGGCACATTTTGCTGTTTTCTATACAATAACGCCAAACAGTTTATTGAAATTTTATTTATTGCTTCATTTGTTTGTACTGCTAAGTTTTTAAAATTTTATTCGTTAATTTATTGAACGCCTCCACTGAGGTAAAAATCTTATGCGGATTCTAACTCAATCTCATCAACTATTTATTGTTGTTTGTGCTAAAGCTTTTTAAATTGATTGAATGTTTTAAAAAGGGTACTGTCACAATCTTGCCATAAGACTGCTCAGACCCAGGGCAGCACTTCCTGCTCAACAAAAGCACTTGATGTAGGCCCAGATGTTGATTCTGAGGCCCCATAGGAAGATTAACGCAGGCATAACATCGCCATCACGAGTGATTTACTCCAAACACCTTCGTAATGCAGTACAGCATGCTGTTTCCAAATTTCTGACAGAGATTTTTGCATCATGGTGCTCACAGATGGTGCCCAACTGATCCTACTATACTGTGCAGTCGACATAATAAAAAAAAAAACGATGCGCATGCGCGAAATTAAAAATATAAAAGGCTGGCAATTAACATATCGCACCCTAAAAAAAAAAATTATCACGTTGAAATTCTCCCGTTTTAAGGGGGCGAAACGTGTACAAAAATTTTTAACAGGATTTTCTAATAAAAATAATTTCATTCATTTGTGAATAAGTTCTGAAAATTTAATCAAAATTCGACAACTACTTGATTTTCTTTTTTTTTTTTCTTTGCAAGAATTTTCTGAAATTAATAATAATACGTGTCACCGCAAAAAAAGAGGTTAAATTTTGTTATGCTAAGTAAAACTAAAAAAATAAGCTGAAACAAAAGTTTTTTTAACCGAAATTTCGAACGTTCTAAAAATGTAAATTAATAAATATTAAAAAAAAAAAAAAAAAAATTTGACCCATCCCCTTTTTTTTTTTTTTTTTTCATCAACAAAAATATTTTTGTTTGACGATAAACAATCTGTTTGGAGCATGTTTTTATCACGGTATAAATTAAATTTTTTTAGTGATTTCATGGAGGTACCTCCACTCATTTTCAATACCTAAATTTAAATTGAATTTTTAAAAATAAGTTTTCTTGAAGCTTTAATTTTAGCTTTAATTGAAAGCTAAGAGATTAAATTTACTAATTCCTGTAAGCAAAATACCCTGGTGTATTTTAAACCGAAATGATATTGATTGGAATCTAAAAATTTTTGGTTTTAAAAAAAAAGAAAAATTGATTTTTCATGGTGCAGTCTTGTTGCCAGACATATGGTCTTCCAGCAGTCACCCTCTTACTCCAGCACAGTACTACCTCCTTAAAGCATTTGATGTAGGCCTTCTTCATGTTGAGTCTAATTGTGATTACCGTTAATCACCATTACTCATTCAAGTCATTCTGAATCCTCTACATTGATGACCCATGAGTGATTGATAAGCCATAAAACAAACAAAAAAATTGCACTGTCCTCAGATTGACATTCAACCACTCTAAAATATTTGTACTGGAGCTTCCAGTGTGAATGCCAAGCAATACAGCATACCGTTTCCAAATTTATGGCGAAGTGAATTTCATCATGGTGCTCTTTTTATCACAGATGGTGCCCAACTGACCCTACTATATACTATGCAGTTGATGAAATTAAAAATATAAAATTGACTGTTTTATTAAATTTATTTTTGTATATTTTTAGAGTTTGAGATGCAAAATGAAAACATAGATAAGACCTTCAATGATTGCAAAAAACAAGAGCAGTTAAAGACTGCAAACCTCTGCAAAGGCAATACCGACATCATCTCAGTGATTAGCAAGAGATTATTTAATATTATAAAAAAAATGTGCCCTCAGAAAATGACATAAAGCAATCTAAAGAAGGTAATTCAATATTTAGCATGTAAAACATACAAAAAATATCAGTGTAAAAAAAAATATATAAAAAAACACGAGGGAAAATAGAAACCTTATTCCGTACAAGATTGAACCCAAAATCGAATCAGTTCATGCCAGTAATGAGGCCAATCATCTCTAAAAGTTTCATCTGAATCCATCCAGAAGGTCTTGAGATATCTTAACCATAGACAGGCACAAACAAATGAACGTGATGACTACAATACCTCTGCCTTAAAGCAGAAGAAATAAATATATATTTAAAACAAATTAAACTGTCTCCTGACTTTCTATTGTTATTTTTTGAGTTTTTTGAAGCAAATGTTATTATTGCTCTTTAAATAAACACTATATACTACTTTTTCGTCACTTATGGATTTTTGTGAAAATTCATAGCAGATAAATTTATCATATCAACTATCTGTTCATCATTTGTTAAATTACAAAATATATTAGCTTGTGTAAACCAAGCTTCATTGTTTACAAGATTAAACAGCTTACTATTTGGATATTCTTCATCTATGTGCCTTGTCCTTTCAGGACGTTGGCGATCATGGCTTTCCATGTCTCCCTATCCCTGGTGTCTCTTGGCATGCTTTCTCCTGTTACACCAAGCAATCCCCTGTTCTGTCATCCACCTGCTCAGGCTCTTCAAATATGTTGTCCATTGCTTTCTCCTGTCTCTTTTTTTTTTTCTTCTATCTGACCTGTTAGTATCAGGTTCTCCAAGCCCTCCTTCCTTATTGCATGTCCCAGGAACTTTAGTTGTCTCTTCCTGATGCTCTGTATAAATTTCTTTTTCATTTCCATCCTTCCAAAACTTCATCATTGCTCACATGCTTAATCCATGATATCTGCAGTATCCTTCTGTAGAACTACATTTCAATTGCTTCAAGTTTTTCCTTCATCTTCCATGATATTGTCCAGCATTCACTGCCATATTGAAGAACTGACATAGCAATCCAGTACTCTCTTCTTTGTTTCTTGTGAAATTTTCTGGGAAAATTTTGGTTTTTAGGTCCCAAAGGTTTTATCCCTTCAAATTTTTCCAAAATATCCTTATTTTCATGCAAATGTATATGCTGAACTCTAATCAACAATTAGATATTTTAGAAACCTACCTTTTTTTTATGTTAACGACCAGAAAAAAAAATCGAACTTCTTCTCGCTCTTTTTGTCACCCACAACCATCTCAATCAGAAAACATTCGGTGCAGAATCACTTTAGGCATAGGAAGCTAATTTCGGCATTTTTACTTCCTTTTAAATTACTTTTTTCTTTTTTTTTTCTTTTTTTTCTTTTTTTTTTTTTACTTAATTTCAGAAGAAAGTTAACTTTCAAAATATATGAAAAGACTTATAAATAACAAAAAGACCAAAATTAAGTAGTACTGTAAAGCATTTTTTTATATTTAACATTGAAAATAAAGCAATAATTACATCAATTGTAAAGGAAATTAAAAAATGGAAAAAAATGACATTGACAAGTTTTAAAAAAATGTTGATAGTTTTCAGAAAGTTGCGTGTTTTTTTTTTTTTTTTTTTTTTTTTTTTTTTTTTTTTTTTTTTTGTACTTAAATCGAGAAGAAAAGTTAACTTTCAAGTGGAGTTTTACTTTAAGGTAAAGTTAACTTTCTTAAAAAAAAAAAATCTGTATTTTCATATATTTGAAAGCTAATTTTAAAATAATTACCAAGTAAAAGGAAAAAAACAAAACATGCAGATATATTTTCATATATTCGGAGGTTAAGTAAAACTACACTTATTTTCATATATTTGAAAGTTAACTTTCTTCTGAAATTAAAAAAAAAAACACGCAAATACACGCAATATGTTTGAAGCTTAAAAAACTACTACACTTATCACTTATTTTCATACATTTTAAAATTAACTTTCTTAAAAAAAATTCTAGATTTTCATATACTTGAAAGTTAACTTTCGTCAGAAAAAAATTAAGTAAAACTACAATTATCACTTATTTTCATATATTTGAAAGTTAACTTTCTTCTCAAATTAAGTACACGCAACTTTCTGCTGAAATTAAGTACCAAAAAAAAAAATCGCGTAGTAATTTCTTCATAGACTTTTCATGAAAGGAAGTAAATAGGACAAAATTAGTTTCCTGCGCCTAAAGTGATTCTGCACCGAATGTCTTCTGATTGAGATGGTTGTGGGTGACAAAAAGAGCAATAAGAAACTCAATTTTTTTTTTTTTTTTTTTTTTCTGGTTGTTAACATCAAAAAAGGTAGGTTTCTTCAATATCTAGTTGGAGTTCAGCATATAAATTTGCATGGAAAGAAGACTATTTTGGAGAAATCTGAAGGGATAAAAGCCTTCAGGACCTAAAACCAAAATTTACCAATTTTCCTATCTCTTAATACTCTCCTTCGCCATGCCAATTCTCTTTCAGCTCTCTGTATTGCACTTTCCGTCTTCTGTTAGAACACTTCCCAGATATTTAAACTTTTGTGCCTGCTTGATTTTAGTATCCCCCATCTGTGTTTAGTATTTTGGGCTGCTCTTTTTGCTGATGACCATGCATTCAGTTTTCTTGCAGTTTATTTGTAGTCCTTTCTTGTCACTCTCTTCAGCTACATTCTGTAGGAGGTTTTGTAGTTTTCTTTCCATGTATGCTATCAGCACTGCATCATCTGCATACCTTATGTTGTTCAAATTGTGGCCTCCGATGTCAATTCCTGCCATAACATATAGGGTCCTCATAATAGTCTTGCTGTACAAGTTGAATAGATCCGGTGAAAATATGCATCCTTGTCTTAGGCCCTTTTCTATCTTTGAATATCTGCTGAATTCATTACCTGTCCATATACAGGCAGTTTGCTGCCTGTAGAGATTCTTGATTACTCTTATGTCTTTCCCAAATATGTCGAGGCTGCTGAGCATTTTCAATTCTTTGTGGTATATTTTGTCAAACACCTTTGCGTAATCAATAAAACATAGGTACAAGTCCTTCTTCATTTGTATTGCCTTTTTGGAGAGCATTTTCATCATAAATAGGGCGTTCCTTGTTCTGGTGTCTTTGACAAACCTGCACTGTTCTTGTCCTATCTCTGGCCTGATTCAATTTCTCACTCTATTCATCAGGATTCCGATGATCAGTTTTGAAATGTGGCTCATTAAACTGATTGTTTGGTGGAGTTTGCACTCTTTTGCACCTAGCTTCTTAGGCAATCCTTGAAAATCGACTTGCTTTGAACGTCTGGTTATAAATTTCATTTATTTCTGTAATTTTCTCTATGCTAAATTCTTCCAGGGCTATCAGCAGCTTTATTACGATGCCGTCTGGTTTAGCTGCTTTGTTTTTATTCAGTTTAGTTATTGCTGCTTTTGCTTTGGACTTTAATATTTCCAATCCATCTTTGTGTATTATTGGTTGTGCTCTCTCTCTCTCTTGTTGGGGAAAAGATCTTTTATATGTTCTTCCCATCACTGGAGTATTTCCTCTTTCACCAATGTAATCGTTCCATCCTTGGATTTTATACATCCTGTTGAGGAGCAGATATTTTTCTGTCAGTTCTCTAATTTCTTTATGCATACTTGATACTTTAATTAAAAGCTGTGTTTTAGAAGATTTAAATACTTTCTTAAATATTTAAGATGGCTAGAATAATTTCTGACACTTGTTTTATTTCTTTTTTATAATTAGAGTTAAACATTCATTCAGGCACTTTAGAGCTGACTTAAAAAGAAAAATATTTTTCTCATGTCTCAAATATAGTAGGTATATTGCTTTTTGTTGACCTGATGCTCTGTTACTTTTTGTAATGTCTCTTCAGAGATTCCTGTCATGCCTTTCTTGTGGTTTCCTGTTGCCTTTTTTTTTTCCTCCATCTTCTGCGTTCATGATTCTAAGATTCACTTTTTCATGTTTCATTTTTTTTCTGACAAATATATTCTGCTCATTGACTACTCTAAGGGTTGGACTACTTGGGTTGAGCCTGAGTAGTTCAACTATCAAGATTATCCTTTTCAAAGCTATAAAAGTATCTTGGAGTACATTGCTCATTTTTGATTTTTGGTTGCATCTAAAGTCTTGACTGAAATCTTGAAGAAAATAATCTTGAATTGTTTAATTCACTTTTGTTTTAACTTCATACTCTTTCCTTCTTTCTACAAGGACAGTTTACTTAAAGGTAATATAGTTATCTCTATGCATGGTAACACTTTGAAGCTACTGGTAGTTTAAACAATTTAAACAATTTTCTTCGCAGATCATTAGATCTGTTGTCATCAGTCAAAAAAAAAAACTTGGATAAATGATCTAAAACGATGTATCAAAATGACAAGTCTCCCATATCAGATCACTGCTTTGTCTGCTGAATGTTGACTGCTTTCAAAAATTATTCTAGTTGCTTTACCATAACCTATATAATGAAGATATTATCCCTGTTAGTTAATGATACACAGTGCCACTTGGCAAATCTTTAAATTTTCTTATTTCATTACATGAATAGATTTTCAAATAACTTTCCTAAAAACCCCACTGAAATTCAAATACAGGGTGAAAAGCCAAGTAAATTGCTAATAAATATTGATTATTTAAAACTAGGTGTAAACGAAATGTATTAAAAAGTTATATTTAATTTTTCCTAATTTCTATTAAACAAGTTATTTTGAAACTATTGAACATCTATGGGATATTTTGGATATAAAATTGATAAATCTAATGTTACTTCTCGAAACACACTTTGGGAACAGGAGATACCATTAGATACATTGAAGAAGCTTATGATGTCAATGCCTGACAGAATGAAGTCTGTGATCAAAGCAAAAGGCTGTTATACTAAATATTAAATTTATTTTGTAACAAGTATTTTTCTTCTTAAAGCATTTGAGTAAATCAAATAAAATTACTTTAATTAAATTGTTTATTTTCTGTCAATATGTCTCATAGAAGATAAAAAAGTTAGTCCTAATACTTTTGCACAGTACTGTATGTACAATATATTTAGCTGAAATGATTAACTAAACTATACTACACATTTTATAGCGTGTGTTTGTGTACAAAACTATAGAAGTCACCTCCCCATTTACAAATACTTGGCATTTTGTCTAGTTGACATTTTTTTCGAATTGTGTTGAGCCGAGAAATTTTCAGCAGTGTTAGTATAATATTAATGTATGCAAGTAGTTTGTCTCTCTCCCTCATTTTCTTATCTTTCTCTATCTCACATATATACAAAGGATCAATAAATTCGTAGCTTGTCACAGATATTAACATGAATTTTTATATGAAATTTAACAGTGCTGTTTGATCTATGATTAATGGAGACGTGTGAGATTAAGTGCATTGACAAAAAAATAAAAAGAGTACATTGAAAAATAAATATTTCTTGTGAGATAGGATGAATTAACGCTTTGCTTCGATGAACTTATTTATACCGATCTATACGCACGCACACATACATGACAAAAGCTTATCCTTTTAAAGGTGAAATTTTATACACACACACACGTGTGTGTGTGTGTGTGTGTGTGTGTGTGTGTATAGTTAGAAGAAAGTGCTTATTTCACACAAAGTAGATAGACAATTGGAGTAGATATACTAAACTATCGCCCGGTTCACACTCCACCCACGTCTATTGAACAGGTGAAGAGGCTCATCCCTTGTTTCCTGTTTAGGATGTGGTTTCCGGTTTTTCTCTTTTCCAATCTTTTCACTCTTACGTAGCCCCCTGCGAATAAGTGGCGTTTTCACCTTGCTTGGAGTGATATGATTAAAAAAAAAAAAACTTCACTGAATTCACCAACAAGACACTCCATTTTTAAACTTGACCTTTTTTTTCCATGCACTTCAGAGTGTGAAGTGGTCATGCAGTTATTTTAATTACTTTAAACTTGTTAAATCTGAAATGATCATTTCTGTTTACTTATGTATTAAGATGAACCCCCCCCCCCATTCCAGATTTTTTTTTCAGTAATTAAATGAAATAATATATTTCACAGATTGAAAGCTATCAAAGTTAATGTTTTCCTAAATCAATTTTTACATTTACCAGCAACTTGATATGAACTGTAATTATGATCAATTTTATCGCCTCCCTTAGCATCAAAGGGGAAGGGTTAAGAGAGGAAAAGTTAAATGATCTTCTTTTATAAAAGGGACTAAATCCTGTCATAAACAGTATGTCCACTTAGTTATCCTGTTTACCAAATAAGGTCAATAATGAAAATGTGATGGTTTATTTGACAGAGTAAAACAAGTTGCCAGAAGTCTTTAAATAATTGTTAGTAATTTTAATGAGAGGTTTGACTACTTCTGACCTGTCATTGATGTGTTTATAGTTTTGACATCCTGCTTTAACCCACTCTGCCACTTTCATCCACCTTTATATACTTGAACATCTTAATCAAACAGTATGAAGTTTGTCAAGTTGAAAAGCAGGGAATGTAGCAAGAATTTTAATAACTATCAAAGTGATAATTAATAGCACTCTGATATCTCTGTATGCTGTATGCAGTTGGGTTAATTGGTAAAATTAATTCTTGTAAAAATGGATACCATTTGATTATCAAAATTTCTTTTATGCTTCAGTCACAAACTATCTAGTCTCGACAATGCTTTCTTTTCCTTCCAATACATCAGTTTCTCATATTTTAGTGTATTATCAAGACATTTTGCAAAATAATTTTCTTTCCAGTACTCTAAAACACTGAGATATGATGCATATATGTCTAATTCTGATTTCATGTATCTCACCTACCACAAAAGTTTAAAATATTTTAGCCATTTCTTGTATCTTTGATAGAAATTGTTTTAAGCATAACCTGCATAATTTTGACTACCATTCATGTTATGGGTCTAGTGTATTTATTCCAATTTGTGTGTTTCTCATGCTATTTCTTTCTATTACCATTGTGCACATATGCACCTTTTTGCTTTCACTTTCATTCTTAGTCTAACTTAAAAACAACTTTTCATAAAGGCTGTGAAAAGTTATTCTACACTAATTTTGAAGTATTTTTGATATATTTAACAAACTTGATTTGACTGGCAATTAATAAGTTTTATATTTTAACTCTGATGTAAACCTAATCCAAAAATATTTTGTTTAGCTATTTTGCAGAAATTTTTTTTCATTTTAACTCTGGTTAATATATTAAGATGGGAAAATTTTCCTGTAAAGATTTAAGTGATTGATTACGAACTATAGTCTTTATTCTAAATGCTGGTCCATTGCCTTTAATGCAAGAGAACTTATTTTTTTTATTGCTTTTATTTCAAGATTTCTTTTATCTTATCCTTTCACTATTGTTTTCTACTTACAAAAACAGTGTGGCTTTTTTCTTTAGGCAGTAACTGTATATTTCAAGGAGAGAAGTTAACTTCATTTCACAGTTGTATATTTTAAGTGTAAGTTGAAATAAATCTGCTAGTGATATTACTTTCATTCAAGTTCTTTGGCTGCATTATTGGATATATTGATAGTTTTACAGTCAGACAAGAAGTGACTGTCTATATCTTTCATATTTTGCTCAGAAATCCTTACTATTGCTACTAGGTTCTGGGATATTTATGAAAGAATTCTATCTTGAGAAATACATTTTTCCATGTACATGTGTTCAAACAATCCAGCAAGCTACATTTATACTGTATGTCATATTTGTGTACATTAGGAAATTTTAAGATGACAAATTTTGCACTGAACATTCAGTTAAATGTATTACATGCTTTATTTTTTTATCTTTTTTTTATGTTCCATGTTTTTTTTTTTTTTTGTCTTTTTTTCCTTCTGAGATTTAAATAAAATGTGGCACAACTTTATTTTTTCACATAAATACAAAAGATGGATTAAAAAATACTTAGAGGAAAATCTTAAATCAAAAACTCTTTTTTTTTAAATAGTAATTAAATTCTTTTGTCAGTAATCTGAGAGAAGTTAAGAGATTAATTTTATCTGCAATATTAAAACAAGATCTTGGTTTGCTTTTCTGAGCACTTAAAATAGATTTTAGTTTGCTATGAATTAAATAACTTTAAAATTCAGGTCACCTGATAAGAATTTAGCTATTTGTGTTACCAAATAATTAGTCTAGAAGTCTGCAAAGTGTTTTTCCAAGAAAATAAAACCTATAAAATAATTTCAATTCTGGAAAAAAGTAATTTTTCAATCATAAATGAGGCATTTGACTTGGGTTAGTAGAAATACTGTTAAAGTCAAAATTTATCAAAATCTGAATTTCTTCAGGCTTTACACATAATGAAAATACAAAATATTTGGAGTCATTAAGTATGTTCCATAGAAGTGAACTAATATAGTAATTAAAATCATCTGAATAAATATTGTGAGAATTTGTTTAGCTTCTCTCTTTTTTTTTTCCGGTTGATAGAAAAATTATTTTGTAACAGGATAAAATTGTAAAAATTATAAAGACCTGTTGCATTAGATTTCTTTAACCTGAACTAAATGATTAAATAAGGAACAAGTAAGATAATTTATAGATTTAACATTTTGATTTTTTTATATTGCTTCATCGGAAAGTTATGGAAATAGAATGATGTAGAGATATGTTTCCATTTAAAAATTTTATATTTTGTTTTCATTGGTTTTGATAATGTTCTAACTTCAATTCCTGGGATGCCGTACAAAGTGATGAGTGGCAATAGTGTTGAATTGGGATATGATTTATCAGTACTACTCTCTGCTGGATGGATACCATCATTGTTAGCTGACAGTTTTGACTTGCCACTTGCTAGAATTCTAATATTTCTTCTGTATGGTTGCTAGAGAAAAACCCAAATTGCATTATTTGAGATAATGCCTCACTTTTCTGATGTCAACCATCAGAAATTAAACATACAGAATTAAGCGCTGTCCATGTCGCTGGCTATCACAACTACACTATTTCTTAATCAGATGACATATGAAGCATTAGGTAAAGTCCATTTCCCAAATGAGGGTATGGTGAAACTAACCAATAATTTTTCAGCACTCTCGATATAAATGTACACTTGTTTGGTTTATTGAATATATGCTGTTTGTTTTAGTATTTACCACAGGTAATTTGTATTTATTAGAATGGTATGCAGAAAAATTTCAGTCTTTAACTTAATTTTATCTGTCCAGTTACACATTTACTTTGAAAAGGGATTGCTAGTCCTGTTGGTACTAAAATAAAAATCCAGTTTTTTGTCAATATAAATGTGGCTAAGATTAATAGCATGTTTTTCTTTAGCAAATGATTTGCATATATCTAATACTTTACAATTGAAATGTGAAAATGTTTCACTGCTCAACATATTAAAATAAAAAAAAAAAAATAAAAAAAAAAAAGAATTTTTAACTTATTCCTATAATCCTCTCATTCTGTGCATGTCATTCCTTTTCAGAACATAGGCAATTATGTTTCACTGCAGCTTCCTACTTTTTTGAAATTCTCAAATCAAGATCTTCATTTAAACAAAAAGAACATTTTATATGTGGAATGTCCTGTGGAATTTTTAAGATGACATGTCTGGAGAATATACAGCATGTGGACAAATTTCCTATCCCAGCTTCATGAGTATTTATCACATTTTCAATAGGAGGTCAAGTGTTATCAAGCAGTCAAATCATGTCAAGAGATTTTTTTTTTTTTTTTTTTTTTCAATGAGTCATTCAAAAAAGCCAATTATTCACTGCAGCATTACTCAGTAACAGTTTGTTTACATTCTTGCAATTAAAGTATTCCACCAATCTCCTGTTTACTTTTTGGGTTGAAATATTAAAGGCTGTTTGGGATCTAGCCACAATTTTATTTACTTCAAATTCTTATAATAAAGTAATTTTTCATCAACAGAGTAATTTGTCCAAATATGACTTGAGCAAAAAGTGAAAAACAAGTGTTTAAATATCAACATTCCTTTCCATAAGTTAATGTGGATTCTATTTTTTTTTTTTTTTTTTTTTTTTTTCTTTTTGCTTCTGAATTTTTTTCTTTTTTAAAATTCAAATCATTCTTTCATCTTTTGTATATGTTCCTATCTATCATGTGTCCTATAATAACATAGGGATTTCTCTTGACATTTAAATTGCAAATAATTTATCCTAAATTGTATCTATGTAAGACTTTTTAAATTCTGGAGAAAGTTTTAATAAATAATTTTAATTCTGGGAAAAGCTAGCTTAGAATCCTACCAAGCTATCTGGTAACCAGACTGTCACCAGCGTAATTGTATTTTCAAAAGGGGGCTTTGTATTGTCAAGTGTTTGAAGGTAAAAATATTACATTCACTCATAACCAAAATATTTTTTCTCACTCTGCCATAAGGATTTGTTAATCAGTCATTAGATCTCTAATATATTACCTTTTTTTTTTTTTTTTTTAAAGTAACTGATGACTAGTTAATTTATGTATTTACTAGAGCAGAAGAAATTTAGTTTGTCCCTTTTTTTTTTTTTTTTTTACTAGAACTATAACTCAACCAAACAATCTTTATTGAGTTGATATAGTTAATATTTTTGACATTTAAAAAAAAAAAAATATTGGCTTATGGATTTTTACAATGGAAAAAAAGATTGTATCTGGACCCTAATCTTTTGTGTAACTAGGAAACCAGATTTTATTTATTTACATGCTTATGTTGTAAAAAGATGAGATCTGCACTCTGTCAACTAGTATATGTTCCCTTGACTACACTTAAACTATTTTCTAATTCAAATATGTACTTGTTATTCAAGGTGAATTTTTTTTTTTTTTTCTAAACCATCTGATTTGGTCAGAATCTTGTAAAAATTTCTTGAAATACTCCATTATCTAAATACACAATAAAAAAAAATCTGTTACATGTCATGAATATCTTCCTGGTTGGTTTTGGCATCTAGTATAATTGACCAGAGGCCAAATACTCAGCAGCTGATATTCTTGACAGCTTGGCTGACTGGTTAGTGGGCAGCTGGCATCACTTCTTTCTATTCATTATATATATATAGTTTTACTGTCCATTCACTACTTACAAGTACTGTTCTTTGTCCTCAGTTTTCTATAAGGCAGATAAAATTGGAATTTTGTTACTGCTTTGATGAATTTTAACTTTTCCTCCTCTCTCTTTTTTTTTTTTTTCCATGAAGGTGGGGTGCAAATAATTTTTTTTATACATTTTTTACTTTTAACATAATGTAAAACCTGTAGTCTCTGTCATAAAGACTAACAATTGTTTTCATAGCAATGATTACTCAATCATTTTAATTGATCATGTATTTAGGATTAACTGCTTCTTCTTTTTTTTTTTTTTTTTTTCCATGATTCAACTTTTTTCCAGCCTGTAATAATAATCTTACAGGTCTTTTGATATATGAAGGTGATTATTTATCTCATCTCTTATATCAGAACTAATAAATTATTCCAATTTTCATTTTAACTCCTTATTAGGTCAATCAAGTTTTTTTTTTAATATACTACTGCTCAGAAAGTTATATTTTAGTAAGATATTTTATTCTATATTTCAGCTTTGGCCTTAGCAACAGATTTGATACAGAGTTCCCTTCATCACTTTCAGCTAAGGTAAGATACCATTACTGTTTTTCTTATTTTGCCAAGCATTACTGCCTGTTATTGCATTATTATACTCCATTTTAAATATTAATCAATCAGATGAAATGATAATAATATAGTCTTTTTATTTGAATGTTATAAATTTTCATGTTTTAATATTTAACCCTCTTGCTAATATAGCTCTGTAACATGAATAATCAAAATTGTGATGTTTCAGTCGATAAACACTGTCAATCTAGCAGCTGCTTGTTATCAACTAATATTTTCCAGCTTTACCTGTTCTTTCAACTATCAATTTTAACAAAGATGTTTTAATAAAATATATCCTGATATAGTGATTAAAATTAATCTCTTTGTGTTAATTTTGATTATTTAATGCTTCTAATGTTATTTTCCCACATTTTATATTCTCCAAACTCTTTAGATTTGTGGGTTTGTTCCACACTTAACAATACAGGTTGGTATCTGGCAGGCTATAGCCATATCTCACTGGAAGAATGAGCTCTTCAATTTTGGTAAATAGTCATCCTAGGACTAATATCCTGAAGAAAGTACCGCTTGGTGATAGAGCTAAAAACACTCATTGGATTTAATAAGGGTAGATGTTGTTCATTTTTTAATAGCCTTTGTAACTCACCTCTTCTCTTTTGGGCCCTTTTAGTCATTTGTGAGCATGCTTGCCTTAGTGCTTTGGCACTACACTTGGTTTTTAAACTGTAATTGAAGTTCATTTCAAGTGGTATGCTATGTGCATGTGTGCTGACTTGAATGACTTTTGATCTCTCAACTTCCAAATATAAATCATCCATAATAGTATCCTTATTTTGAGTTTACTCCCTTTCAAGAAGTACCAGCTGAGCCCAATCAGTTTTGGTAGACAAATGAATGTTTTGCTATGACTCACTACTTTCATCTTCACTAAAACTTGTATCGTAAAATTTGTGCTGCCTGCAACCATTGCAAAAGATTTCTAAAGAATTCTACAGTCAGTTATATTCAGTTAGTCAAAGCCAGAATTAACAAAGATTTGGTTCTAGTGAGTTTTGGAGAACCACTAACAACTTTCTCAAGAGTGACAGATCATCTGTACCTACTGTTAGTGGCTCTGAAGGTATTTCATCTTTGTCTAACAAGGCAAAGCTCTTTAGAATGAACTTTACCTCAAATTCCACAGTTGACTACCACAGCCATTCTCTACCTGACTTCTCTCCTTTTACCTTTGTTACCTCACTTTCTTAGCTCAGGTAATTAGAAAAAAAAAAAATTCTCTGACGGCTACTGGTCCAAGTAAATTATGTTCTTAAAAACCTTTACCTGGAATTCTCCAATATTGGCGAAATTGTTTAACCATTGGTTGAAAGAGATATGTTTACATATAAATGGGATGGTGGAAATTTTCGATAAAAGAAAATAATTCTTAAGTTGTATTTTTTACTAAATAGTGATGCTTGTTTTTTATGTGAATGTCAATATCTGATTTTTATCTTTTTCCTTTCCTCTTATTCTGTCTAGGTGGCTCCTGAAGAATTTAAAGCCACAATGTTTCGTATCAACAGTGTTCTTAGAAAAGCTCTACCTGTTAATGTCAAGTGGTTGTTTTGTGGGTGTGTTTGCTGCTGCTGTACCCTGGGCTGCTCCCTTTGGCCAGTTGTTTGTTTAAGTAAACGGGTAAGTCATTCAAGAAATTGGAGGGAATGGATCATCTTGAATAACCTGATCTTCATTAGAGATGGACAAAATTTGAAGTACTGTTTGACTAATCTGGTAAAAAAAAAGTATTTTCCTCTTATTTTCAAAACCATCAAAGACTTTCCCTTCTACAACACTCTTTCAGTGTTGATCTTTGAGCATATGCTTCTAAATATTAAGAATGTGACTTTGCATAAAGGAAAATTTACTCTGAACTATTTTATCATGATATTAGCTGTAAACATTTTTGGTAAATTTTAGTATTAAGTCCCGTTGCTAATTCCCTTCAAAATTATCCAACGTAGATTTATATCTGTGCAAATGTGTCTGCCGAAGTCGAATTGAGTGCAGATTTTACAGAAAACTTATATTTTTTGGGAAAAATTTTACTTTAAAAAACGAACTATATCTTGAACTTTTCCCTAACGAAGTAATGTAATTCACTGCTGAATGCTGCTGATTGATGTACAGCGTAGGGAACAATTTTGGGCTGGTTACTTCCCCCTGTTTACTTACGATTATGGTATTAATGCGCCAATTTTGTTTTTCTGTGCACAATTGTAACAGAAAGTTGCATGTTTTCTTTCATATGCTAAATTGAAATGACATGAAATGTTTTCATAAATTTGAAAAGAAATACCAAATTGACAAGAGAGTAAACACTGAGTAATTATTAATGAAATTAGAAAAGAAATACAAAATTAACTGGCAAGTAAAAACTGAGCATTTATTTTAGTAAAAAAAAAAAAATAACAGACACTGACAATATAAAAAAAATGCAGTAAATTTAAGGTCCACAATACATTTTGCTTCCCTCCGTTAGGAAAATGTGTAGACGCTGACTATGATTAGGCAAAGCTTTCAAGAATAAAAATCTGGCAATATATTGTTTCAAATAAACAGTTCTATTCCCAGACCTTTTTACAATACTTTTAGTGGATCTCCACAGTCTTTCTATTGTCTGTGTGTGTGTGTTTCGATCATCAGGATCCACAAAGTCTTCTGAATGATTAATTTGCTTGTGGGTGTATCCGTGTTCATTTAAACGTATGTAGGCAGACCAGCAATCGCTGTAGATGATTGAACCTTGGCCTGACATATTTCTTGATTAATGTTACCAGTGTATGTGCATCTCTGTTTTCGCTTTCTCCACAATCTGAGGTAAGCAGAACCATAAATGTCTTCGACATTCTCTATTCCCCTGAAAATCCATACACTTTTAACTCGACGCCCCCGATTATACTTTCGTCTGGAGATGACGGTTTTGTCGATCTCTACTACGACACCTGGACCACCCAACTTTTCCTGCATATTTGCTGGCCAATACTGGCAAACCTCACTGCAGAAGGAGTGCCAATTAACAGAGCTCTCTGTACTGATTTCCAAGTTTTGGAACATTAGCCTGTGGCACCAACTAAAGTCCAGGAAATGATTTATAAAAAGGAGCACTTTCCACGCTGGCAAGCGTGAGTTTTCCAAAAATGTATTCTTCCTGTCACTCACACTGAATCCACATTCTGTTTTCCGGCTGCTTCTCCTGGAAATAATTTTTCTACATCGCCATAATTTCCTAACTGGAGTCAAAGTGCAGGGTGAATGGCATCGAGGGCATTCAACGAAGGACGGTAATATTCCATACATTCTTAAATTTAGTGACGCCTCTTCATTCCTAAAAAAAACATGTAATTGCTTCGTATATACTAATGGAACAATTTGTGCAATTAGACATTTTCTGGAGTTATGGATAAAAAGAATAATTTCTGTAATAAAAAATTGTTGGGACTAGATATATTTTGATAAAAGTCTATTTAATAGAAAAAATGGTGGGAATAGATATATTTTGATAAAAGTGTAATTTCATAAAAAATTACTGAGAATAGATATATTTTGATAACAGTTTAATTCTGTGCGTTATGCGTATAAACACTAGGAAGTAACCAGGCTCATTTAGTTCCCTACGCAGTGTAGCATTCAGCAGTGAATTACATTACTTCGTTAGGGAAAAAGTTCAGGATATAGTTCGTTTTTTAAATTAAAATTTTTCTTAAAAAAGGTTCGTTTTTTGTTTTTTTTTTTAAAAAAATGCACTCGATTCGACTTTGGCAGACACATTTGCACAAATATAAATCTACGTGGGATAAATTTGAAGGGAATTAGCAGCGGGACTTAATATGAAAATTTACTACATTTTTACCCTCTCTTCCCAACATATACACACATTTTTTTCTTACCTGATACTGAAATAGTTCTAATGCTTAGTGTACTGCATTCAGCACTTTCAAATACACAAAATTTGTAGCCTAAACATTTAAGAAATAAAAATATTGCCTAATTTGTATACAGATTGGCATTTATTTTCAATATCAACTAGTTTGTGTATATTCAAATCTAGTCATGCTGTCCTGTTTTCTGGTGCCAATGATGCTTTCTTTTTATTTCCTAAATATAAGTGGTGAGCAGGAAAAGGTTCTTGGCATTTCTTTGTCACAAATATTAGTCATTATCAGTAACAAGTGACCAAGTTAAATGGGTGGATTTAAATTTTCATGAATAGCTCTTACAAATTAACTAATATCAATAAAGTATATTTCAAAAACATTTTTTTTTTTCAAATTATTACGAGTAAGCTCACTTTCTCTTGTCACAAATGGCACCATTTCGTAATCAACAAGAGTGTTAGTATCTCTTGTAATATAGGAAAGGCGTGTGAAAAAATGTTTTAATTACTCTCCCTCCCTATACAACTAAGTCATGCCAATTGATTGACAATTCAAGTACAAAGAAATTTTTTTTAGTTTCACTGACTTCTCACTAATGTTAAGGTAACTAAGTGGGATGCATAGATTCTTTGAGAGGTTTGGGGTAATCTATGTAGAAACTGTGTATTCACTATTCTAGGGTACCACCTATAAAGGTAAAGAGAGAAGAATCTCACCTATTTTGTTCATCTCTCACCACTACTATTATTTTATACACATGGACTTATTGATATTCTTTGTTCGTTTGATCATCACCATTTGAATAATATAAGAAAAGGACCAGTAACCTTCTTTCCAGGTGTTTATTTAGACCCATTGACAAATCTATCAATACTCTTCCTGAATTTTATACCTGATTCAAGGGAATCATTTGAATTGGGTCCACATGTGTTTAACAAATATAGAACATGGCAGCTAGTATCCTTTCATAAAGTTCCAAATGTGTCTGTTGGAAATATATATACAAAACCCCCTTTTTTTTTTCTTTTTTTTTTTTCCTCTCTTTAAACATATTTTCCTTCTTTGTCAATTCTCCAACCCATTCTCTGTAGTAAAATTAGCAGCAGCTCTAATAACTAGTTCTCTAAACCTATTTAAACAGTCTTCCTCCTCTTTGGAATCACATGTGTTATGAAATTGATTGACTAATTTATTTTCATGGACTAAGAAACCTTTGGTTGCTGCTGTATATGAACACTTTCATATTTGCTAGATTGTTTTCATTCATGGTTCTATTCAGTTCAGTGAAAGAACCCTTATCTGATTAGAGGGAAATCTTTATTAGTAAAGTCAATTCTACAGAAGTAAAATCTTTGAGCAAGATAATGTCTTGCTTCATTAGTTTTTAATTGCATTACTATAAGAGAAACACTTGATTTGTAGATTTTACAGTTTAGAAGAATTTATCTTTGTTTTTATATGTTAACAGCAATTGAGTTAATGAAGTAACTGTTGACAATAGTTTTTTTTTGTCTGTGCACCAGCAAAATATATAAACTTATGAGATTTCCTGTGGATATTTTTCTTTCAAAAATAACATTTTCTTCCCTCTCTCTGCCTCAACAACTATCTCAAGAATTAATCTCTTCTTATTAATTAGCATATTTCAGTGAAGTGCGAATTATTAAGAAAGGTTTGCAACTTGCATATTTCTACCTTGTTAATCATCAAATTAATTTCTGAGAGTTTGTAATGGACACGACTCCTCCACAAGTTTTTTTGTTTTCTTTGTATCATTTGTTATATCAGTCAGTCAGTTAAGTGCCATAGGTGGTACATGCTTGGGTGATCATGTCTCTTTCGAGACATGACTGACTGGGCAAAAGATTTTCCTGTAGTAGGTTGCCAACCAAGGCTATAGAACCCAATCTGTCCTGCTATATAACCCGTAGATTAAAGAAGCAACTTATACCTTTCCACAAGAGTATTTGCACATGTCAATGCAATGAATTCAACTAGAATTCAAAACTCAGCTCTCTAATTTCTCATTCCAGGCTGACATCCACTACACCACAACACACATCCCCTAAATGTAAACATTGGTATTTAAAGACATCCTTTGAGTGTTGAACTCCTCATTTTTGTTTTATACTTACTTGGCAGCATTTCTCATTCAATAATCTGTGCCTGATGCATTCAGTTACGTGTGTGTGTGTGTGTGTGTGTGTGTAAAATATTTTATTGTAAGGTGTCTCCTGTAATTTTTCTATTTATAGTGGTTGCCAAGACAACATTCTCAATAGACATCTTTTATAATCCTATTTCTGTTTACATGCTATGAGGTTGCCACTGGCAAAGCAAATCATTGTTTATAAATTAATGGCATTAACCAGTGATGGTGAGATGATCTGCAGGTACTGACATTGCTTAAGTGGGGTGGTAATTAAATCATTGAATAAAAGTTGAAATATCTTTGAAGTTTAAATTTGTTTTAATTGCAAGAAACTAGCACATAGCTAATAAAGAAAAATACTTTTAAAGGCTTTAGTGGGGACTTGTTAATTTCAAAACTATTTAGGTGAGGCCATCATTAATGAAATAAGCTGAAATTTCAGAACATTTGCAATATGGGTAACCTAAGTTGACAAAAACCCGTTTCCTTTGTGTGTTAAATTGTGCTTAGAAAAAAATAGGAATTTTTTTCATACATGTTAATTATATTATTATATAACTTTGCATTTAAAATTTCTGGTTAAACTTTCTCTTCATTATTAAATTTTTAACTATTATAAAATAAAAGTGAAGGATCTAAAGAACATAATAGAAATAATTTTAAAACAAAGTTTTTCATATCTTTGTCTTGATCTTTTTTTTTTTTTTTTTTTTTTTTTTTTTTAACCCCAATAAAGTTTTAAATAAAATTTCAACTGATTTTAATTTCTTCAGTGCCTTTTACAAATCTTACATAAATATTGTGAGTGTCCAAAGATATTTTGAAATTTCATTAAATTAATACTGTTCTTCCTCAAAAAACACCCTCTTTTCATAAATACTTTTATAATAAAAATTTCATTGCAATCTGATAATTAACTGATTTTTCACTACATCTTTTAAAAATAGGTGTTTTTTACCAAAATATAAGCAACTTACATGATGCTGTTTTATATACACTATAAAACACTTTCTGTATCTGTATAGTAGACAAAAATAATTTTTATATCCTTATTTAATTCTATACAAATTGTTCCCACCCCCTCACTCTTAGTAATTATTATAATAATAGCATACTATGACTAAAGAGCTATAAAGTTTTGGTGTTATTGAATATTCAATATTTATTTAAATATTCATTCAACTAATAATTCACTTAGCAAAATTTAATAAAAATACACAAAAAATTAGTTATAGCTGCACTGATAATTTTGATTTATATTAAAATAAATTAAAAAAAAAAATGATGAAATTCTAAAACAACGTAATATTAATTATAACCAACATACCATAAATAATAACACAAGTTCCTGCAATTGTCATAACCCTAACGTATGTACTATGAAAATTAAATGCCTTACAGATTCCATTGTATCCCAAGCTACTATCTCTACTAATGAAAATCCTGATATTAATAAACATATTGAATGTATTATGAATAATTTTAAGTCTTTATTTTACCAGCATAACTTATCTTCCAATAATAAAGCATGTAGTAATTCTACTTCTCCCTCTAAATACTACTGGCAATTGAAAGATGCTAATAAAACTCATATAGTTAAATAGAAAATATTAACTAAAGCTAGAACATGTAAATCTTTACACAAAATGTTTCCTTTGCTAACAAGAAAAAATTTATATAAAATTCCAAAAAAATGACTTGTTGAACCAATGTAATGAAATTGCTAATTTTTTTAAGCATCCATACCCTTAAATATATTTGAATATTATCTCAAATTTATTTTAATATTTTCACTATTTGCTCATTTTATAACTTTAAAAAAAATTTACTTTATTAAACTGGTATTTTTTTTTTTTATTTTTTTTTTTTATTATTATTATTTTATTTCTACTTATGAGCAAATCCCTTTATAACTTAAACAAATTTACCTTATTGAACTGGCAATTTTTTAATTTATTTTATTTTTACTTATGAACTTTATGAATATATTTTAATATCTGATTTTTATTTTTATCATATTTTTCTGTTAGTTTTGATTTTTTTCTTATATTTATTTTGTTTATTCTATCTTTTCCGATGTTTGAATTTTTCTTTGCTAGTCTTTACACCCCCACCCCTTTTTTATGTTTGGCTTTATGTGGCAAAACATTTCTACTCTATCTATTGAGTGTTGTACACACACCATTCTTTGGGATGCTACAACTTCCCACTCCACTTAATTCATCTCATTGGCTGACCTTGTTTGAATTTATTTTATTTATATATATATATATATATATATTACAAAATAAATTAACCCATTTTACTTCCTGATGATGGTGTTTTAACTCTGAAACTTTATAACTATTGAGTTGCAGTATGTTATTACTGTTATTATAATTGCCATATATTTAGGCTCTACTTTTGTATTGAATACTTTTTAAAAGTAAATATCTAACTGGAATGTACTTCTATTATTATTTTATATATAAAGTTTATACAATCATTTAAACAAGTCTGATCTACTCTGGAAAAGAAAACCAGTAATGGAATAGATAGGAGGGGTGGATTTCATAATACACTTCATAATTAACTTTGTGCATAAAATGCAGAATGCATTTATTACTTAGTTGATATTTAAAATAACTGAGTTTTGTAGATTTAAATATCTGAATATTGATTTGCTCTTTTTTTTTTTTTTTTTTTTTTTTTTTTTTTTTCCACTTGAAAAATATTAGTAAATTTTTTGAATGAATTTGAGAATGTTAACGAACCTTTTGGTATATAAACATAGTGCTCCTTATTCCTGAAAAATACTTTCTTCCACTATAACAAAATGATTTTAAGTATTTGTACTATTGATAACCAAATTCCTTTGTCTCTTATGTTGGTTAACTTTTAAGATAATGTGTTAAAGAAGCTCTTTGCTCATTTGCTTGATGCTAATTGATAAATCTAATCAATTGACAAAATGCTGAATTGATTGTCTGATTTTGGCTCTTCCTTCAATTTTACCTTTTATTTCTTGCTTCTGGCACCTTACAACTTTCTCTTCTAATTCTCCTACAAGTTAAGACTTCTATTATTTCATTATCTTCATGAAAATACAGAAGTAATTTCTCACCATCTTTTTTATAAAGAAATTTTCATCTACAAATTAGGGTAATGCTTGTTTTGTTCAATTGTTAGTTTTGTATATGCTAATACTCTATTTATACTATTTACTTGTTTGAATTCTTTTCCCCATCTTTGTTGCCATATTCAAGATATTTGGGTTGTTGTACAGTCCAACTTTCTTTAGGGGATTGAAATTTTGAACTGAGCCCTTTATTTCATTTACTGGAATAGATTGTTCTCATTCCATGAGTCTAGCCACTTTGACATTCTATCCCAGTAAACAAAATAAATGGTTCAGTTCAAAATTCCAATCACCTGAAGAAGATTGGAGCACACAACAGCCAAAACATCATGACTATGGCAACAAAGATCAAGACAACACTCCAAACAATGTAAATAATTACATTCTCAGAAATATAGACAAATGTTAATACTTTGTATGTTATAAAATTGTCCTTATGTTAATATGGTTGCCTTATAAATTATTCAAATTCAATGAAAAGGGTTTATATAATTGTTTATAATGTTAAGTCATTAATATTACAAGTTTTGTTCAGACATTTTAACTTTTGTATTTATGTGATCATTGTATTCTTATCGATCTAGTCTGCAGTTATCTTCAGATATATAATCTGTAAGAGAAAAAGAAAGAAGTATCTCTCTCCAATATATAATTTTTTCTATTCATATCAATCATATTTTTATTTATTTTTTTTTAATCCCAAATATTTCATTAATATCATTCGCTTTACTTTTGTATTTTGCTCCAGTTTTTATCTATTCATTCATCTTTTCAATCCCCCTTTTTTTTTTTTTCTTTTAAATCCGATATACTACACTAATATCATTCATTTTTTTTTTCTTCTCTCTCTAGTTATTTACATATCTACCGTATTCGGTACAATTTTCGATTTTGTTAATAGGCATATTCCTTCATCCCTATGGAATGGTATCTTCCACATCATGTTAATTTATATATTTATTTTAGTATATTTAATGAGTTTTCCTCTATCTGGTCATTTATCTATTTTAACCATTCATCTTTACATTAATATCACGAAAATCAATTCCCCCCCCCCCCCCCCCGGGGGATATTTACTTGAACCATTTATACACTATCATCACTATATTACATTTATTTGTGGACGACCTTATTCTAGAAATTTTTCCTCTTCTCCTGTGCAACCAAAAACATCTTGCATTCCAATAACATAGCAAACAGAGATTAGGACACAGGTCAGGGCCTGATCAACCTTGGCTGGGTCAACCTGGGGAGAAGGTATGATGTTTGCAAAGGACCGAAACTGTCAATGAACCAGGGTAACATCACTGATGATGTGTCCTAACCGTATCTGAATGATGTATTTTTCAAAGGTGATAGGAAAAATATATTCAACAGTTCATTCATTATTTACAGCACACACACTCAACTCTCTACCCAAACCTCCTATATAGCTCAGGTGATTTGTAATTTATACATTGTAGTATAGTTTTTGTTGATTCACAAGAAAATGATTGAGAACACTTGTATGTATCAGCTAAATTCACGTTAGCTACATAGGTGAGAGTGAATAATATAGTCTGTATCTCATGTTACTAGAATAATCCACTCGAGTATTAGTCACTTTCTTCTTTTGTTTTTTTTTTCTGTTGTCTTGTTTGGGAAGTGGGTAAAAGATATTTCCTTACAGATAAGGCACTAGAAGAAGGTAGTAGAGTAAAACAACCAAGATGTAAGATCGTCTATACAAAGTTGTTAAAACCGTCTAGAGTACATTTTAATTATTCATGTTACTCTATAGTTATTAATGTTTCAGCTTGTCTTGATCCTTTTTGTATACACAGTATTTTCTAGCATAATTTTTTTTTTTTGTAGTTTTTAATTAATGCTATATAATATTTTAGTATTGTGTTTTCTGATGTTAAAAGTAATGGTATTTACTAGAAACTATGCATAAACCTTGTCAATTGAATTTAATAAAACTGCTTGATAAGAATGAGACACAAATGCACACAGATATTATTCATATGGAGCCAGTAATTTTTATCTTAAATATATCACATTTAAAGATAGAACTTTGAGTTCAGGAAATTCATTATTTTATTGTGTTTCTGTATTGGTAAATGATATGTCCCGGAAGGGGGAGATAGATATATAATCTCATTCGAGGTAGTTAAGTGGTTTAGGCAAATGTAACCAGGTAGAACAACCTAATACATTGACGTAATGGATGGTACTCATCGTATGCAGTATCCTGAGACATAAGTGTAGTCAATAGACGAAGATCAATGGATGTAGATGTCTAGTAGAAGACCAATAGACCTCTGGATCTCTCGACGTACTCGCCTTAGTCTATTTTTATGGCTAACACCAGCCAATCCAGTGAGGGGGAACCAAGGTGTGTACATATTCATTACAATAATATTTAATCTAATATTCATTAAAAGTAAGCCTTTTATTCTATAAATACGTTGTGGAAAGCATTTTTAACAAGACTAAAACGTTTAACTTTTACAGCAATTATTTACTTGAAAAATCTTCAATACTCATTGGTTGAAATAATCTGTACATTTGGTTCTCTTTTATCATTTGTAAAGAGTTTCGCCTCACTACTTGGAATCAGATTAACAAGTTTACACAAAAATGCAGTGTCTGTTGTGAAAGATGCATTCAATAATTTTTTTTAAAGAGTGGAGGTATTATTTATTCACACTATTGTTCTTAATTATCATTCCAAATTTATCCAGAAAATATGAAGCCATTTTGAAACAATTTTCATGATCTTAATGTAATTTGGAAGCCAATCGGAGGTGACTTTACTGCACATCTATAAATAAATACACTATTTCATGAAGTTGGTAGTGAAATTCTTTTGAATCTTGTGTGACTGTCATATTCTCAATGACTTGTGAAATTTTTCTTCAAATTTGAGTATTTATTTTTGTCTCTTATTCAAATAATTAATGTTTCCTTGAATTGAAGCTAGGTAAAACTTTGGTAGTAGTTATTTAAAAATTAACCATAAGTCCATTAAAAACAATACTCATTCTGGAAGACCTTCATTAAACCAATGATGTGGAATGTGTGTGAATTATTATTAAAGGAAATCACTAATTGACACTGAAAATTAGATTTGGGAATTCCATAGACTTGCTTCGAAGATTTTTCTCATAGGATCTGGTCAGGAAATTTATGATGGAAAAATTTTCCCAGACCACTTGTGACAAGAGCAAAATGATTCTATGTTCAAGTTGTAAAAAAAAACTTGTTTGAAACTGCTAATAATTACTTGGATTGCCTCAAAAAGTACAGTCACCTTGGAATGAGTCATTGGTCAACAGTTATGACTCTGAAAAAAGGCAGTCAGCAAAGTATCTACATTTGAAAATGTACCAACTAGTGGTTGGGAGTTCTCTGATTCAGGAAGAACAAACAAAAAAAAAATGGCATCATAGAAGCAATCAACTAAAACAAGATATTTTCTATCAGCCCAAAATAATGGATATGTGTGTGAATAATAAAATTTCAGATTAATTTCATGAACACATTACTTGTCAGGTTCAAATAAATCTCTTAAGTTATTAACATATTTATACTCTATATCAGGGGTTGACAACCTACAGCCCACAAACCGGATTGCAAACAAGCCTGATTACCAATAACATGAAAGACGAGGCTTTCGAATTCAACAAAAGGCCTGCTGTTATCTTCCTCTGATTCACCCAACTGAATTTGAATACTATGACTGCAAAAACACGATCAAAACCCAATCACCTCCATTTCTGCATAAAAAATTTAAAAAAAAACTAAACATAAAAAGTAATTTTAAATACCAAAATAAAATTCAAATGAATGTAATCAGTCCTCTTCGTATTTATTCAAAAAGAAATAAATTCAGAATTTTGTTTTGTTTTAGTAATTTGTTTGAAAATTGAAAGAAAACCCAGAAAATATTAAATATATTGCAATTTTTGGTTTCTGGATGTAAACAAAAAAAAATAATTTTAGTGACGTCATAATTTCATCCATTTCACTTCGGTTGATTTTTTTTCACTTTGAAGTATTTTGACATTCCTTGAGGAAAAGTAATATTTGTTAGGTGTTTTTTTAATTTTAGATTTTGTTTTTCTGATTTCTCAATGTTTATTTTCATTATGGCTTTAAATATTTAGGTTGACAGAGGTTTGCATATATAATTTTCTTTAATTTTTCATTAATGGCCTTCGTCCAGCCCGCAATCCATCATCATAACACAATCCGGCCTGTGGGGTCAAATGAGTTGCTGACCTCTAATCTATATAAACTCTTTAAGATTTGAAATTTGTGCTATGATAAAGGCAATTAATAGTATGTTTAAATGTTAAAACATTCTATAACATGGCCTTATTAAAGTTCAAATGTTTTATTTTTTTTATACATAATTTTACAATTATAAAAGGCATTTCTGTAAAATTCTAGAAAATTAAATAAATTCTACAAACTCACCAACTGTTGTGTGTGTGTTTGAAAACTCTGTTCAAAATAATAATTTCAGAAATAAAGTTTTGAAGCTCTTCATTTTCAATCTTTTGATACTTAGTTAATAAAAGGAATAGAAAAAATGTCTTCATTATCAGTTTTAAGATAAATATAAAGTAACTTGTCATAGTTTAAGATTCAGTGACAGATCCCAGACTTCAGAAAGATTTTAGTAGATAAGCAAAAAGGCTACCTATAAAATGCAGTTTTCTGACTTTTCACTTTTAAATATCACTTTTCTGGTTGACTTTTTTTCTTTTTTCCCAGACAAGGCATTCCATAGAGAAAGTGATAGAATGGGAAAATAGTCATTTATATCGTAAGGTAAGTATTAACAAAATTTTAATTTTTTTAAGAATGTTTTGCAAATATTAAACCCAATGTTTAGTTGTGAGGGTAGGAAGATGTATTTCCTCATATGGAAGAAAAGGCAAAATCTGGCTCTATAATAGAACACAAATGCAGATAAATTGTAACACATCACACAATAATTCCAAATCCTGACATATAGATGGTGCCACTAATAAAAAAATCCATAGAATTTTTATGATGTACTAACCTTCAAATGGCACATGACAAAATTTGGGCCCAATCGGGTTATTAGTTTACAATTTACAGTTAAGTGAAGCTACTGTTGCAAATTTTCAAAACAATTGAAAAATCTGAATTTCATGTGTTGATAAAGCATTGCTTTCTGATGTGGCGGGGATATTGTTCAAGCAAAACAATGGTTTGATAAGTGTTATTCGAACTCTGCTCTGTTGGAAACAATTGTTAAGAGATGGTATGCTGACTTTAAATGCTGTTGTACAGACACAAATGATTCTGAACACTCGGGTCATCCAAAATAGCAGTTGTCTCAGAAAACACCAAAAAGAAATCCAAACTCGTTTTTGTCAATCGTGAATTAAAGTTGTATGAGATAGCAGAGGAGTTGAACATATCAGAAGACAGTGTATTCACCATTTTGCATGAGCATTTGTCAATTAAAAAGCTGTGTTCCAAGTGGGTGCCACGTTTGCTCACAGTCGATCAAAAACAATGCAATGACAATTCAAAATGTTGTTTGCAACTGCTTCAATGCAACAAGGAGTTTTTGCTCAAATATGTGACAATGGATCCACTACTTCACTCCGGAGTCAAATCGGCAGTCAGTTGAGTGGACAGGAGCAGGTGAAAGGCATCCAAGGCAACCAAAGACATAAACATCAGCAGGCAACGTTTTGGCCTCCATATTTTGGGATGCGCAAAGTATTTTGTTCGTCGATTACCTCGAGAAAGGAAGAACCATCGATAGCAGTTATTACATAGCATCATTGGTGCATTTGAAGAAAGAAATAGCCAAAAACCGCCGCAAATAAAGAAAGTGATTTTTCATCAAGACCACGCACCATGTCACAAGTTGATTGTAACGACGGCAAAACCACATGAATTGCACTTCAAATCACTTCTGCATCTACTAATTTCTCCAGATCTGGTCTCCAGCGATTACTAGCTGATTGCAGACCGCAAAATACTCCAGAGAAAGAGATCTGACTCCAATAAAGAAGTGACATTGGAAACTGAGAAGTATTTTGAAGCCAAAGACAAATCATTCTACAAAAAAAGGTATCAAATTGTTAGAGAAGTGTTGGAATCATTGTATTACCCTTGTAGAAGACTGTTGATGACTTTTGCCTAAAAGTTGTTGTTTTATTAGTTAGACCCAGGACTTATTGAGTGATGTGTTACATGTAGGAAATACACAAGTATGACATTATATAAAAACTAAAAAATATCTGTATTCACATTAAAGCTGTCAGCTAAATTAAACCCAGTAATTTCCTTTGAGGCTTAACAAATCATTTAAAAACTTCTTTACATTTATAAAGCATTCTAAACTCTAGAAAGTTTTCTAGATTAACTTTTTCTTTTTTCTTTCTAAACATCCTGAAACACCCATACAAATAAAGTGCTCAGAAATGTTAACTTTTTTGTTCAGGTTTTTTTTTTTTTTTTTTTTTTTTTTTTTTTTTGTAATCTGACTTTACTTAGATTGTAAGCATACTCCTATACTCTCTACGAGTTAATTTTTCATATGTATAAGTAAATTTATGCAGATTGTTATAAATGCCTGTGTTGTTGGTTTTTTTTTTTTGGTTTTTTTTTTTTTTGGTTTTTTTTTTTAATTATATTTTAGGGTTCATAGTATTTGTTACTAAAGAAATGTTTCACTGCTATTTTTTGACATTAGCACAGTAATCGTGCATCACATTGAGTGAGAAGAGAGAGAGAGCTAGGATCATACTGTACAACTCATCCACAATATATTTCACATTTTTCTCTTTAAATGGAATTTAAGATTTTAATTTTACATTATCATCAAGAGACTTTCAAAACAAATTAGTAAATATGACTTAACATTTTATGTATCTCAAATTTCCTGACTTAATTTGATTTAAAATGAGTCATTAAAAGATGTCACAATGAGTTTAACAATGAAAATTTAAATAATTTTGTCTATATGTTTAACTTCGGGTCTATTGATATCCTCACTGTGCTCTCACTCTAATAAAATAAATTCTATATGTTTCTGTACCAAAGTGCTGGAAAAATCTTTTATCTTAAGCCTGTACCCCTAATAGTTTTAAAATTTTACTTAATTTTATACATTTTGTTGAAATGGGCTTTTCATTCAATTTCTGTCATTCATAGTTCTCAGATATATCTTACAGCGAGCTTTGAAACTTGTCAGGATTTTTTTTTTTTTTTTGTGCTTTCAACTTACAAAAGATACCATTTCACAGTTTCTCACTCAAACAGCATATAAGATAAATTATTCTTTTTGTCCTGTCATATAACCTATTAGGTTATATGTATACATTAATATTCTCATTTGACTTCGTGGTTAGTTTAAATAATTTCATGTTTTTACTGTGTTCTTTCATATCTGAAGGTATGTTTTGTGCTGTTGGGCTTTCATCAAAAGTTAATAATTTAAAGATTGACTTTATTACAAGTAAAGCTAAAATTTAATTTATGAAACTCTTGCACATTATTAACCCTGTTGAAGTATCTAATTTTTTTTTCTTAACTGAAGGATCTTTTTAAGTCTTCCAGCTACCTTGGGAGAAATTGTTTTCATTGTTTTTATATTTCTTAATGAATATTTTAATTCTATAATCTGTATACATTACCCACTTAGCATTGACTGATTCAATGATGCACTTATGACTTTAGTGCCCTGATTGGTAAGATATTGCAAGTCAGACTGATAACTGATTTATAATGTTAAAATTTTAACTATATTTTATATTTCAGCTTGGCTTGCATTGGCGATTAAGTAAACAACGCTGTGATTCAAGTAGTATGATGGAATATGTAAGTTTACAAGATTGCTTCATCATTAGTAATAAGTATTTTGTAAAGGTTTAAAAATATCTTCATTTGTTTAATATTTTAAAATGCACAAAATTATACTTGTGAATTTAACTATATAAAACAATGCACAAAAATTTATACATTTAAAAACATAACTGAATTATGTGGTATAATGGCTTGTGTTAACTTCAGTACATTTCAATACTTCTATTAATATGCCTACATATATTTTGATGTATAAAATTTGTTAGTTCAAAAAAGATTTTGACAAGGATTTGTGCTTCTTTCACATAAACTTGAATATATACTCTTCTCTCGGAATCTCTTCAAACTCAATTTATATGCTGCTATAAAAAGTTTGTTACATTTAGTAGTTTCAATAACTTACACACTTGAAATTTCTGTGGTTACTTTAATCACAGTATGCTAGTTTAAATACAGTAGCTTCTCAGCCCAACCAAGAAGTCCTTCCAAAAACATTGGTTATTTAATCCTATTTTAGGAAGTGAGTCAGACTGAGAAGTTTTCATCACTCCACTTGTCTAAGAAGAAAAATTTAAATGTAAGGGTTATAATTTATTTTTTATATAGTTGGACCTTAAATATAGATCAATTTAATACAAGGCTTTATTTTATCATAAGCAGCACTTTATTATGAAAGTTTCATGGCTTTGCTACTTTAATTTTCTGATGAATTGTAATTCTTAAGTTCTTTACAAGATTTGGCTTATGGCCAGATAATGTTGAAACATTGGTTCCCATATGATCACTAAAGTTAGGCAGCATTGAGCCCAGTCAGTACTTTGATGAGTAATCGCTTGGAAATATCAGAGAGCAAAGTTCCAATTCCAGTTGGGGATTACTATATTAACTTACACTCAAATTAACTATATTAACTTACACTCTTGGGAAATTCACCCCTTCTGTCTTCCCCTGAGTATGGGTTAATAAAACTTGTAACACTTAATCATTATCTCCAAAAACAAAAATTACAATTGCAAAATATTTTCTGATTTTAAATAACCTTTAGAAAAGGATCAATCCATTTTTGCAAGTTTTATGACTATAAAAGCCTATGGAAATTTCCCTATTACATTGAGTTTAATAACTTCAATCAAATATTGCAATAACAATTGAAAGTATAAACACAGGTCATTATTTAAGGAAGTAAGAGGGTACAAATAAAATGATTTGAAATTGGCAAATTTTTCCTTTTCACTGAAACAGTGAACACATGAGAGCAATATTGTCTTTTCCTATTTTTTTGTTTTTCTCACTGAAACCAAACAGCATCTCTGTATTTCCTTATGATTAAAATGGAATAGTCTCTCCTTTATGAGGTACTATCAGAATGTAATGTATTTATTTATGCTTTTTTAAGAACATTTTTCATGCTTTTTTTTTTTTTTTTCATTTCAGGTGCTGATGATAGAATTTATTCCAAAAATTCCAATATTTCGACCTGACTGAATGTTTGTTCTGTTTCTTTAATGTTTTTGTTTTTATACATATATATTTTTTCTTGTGGGTGGGGAGCTACTACCATCGTTGAAAAGTCTTTCATCATGATTGTCAACGGGTTTCATTGGACAATAAAACCAAATTTTTCTTTTTGTTAAATTGACTCTGCTGCTGCTATGACCAGCTGGCTAGCCAGCAACCACCTGGCTGCTGCTCTGGATCAGGTGTTTATTGAAAACTTAGTACAATATGTAACTGCTTGGTCAAACTCTCAAGAAATAGAGCGAGCAGATGGGTCTGCTTGTTTTACAATCACTGCTTTTCTCGTGCTCTCACTCTCTCCAATTTCTGAAATGTTGTAGCTGGGCTACTTTTCTTAAACCCTCACTTTTATTTCTCACTCTATAATGCTACATACTGGATTTCAAGCAGTGAGAACACATTGAACATTCAACTGATATTGTCATCTCCATATATTTAACTTATCATAAAAATGACAAACCAATGCTTTCCATCCTCCCACTTTTCTCTCTGCCCCACCACATCACACGGCTATTTTTTTTAATCTTTCTCTTTTTGTATTTCCTTTGCTCATTTTCTCTCTCTCTCTCTCTTAAACCCTTTCTATATTTTCTTTTATTTGTGATCATGCATACTCCTCCATTTCCTTTTTTCATTTCAGTTTCTAGCTTTTAATTTAAAATAACGAGACAGACAATTTTGACCATGTAAAACTTATTCTTTGCTTACTTTTGTTCTCTCCTTTTGACTCAAAACAAAAAAAGAATTATTACTTCTTTTTTTTGTTTTCAGCACACATTCAGAATTCTTAACTTCTAGACAAGTACGTTACATTTTGTGTTATCAAAAAAAAAAATGTTAGTATGCTAAATGTATTTATTATAAACAATTTTTTTCTCATCATTTCCAATATTTGGAGATTTTAAGTCTTATTTTAATTTAGAATTTCTTCATTCATTATCTTTAAAGCCAAATGACTCCAGTTTCCCTATTAAATCATAAACTTCAATAAAATCTTTTAAAGCACAAATGGCAAATTGCAGCACAACTTGAACCCATTGTTAAATTTTCACATTGTTCAATTTTTTTTTTCAAGCTGAAATTTAAACATACAAAAAATTATGATCTCATTACATTCACAATTTTATTCATATTTTTCTTGAATACATCAGAAGTACTGTTTGAGATTTTCTTTTTTCTTTTTTTTTGTCTATAATGAAAAAGGAAAGAATGACTAAAACATCTTACTGTTTTGTTAATCTGAGTTATGTTCACTTTCAATTTCTATTCGTTACCAATTATTGTTTTGTCAAACTAAAAATTTTTATTTTGATTTACATTTTACTTTCATGATTACTCAAAATTTTGTTTAAATATCTAATTGTATGCTTAAATTATTTTTGATTTCTAAAACTTGTCAATTTAAATATCTCATGTTGTACAGTTTCAATTTTGTTTTCACAACAAATTACACTAAAATTCAATAAGTTTACATTTTAAAATTCTATGCACAGACAAAAATTGACTACTAGCTTTTATTAAATTATGCAAGATTGCTCAAGATTTTATACCTCTTGTTTCAAATATCACAATGGAAATCTTTTGAAATAATGTTGCAAAAGTAAACTCCATTTCTATTAGATTAAATCTAGTTTTTAACCTCTTTGCAAACTTAAGTTTCACTGTCTTGAATGTTCAGTTTTATAATAAAGTTTATAATTTGCAGGCCAAGTGAATTTTTTTTTTTTTCCCCCTCTTTTAACTGAATAACTCTAATTCTGCATTATTGTTAGTATTTTTCACACTGCAATGTTAGATTCCCAAATTCACAGACTAAATTCTGTTAGTGATTTGCAATATGTTAAGAGTAAAGTTGTTTGGAAGCTCTGTAATCATTCTCTTGTTTGTTGCTTTTTGCACTACAATCACCTAATTTAGGATTTAGGCTTATGTCCGATATATTACACTGTATAATCTTAGAAAAGGCATATCTAGTATGGAGTATAAGTTTAACTAATGTAAAATATATATCTGTAAGGTTACCCAATGTTGTCAAAGTGATGATCATTAGAATTTATTGATAAATTTTGGTCTTCCTGATTCACTCAATATGGAACTTTAATTATGAAAGAAAAGTAAAAAAAAAAAAAAAAATGGAAAATGTTGTTACAAATTCATATCAACTTATTTGTTTAATTTCTTATAGCAAGTTGGTTCTCCAAAAATGTTATCTATAACTAAAAAAAAAAAATCGGGATTGCATCTTTATTTTTCTTTTTGAATTCTATTAATCCAATGCTGAATTACTTTGTTTCATTTATAAGACCTTGAAATGCAGTAATAAACAAATGCAATTATTTTTAAACAAGTATATCTTGAAAATATTTTCAGCTTCTATTGCTACAGAAGCAGAAAATCACATATACATTTATAGAACTTTTAACTTTGTCCAGAATAAATTTCATGTTAATTCACAATTTAAATATATTTGTGGCAAAAAAAAAACTATAATTGTATTAGCTAATCAGTATATCTATGCACATCCATGCATAAGTGGAGAAAAGAAAAGAAAAACCTCTGTGTTAAGGTCTTTGTGAGAAGTCTATCAACATTACTTGCGAAAAAGATTTATTCTCCTGCCATTTGTATTTTCTTTTACAAGCATAATAGAAATTTACTAAAAAAATTCATTCTTTTGCATGTCTCATTCTTCTCTGAAAAATCTACACTGCAATTTTCATGATTATCACTCACATTTCTTTTGCAAAATATACCAACCACTTGTAATGTTTTTAAATGTGATGAATTTACTTTACCTCCTTGCAGTCTTCACATTTAAAACTTAATATTTTAGTAACTATAATGAGTTAAATATAAGAACTGTTTTTGCTATACATGTCAAGTTTGTTAAAACCTTCTTTACAAATCTTAACAACCTAAGATATCTCTCTCACATATATATATAATAGATGCTCGTATTTGAGTAGATACTGTTTCTAATTAAACAGTAGGTTTATATATATCTACCTGCCTGAATATTTTTGAGAAATTTTGTTAGGAAAATATGCCATTAAGCAGGAGTCAAGCCTGTGACACCTAACGAGTAGAGAAGCTGTCAGGTAATCTGACACATGTTGGACCACTTGACCACAAATGATTTCACAGTATAAACAAAGCCAAATCAAGCCTTATAAACACAAATTTCTGATTCCTCATAATATTCATCTCTGCTTTGAAAGTGTATCTTACTGTAAAGAAATGTAAGCAAAATTAAAAAATTAAAAAAATGTATATATAATGCTGAAAAGGTCTTAGCTTGATTCGCTTCTCAAAATTAGTATTCTGTTCATTTATTGAAATACTGGTTTAATACCGAATACTATTTGAAAAAAGACATGTTAATTACCATTTTGAGGGTATTATTTTTTCTTTTCCTTTTCACTTTACGTTGCTTTTCACTTGCTTCCTCTTGCACTGTTACATTTAAAAAAAAAAAAAAAAAATGGTCATCTCTGGCAAGATTAGCAGAATCATTCAAATTTAGTTATGTTTATTTTTTAGCCATAAAAATAAGATGAAAAGAATGATACAAATTGATAATGACAATACTTCATCTAAAAATATTTTTAAAAAGTTAAATTTAAAGTGAAGTTTTGGACAATTCACTAGATTACATAAATGCTGTTTCTAGCATTGTTCCCATCAATTTGTTGTATTTCTGAGAAACAAACTTGTTCTCATTTTATACCAGAATAAAAACTGAAGAATAAGATTCTCTTATTACCTATTCTAAAAGAAAAAACTGTAATCATTGCTGCACCATGAAACTTAATTCAGAATGATATTAAGTATCCAAGGTTTAATGCAGCTTTTCATATAAATATGCAGAAATCTCTTAAAAATATCAAGGAAGATAAAAAAAAAAGTTTTTAGCTTTATTGGTTCACTTGTGCAATTGCCAGATGCACAAACATCTCTATTCAAATTATTTTCTCCTATTCTGTAATTACTTTCAACAACTCCTTTATTTGATCTCCTATGTTTTAATTTATAAGGGGTTAAGTTATTTACTCATATTTTATTACATGTATATCTTTGGATATTTGCATGGTTTAACAATACTTTGAGATGATGTTTTTGTTTTTCTTTTTGAAAAGAAAAAAAATTGTTTTTTACAATTTTTTTTCTAAGTATGAAAACTGCCTAAAATAAATACAATGTAAAAAAATAGAAATAAAATAACTGAAGCTTTCAAAATCATCAGGAATCTGAAAACTTGTGTATTTTAACAAAAATTAGAAATAATGTCAGTTTTAACAAAATGTGTATGGTTAATTTTTTTTTTTTTTTTTTTTTTACCTAAATTCTTAAATAAACTTTGCCACTTGCTTATTGGCAGTTTGTCATACACACACTGCAATATCATTTGAAATTAAGTTTCATTTGTCTACAGCCCATATTTTTCTTTGTTACTAAGTTGTTGTTACTATGAGTATATGATTATTAACCCAATTTGAGTTGTTGTTACTATGAGTATATGATTAACCCAATAAAAAGAAAAAAATTATTCAGGCTCATGTTTGTATCTTGGAAGTTAAAAAGCAATAAGACTCCCTAAATTTGTTTCCCTACCTCTAAAAGATCTACACCAGAGACAGAATAGATGTTAATTTTCTAGACTGGACTTCCCTGGTTATCGAAGATTAGCTGTTGCCACTTATTCTTTTTATACTGATCTGTTGTCATAACAAACTCATTTAACAGAAATTGAACTCTAATATTGTAAAATGTAGAATCTTAGTCTCTCAACCTACACACGAACACCAAGCAATTCCCTTGATAATAATTACTTTTTTTGTACACAAGTACTAAATAAACATCTAGTTCTTTAGTAAAGAGTGTTAGCATATGGAAAGTTTAAAAAGCTTTGTTAAAATACTTAATAGACTTACAGATTAAAGTGTTTTTGTACTTGCCATACAAGTAAAATTACTTTTACTAATATTTTCAGACTATAACTCTTTGCAATTAAAAAAAAAAAAAAAAAAAATATTAAACTAAGGTTATTTTCAAAACAATATTAAAATAAATTTTCAGTGATTTCCAACTCCTCACCCTCTAAACATTCCTATTTGCAAGTAGATTGTGGTAAAATGACCTAATGAATGGGACCAGGAGAAAAAAAAGCATCAACTTCTGGTTACTATTTATTAAGGGCTTAAAATCAGTGCTCTATTGTACTCATCTTGCCTCTCTCTTGCCATGATGCGGGGGGGGGGGGATGTTACTATGCAAATAACATGTAAAGTCTTGTGTCCATGCCCCCCCCCCCCCAATATTTTTTTTTTTTCTTTCACTAATATTAGCATTCATTCCTCAATATACTCACAAAAGTCAGTTTTTATTTAAAAATCAGAAAAGTTTCTAAGGAAGTCTGGAAAAACATTTACAATGGCAAACAAAGAATTTTGATTCTTCACAATGAGTGGTGGATTTTTTTTTTTAATTAAAAGCCTCCTTATACTTTCATTTAATACTTCCAAAATGTTAAGTCATTTGTGTTTGTTGTTCATATTCATTGAACTCTACATTTGTAACATAATCCCTGGTGCTTAAGGGATCTAAATATATATATATATATATATATATATATATATATATATATATATATTCATTAAAGTATGCAATTTTACCATAAAAGTGTGTTTTGTTTTTTTTGTTTTTTGTTTCCCCCCCCCTCCCCCATATACACACATATACATGCATGCACACAATTACTCTGTTTATTCACTCATTTTACTTTTGTCTGTTCTGGTTATTGATGAAGTCGTGCGTACACCCAATTTTTGCAAGACTGTTGCACTCAATCTACTTAGTTCCTGCAGCAAAGCCAAAACCTACTTGCTTAGAATTTTTTTAGCAGGCCACCTAACTTGATTCCATGGGTTGACTAAGCAGGGTGTTTTAACTCGCTGGCCTTCAAATATTTTATCTGCAGGTGTGGAACATTGTAAACAAACCCATTCGTAATGTATACAACTAACACTTTATTTCTACAACTTTTCCTATATACAACTGAATAAAATAGTTAAATAAGGAAATTATAAATTTCCATGCAGCTAATAAATGACAAAAAATCTTTAATTTAATTGAGAAAAACTAATTTTTGTCTACAACAGATAATCATGCCTCTGAAATATGTTATGTCTGTATGAGACATAACTTAGATAACTTAGTTGTCAGTGACCTTGTCACAGATCATGTACTGATATATCAGTTGTGTTTTGCTACATGACACTTGGGTAGGTACCAGCACCAAAAATGTAATACCTAAGGTTTAAAATGAAACATCTTCTGGAAAACTTTTATTTCAGTTTTAATTTCAAGTTAATAGATAAAACTGAATATTTCCAATAAGCAAAATACTTTGCTGCTTGTCAAAATGTAATTTAAATTAACTGTGTGTGTGAGAGATATATAGATATATATATATATATATATATATATATATATATATATATATATATATATATATATATAATCTTAGAATTATGACCAACTACTGTTTGTAGTGATTTACTTTATTAAGAGTGCTTGATACTTAATAGAGCATTATATATGGTCAGTTAAGTGCCATACATGATACACACTTGGGCGACCATGTCTTGAAAGAGACATGACTGACTGGGCAGAAGATTATCCCACAGTAGGTTGCCATTACTTTCTGTGATAGATTGGTTGCTAGCCAAGTCTATACTTTCTGTGATAGATTGGTTGCTAGCCAAGTCTATAGAACCTAATCTGTCCTGTTGTTAAACCCATAACTGGAGGGAAAAGATGAATTACTACCTTTCTCAAGGGTATTTGTGTGTAAGTGATGCAAAGAATTCAAACTCAGCACTCAAGTTTATAACAGTTTGCTGCAACACAGGAGCTGTTGTTTTGGTTTTTCTTCACCCCTCGTCAGGCAGTAAAATATTTTTTTTTTTTTTTTTTTTTTTTGCTAGGAATCATTATATATATAGAAGGTTCAAAACAACCCAATTTTTACCATATCCAGACAATTAAGGTGGGGGGAATTTTTGGAAGGTTTGTTTCAGTGAACCAATAGAAAAGTCATGATTGATAGAAATTTGATTGTGAGGGTAAAAGTGGATACAGTCTTTTTTTTTTTTTTAAGGTTACTATAAAAACTAGACTTCCAAGATGTAACACTTGATGTAATTGATAACTTACTCTCCCTACTTAAAAACGAGCGCTAATCCTATATATGTCTACCCTAAATCTAACCACCCTCAACCAATCATCAAGCAATTACCCTTTTATATTGAAAACAGAATTAGTAACAATTCTTCTGATAAAGATATCTTTTATAAACATAGCAAATTCTTTGACACTGCCCTTAAAAACAGTGGCTACAAATGCCCTGACCTGAAATATGAGAAATATAATAATAGGAAAAGAAAAATCATTTGGTATATACCCACATTTAACCAAATGATTAGTATCAAGTTAGGCCATAAATTGCTGAAATTAATTGAAAACACTTCCCTAAAAATAACCCCCTTAGCAAAAACTTTTAACAAATACTCTTAAATTGAGATATAGCTGTATGGATAACCTTAAGATAATCAAAAAACATAATAGAATTTTAAGTAGCTATAACAACACCCTAAAAAAAAACTAATGATTACAATAACAATAATTGCAATTGCCAAAAGCCTATTGAGTGTCCATTAGAAAATAAATGTCTGACTCTGTAGTATACCTATGCTCTATTTCTACCATAGAAAATCCCACAGTAATAAAATGTTTATATCATTGTACCAAGAATCTTTTTAAAACCTGCCATTATTTTTCACACCTTATCTTTTAATAATAAAACTTACTGCAATAGCACATCACTTTTGACTTATTATTATCAATTAAAAGATTCTAATAAAACCCCTACCTTAAAATTGAAAACAAAACGGAACTTTTAAAAAACAAAAAAAATTACAAATTATCAAATTCCCAAAACTAAACTTGCCCAATAAATGTAACGAAGTAAATTCCATTTGTCATCATCTAAAATATACCCTAAAGTATAGTTTATTTTTCATAATATAACTAGACATTTATAATCTATCCTTTAGCATAAATTGATTGATTCTGCAATCTTCTGATAATTAATTTGTTTCGGCTTAACAGATAGATCTGTCAACTACACACGTTTGACATGCAGTGTATTTAAAAGAAAAAAAAAACTCACCTTTGTCTCTTGTTCACTACTTTCAGTAAAAAATAACTTAAAATCCTGTAATGATGACACATAATAACTTTTCAGACTTGCTAAATGCTACATATGTATTATTCAATTTATTTCATCACTGGTATAGAAAATGTCTGAGTCTCAAATCATTTCAAGTCTCTACCCCTTACAATCAAATTTCTTTTCTCCATCATGACCTGACTTTCTATTGGTTCGTTGAGACAAACCTCTCCGAAAATCCACCCTCTTAATTGTCTGGATATGATAAAAATTGAGGACTGAAACAAAATAGCTCTTGTGTTGTAATAAACTATATTTTTATTATAAACTTGTAATAAAAATATTACTTTATAGAAATAGAGTTAAGTTTAAAATATCAACACAAATACTTCCCCCCACCATAGTAGCTGTTTATTTAAATTGTTCAAATGTTTACAGATGGATGCTTACCTAATTTTCTACTAGGACTTTATCCATAAAAAAAAAATGAACAATATAATGTAAGGAACTTATATAAATATTTAAGAAAATATTTTTCATAATGTATTTTATTGACTTTTAGATATTTTAACTTTAAATTGACTTTGGGTATTGTTCTTTTTTTTTTTTTTTTTATAATATTGTGTGGGGACGTCCGCCTCAGTATCTACAAAAATCAGCATGTTTATGCAGATGTAAAGAAAAAAAAACTTACCATGATTTCCCTCAAAGTTTCAGAAAAGTGCTAATCAGCTGTTTTAGAAAAAAACAATCTTTTCAGGCAATTTAAATTAGCTCTTGAAATAAAACAAAAATTTGCTTATTGGAAATATTAAAACTAAGAAAAAGCTTCAAGAAAGATTTTTCATTTTTAAAAATTTGTTTAAAACGATGTATTGCCAATCTTAAATTCTTTGATGTCTGTCAGAAATGAGCCCATGTTCTTTTTTACTCTCAAGACTGATGCTACTATTTAAATGCAGCCCCCACATCAAATTTATAAAAAAATAATTTGTATGTTTTTAATAGTTAATTGAAATTTGGAAATGCCACAATATGTATGGAAAGTTTTGTCTTATTTATTCTGGGGAATATTATCAATCACCAGCAGCACTAGTGTGCATGTGTTCTTTTTTTCTCCTCCAACCCCACGCCCTTTCCAAAAAAAAAAATCTTATATGCTTGATGCTAGCAATTTTATGTCAAAGAGCACAAAATGCTTCTGTTGAGTGAAATATTAAGTTCTCAATTTATAATAAGGGAAGTAAATATATGCTGAGTTTGCTATGCTAAGAATGATTCTTCTATCTGTAATGCAACTTGTTGCCATATATTATTATTAGTTGTTGCTAATCTATGTACAATTTATAAACTTTGTAATATGTACCCTGCAAATGAAGAGGAATTGTGTGTACTTTTAGGTGGCAGACCAGTTAAAAAATTTGTTTTTCTAACACCAAAATGAAATTTAACTACCTCTACCAAGGCAATAGTGACATCATCTGAGATTTGCATATTATTAAAATGAGAAAGAATTACAATGAACTTGACAGCTCATTGTAAAAATATAAAAACGAACTGGACTACCCTCAAAATTAAATGCGTATTTAAAATGATCCAGGGGAGATAATTCAGTATTTGGCATTTGAAAGGCAAAAATTAAATTTTGTTAATAAAAACAGTAACTTTATCCCCGTACCAGATTGAACCCAAAGTCTAATCCGTTCATACCAGTCATGAGGCCAATCATACCTAAAAGTTTTATCTGAATCCATCCAGCAGAACTTGAGAGGTCATAACCACAAATAAACAAATGCAACCAAATATAATACCTCAACCTTAAGGTGGGGCAATAAATACATCAGAATAAGGTTTAATACATTTAAAACTAAACTGGAAAGTTAATTAACTATCAGTGATCTTAAATCAGATCATTTGTTTATTTGAGTGGCTTCAGAAAAAAAAAAAAAAAAAAATCTAAACTTATTTATAAATGGAACTTTGTCTGTGTGTGTGTCCATTACCTATAGACTCCAAAACAGCTGAACCAATTTTTTTGAAAATTTACACAATTGTACTATAAGCATCTGTGAGTGTTCTTAGCTAGGTTGTGTAGAGGTACCCCTGATAAATATAGAAAATCGATGATCAAAAAATCGGGTTATAGAAGGAGTGGTCCGATTTTAATCAAATTTGATACACTTATAGACAAAGACATAAGAAACGATATTCAAAAGTTTCAAGGTTGCAGTTCTTACAATAGTGCCGAAAATCGTTATATATATATATATATAAAGCAAGATGTTTGTGTGTGTGTGTCTGTTTATCTGCCTGTATGTATTTTTTCCAGCCCTTTTATTTTAGTTTTTGCTTCGGGTTTGACTCTAAGTAGGTATAATTGTAGTTCTTAGTCTCAGCCATGATACCATTTATCAGAGGACTTATTTAGCCTTCAAAATTCAGTTTATGACAAAAAAACTTATTTGATATCGATACCAGGAAATTAAAATTTGACTTATATCCATTCATTTTTCTTTCAGTCTACGGTTTCACTTTAACTGGAAACAACTATTGTTTTTTAGTCTTTCATACCAACGTCCAAAGAGTGTGAGCTCCAGGACCATGGATTAGTTTTAAAGCATTCATTACACCCGAGCAACGCCGGGCTATACTGCTAGTATATATATATAAACATGCTAATTAGGCAGTAATGTAATATATATTCATCTTAATAGTCTTTAAGAAACTGATGACTACAAATGCATATGTACTAAAGTTTACAATCAGAAGCAAATCAATACGCTGTTAGTATTCATGGGTGATAACCAGCTGTTGATCCATCAGTAATTTTTTTGTTTTTTTGCAAAGTATACAAGTTGACTTGGATAAAAAAAAGAGTATGTATATGTTCTATTCCCAGAGTTAAATTTTTTATTGGCATTACAAGCAAAATAATGTATTTGTCTTGTGCTTTATAACTCATTAGATACTGAAGTAGACTAGTCCATTCATAAAAAAATATATATATATATATATATATATAAATAAAATGTAGAATGTTTGGTATTTAAGTCAGGTAAATTCTGATAGAAACAAACTAAATGTTAAATTTATTTATTTAATTTAACAGTAATATAATCTAGAAAAAATTTTCTAGATTTTATATATATATATATATATATATGTATGTATGTATGGGGACAATTTTTCTTGATTAGTACTCATTATACCTTAAACAAGGTGCTACATTTGACAAAATAAAAAAGTATTGATTTTCTTTTATAATTTTAGAATGGGATCCTGTCCATAATATCAAATGTAAAACCAATTCACTAACGTTTTTTAAAGGGTTATCTTACTTACTTTTTATTTACAAATGACAAGTTTGAAATTGTGATTACGTCATTGATATGTGTATGAAAACAGATGTATGTTTTGTTTTGTTTTTTTTATCTAAAGATTTCTCTTGAATAAAAAAAATGGAAATAATATACATTTGTATGTTTTATTTTTAAAGAAATATTTTAAACATGCAATAGATTTTTCTTCAGCAAAAAGGTTTCTTGCCATTAAAGAACAGAACATGATTTTGAATTAAAGAAAAATCTTATATATATTTCAAACAAGATATTTATTGTTTAATTAAACATATACATATTTTTAAGTTTTACCTAAAAAAACAATTGCTTGTTTAAAAAGTATATAGCATGTTCTTTAAAAAAATCTTTTTGTATTAAAAAAAAAAATTATACCCATATATCAATGACATACACAATTTCAAACTTGAAAATTAAGTGTAAATTTTTTTTAATTAATTAATTCTTTAAAAAGTGAGAGATCAGTTTTACACTACATTAATATTAAGAACAGGCAACATATTCTTAAAAAAAAATTCAGTTCTGATAAATGTGCCTTGAGGAAGGTGTAATGAGTGGTAATCTACAAATATTATTTCCCAAAAGATTTTTCCTTATTTTATTTTATTTTTTTTTTTTTACTAATGGACCAGTCTACTTAAGTTGTGCTGCTAGGCACATTCAAAATAAAAGTAATGAAAGTGCAACAGAAATACCTCCCACATAATGGTATGTGGGAGGTATTTCTGCCATAATCTGTATAAATAAAATTAAATATGTAATTAGCACCTACTTTATATCCATAGGTATAGTAAGTTTCTGTTATTTTTCTACCTACATCAATTCAAAGCTATTTGCATTTAGAGTTAATATTTGTATACACAGTTGACCAATCAGTCAAGGTTGATTTCAGAGAGTCAGAGATTGAAAAAAAAACTTCCTTGTAAGATGTATTCAAATCTAACTGGCAACCTTTTGAAGTTCTTTCTGTTCCTTTTTAAAAGTTCAAACTTTTTTTTATATAATTATATCTTTTTCATATTGTGGCTAAGACATCTTGCCATATACAACAAAGTGTAGCTGCTTCCAAACTTCTTAAAGTTGCAAGTACAGCGTTCTTTTGTTGAGGTCCACTGTCAATGAGAATTCGCATGTAGGAGGTGAGAATTTCAAATGATTTCTCATCAAACTTCTTGTCTGGTTGATACCTGCAAAAAATGTATATATTCATGTTACAAAAGATTCCTGACTGGTTTTGTTATTTTTTTTTCATAATCCCACCTCCCTTTAGGGAATAAATGATCATGGCCCTCCACAGAATTCTTTAATATCTGAATTTCCATGAATTCGTGGGGGAAGGATGTTTTGAGAATAAATGATCATGGCCCTCCACAGAATTCTTTAATATCTGAATTTCCATGAATTCGTGGGGGAAGGATGTTTTGAAATTCAGAATTTTCTTTCTCTTCAATTGATTTGATAACCAAAGTATGAGAGCTTAGTCTACCCTGCTATTTAACACAGCTGAGAGGTGGGAGAGATAAACTACTAGGTGGAATTTGAACTTGGCTTGCAAAATCTAATTTCCCTAGTGAGATGTATTACATCTTCCCTGAGTTAATATCCATTAATAGTTCATTGAATCACAATAACAATCAAGGGTAGAAAGGGTAAAAATTTAATGCGTATTTAACTTGTCAAAATAAACTTCTAGATAATAAATAAAATTAAAGAATTGAGAAGCAGGAGTGCTACTTTTAAAAAAAAAAGTCTTCAACAGATAGACAACTACAATCTGAATTTCATAATTAAAAATGTTATTTTATACACAGTAAAGAAAAACTAGAATTTATAGAATCTTACTTACGTTTTATTATATATATATATATAAACAAGATTATATTTATACTCGTCTCGAAAACTATCAAACAAAGGAAAAACTGGTTGTAAAAAAAGAAAGAGCTTAGGGCATGAAAGACAGTCAAAAGTATTCAGACCGAAATCAGCATGAAGCCCAAAGAAAAAACCTGACACGAGTAATCATCTAACAGAAAGCACTCAATACAAAGGTAGAGCAAACTAAATAAATAGCACCTCATGAGCCAGATGAACCTACCTAGGTTTCACCTAAACAGTTCCCTGACGATCCATTTAGGTGAAACCTATGTAGGTTCATCTAGCTTATTAGGTGCTATATATATATATATATATATATATATATAAATAAAAAGAATTAATGAATTGTTATTTATTAAGCAGTGTGTATTTCAACTATCAGCTTATACATTTAAGAAATCTTAGTAAAGAAAATTTTCTTCATTAAGTATTAAGCCAGTGTCCTCCTTTGTATAGGAAACAAACATTTGATCTACCATACTTTACTGCTTAATCACAAAAAATATCACAGTAAGCATGGCTCTATGTCCCCTTTTTAAAAAAAAAGTATATCCTTTTCACCCAGATTATTTTTTTCAAAAGCCTATAACTGCTCAGTTTCATATCTGAAACTTAATCCAATTTCTAAAAAATTAATGAATTTACATATCTATAATAGCAGTTTCTTTTCTTGCACTTCCCACCTGTGAAATTCCCTTCCATATACTTGCTTCCCTGACAGCTACAATCTGCAAGAATTTAAATGCAATGTCAATTGCCATCTGTTATCGCCTTGACTCGCATCCTTTCCCTGACAACCTTTGTATCATGTTCTTCTTCCTTTCCACTCTACTCTTATGCAGCTCTCTTCACAACAATGTTCTCATCCTTCTCTTACCCATTCTCTGAAACTTCCTGTAACTTGTTCCTTTTTCTCATCATTCTCCTCTTATGTAACCACCTGTGCACCAGCGGCAGTACTACCTTGGTTGGGGTGAAATGATTATTAAAAACATAAAAAAGATACTAGACAAAATCAGTGTATTAGCTCAACTATGAATTCATCAAAAAATGTTTTAAAAATGTCCCTGTGTCATGTCTCAAGGAAAGTTTGTGAAGCAACATTTTGATTCATCTTGAAATTGTTTTTGTTTTTTGAGTGTTCAAGTGGAATTTTGTGAAGACAAATTAGTTCATACTCACATCCAGATATAGAAAGAGTTGGGTTTGTACTGGTACACAGGCACAAATTTATTTCCCCATTGAATCAGTTGTGTTAAACAAGCAGAGAACAGAAGAAATGATTGTCCCAGAGTTTCATTTAATATGGCTCGGTTGCTTCTCCATATTAAACTGTAAAAATGAAAAAAATTCCACTATTAAGTACAGACATTATAAAAAAAAAATAATTCACATTTTTTAATAACATTTCAGTTTTCTAAATATGAACAGAAAAATAAAAAATGAAAAACTTGATAATAGAAATTTGTAGCTCCTTATAAACCTTGAATTCAAATCAATGCTTGTAATGTTAATCCTTAAACAAAGGGAGATCTGCTTTGATATGAAATAAATCATCTATCTGAAGAAATATAGAGATTTTAATTTTTTTTTTTAAATTGAGATTTATTTATACTTAACTAATTTATTTCATTAATAACAGATTTGCAATTTTTGCTTTTGACAATGGTAAGTTATGTTAGGAAAAGTTGAGGCCATACATGTTGTGCTGCTTGAAAATCAAAATTATTTATAAGAAAATGTTTACTAACCTTGGGACTTGAGACTGCATAATAGATTTGCACATGTGATCTTCAATATCTGAATGGATTTGGGAAGGAAGCTTATCCAGCAAATTGACACAGTTGTGTTGATTTTGTTGTAAGAGATGCAAAAGAATATCCTATAACAAGTAAATACATTAAGTTTGGATACTCTGGATAAACATGAAACTATTTTTTTTTCAGATTTTATTCCAAATAGAATCACAAAATACATGACAACAAATATTTTTACATAAATTGTTTTCAATAACCAGATACGTTTGAACCTAGGAAGAGCAAAGTCACAAAGATATATAACTTATAACTTATTATTTTCATTGTAACATTTGCATGTGCTCACACACACGATTCATAAATTAATTTATTATTCCTTTAATTAATTTAACTTCTTAAAAGAAAGGAGATAGAAGTGTTTGTGGAATGTACCGTGGAATCTCCTTCCTGTTCATCACAGGGAAGATCCTTATTAGGAACCTTCTCAAACACCTGTTGAACTTGTTAGAAGACATCCTCCCTGAAAGTCAATGTGGTGTCAGCACCAACAGAGGAAGCATTGATATAGTTTTCTCCATGAGACACATCTAGAAAAAGTGCAGAAAGCAGCAAAAACCTGCACAAATGATTTTCTATGGTTGTGAAAAAGTGTTTGACAGTGTTCCAAGACTGGTCATGTAGCAGTTCCTCAGATGCTCCAGCCACAATCAGGATATCAACCACCACTTGGAGCCCAAATCACCATCAATGGACTGGACCCAAAAAATGTTGAACAATTTCCATACCTTGGCAGCATATTTTACCAAGCCAAATACTATTTCTTTCCAACAATAATGAATCAAATCTTCTGGTTCAACAAATACACAGCAAAATGGAAAATAAACACATCACTTCTATTATTAGCAAAAGTATTTTTTCACTTTTACAAATATTGCACACCAAACAAAGAAGAAGCAATAGACTTACCCAACCAGTTTCTGTTTTGTTTAAGCTAATCACAACTTTTTTTACGGCAATTGACAACCTAGTTAAATTAGAAAATGCCACAATTATTATCAAGAAGAAAAGAACTTTTGAAACCCATTAACAATAACTACTATCCACTCATCAACCAGCAGTTACTTTACCTGTTGTAGCTAACATCTGACCTCAGACAAAACATTCATATTTTTTAGAAAAAACTAAGTTCCATCACTCGGTAAAATATAAATTTCTTTCAAATAAAAATTGTTCATTAGAGAAAAGGAGTCCTTAAAGTAAGAGAATCACAAAATTAAGATTGAGAATTATTTATTGAAAATATTGCTATGATTACTTGCTAATGATTTTTTTGCAATTTAGTTGATTAATGTCAGTTGCTATTCAAAAGCACAAGAGCATTGGCTTTTCCTACTACATACCATTTTGTTAACAAAGAAAACACAAATATGTTGCTTAATTAACCCACTGTACATTACTGGTAATGATTCTCAAACAATGTGACTATATACTAATTAACTGAGTAACTTAGTTCAGAATTCATTATTCACAGCTTTTTAGAGGTTCCAGAAATAATTATTTTTGGAGTCTGGATTTCTTTTTATTGATTGGAAAAGTTTGCTTGCTTTGTGCTGATTGATCAGATTTTATTTTTATGGTTGGTATAAGGAATCTTTTTACAATTTTAATCTTATTTTTCAAAACATGTTTGCTTATTTCCAGTTTTGAAATGAGAATATCCACTTTTAACTCTATATCATTACCAACTGCATTTTGAGGTAGATTATGTTGCAGTATTTAAGTTATTTTATTACTTTAAAATTTCAATGTTCATGATAAAAAATAAAACAAATTCAGTGTCCCGAAATATTGCCAAATGACTTGTCATGTATCAAGCTTAACAAGAATGAATATTTAGTAACTAAAAGAAAATCCCATTGCATTTTTCAGAACCTAAAAAAGGTCAAGTTATATGAAGTTATAAAGGTCAAGATTTTTTCAGCACCTCATATTTGTGATATAAGTTGCATGAAAATGGTTACATAATAGTTTTTTTTTTCAATATACTGTCTCTATGATAATAAAATTCAAAATATGAATATATGGTTTCTGGTGCTTATGTTTTTTTAGCCCCCTGTTAAATATCACAACTTTGAAAAATTTTCTTATAATCAAACTCAATAAAAAATTTTTTTAGTTATTTTTTTATATGACAGAAAAACTATCATTAGAATAAGTAAAGGAATAATTAAATCATTCTAAGATTTTTCAAAGTAAATCATCGTTTCTCCTTATGAATAATCACCCTCCCTAAAGAAAAATCCTTTGAATTCATAGAAATTATGACATCATGCCACTTACCAGTCAACTGTTAATGTTTCATTATCTCTACAGGAAGGTTTTGTTTGCTTTTTTTCATATTCTTTCACGCTCAGTAACACCTTGAATCTTAGTGGCTTTATTGCCTTGCTTGGATTGAAATGATTTACCATTACAACGGGAGACAATCCGAAGAGACTAAAGTTCAAAGGGAGATAAATAAACCTCACCATCAGTCAATCTCTCCACTCACAAATAATTTTAAAATATGAAGAAAACTTAAATAGTGTTGGCTGAAGCGTCTGACAGGGTGAATATCAGACCTTAAAAATAGAAGTTTCTTTTTAATGCTAACAGCAAAACACTGAAATTATGCTTCTTTTAATGGGATGAGATATTAATTCCTTTATTTTACATAAAAACCCTGTTCTGATCACTGGATTTGATTGCAAATTCTTCAGAGAAAAAGGTCCTTTTTATTTTCCACAAAGTCTCACCGCCTTCTGTCTAAACATAACTGGAGAATCTCTCTTTAGGTGCCTAATAATTGTCTTTCTGTTGCTTTTTTGATTTTTTAATGAGAATCTATGGCTCATGGTTTGGAGCAGGAAAGATTAATTACTCTTCATAATATTCTTTTATATTTCAAACATGGTCTACTTCTATGGCCTTTCCTATACACGTCCACACTTTTAGAGTGACCCTGGTTTTTTAACTAGGGTTAGTTTCTCTTACTACCACTGCTAAGATTGGACCACACAACTTACATCAGTTGAACATCACTTGTGGTCAATTCCAGGAAAAAAAATCCTGTATTTTAGCATTAAATTTAAAAAAAAAAAGACTAAAAAAACATTCTGCAGACAGAAAATTTTAAATTAATGATCAATGTTTGTTAATTCAAACTTTGAAATGAAAGATTCTGTTCCAAGCTAAAATTTAGATGGATGTCTTTAAACATTTTCAAATCTTGGAAAAGGAAATAAAGAAAACAATATATCTCTTGTACTTTAATGTTTTTAAAACAAAAAGTTTTCTTTAGTAATCTAAAGGTCATGAAAAGATTAATACAAACTCATAATCAATTCTCAATATTAGTTTTCTTTTCTAACTATTTGACCAAGCTGGTATCAGTTGTTTGTAAAAACAACTTCCTTTAAATTTGAAATTCATTCATTTTAATATATGAAGAACTTATAATCCTTTCAAACTCAAAAGAAAAAAATTATTTTACCAGGAAAATGTTAACTATTGCCAACCAACAGTTAATAAAATACTCTGTAGTTTTCACATTCTTTTAAAATCCACACTACTCAAAGTGTCACACAATATGTATTATATAGATTATTTACCAAATTTTGACTAGTTTTTCTTTTTTGTTGCTTTTTTTTTATTACAATGCTGAATTTTTTTTATATTTTACAAGTTTGCAGCATAAACTAAAAATAAGCACTTGAGTTGTTTTACATTATAGATGCTAAAATGGCTAAATGGAAAAAACTAATAAAAAATAAAAATGTCTCATCAGAACAATTCAGAAAACTTTAGACTATTATGCATAATCAGGTTATTTCAAAATAATTATATAGTTGAAATAACAAAATAAAAAAATGAATATCACCAAGAAAAATTCTGAAAACACACCTTTCACTGTCTTGAGAGGCACGAAGGGCCAAAAGGAGTCGATCCCAGAGAAACTTTGCCTCTATTTCAAGAAGAATTTTTCTTGAAGCATTTATACTGCTATCAGTTTTATTCTTTGTACAGTCATCCAAACATCTTTTAAGTCTGTCCACCACTTGTAGAGAAGCAGTTTGCCAATTTTGATCAACACATTGCTGCAAATTGACAATTAAAATCATCAACAAAGGAGAAAAGTTTAAAATTCATTTCTACAAAAAGAAGTTGTCTCAAAAGGATGGTTTTTTGCTTGATATAACTATAACTGTATACACCCTCAGCAATTTTTACTTTTTTAAAAAGCTATTTCTGATGAATTTTTTTTTTCAAAAATTGACAACAAAAGTGTTAAACATTAAACACATTGTAAATAAACAATCCTCTCCATCATAATAAAGGCTGTTGTGTATTTATGTGCATGTGTGTGTGTGTATATATATATATTTATGCTCTCACACCCTGATTGAGCACGCTGGAAGAGTGGGAGACTTTGTCAACAGTAGCTACTCCGGCATATACGCATCGCTCATTCAATAATGAATTGGAGCATTCTAGCTATTGGGCGTGTTTATACGCGCAAAAAAGCCTGCCTTCTTCTACCAGACACTCATGGCCTAGGGGTAGAATCACCATCTGACGCCAATTCAGTCGGGTTTCAATCCTGGGTTAGGAAGCGATCGGAGTCTAAGCCGTACTGATGAGCTGTGATACAGCGAAATAGATCTGTCTGCGGATGACTATCATATATATATATATATATATATATATATATATATATATTCCTCCAATCACACTTATTATCATCGTTAGGCAGTGAAATATTTTTTTTAATATTCATTATATATAGAAACTTAACCCTCTAACCCACCTCCCTCTTAATTGTCTGGCTATAGTAAAAATGGTGTTGTTTTTAAGTTTCTATAAATAATGATTCCTAACAGAAAAAATATTTCAATGCCTGATGGGATGCCAATGAGACAGTACCAAAACACAACAGCTCTTGTGTTATAGTAAACTATGTTTTTATTATAAACTTATAATAAAATATTACCATATATAATGCTCTCCTAAGTATTGAGCACTCTTAATAAAGTAAATCACTACAAACAGTGGACTGTTAACCCATTAGTTCATACTAATTCTATTACATATATATATATATATATATATATATATATATATTTCTTTCCTATCACATGTGGTGATACTGAGCAAAAGCGATGGACCGGATGTTTGCGCTTTCACGACAAAAAAAGCAAATGACCAAAAGTCGTCACTGCGCTGCCGGCTCCACGCAGATGTTCCGGCTGAAAACTAAAAATTAATTAAATATTAAATTTCCAGTTTGTGAGCCTACGCGAATTTTATTTATCAGCCAATGGGAAGCCCAGAACCAAATACAAGTGTGAAATCCCAAATGAGCTGCTGTGATCCAAAAAGAAGATATAAAAAGCGGATACAGAAAGCATTGACAGGCAGACCGACTCGAGGAGAAGAGTGTAATTAATATCCCCTTGACCTAAGTCAAGCAGCTACTATGCTCGCTTCCGTTACCTCTTTCTTTCTTCCCTGTCTCAAAAACTACTTACTGACTTAAGGAGCGAATACATCAAAGACATTCCTTACTTACAAGCTTCCAAATTCCTAAGCATTAATTCTCTTTCAGCATTTTATTGCCATGAACATTTTAACGTCCGTTGGACCTATACTTCATGTATTACTTCAATAGTAAAAACATTAATTGATATGTGTTATATATAAAATGTTATCTTTCAATTCAAATTGCTTTCCTTGGTTTATAGCCTTTCTTTATGGCTTATAGTGGGCTATATATAACAAGGCCAAATTCCATTAACCTGCAACAGTATACAACTACCCTTCACTAGAACGGACCCTCCACTACTAACAGAAAAGAATAGATAAGCAACCCACTATACACACTCAAGGGTTTGGATTATTTTTTTTCTTATGTCTTAATGTAAGATACTCAGTAGCAGGTACATCAATATATATGTTGCCATCAGTTTAGATGGCATATCGATATAAATATTTTGCCATCATTTTTGGCGGCACAGGCCCACTCATTTAATAAATAAATAATGTTGTCAATTTTAATGTCAAGTATGAAAAACTAACCTCTAGAAAAATTTTTAAATCTTATATTTAACTGAAATTTTGGTTTGTTTGATAAAATAGTAATTGTTTTCTCTTGCAAATCCTAAGAGTGTTTTCAAAAATGTTTTGTGCAATAATGTTATCAATATTTCAGAAGGTTTTTCTACACACAACTAAGTATAATTGTAAATTTAAAGATCCCTTACCATAATCACAGATTTTCTGTCTTTCAGGCAAACATTGATTGTTTCTTCAAACAGCATCTCAGGAAGATGAGGATTCTGAATCAATAACTTTATAAAAATGCAAAAGAAATGAAAAAATGCTCACATTAAGAAAGTGACAACAGAGGATCACAAGTTGAATGTATTGTTTAAACAACTTTATTTTTAACAGTATTTCTAAATAAAGTTTCTGTAGAAACAAACTGACTACAAAATCAATTCACAATTAGGAAAATGATAATTACAAAAAAAAAATAAATAAAAAGAAGTTGATCCATCTATCAATTTATAAAATATATCATGTCTTTTTAGTTTATTAGGTGAAATATCCCGAAAAGGAATACAGTATAAAATGATCAGTTGAAGAATGGAACTCCACACCAGGAATAAGAAATACAGATTTATTGTACTAAGGTACAATTAACAATTAATACACATATAGGCAAACCACGGGTTGGAGCGGAATCGACTATCAAATAGTGAATGCCTTCGCCTAAGACCTTTCCCATTCGTACCGCTCATTACCGTCTTTTATAAAGTAGAGCATTCTATTCTCGGAGATGGCAGGATGTTCCACTATAACAATAGGTAAATAGCAACAGGTAATGCTAAGCTGTTTTGGGGAAAAAAAGAATCCTTTAGGAAGGTTTTATTTGATTTATACCTGTGTAAGATGGCTGCTTGCTTTCTTTAAAAACTTAAGGTTGAGTTGCCCACACACCAAAGGAATGTTTAGACTGTTCATTCTTTGAATACACTGATCAAAATTGGTTTTCATTGATCTGTCAATCACCTGCTGGTACAGCTGGACAAACAAAAAAAAAAGAACTTATTATCTCCTGAATTTTTGAAGAAAGTGAATTAATTTCTTTGTTTTTTTTTTATCTACCTCAAAATCATTTTTAGACAAATAGCCAAGATTTAAATAAGAAATGTCAGTACTCAATTTTCTACACCTAAAATTATTTTACTTAATTTGTGTTCTGAGTTATAATGGAGAGTTTAAACTGATGAAAATCTACAATACCAGCAGTAGTTCATTTGTGTGACTTTGCTATTACAACTAATTCTATTTTAACAATGAAAATTAATACAATGTAGACAACACTAATTTATAATTCAATGGTTTCAAACTCTACTTTTAATGCAAACATCCTTAAGCAAACATCCTTAAATCATGGATACATGCAATTTAAGTACATATTTCTCTGAAAAATTAACTAAAAGTAACAATTTAATAAAAATCAGTTTCTAAATACAGTACATTTTTTAATGTTCTATTGTCACTTATAATAATGCTTTTGAGTGAAGACATTTTGAACTCATATTTTAAATTTAGTGAAAAGAATCTTAACACAATTGCACTGACTGAAAGCTATAGAGACCAACTGAATATTAATCAAGATTTTCATGGTTAAACAAAGTCTTATCAGTTCTTGTCTGTTCTTCTGAAATTCTTAATTACAGAAGCTAAGTGAAAACTAGGAACCTCAGATGAAAAAATATAACAACAATTAATACATTGATTCTTATTAATTCAATGCCTAACATCTGTTATGAACATTTAACTAACCTCTATCTGCCATTTCTGTTGCCACTGCATGAGTAAACAATATAATTCTAAGAGAATGGGCAGCAGATTCAATTGTCTTCCATTGTGGCATGTCAGTGGCAAGGTGACACGATTAATATGACTAGGGATAGGCATGAACACAGGGAGTTGGATTTATGTTTTTACCAATGGTAAAACTAATATAAGCACTTTCAAATGGAATTTGAACTGAGCTCAAAGATGCTGTTTTAGACTGATTATCACCTCACAGTTATTACTGACAATGAATATAATAGAACAACCATTGTATTTCATGTGACATTAACGATCACAAAAAGAATTTAAATTGTGCTTCCAACTGCATTAATCCATGCCACTGTGATAGAACTATAGATAAAGAAATAAGATAGTTGAGGCTCACCTGTTCACAATAAGTTGCCCAATGAAAAGCATTCCGCCAAGAATCTAAGTCCCAATCTGCAACATCTTTTGAACAGGCTTGATTTAATATTTTGACAAAAAAGTAGATATTTTTCAGGAATGGTTCAACCGACATTGGGGAAGCTGAAATTAAAATTTATTTTTCCAGACATAATTAACAATACCAAAACACAATAACGGTCAAAATGGAATAACTTGATAATATTTTTTTATTCTGCGAGGTTACAATGTGTAGTTTGATTCAAGAAGTATCAGTAGCAAAAGGACTCATAAAATCTCATTGAAGAAAATGAAAAAAAAAAAATACAAACACATGGACCCCAAAATGGAGTAATGAGCTACTGAGTTAGTGAGCTAGTCTGGTTGACCATTATTATTGACTAGTGAATTTCATCTTTACTGGGTGTAACATACTTGTTGCCTCCTGCAAAAGCTAAGTGAAACTCAGTAAATAATCTGACTACAAACACTATACATCTCCCACTAACACCATCGCTCCTAGTCTCACACCATTTTGTCTCATACAAAAAATATGACACAAGGCCAAAAATAAGGATAGGGAAGGCCGGTCTTCATCTGTTATATATTAAACTAGCAGTATAGCCCGGCATTGCTCGGGTGTAATGAAAGATTTAAAACTAATCCATGGTCCTGGAGCTCAGACTCAGCCAAAAGAATATTTGTGTGAAGTTTGGTGAGAATTGGATAAAAATTGTGGATTTGTATAAAGGACATACAGACAGATAAACAGACACACACACAAACATCTTGCTTTTTATATATATATATATATATATATATATATATATATATAATCGATTTTCTGCACTATTGTAAGAATTGCAACCTTGAAACTTCTGAATATTGTTTCTTATGTCTTTGTCTATGAGTGTATCAAATTTGATTAAAATCGGACCACTCCTTCTATAACCCGATTTTTTCGATTATCAATTTTCAATATTTATCGGGGGTACCTCGACACAAAACCTAGCTAAGAACACTCGCAGACACTTATAGTACAACTGTGTAAATTTTCAAGAAAATCGGTTTAGCTGTTTTGGAGTCTATAGGTACACACAGACACACACACACAGACAAAGTTCTATTTATAAATAAGTTTAGATAACTTAGCCAGCCACAATCACTGACCAAAACAAACTATACAATATTCCTTGCACCAAAATATCACATTCTTACTACAAACATCATAATACCTTAAATACACTATGAAGTCCTAACTAGTCCCATATGTACAATTTTTCTCTGGCAAATGGGGGAATAAATTAACAATTTTTTAAAATGAAAACCCTGGTGAATATTTACACAACACATAATATTTACAAAAACTAAACAAAATTTCTCATTACATACATATAAGCATAGAAAGATATTATTCTTAACCAAGGCTTCATTACCAAACATCACCTTCAAAAATTAGGTGTTGTCATGAGTATAAGAAATTTATTTATTTAATATACATAAAATTTTCAGAGATACAGCAGATGCTGTAGGCTCCTGCTTAATTTTTAAATTTAAAAAATATTCAGTTAATTTAGACATGGTAGATTTTGATTTGTGGTATAACAGCTGCATTTGTTTTTCATCCAAAACTAAAAAAAGGGTTTCCCTCCAAATTCCAAGTAGTATATTTAGAGCCTACCTGTAGGCTATTTAAGATGTGGTGGGGTGTTTATAATTGACAAACAGCTGCTACAGGAATCCAAATCCAGAAGAATTTAGACAACCACCAGACAATAATTGAAAAAATCTGGTATCTCCACAAATTTGCTAAAAAACATCATAGCATGATGTAAAAAGACCCTAAACTTAATAAAAACAAAGTTTTATCATCAAAATGTTTATGTTATTATTAAGAGTAAAGACGCAAAGTATTCTTTTTTATTTCTTAACCGTTTCTAACAAATTCAACCTTTTTCTTTTTTGCATCAGTGGTGTACCAAAGATTACTATGAATATTTTAGCAATTTTTTTTTCCAGTGAAAAACACATTAATTTGGAAATTCTTGCAAATTATCAAATAATTGTCAGATTTTAATGAAACTTTCAGGATTTATCCACAAATGAATGAAACTATTTTTGAAATTATTATTTTTTGAAAAATCTTGGTAAAAATATATTTTTTTTATTTTTTACATCTCTTAACCGCCCCCCCCCCCCACCGGCTCCACTTAATTTTATGAAATTTCTAGAAATTAACTTTCAGTCAAGTGCCATACGTGATACACGCTTGGGTGATCATGTCTCGAAAGAGACATGACTGACTGGGCAGAAGATTATCCCGCAGTAGGTTGCCATTGCTTTCTACGGTAGACTGGTTATCAACCAAGGCTATAGAACCCAATCTGTCCTATAACTGGAAGGAAGAGATGGATTAATACCTTTCCCAAGGGTATTTGTGCGTAAGTGAATACAATGGATTCAACTGGAATTCGAACTCGGCTCCCCAGCTTCTCGTTCCGAGCCGATATCCACTGTACCACAATGCACATCCGCAAAAGTTTGGTACCAGCCACCAGATGCCGATTGACTACTGTGCACAAATTTTGTTTTATTAGTTAAATGCAGGACTCTTTGGGGAATGTAAATCATCTTTTATTTATTTTCAAACACTTTTCCAAAAATCTGCTATGAATAGTATAATAAGAAATACAATAACACTATGTCATTTCTTTTTAATTAGATAAGCTTTTAATTGCTTTTATAAATAATATATAATAAGAACATTAGAGTAAATAATTTTTTCTATGAATATTTTACAAGAATTGTTTTCATTTTTTCTTTTTTAATTATGATAATTATAATTTAAGATCAAAAAATCTTTTAAAATTTCTTCAAATCAGTTTGTATTAAGTTATTAAGTGAAGACTATATTTACTAATCAAAAATTGAAAAGCTTAATACAAATTATCACACACTAAAATTTTTATTTTTTTTATGTAGAAATATTAATTTTATTTTTAAGTATGGCATTTCATATGTGATATTATCTTTAAAAGGTCATGTTTCAAGGTTTCTTCTCCTTACAGGAAAAGAAATTTGGACAAACCATGTAAACCATGAATATGTTAGCTACATCATGAGTTGTGTAATTCTATTTTATAGGAGTTGACAACAAACAATTATGAAATTAATCATAAAATGTAAAGTACTATAAAAATTTAATAAATAAGATAACTTAATCATATTATAACCATCATGAAAATAAGATATTAAAAAATACAAATTAATCATAAATAAAATACCATAACATTTCATAAATTATTCAGTTACCTCTATCAGGGTATTTCCTTATTATCTTAATTATTAAATTTTTAAATTAAAAAGATTTTATATTGTTTTAAATTTTATTTTTTTCAGAAAGCATCTTCAAAGGCTATAAAGCTAAAGTTACTAAAATTCAATAAAATATTAATTAGATAATTGCAGAAAATATGTTAATTTTTTTAAATTACTAAGTAGTTAAAAACCAAAAACTATAAGCAAGTAATATTTGTTTCAAATTACATTAATTTAACTTTCAATTTGCTAATTTTCTTAAAAGAACATATCACAGATGTAAATTTTATTTTTCCAAGATTTCTAAAACTGCAAATTAACTTTATTTACAAATCTGTCAATATGTAAAAACTGACTGATAAACTGAAAATTCTCAAAAAGTTGAGATTCCAATCAATATAAATTTTATTTAAATACATCAGCTGAGTATTTTGCTTACTAGAATTTAATTTTATTTAGCTTTCGTTTAAAGTAAACTAAAGCTAAATTGAAATATTCAAGAAAGCTTTTTCATTTAAAATTCACTTAGATATCCAAAATGAGTGGAGATACTTCGGTTAGTGGGGTTAACCTGTGATTGAGGATATCAATCACATTTAACAAACAAGATGCTGTGGACATGGTGATTTTCTAAGCATAGCTTAAATGTGGCACAAGGCTGAAATTATGGCACACCCAGCGAGGATTGAACTCAGTCAGTCAGTTAAGTGCCATATGTGATACACGCTTGAGCGATCATGTCTCGAAAGAGACATAACTGACTGGGCAGAAGATTATCCAACAGTAAGTTGCCATTACTTTCTGCGGCAGACTGGTTGCCAGCCAAGGCTACAGAACCCAATCTGTCCTGTTATTTAACCCATAACTGGAGGGAAGGGACGGATTTGTGCGTAAGTTAATGCAAGGAACTTGGCTCCCCGATTTGTCGTTCCGAGCCGATATCCATTGCAGCACAACTCAACTGTAATTATTCTAGCCAGACAAGCTTGCTAACCATTACGCCACCTCGACCAAGATGGACATGGATTTGTGAAAGGGGAATAAACAAATGATACTAGGAGACATTTTTTTTACGTGTGTATCCCAAACTAGCTAAATCTTCGCTGCTACCAATAAAAAAGAAAAAGAAACCACGAACTTCATTTTTGTGATAGAAAAAAAAAATTTTAAAAGTGTACCAAAATTTCTTTGAAAACTATTAAGAAAAGTTTTTCTTATTTTTTTTCACTTCATGTAGTTTTCTTTTCTGAGAACCTTAACAATTACAATATCATTTTAAAATTGAAAAAAGGCAAGTTTTATGTTTAATGTTTGTTTTTGATTCACAAAGCACTGACTAAATTTGTGTAATTCTTTTTTGTGTCTTAAGAATAGTTTTTTCGTATCTTTTTTTAAATTCTGCTCGTATCATAACTTGTGAATTGTGATATATATATCCATATTGTTGAATGTTAAGTTGTTAACTGAGTTAACTGGTGTTGTTTCTTAAATTACTTCTTTTTTTTTTTACAATAAAAAAAGAACAAGTAAAAGCCCCTTTTTTACATGACAAAAGCATAATTTACATGCCATAAGAATTTTAATCATAGGGCTAAAACGGAAATAAACTTTTAAAAATTTAAGTTCTGACTTTTTTACTTTTAAAAACTTTAAAAGAAATGAAAAAGTTAAAAAAATAAACTGGTGACAATAAAAAAAAATTAAACTGAAATTAATTTTCTATTAAACTTCAAAGTTATCATCAAGTAATATTTTGGTTCCTAGCTTTATCCATTTTTTAAGGATTTAATAAATGTTTACCTTCTTTTAGTAAACACTTCTTTGCGATTCCAAATTCCCGGTTATTTACTTACCGGTGTTAACGGTGAACTGGGAAATGTTTTAAATGTTTGTTTAAAAAATAAATAGATTTTGTAAAATATAGTCCAGCTGCCGACATCATCTGTTCAAACTTTTTACTTTATTTATGAATATCGCAAAGAAACTTGAATGAATCCACTTAAAACTTCATTCTGTGACTTCAGTGTTCAGTAGTACCCAACAGGACGAAGAAAAGACGTCATGGTTAGCGAGCGTGTTTTTTATTTTTTTAAATTGCTGTTACTTAAAGAAAGTCGTTTAACGTTAATCTTCTGCATGCTCATGGCTTTGAAACTAAAATCCTTAAAAACTAAGCTAAGAATAGTTAAAACATGGTGAAGATCATAATTTCCTTATTTTCTGTTACCGTACTTTTAGTGTTGGATGCTTAATGTGCTTTTCTGTCCATCTTAAAAAATGTAAAATAAATGACTCGAGGCATTGACAATAAGAAAACGATATTTTAAATTTTTAAATATGTGACAATTCTAAAAAATAACTGGAATAAAATTACATCCAACTCTGTAAACATTTGTTTCTGAATTCCATAACCAATGCTTTATTGAACAGTACAAAACAAAGGTTTCTAAGAAAAACAAAAGAAAATTGTTTTCGTAACGTGATAAAGTTAAGTGTTACTTTCAAGTACTCGACTGAACTTTAATTTTTTCTAAACAATGACACATTGTTTCAAATTCTCACAAACACTTATGAACTTTAGCTTGATAATATATATATTTAGAAAAGTGAAAAAGAAGCAGTTATGAATTGTTTAAAATATATTCTCTTAAAATAATAAAAACATCTTTAAAGCCATTTAAAAACTGATTGGTAGAGGGTTCGATTTTTGTATCTTTTTTGTTTTTAAGTCAATAAATATTGGTGGTAAGTATGTACTCTTTGCTTTAAAAAATTAAGTTATTTTATAACGGTTGAAAAAACTTACATTTACACAAAAAAGGACTGAAGAATATTTTTCTTGACTTTGTTTTAATTATTTTTATAATATTAACCAAATCTTCAGTCATTTTATTTTATAACTGATTTTTTTAAATAGCGACAGTGAATATGTTGATTTTAGTTTGCAGAGTTTGAAAAATAAAATTAAAAAAACACATCAAAAGAAAGGTATCTCCACTTCTTCGTTAAAAATAGCGTAATGATGATAAACTTGAAAGCATTTTGATCGCCAGTTTTTCTAAGAGGAAACGACGAAATATTTTTTATTACTTTAAATTTTTGTTAATCCTTTTTTTGTTGTTGTTTTAAAATTCTTGTTTTTGCGTCAGCGACTACAAAGATTATGAGAAGTTTAGCGTTTTTCTTTTTTTCGGTAAAAAAAAAAATCAAATAATTGGAGGAATTTTATTAGATTTTCATGACTGAAATGAATGAAATTATCTTGGTAAAATTAGTTTTGCTTACAGTCGCTACCCCTAACTTTATAAAATTTAAGCTATTAGAGAGAAAGTAAACTTTGATTCGGATTTTTTTTTTTTTTTTTTTTAGTTAAAATTGGAGAAAGACATTAATTTCCAGAAAATCTGTCCGAATCGTAAAATAAAAAATGCAATAAAAAAAAACTGACATTCGTTATTTAAATAGGAAATACTTGCCTTTATTAAAGTAAAGCTTCTTGTGATTATCATAAAAATGTTTTCATTTTAAATTAATTAACGTTTCAAATCTTTTTTAATAATCAAAAAACAATAAAAAATATTTTATTTTTAATTTTAATTTATGTTTTCTCAGTAAATAATAGAAAAAACATGTTAACGTCTCTCAAATAATAGTTTAGTCGGTAAAATTATTGTTCTGTAAATAAATGATTAGTGATTTACATTTCATATATCTTCTTCAAACTCAACCTTTAGATTTTTTAACTAATTTGGAACATAAACTAATCAATAATAACTTTTCGTTTTACTTGTCAACAAGAACTTATAAAAAAGACCCCCACTAATTTGCTGTTACACCGTTTTCAGACACATGACACCAAAAAAATGTCATGTGATCAAAGTCATAAGTTAAATAAATACATTTTTTTTTCTCTTGTGTTCCAATTTTACTAGTTTCTTTTATTCAGACACTACCTGGTAAGTTGAGTTAAAAGTATTATTTACGCATGTCATGTTTGTTTGCAAATAGATTTTTTTTTCACAAAGTTGACTAATATTTAATTTATTTTTTTTACAAAAAACTGTATTGATTTAAATCGAGAAAAAAATTAATCTTTCCAAAAATGATGTCTTGTTTGAATTATAGTTAATAGTTACTAAATATGTATGTTTTTAAAAGGAAATTGGTGTTTTTCGTTTGGACTGTTGTTCAATACTACGAAAAAAATTGTTTTCCTTTAAAAATGAAATAGATCCTGTTAGTGTTGTTTTTAATCTACTGCATGTTGCGAGAAAAAGCAAAAACATTGCGAGAGGTTTCAAACAAAGCGGAAACACATAACTTCATTTTTCAGTAAGCCTTTTAAACCCACACTCGCAGTTCTTTCATCCTTGAAAAAAATTCTTTTAATAGATTTCTGGATCCATATTCTTTTAAGAAATGTTTTAAAATAACACTAACAGAAGTGTCATACGTGATACACGATTAGGCGATTATATCTCGAAAGAGAGAGACATGACTGACTGGGCAGAAGATTATCCCGCAGTAGGTTGCTATTGCTTTCTGCGGTAGACTGATTGCCAGTAACCCATTCCGTCCTGTTATTTAACCCATAACTGGAGGGAAGAGACTGATTAATACCTTTCCCAAGGGTATTTGTGCGTAAGAAATTCAACTGGAATTCGAACTCGGCTCCCGAATTCTCGTTCCGAATCGATATCCACTGCATCACAACGCACAAAAACTTTTTAAATTTTTAAAACAACATTTTTTTTATAATTTACATTTTTCACACCTACATTCGCTGTTAAAGTTACTGTTATTTGTACTTAATTTGCGTGTTGGAAAAAATTTGGTCTGCTTATCTCTTTCACTTTGACTTCCATTTTATTACCGCTTAAATTTAACTAGAAAAAAAAGTGTAGCGATCACCATGTTTTCAAAGTAAATTCCAAATAATGGTATAAAATAAACTCACCCACTAAAGCTTTTATCTGCAAATTATTCTAAGAACTTTGACAACCATAATTATTTAATACATTTTTAAAAAGTCCATTGAATGTTAAAACTTAATTTTATCTGTAATAAAGTACCTTGCTTGTTTAACTAAAAAAAAAATAAATAAATACACAATAATTTATAAACAGAAAATTATTAAAACAAAAATAAAAAGCCCATTTTTAGTGACAACATCTGAAATTCAGATAGTTATTTTCTAAACAAAACAGCTTTGTTTCGCTGAGGATAAAACTAGTAGTGATCTGTAAAACCACTTTATGAATTAAAAAGAAAGCGTATCTTATTTTGATCGGCTATGTCCAAGGTACACGGCAAATACAAGTAGTAATAATCATCTGCGAGACTAGCCTATGAAACATTTACACGGCAAAACTAGATACAATATATAAAAAATTGTTTGCGCCCTTATCTATATATATAGATAGATAGATAAGGGCGCAAACAATTTTTTATTTGGATTTATAACCAATGGAAAATCAGAATAATTTTGCACTTTTTGTTGTTACACTCTTTCGGACATACATTAATAATGGGTTTCCGTTTTTATCTGCCATAGGTTGATGTTTTCTAGTTGAATTTCCATTTTTATAAAATCTGATGACAAGATAGAACAGTCAGTCAGCCATACGTGATACACGTTTTGGGCGATCATGTCTCGAAAGAGACATGACTGACTGGGCAGAAGAATATCCCGCAGTAGGTTGCCATTGCTTTCTGCGGTAGACTGGTTGCCATCCAAGGCTAAAGAACCCAATCTGTAACCCATAACTGAAGGAAAGAGACGGATTACAACTTTTCAAAATTCCGTTTTCTCAAGTATATTCCGTTAAACAAGATTTAAAAAATATATTTTTCAACAAGAATGCTTTTCCGATGTAATTTGTTTTATGACCTCAAGGAATCTTATTTCTTCGGTGACTTTTTTCTTCACTTTCTAAAACAAGTTTTAAAGTGAGAGTTCGATAAACACTAACAGAATTCTGAAAAAATAATTCAATAACAGATTAACAATCTTGACAGCACCGCCGGTCGAACCGATTCCATCAATGAAGAAACTAAGCATCTGTCCTACGGCGATTAACATAATTTGTTTCAGTTTTTTTTATTGCTGAGACTGTAAAAAAAAAAAAGTTTAAAACTTCGCTAATTTATATTTTTTTTATGTCTAGTTGATTTTTTGTTTAATTCTTGTATACTTGATAAACAGAACATCGTCCGATGAAAGTGGTGAACGGTTTTTGTGTTTGTTTGAAAACGAGAATTGAGGATTTAGGCCCTAGGGTTAGCAATAAAGAGAAAGGATGAAACAGAACACTGACGAATTTTTTAATAGACGGCGAGAAAATGATGCACAAGTAGTCCAATATTGTGTGAATTTCAATCTAAAAATCTTGTAAATTAATCCATTAAGTTTATTTTTGTTTACTCAAAAAAATCTTTGTCATTTGTTTGTTTTAATTTAAAGTATGATTTAAAAATAATGCTTATGTCTTTTTTTTTTTTCCTCCATGTCTTTTTGTATCGGGTGTCATGATTTTTTTTTTTTTAACACCAGTAAAACTTCCTAAATTTGTACCTGGAATAAAAAGCTTAATTTTTACTTAGGTTTAAAAACTAACCATCAAAAACTAATTTTTTTTTCACCTTATTAGGGATCAGTATCAACTGCCGATAGTGCTGTTGTGAAATTTAGTGGCAACGTTCATCATTTCTTGACTAGATTTTCTTTGTGAGCTGGATGTGATGCTCGAGACCCATGCAAAGAGAGCCACTGGTTTTGATAATGGATCCGAAATATATCTAGTTTAAAACATAGTATCTTTTGAATTTATTCATATATTCCCGAAACAAAATTAAAGGGAGATTACTTTGAAGCAGATTCTCATGACATGATATACTGCTTATTATATCCTGAAATTTTATTGTGCCAACATTGAATTGAATAAAAGTTAATATTGTGTAAATATGATTAACTTCTCTTTACTTTGAGTAAGAATTCTATTTTGTTAACGAGTCTTACATTAATTCCTGACAATCCGATTCCCATGCCTCTGTCATTTTAATCTACCACATACAGAAAACAAAAATAAATAATGCTCAAATAAATTTTAAAATTTGTCTCATCATCAAATATTTAATTTATTTGTTCAGATAATGACTAAAATGAAGTGGTGGATAGCAGGAAGAAAGCTCAAAACTTTACTTGGTTCAATTTCAAAGAGTGCTAAAATGCATGAGTCTTTCCCCCCCCTCTTCCACCTAATGCAAGAATTTGTCAACACCTATGTAATCAATAAAGGAAATGTTAGTCTTGTCATATTATTTCACCACTAGTATCACAGTAAATAAAAAAAGAAAAAAAAAGCTTTGTCATGATATAGCCTTATGTGAATTTCAAAGTCTGTGATAGTAATGATAATATTAGCCATTTCCTTATCAGGAAACGTTTGGCTTTCATTATCCGAGTAGCCATTACTATTGTCAGTAGAAATTTAAAAAATACAAATTTTAAAACTACTTTTCTCTTTCAGGAAAGTAGTTTTCTCATGTTCAGTAGCTGTTATCACTCTTTTTAATATTGATAGGTGTTTCTTTCTTAACCTTTTGTTTGAAGTAATGTGGAATGTCAGCATCTTGATTGTTTTCTCTGCAAGTTACATGCAATATCCAATTTAGTTGATACTGCTGATGTCCTCAATTGATGTTGCTTCTGTTATTTGGTACAATTCTTAGTGATTCTGTAGTTCCAATTCACATGATTCAAAGACATCTTTGCAAAGACTCATAGGTTTCACTTGCTCAAAGCCAGTTTTAACCATTGAACTGACAGTTTAGATATTTCTGAACAGGTTTAGTACCATACATAATATATATATATATATGTGTGTGTGTCTTATTAGTATTAATGTTCCAGTCATTATTTACCCTCTATTTGGGTGCTAGAAAGGATGTTTAATCATTTCCGATTTATCTGGTACTGATATTAGCATTACTGTATCTATTGATACACTAGTACTGAATGTGTATTCAGTATGCAGTAATGCCATTAGCACCTGATTAGTAGGAAACGATTAAATATCCTTTCTGGCAGGAAAGGAAAGATGAACTAAACCCCTGTAAACAATTAAAATACTTAATAAGTATGTATTGATTATAGAAAAATGTTACAATAATCCACACATAACTCAAAGTAGATAAAGGTATGCATTGCTTCAAGAACAAGCATGTCTGACTGAGGTACAAAAAGGAGATAAGCATAAGTCTTACTTTCTTTGGCTTTTGTGACAAGGGGAAGTAAAAAGTATCACTGAAGTTGAAAACCAAGGTCTCTTTTCTACTCAGCATAAATTCTCATAAGTGTGTGGACTTTTGAAAATTGAGAAGGTGTTAACTGTTCAACAAACAAGGACAAAAAAAGTTTTCTTTTTAAAGGGGGCTGAACTCACATGTGACCTTTGGACATATGATGTCAAAAGCCACAACTCCAATCCAAGAGAAAACAACTTGTCTCCCTGAAATCTGATTTGGTTATTTAAGAACATGATTTTAGTTTTCAAGTTAATGTTTTGGTTTTGTAGCAATTTGTAGTGTTTAACAAAACTACCTCTAGCACAGCACATTCCATGTTCAATTTATTTTACTCCTATCCTACATTGATCTCTATCCTAAGGTATCTTAATTAATATTTACTAATTCCACATCTTGGATTTTTATGACAGATTCAAAGTGGGTTCCATCACTGCTTTCATTTCAATTCCAGATCATAGTTTCTATTTTAGAAAAGTTTATTTTGAGTCTTATTTCTTGTAACACTACAACAGTTGATAAAATTTCAACAATTTATTTTCACTAAATGCATAGGGTGCAAAAAAAACTGATTTCAGTTGAAAAGACTGAATTTGTGGAAAAATCATCAAGAAATTTTCAATCTTTTGAAACGCAGGTATAGATAAATCTCACTAAAAGTTAAATGTATTCTCTTTTTAATTAGATGTTTTTTTATCCTTCTAAACAATTTTACATTTATTTTTTTAAATCATCATAAATATTTGACCCCACTACAAGACTAATTTACTTAGTACTGGAATACAGTTGATACTTATATACATTTATATAATAATAATATTTGCTAGAGAGTAATAGCATTATACTAAACCAGGTCAAGTATAGTAAATACCAATCAATTATAATTTTGCTTCATCATTTAAGAACATTTCATTTATGCATTTTGATAAAGATATGATATAAATGAATGAATGAACTTTAGTGTGGAACAGAATTTCCTTTATTTATATTCAATACTTTAAAATTACATTAAAATCTATTGTAACTGTTCTGAGATGCAACATGTCTGTGTAAGAACCATTTGCAAATGACTGGCTTGCTCCACTTTTTTTTTTTTGTACAAATCCAGTGTGTACACAGGGTAAGCAATACATGGGCATTACTAAAAAGAAACCTGATATCCTGAGGCATATAATACAGTGTGAACACTGTTTCTGTAGATAAAATAAAGAATTCAGTTTTAAATTCCCATATATAATGTTTCTCTTTTTTTTTTAATCATTCATTTCACCCCAAGCAAAGCAATAAAATGACTATGGCACAAGGGATTACTGAGTGCCAGAGAATATGACAAAAGGAAAGCATTATTAAAGAGAACAATAAAAGAACAGGAATTAAGACAGAAGATAACATTACATTTAAATTTTTGAAGATAAAAGTTAACTTGTCACAAAGAAGCTGGAAGAGAGTTCCACAAGTGTGAAGTTTGAGAGAAGAAACTGTTAGCATAGAACTTACAGTTTATATCTATCCATTTTAACTGTAAAATGAGACCTTTGCTCCCAATATACTTAAATTCAAAAAGCACAACAACCAGAATGTTTTGATAACAGCAAGAAAGTGGACATTAAATAACTCCTTATCTTAGATATTTAGACAGAAAATTTTACTGTTGAAAATATTACATTAGAGTTTAAATTTCTTGATTTAAAAACATCAAAAAATGCAAGCTATGCGGAAGTGCTGAAAAATTCTCAGCTTAACCCACTTATCAAAATGTTACCAAACATCAAATATTCTGAATCCCTGATTAGGGCAAGCACTTTTCAACACCCTTGACTATTTCTTTTAACTTATATATAAGTAAAATTGAGAAGTATTAAATAAAATAACTAATTCTATGGAAACTTTATCTAAATTTAGGGTTAAAAAATTGTGTGTGTGTGTGTGATAACCTTGATGATGTTTTATGGTTGAGGTAAATGCCAAAAGTTAGTGTTTGGTTTTTAAGTGCAGGCAAAAGCCAGGGATTTGCATGTTGAGACATATTTTATCACAATAATGCTCTTCTTACTTGCAAGATTGATTACAACACAATTCTTATCTATCCCTTCTCTAACTTGGCCTTGTACCATACTGAGGTAAGTTTAATAAATACCAAGAACTTAACTCTGTGTTTTCTTTTTTTTTTTTATCAACCAAGTAAACTATTTGTAATGACAGTTAATTATGTTGCAACTGATCAGACTGATGTGTATTCTGGCAATTTTGCCTCAGTAGAGCCTTCCCCCACTATTGTCCATTGCAACTACCAAAGTAATTACATTAATTATTCTGATTTGGTATGTCACCTTTCTCCAGCTTCTCAAATTTTTACTCTTCAACTCTCTCTAGCATAAATATTCAGGCTGGTATATTTTCTCAATCTCTGTTCTCAATTTCTATTAAATGTCTGAAAATCCTGTAAATTTACATTTAACACCAAAAAAAACAACATCAATCAGTGCAACTATCAAATTTGATGAGATTTTATTAGATATAAAATATCTAATAATTAAAAATATGTGAATTATTATATATAATTATTTTCTCTTTTATTTTAAACTTTTGAAAATTGATTTTAATAATCAGTCAGCTAAGTACCATTTGTGATGTACACTTGAACAATCATCTCATTGAGACATGACTGACTGGGCAGAAGATTTTTCCACAGTTGGTTGCCAATACTTTCTGCAGTAGACTGGTTATGAACCAATGAACCAAGGCTACAAAACCCAATCTATTCTGCTATTTAACTCATAGCTGGTGGGAGAAGAGACTAATTAATACCTTTCCCAAGGGTATTTGTGCATAAGTGAATGCAACAAATTTAACTGGAATTCAAACTTGGCTCTTTGATTTTTCATTCCAAGCCAATATCCACTGCACCACAAATGCACGTCCAATTCCAATCATAATCTACCTAAAGCTAAATTAAATTTTTCTGAAAAATTAATAACTCATTTTTATTGGGGAGCATTCAGAAATAAGTAGTTTCAGAGTTTTTTTTAACATTTTGGATTAATATTTTTAAACTGATTTGTTTTGAAATTCTATTCTCACATTTATTTTTCCTTTTTAAAAATGGCTTTCTCTTTAATACAACATAAAATTCTAAAAGTGCATGACTGATATTGACATGATATACAAAAAAGGTTTGTCAGCAATTGTAGAAGCTATAATTTCAAGAAGTTTTGGACACTCAGTCAAAAGTTTGGCTTTAAGCTCTAACTTAGTAGAACTATTGAAAGGACAGATGTACTTTTTTTTTCTTAAGGTAGCACCAAATGTAATCATTAAAAAGTAGAATAATCTAATAAATGTACAAAAACTGAAAAGGATCTACAAATGTTATCAGGAAATGAAGTCTAAAAACAAAAGATTCAAAGACTTTGTAAGCTATTTCAATCAAACAAGACAAAACTTCTTCCTTTTAGAATAATGTTTTTTTACTTCTGCCAAAAGATTTTCTATAGCATGTAATTATTTACTCTTTCTTTTAAAATACAGTACAAAATGAAAGCAAAGCAACTCATCTGTTATACTTACATGTAACTTATGTGAACTAATAAAAGTGAATTTCTTTGCAAATTAATGTCTGTTACTCAGTGCTTCCCTGAACTCAACAATTTTGTTTTTTACTTAATAGCAGGTTACTATTAAATGGTAAATTTTTATTCAACTGATGCACACTTGGTTGCTCTCTTTAATATCAACTGTCTTGCAGTCTCTCCACTACCAAGTAATCACTATCTTTGAGTCACTATTTTTTGGAATATTACCAGCCAAAACTAAAGTGCAAAGTTTTTCCTATTCTGTAAAAATGGGTTTATACTTCTGATCTACAAAGTATTTTTAATTGTTCATTCAGTATTACATTAAACACAAACAAGGCTACTTTTCTAGAGCAATAGTTAGTAAACTAGTTACAGACTGCTTCATAATGAATTCTATCCTAACTGTATACCCAACTCTGGTCTTGTGCCAGGCCAAGCTTTGAGAATATCTAAAATGTCTCTTAAATCTGAAAGTAATAGAAAACTCATAGTGTAAATGAACCTTAGAGAAATTACACCTGTTTTATATACTTCAATGAGATATCATAAAATGATATGCCTCTTTTAAAAGATTGGGAAATCAATAAAATTTAGGTTACAAAAATTGCACTAAGCAGTATAATTTACAAAATTATTTTCCATTCCTTCAATTTTAGAAATATTCTAAATCAAGAGTCAGAGTGGTGACATTTTTGAGATTTTGTAAGCCAAAAAAAATTCAAACCTTGTTTTATATATATTTTTGATTATTTATTATAAACCAGATTGGATATTTTATATTATGAATAAGCATAAAATCTGATACAATTCTTTTAGTAGTGTTAAAGATAAAGAATTGATAACAATGATGAAATCTTTTTTTTTTGATAAAACAAGTCAGCAGTTTCAAATTTTGTGCTTTCTATTATCAAAATTGACTAAATGTCTTGATGCAAATTTACTTTGGCGTGAAAATGTTTCCTCTTATGGTATGCCAACTGCTTAAATTGTTGAGGAAAAACTTTTAAACAGAATATCTTTCGTCTGTGATGTGCATTGTGGTGCAATGAATATCAGCTTGGAACAAGAAATCGGAGAGCCGAGTTCAAATTCTAGTTGAATTCCTTGCATTCACTTACACACAAATAACCTTGGGAAAAGGTATTAATCCGTCTCTTCCTTCCAGTTATGGGTTAAATAACAGGACAGATTGGGTTCTATAGCCTTGGCTGGCAACCAGTCTACCACAGAAAGCAATGGCAACCTACTGCGGGATAATCTTCTGCCCAGTCAGTCATGTCTCTTTCAAGACCTGATTGCCCAAGTATGTTTCATGTATGGCATTTAACTGATTGATCTTTCATCTGAGAAGTATTTGTAAAAGTTAAATTTCCCTCTTTTGTATTTATAAATATCAGATTATTGCAAAAGTGTATGACCAATTTTCATTGTTAATAAAAAACAAATTACCACTAGTGTTTTAATGCTGACTTTTGGTGTAATCTAGATTAAAACCTTGTATCATTCAATTGTGAGTCAGACTGTTGACATTTTGTCCACAAATGAATACCTTAAAGACAGATGATAAAAAGTTGCATTTTCATCATATTATACTCTATGAATATCAAAAAGGAATAAGCATTGGAACTGCAACAACAACAAAAAAATCAGAAGGTTTATTTGGATCATGCCCTAGCTCTCAGAGTGTTTTGGCAAATTTTGTCAGGGTGATTTTTAACCTGGGCAATCAACCACACTCTGGGTGATCTTCGGACATCAATGAAAATTACCTGCTTGCTATCAGAGAATAAACTGAAGATTTCAATGGAAGCAATTTCTAAGAGTTTGAAAACTGATATCTCTATTTCTTTTTGTCATTTCAAGAGACTTGGATTTGTTTCCAAACCTAACATGTGGGTACCACATTCTCTGGCGGAACAGAACAAGCTCAATATTATTTCTGTAGTGAGTTCTTTGCTGTGACACCATGAAAAGGAATCAGTCTTGAACAGAATTGTTAGAAGCAATCAAAAATGGATTGTTTATAAGGTTTGACACAAAGCTGAAAACAAGCTTGTGAATATGCAGAACCCATGGCTAAAGCAGGCTTGTATCCAACGAAGTTGTTGCTGTCCTTTTGGTGCTATTGCAGGGGGATAATTCACTTTGAGCTTCTTCCAGCTGTAACCAACTTACCAATCTCAATGCAGCTATTTTTTTTTTTTTAATAAGACCATAAGACCTATTTATTTTTTTGGCAAATAAAAAAAGGTTTCAGTTTTGCCTTAACAACACAAGATTACATGTTGTAAAACAAACCTTGCAGAAGCTTAGAATTTAAATGGGAAAACCCTCCAGCACATGTATTCTTCTGATTTGGTTTTTGGGAACAATTTAAATGACAAATTTGACTCTGCAGTCAGTTGAAAGCTACCTCACAGCCTTCTTCCAACAAAATACAGTTTCTATAAAAATGGCATCAACAAGCTTGTAACAAAAAAACGGTAACCATTGTTAAAGACTTTTTTTTGTGAGTATGTAAAAATTTTTAAATTTTCTAATTGGACACAAAATTTTTCAATGATCTAATATTTTTCCATGATTTACTGCTTTATATCATCTGATTGTCTTTTTTTGATTAGCATTGGTAACTATTTTTTTTATATTCTAAAACCATTTTTTTAAAGTTCTTTATCATAGATACTATAATTATTCATGCTGTAATATAGATTCATAAAACATTTTTTATCTTATACATAATACTGTTAAAGAAAAAATAATATAAAAACTATTATTTTGGAATGATAGGATTTTCCATATGATTAGTGGGTCAGATAGAGTGTCATAGTATATTGTATTTGGCCCATTCTAGTTCTAGATTATAAATTACTGATTTTGCAGTTGTTTATATTATTATTATTATTAAAGAAATATAACAGTCTAAATCCAAAAGTGTGCTTTTATACATTTTAAAATTGGTTTTTAGATTCGTGTTTTTTAATTTTTTTCAAATTTGCTAATGCAGTTAAATAGATGAGGCATTAAACTTGCAAGAATGAATGTAAAAATTAATATATTTGCAACCAGTCCTTCACATTTTATGATTTATGAGGAATCCATAGAATCCAACAGGGCCAAATTTGATTGCATTTTCTTCATGATACATTTATCAGACATTTTTTACTTTTTTAATTAAAGTACATTTTTTTTCTTCATTGAAGCATTTGTATCAACATTAAGTTTTCTAAAGACTTCTGAACTTATACTGTCAAATTTTATTATACAAGGCAATGTTTTCACAACCAAATTGGTATTAAGTGATATTAACAAAACCTTTAGAATATATCCTGAATTCCAGTCATATACATATCGTTATCATCATTAAAGAAATATATATATATATATATATATATATATATATATATATATATATTGATAATGAATGTCTCAGATTTTATTTGGAAAATACAGCATAAATATTTAAATTAAATAAAATAAATATAGGCTATACAAATATTTGATTAAAACAATATTGATATCCCTGAAAATAAAAATCTGATTTTTACATGTTATTATGAGCTCCTTGTCATTTTATAACCTTCAGCTTTGATCTATTGATTTTGTTTTTTGTTTTGTTTAAATTTTACTTTTTTTTTAATATTACTTACAGCAGTTTTTATTGATTTGTCAGAGGTCTTTGTTTGTATATTGTTTTCATTCTAATAATAATGGCTGCCCATATTTGATTTCAAGTCTTTGATCAACTCATGGCATTGTTTTTAGGCACTTTCCAAAGATGCCACTCACTGGGATCACCTCCTCAGATCAGTAACCTCAAGAAGTTACCTTCCTGACTAATTGTCCATGGTGAGATTCAAACCCAGGTCTTCTGCTTGGAAAGTGAATGCCATTACATTCTAATATGAATCTCTTTTAATGAGAAGTTACAATTTTTTTACAATTTGGGTAATAGTTATCTTTGGAGAACAAGAAGGAGCATTTTGGAATGAATTATTTACAGTCAGATCAATACCCTCATGTTTATGATCATAACATTTGACTGTTATACCCTCCAATCGTCTTCAGGTGTCTATAAATCCAGGTAGCCTTCAGGGAATTTTAAACTGAAACCTTTATTTAATCAATGGGGTTAGATTGATCTCATTCTACCATACATATCTAGGAATGTCTTGTTTTTTAAGTATTACTAGTCCTGTTTCTGAGTCAGTGCTACCTGACCCAAGGATTGAGCTCACAATTACAATGCCACAAAATTTATGAACCAATGCTTGAATCCTCAAAGCTATTATCCCATAGATTAAATAAAGTGTTTATTTATAAATTCTCTAAAAGTTACCTGAATTGAGAACATCTAGAATCCCAAAGTGTCAAACAATTGGAATGTTGTGATCATTATAAAGATGATGTCATTAGTCTGTTAACAATGTACAGGCATTATTTTGCATTAATGAACTCTTTTAGCTGAAAAATCCTTGGTTGGGACTTGTAACACTGAAAAGAAAAAAAAAAACAGTCTTCTCTAAAAACTTAGTATTAAGAAAAATGGAGAGAATTATTCTATCATCAACTTTGAATGGACCTATAATTTTACTATTAACAATGCTAGCCCAAAACATTACTCTATCACTGTTGTCTTCTAAGTAGTGTTGGTTGACACTTTCCCTGAAGTACATAACCGTAACCCAGTCATTTGTGCTCTTAGAGTTAATTTTTTATTGTTCTTGCCAATGTTTTCAAGTTCTTTTTATATTGTTCTGTAATCTTTATTCAAATTTCTCACATTTTCCAACATTGGGTTCTCTTCACGTGTTACTGAGGTTATATATCATGACCCATAGCAATCTTTATATATCTGAAATTAAAAAATAATATTAACGTTTATTTACAATATGACTAACAACTTTTGAGTTACCTAATAAAATCCTTACTTCACCAAATAAGTTATTGTAAGTATTTCTAATAAGAACAAATATTTATAAGCTAAAATTCACATGGTATGTTCAGAAGATATTTTCAGGACATATACAATAAAACTGTTGCAAGTAATATTGAAAAAGTAAAGTCAATTGGCTAATATTAATTTCATTGTAAAAACTTACTCTTAAAAGAAAATCTGGTTTTTATGTAATGAACCATTTTTTGATTGTGTTATAAATCATTACTAATAGTTATGTCTCAACAGTACTCTTATGTTCCTGAACTCTCTTTGAGGCCTTTATTTAAGGCATCTTGCCTAGTTCATTTGGGTCTTATTTGCTCGACAACATCCTCGCTTTTGAGATTTTATTTTCTTAAATGTTTTATTTCTTAATATTCATCCACTTTCTGATATTGTCACTCAACTGAACTTCATATTTCTTTCATTTTTGGTCAACCACTAATTTTTCTGTATATTTCCTTTTTCTGGTACTCATACTTGTACATTCAACAAATTCTTGTGATCTTGGTAGATCAAAGATATCATGCAGTACTTGCATTGGTTCTTCCTTTCTTCAGTAAACCTTTTCTTTTAACTGATTCCAGTGATTTTTGTCTTCTCATTTTTTTTTCTTTCAACATATTTTTTTCTTTCTTTCTTTCTTTGACATTCTTCTTCAACCTGTATTTGCAAATATGCTTCAGAAAATCTAGCTTCAAAAATTTTTCCACTGTGTTAATCAAGCATTTGTTTTCACAGTTATTCTCATCATCCATATTGGTTAAATTGATTCATATTCTTCTCTGAACTCTATAAAGGTCTTTTAAAACCAAACTGATATAGCTTCGTAGAAGTTTAAATTAAGCACAGTTTTGTACAAGGTCAAATTCACTAGAAATAGCCGATTATGCTAACCATTGCTCTACAGTATGTATCATTGTATGCTTGAATATACTAACACTTATGAAGTTTTCCTTTTTCTTTTATAAGTTTAAACTTAATTTAATTTCAGTGATTTGGATGCAACAAGATGTTTGGTCAGCAACTGTGTTTAGTGACTTTGCTGCTCTCTCTGACTCCAATATTATCACTGGACAATGGCCTTGCCCTTACACCACCTATGGGATGGTTGTCTTGGGAGAGATTCCGCTGTAATACAGACTGTGAAAAGGATCCAGACAATTGTATCAGGTTAGTATCTTTCTGTTGCAGATTTGTAAGAAGAAAAGTTTTATTAAGTTTATTGATGTGAATATTTTATATGTAACAGAATACATGTCTGTTAAAAGCTTTGAAAGTACTTTCCAGGCATCTCGCTCTTTGAAGGATAAAAAGATTAAATGAACACTGCTAAAACCTTTTTAAAAATAGGTTTTCATATCATAGGGTATTTATTGAACATTAATAACTTTTTGTAAATCTGTTTTTCTTTTCAATACAATGAAAAAATATTTGTCTTCTCTATGTAACTTAATCTCACAGTACTGATTATTGATTCTTTTTTTTTTAATCATTTCACCCCAAGCAAGGCAGAAACGCCACTGATGTGCAGGGGGTTACATAAATGTAGAAAGATTAATTAGAAAAGAATGAGGAGTACGAGCTAGTTAGAAAGGAACAATAGAAAGCTGAGAAAGCAGGTGCAATGACAGATACATGGGTGGAGAGAAAGTGAAGATTATACAGGGGAGGGGAGAGAGCTAGAGTCCAGTGGTTAGTAGGTGAGTATTAACTTTGCATTTAAATTTCTGGAGGTCGTAGCCGTCAGGAAAGCAAGAATACAGGAGTGATTTCCACAGGCGGGAAGTGCGAGAGAGGAAGCTGCAGGAGTAGAATTGTCGTCTGCATTTGGCTAACCTGACTGTGAATGGGTGGGACCCAGTTGCCAGTCTGGTTGCACGGGTAAACACCTGTTGAGGAGGCATCAGTGACTTAAGCTCATCCGAGCAGAAGCCATGAAAGTATTTATAGAAGAGACAGAGGGAGGCCACATTTCGACGATGGGAAAGTGGCTGCAGTCGAGTCACCAGATCAGTACCTATCACATTACAGACTCTCCTTTGGAGCTTGTCAAGAACACTGAGGAGAACGGCAGGGGCACCTGACCATAAATGGCAGCAGTACTCCATGCATGGACGGATGGTTGACTTGTATATATGCAGGATGGATTCAGGTGGAAAAAACGTCCTGGATCGACATAGTGACCCAATCTTCTTAGTAGATTTTGCTATGGATTCAATATAGTGGTTCCATTTGAGGTCCTCGGACAGGGTAAGTCCGAGGAGGCGTAGTGTATTACTCTCCGGGAGAATCATCTGGTCCATGCTTATGGGAGGCAGAAGAGGTTGCCTGTAATGGTTGACAGACAACAGCTTGGTCTTAGAGGAATTGAACTTGACAAGCCACTTCTTGCCCCAGTTCACCACAGAGTGTAGATCCCGCTCAAGGTCAGCAGCGAGATTATGTCTGTCCGCCACGACAGGTTTCTTACTGGAGCGGGAGTATATTGTAGTGTCATCTGCGTAGATGCAGGTCAACATTAAAATGTTTTATAACTTTTCAGTAATTAACAATTTAATTTAAGTTTATTGTTGCTCAATTGACTTTTTAAAAGCAGAATGGAATAAATTCTGTTTCGATGTTGAAACCTGCAATCACTCAGAAGGTATATGTACAATTGTTATAAAAAAATGATAATTAAACACTGTTTGATTTGGCTGACAGTAATTCATTTTTTTAAACTGTGTCTATATGCAAGTTATGAATTGGTATAAAGAGTTGCGGCATTAATGTTAAAAGTCCTATGATGATGTTTAGATTCTACTCAATATTATTAACTTAGATATATAGCGATAGAGAAAACTTGTTTTTGGTTGGAGAAAATTTTACTAAGTTAACAAAACAGACTAATTTGACTGTCAGTAGTTTATTTGCAACTATTTATTTTGCTACTTTTACATTATTATACCTTGTAAAACTCATGTAAAAAATAATTATGAAAAGATTTTAGAATAAATTCGCCAATTTCTTAAAGGAAAAAGTTAAAAAAAACACTTTATTTAAAAAATAAAAGATATATTAACAAAAAATAAGAACCTCCTAAAATTTATTGCACAAATGCTTCTTTCTTTTCAATAACTCTTAGCAGCCTATTGTCAACATCTGATGTTAGATTTGCAATTTAAGCAGCAGGTAAGTTGTTTGCAGCAACTTTAACTGCCTCCCAGAAGTCATACTTGCTGCTGAATTGCCTTCCATTAGAATAAATATCTCTTTTGAGGATTCTCCACAGGTTCTCAATGGAATTCAAGTCACAGCTATTTGAAGGCCAGTCCATAGGAGAATCTTCAACAAATCCCTTTTCTTTCAACCAGGATTTAGTAAACTTTGATGCATGACTTGGTGCGTTGTCTTGCATAAAGATCATAGATCTACGCTTGGCTAAAGACTGGTTATCAAGCCATTCAAAGAAATATTGCTCTAGAAAATCACAGTAACTTTTGGATTTTATTTTAACCCCGTCTTTCACTTTAAATGGACCCACAAGCTCATTACCAATAATCCCAGCCCATATCATGATCCCACCACCACCTTGTTGGCATTTAAAAAATATTCTTGAGTCATGTTGCTTGCAAACACATCCTCGAGCCCTTCCATCGAGCATGATCTTTAATTCATCTGTAAATATCACTTTACTGAAATCAGTTTTCATGTATTTTTTTGCCCACTGCAATCTTCTTTCCTTATGTTTTTTTCTTAGAATGGGTTTCTTTATTTGATTTTTTACATCAGCAAACTTCCTTAATACTTTATACCTTGTTTCCCTTGACACCATAGGAGCTCCAGTGGCCTCAAATATGAACGCACTTGACACATTTGGGTTTCTTATTTATTCTCTTCGGCTATGTGAAAGATCTCGCTTTGTTAAATTCCCGAATTCAGCCTGAGACTTTTTTCCTTGGTTGAATTCCCATTTGACATATTTTCTTGATTGTTCGATGATCCCTTTTCAAATTCTTAGAAATTTGAAGTGAAGACTTTCCTTTGTTAATTTCCTCGATTATATAGTTCTTTTCATTTATTGTTAGTTATTTTTTACGAGCCATAATACTAAATTCTAGTTCTTGCAAATAATCTCTTGACACTGCAAATTGCTATAATTACTAAAAAAATACTAAATATAAATCTGAAATTGAAAATTGAGACTTAATTTCTTTCATGCTTACTTGCTATACATAATAGTAAAATTATTTCATTGGATAACACATATCTATGAATTTTACATAAAATATTTGACAACACCTCTTTTGCATATAATCTCTAGATGCAGTTTATGTTTCTTTTAAATATCAGATTATAAAAATGAGTTTTGCACAAATTAATAATATAATTTTATCTTGTGATTAAGGAAAACCTATCACCACCAACATCTTACCTGCCTAGAAATGAAAAAAAGCACAAATCTTTGAAATGACATTGAATTTCTCTTAGCGTTTTGGTTATATGTAAAAGGCAAGATGTCTGTCTGTCTGTCTGTCTGTCTGTCCTTTATACAAATCCACATTTTTTATCTGATTCTCACCAAACTTCACATACATATTCTTTAGGCTTCCGGTCAGGTCATGGGCTACTTTTTTCCCCCAATTTCCCCCAATATCGGAAATCGAAACCCCAATATCCGATAAGGTCTGATCAAGATCAGGATTTCAGCCCTTTTATCATGGTTCATGCTGCAGAACTTGCTCTAATTTGGTAAAATTATAGTTTTTAGTTTAAAAAATTAGATCTTCACAGACGACTCATTTTCCCCGATATCGGAAATCGATACCCCCGATATTCTCTCGAATCTGAAATCAAAAATGGATATTCAGCCATCAATATGGCTCATTTTCTCCAATTTTACTCCCAATGGGTACAATAAGTTTTCATGGATTTACTTAGATTAGTTTATCCTTGGATGACTTATTTGACTCCAATATTGGAAATCAATACCCCAATATCCTATCCGGCCTGATCAAAATCAATTTTTTGATCAAACCCTTTTATTTTAGTTTTTGCTTTGGGTTTTGCTCTAAGTAGGTATAATTGTAGTTCTTAGGCTCGTCCATGATACCATTTACTCAGAGGACTTATTTAGCCTTCAAATTTCAGTTTACAATGGAAAACTTATTAGACATCGATACTGGAAATCAAAATTTGACTTACATCCATTCATTTTAGTAAGTTCTATGGCTTCAAGATCAACATTTCAACAACCTACGTTTTTTTGTGCCCACATCCAAAGAGTCTGAGCTCCAGGGCTATGGGTTAGTTTTAAAGCTTTCATTACACCCGAGCAATGCCAACCTATACTGCCAGTGGTCAATGTATCACTCTTGTAAAACAAATAATATTTTAATCTAGGTATGTACAAAAAATCACTGCCGATTTTCGATACCTCAATTTAAATTTAATTTTTAAAAATAAAAACGTTTTCTTGAAGCTTTAATTTTACCTTTAATTGAAAGCCAAGAGATTAAATTTACTAATTACCATAAGCAAAATACCCTGGTTTAGTTCAAACCGAAATTATATTGCTCGGAATCAAAAATTTCACTGCAAAAAAAATTTTTTTTAAATTTACCGCCATTATTGACGAATCGACAGATCATGTAAACAGTAGCTAAATTTCTGATTTAAAAATCTTGCAAAAAAAAAATATACCTCCTTGACACGTTATTTAAGTTGATTTTTATAATTGAAACCTTCCTTTATCTGATTTCAAACAAGTATTAAGTGCTTACTGACTTGATATTTACGAAATAAATCACTCTTTAAAAACAGTAGCCCTCTTGTCAGCGCTTATCTAGGCGATAAATTACGTGTTGACAAGTAGCAGGTGTGAATGACGTTTGGATGGCGGCCGTAAGTGACAAAAAAATCGTGTAGCTTAAAACGTAATATTTGGAAATTTAAATTTTTTTTTTGTTTTTTAACTAAATAGTAAAATTAAAAATTTAATATAATATTTTCAGCAAGTATAACATTTTATAGAATTTTAGTTTAGATTTATAGCCAGACTATGCTTTCTTAATAAATAAAAATAAAATATGCTTTCTGAATAAATAAAAATAAAATATGCTTTCTGAATAAATAAAAATAAAATATGCTTTCTGAATAAATAAAAAGAAAATATGCTTTCTGAATAAATAAAAATAACATGTGCTTTCTGAATGAATAAAAATATGCTTTCTGAATGAATAAAAATTTAAATTTCTTTTAAAAGAAAGAATTAAATTAAAATAACCGAACTGTTATTTATTAATATTTTTCTGAAATATTAAATATTTTTATGTTTAGATATTACATATTTATCTTACATTATTAATATGCTTTCTGAAAAAATTAAATTTCTTTTAGAATAATTTTAATTTAATAAAAAAAGAATGAAATTAGAATCAAAGTTTGGTTTGTTTAGTTTTCGATGTAAGGGGAATTCATCCAAAGACTTGTTAACTTCTAAAAACAATACGACCTCTACGGAAACTTGTTTCGATCCGTATGGAACACCGTACTTAATAAAAATTTCCAAAATTTAATTATTTTTAATTATTTTAAAAGTAAAATGGGTGAATGGTTTTTATTAAACTTTTCAATTTTCGATAGGCAATGTGATAATCAATTCTTAAGTAAGAGGAAATTAAACAACGTTTTAATAAAAGGTTTTTAAAATATTTTTAACACTTTTATGAATTATTATAATAAAAAATTAAAAAATAAAAACAATTATTTCAAAATTTTATTAGTAAACGAAAAAATTTTTTTTCTTCAGAGTATAATGTCCTTAATAATTATTATTTATTCCAGCAATTAAAAGTTTATCAAATTAAATTATATCAGAGATTTATTGCATTTTTATTTTACTCTTCGGAGCAGATTTTCGGCAAGGTTGTCCACTTTAGAATAAAAAACATAGATGATTTATATGCCCCAATGAGTCCTGCATTTAACTAATAAAAAAAATTTATACAGATATTAAAATTTATTAAAATTTCATGGATTTACGTAGAGGGGGGGTAACAGAGTTAAAAAAAAATATTTTCACCAAGAAATTTAAAAAAATAATAATTTCAAAAATAATTTCATTCATTTATGAATGAGTACTGAAAGTTTCATTCAAATCTGACTATTATTTGATTTTTGCGAGAATTTTGAAATTAATGTGTTTGTTACCGTGAAAAAAGTGGGTTGTATTAGCATTACCACGTAACCTATTGTAATAAAGGCGTAATTTTTTTTTTAGCCGCTAACTCAAATAAAACAACATTTTCTATCAAAATTTCGAAAATGTTAGCAGAGATTCAAAAAATTTTAAAAATAATTAAAAATTGCTTTGATCTTTCCTCTTAATAAAAATATAAATATTTTGATGGAAAAAGTTAGTTTTATTAAGTTTATGAACTTTTTTATTCATACTATGCTGTTTCACGCTGTTTTTTAGCGATATTTTGTACGTACCTATTTTAATCTCTTTGGATAAGTATCTTTTTGTTATGGGAGTAATGCTTTGGCAATTTCTAAGAGAATATATTCAAATGATGTCATCATTTTGGCTGGGATAATCACAATGCTTCAACTGTTCTGTTCCAAGCTTCATTAGGTGTTTGTTTTATTCAGTAACTTAGGAATTTAGAATTAATTTGTTATTCAATTTACAGAATTAGGACATTCTTTTATTTTCTACTGAACCAGAGTATATAACTTAATACTTAATCCATATAACAAGGTACACTTTGTGCACTAGACCCTGGAGGACAATCAACTAATGGAGTTTGGGTAACTTTTAAAATTTTTTAAAAAGGAAACATTATGAAAAAATGGCCAAAGCATAAAAACTTTTTAAAAAACATTGAAGGAAAGATCAAAAGATTTTTTTATATGACTTTTGTTTTTTATATCCTTGAAAGTCAGTCAGTTGAGTGTCATATGTGATACATGCTTTGGCAATCATGTCCCGAAAGAGACATGACTGACTGGGCAGAAGATTATCCCACAGTAGGTTGCCATTGCTTTTTGCAGTAGACTGGTTGCCGACCAAGGCTATAGAACCCAATCTGTCCTGTTATTTAACCCATAACTGGAGGGAATAACTGGATTAATACTTTTCCAAAGGGTATTTGTGCATAAGTGAATGTAAGGAATTCAACTTGAATTCGAACTCAGTTCCCCGATTTCTCGTTCCGAGTCGATATCTACTGCACCACAGCGCACATCCTTGAAAACTTTGGCTAAAAGTCCTGCTTTTCTGGCATCAATGTGGGTTCATAAATTTGTACAGAAAATTTGAGCATCTTTTTGTGGTAAAAAAACCGACAGAGGTTGATATGCCATTAAACAAAACTCAAACTTAAATTACAATTCATATCTCTAAATAATTCTATGATGATACACTTTCACTTGTCAATCAGGATCCGAGTTGATAACTATTGCTCAACTAACCCTACACAAGTGTCTGTAGCTAGTGTCAGTAATCCATTAATGTCTTTACACTCTTTTTTGCTAGCTAGTATAACATTTTTATTCATTTTGCTTATCAGTTTTATATGCCAATTAATGTAACAGCTCTGTTCTGTCAGTAATTGCAGAAATATATATATATATATGCTTATGGTCATATCACGTTGAATACACCGGTTCTCGCTCGATCACCGAATCACCGAAGTTAAGCAACATTGAGCCTGGTCAGTACTTAGATGGGTGACCGCTTAAGAATACAAGCTGCTGTAAGCCTTTATTGACGGATGTGCGTTGTGGTGCGGTGGATGTCGGCTCGGAGGGGGAAATCGGTGAGCCGAGTTCCAACTCCAGTCGAACATTTTGCATTCACTTACGCACTGGTACCCTTGGGAAAGGTATTAATCCATCCCTTCCCTCCAGTTATGGTTTAAATAACTGAGGTCTGTTGTTCATGCGATCTGTGGCATACGTCTGCACTGATTGTTTGTTATCAGCAGTTCCAAAAAGTGTTGATGGTGCTACACAAGTCTTTGCCACTTTAAACAATTCTTTGTGTGGTTGTCTAACATATGTCGACGGGAGAATCCATTATTATATATATATATATATACTACTACTAGAGACTGGGGTCAGTCACTTAAGTGGCATACGTAATACACGCTTGGTTGATCATGTCTCTTTCGAGGTATGACTGACTGGGCAGAATATTTTCAGGCAGCAGGTTGGCATTACATTCTGTGATAGACTAGGATGCACATTAGAAAACATTAAAAACATATCTCAAAATAAAAAATACAAACTTTATTTAAACTAAAAAACTTTTGCACATAATTTTAAATGTAAAACTTTAATGAAAGGACTTTGGGGGGGGGTTGTCATCCACGAGTAATTTTGACAATTTTGTTTTAATATATTTTATATTCTTTTAATCACAGTTTTATTCTGGCCATCAATCAACACATTAAAATGAAAGTAATAATTTTTATCAGCTCTAATAAAATGTACTCACTGTAAAATTAATTTTTACTGACCTTTGGCATAAACAACAAAGCTGGGGTGGGGGATAAGAATGTAACATTTACTGTTGTTCAGTTTCATTTCTTGTATATCTTATAAATCAATATATTAAGTTTATTCTATCTACATTTAGTCCATGTAAACATGAATTAGTTAAATCATGACTTATAATCTTAAAAATTACTTCCACCCGCTTTGTTTATGCTTTGAGATAGATGCATTATGGCTAGTTTCTTGTTAAATAAAGTATATTTTTATTTCTGTCCATTAAGAAACTCTTATTTTCAACATAACAAAATTAACTGTAAGTAATACAAATGGCTTACATAGATGGTGCTGAAATGTTTGACCATAGTTTAACCAAATGCACAAACATTTTCCTTCTTTTATTTTAACACCTACTCCACTTTCAACAATGACCTCGTGATATGCTTAACTGTTGGTATCTACATAACTGATCTAGAACACCTATATAAGAAATAAGAACATTTTTTAGGTCAACACAATTTGTAATGTCATCATGTGTGTTTTACATATATATATATATATATTTTTTTTTTTTTTTTTTCCCCTGAGCATCAATTTATTGGTTGTCATGTGATGACTTTGTGACCACACACATCATAAATTCATCACATGACTTGCAATAACTAAGTTGCAAGTTTTTACTAAATGTTTCAGCTTTAAATAACCCAAAAAGTTTGATAAGCCATAAAATAATAAAAGCATGCTGAGAGAGTAAAAATGAAAAACAAAAACATTGACCCTTGCCCTGAAGAAATTAAAATAACCCACTCTTGGTGTAACAAGAGGATTGTATATAAGACTGAATACAATTTGTTCTCTAATACTTAGAAATTTTTATCTGAAATGTTTTAGCAAATTTCATTTGTTTGTATGTTGTACACTGAATATCAGTAAAGTTTATTCCCCACCTCCCCAGCATAAAGTTGGTATGGAAAGAATTAAAATCTTCAGTCACAAAAATCTGATTCCTCAATAAAATTTGTTTTTATATTAAATTTTTCAGTCTAGTTAAAACACTATGAAAATATAAAAATAGACTTTTATAGAAAAATATACATTTTTGAAGGAAAAAAATTCTCAGCAAAACATTTTTGAATACAAAACTAGAAGACATTTTCGGTTTTGTAAAATAAAAAAAGAATAAAAACAAAAAATGTTCATTAAAATCTGACTACATCAATCTACGCACTATAACTCAACATTAAAATATAAAAAAAACCTTAAAACACCACCTTTTTGGCATTAAATAACCCACAGAGGTGTTGATATGCCATTAAATAAAATTAAAACTCAAACATAACCTCGTATGCCAGCAGAAATTAGATGTTTGACTCATAGAAGTTAAGCAATAAGCAGCCTGAAGTATTTCATTCATTTCTTTAGCATTTTTACCCACTTCAGCACAAAATTTTATTGCAGAATGTGCTTGTAAATTGTTTTCACATCCTTTCTGCAAACTTGTCTGCTGTAACAAGCAGTGTTTGGTAGGGTTTATTCAAAGAGCTTTTACAACTGTTTCCTTCAATATAGAATAGCACAAGTTGGCAAGTCTACTTATTAGATGCATAATAATTGTATACTAAAACTACAATAATTTAGGAAAGTTGTAACAGCTTCGTTAGATTGTTAGTATAGTTGAACCCGCTGCTTCATTTTCTTCCAATTCTCATACAGTGAGAAATAAAAAAGAAAACTTCATTAATTCTTCTTTTGCCTTTTCTGATAATATTTTTTAATTTCTTTCTGTTATATACAACTTGTCAACACTATCAATCAGTAATTGGGTTATGACAAAAAGCTTTTGATGTTATTGTTTGCTTATTCTTGCTTTGAAATTTCTAGTAGAATGCTTGTGAATTGGATAAATTATAAGGATTTTTAGGCATAACATAATTATTACTTCCAGTATTGAACAAGTTGGACACTTAATAAAAATAAACAAATCATTTAAACTGCTATAAATAATTGATGTAGAAACAGTTCGATAATTTTTATCTCTCTAATCAATTATGGCTACTGAACTAAGTTTAAGTATTTTATTTTTTAAAATTGAGTTTTGATTTATCAGTTTTGTCAGTCAAATGAATCTCTGAACTTTTTCTTCATCCTTTTTATCTTTTATGTCTTTTTTATGCTTCTGTCTCTCTCACTCTTTTAATTTGTTTTTTTCTATATCAGCAACAACCAACCTTGATTGCTACGCATCTGTATCACCAGGCCAAAGTTGACTACATTATTGATTTTGTTTTATCTTTAGATAATTTTGTAAAGCCAATCTCTCAAAGCCTTGACCATTACTCATTACTCATTGATTAATTTTGTTGTCACATAATCACAGCTGGCATAAACAAAGATGAAATGAAGCCTTTGTTCATAAGTACAATATATTGATTGGGTTTTTTTTATCTTATTTAGTTTAAAAACAATGATTAAAACAAACTGTCTACATTTGTTTTGTAAAATTTTATAAAAATATATGATTTGTCCAGAAATAATCCAACCATTTTAAACTAATGAAAAAATAGCCTATTTAGAGCAGTCTTCTTCAAACTATTCTTCTTTGGACTTCACACATCCCAGCATCTCTTCCACTTCTCAAAACAGTATGCAAATTTGGGGAGGATCAGTTGTCTTATCACACTCTCCTTAATTTTGTCCAATTTGAAATCTTTCAACATTGATTTTTAGCTTTAGGAAAACAGAAGTGAATGAGAGCTAAATCTGAATTGGAAGGGGTCTCTTTAATTACAGTAAAAGCAAGTGGTTAGATGCAAGTGAATCACCAAAACAATATCCCAAAACTACTGCACCCTAAAAAGTTAATGGTTACTGTATGGTGGTATTTGAGAGAGGTTATTCATTCTTGTCTCAAGGGAAAAACAATAACGGCAACCTCATATTGTGTAGAAATTGAGTTTATGCATGAAAAATTGAAAAAGAAACACCCTAGACTTGTGAATAGGAATGACCCAATTTTGCTACATGACAACACATGGCCACACACTTCTCGATCAACTGTTCAAAAACTGCATTTGAAATTGTGCCTCATCCTTTATATTCAACTGATATTGCTTCTACTGATTATCATTTATTTAAGTATTTTAAGCTTTTCATGCATAATAAAACTTATTCTCTAATAAGGAAGAAGTATTCAAAGTATTTATCACATCAAAGACTGAGAATTTCTTTAAAGATGGTATCAAGATTTTAGAGGTAAATTGGAAAAATTCATGATAAGTAAACAAGCTTTGATTTGGCTAATTCATTTTTTTATGTTGCTTTTAAATATCAGATTATAAAAATGGGTTTTGGACAAATTAATAACATAATTTTATCTTGTGATTAAGGAAAACATATCCCCACCAACATCTTTCCTGACTAGAAATGAAAAAAAAAACAAATCTTTGATATGACGTTGAATTTGCCTATTTCAACTAAATTAGTTATTTAACATTTCAGAAGTGTTTTATACATTGCCTATAAAGTTTGTCAATTCATGTATAACAAGCTAATATTTTATTTTCAAAAATTTAATGTACTTGCAAATTTTTCAATGACTTTATATATATATATAGGCATGATCACAAGAGGATTGTATATAAGACTGAATACAATTTGTTCTCTAATACTTAGAAGTAAATGTGCTACCCATTTCATTTTGTAATTTTTTATCTAAAACGTTTTAGCAAATTTCATTTGTTTGTATGTTGTACACTGAATATCAGTTATGTCCTCCCCGCTCTCAGCATAAAGTTGGTATGGAAAGAATTAAAATCTTCATTCACAAAAATCTGATGCATCAATAAAATCTGTTTTGTATTAAATTTTTCAGTGATGTCAGTTTTTTTTGTTTTTTTTTTTGTTTTTTTTTCCTTCCTTTTATCATATGATAGCAGTTCACATAGTTAATTGCAACCTATTATCTGAAGGATGTTGTGGGGGCGTCATACTTCAAGGTTAATTTGGAATAATTTCTCTGTTGTATTCACCTGGCACAAGGCCACTTTCAAAAGGGACGTTCTACACAACCTTACAGCCCACCATTATTTTTATAAGCATTGAAACTCCCTGATTGAACAAATAATGAGAAGGTGGAATAAAGAAGACAAAACATTAATTTGCAACGATACAGTGTATTAGCAAATATTTAACAAGAATACATAATATACATAGATGTTGGATAATGTGAAATTGGCTGTTTGAAATTGTCTCCCATTGTCTGTGTGAGAATTACTGTTACTGCTTTTAGCATAAGTTTGAGTGTTCAGTGTTGTTGAAGAATTCACACAGTGTTAAGAAAATTATGTATGTAAATGCTGCTGAGAGGAATTGTTCAGGTATGAAGGTTCATGAATAATGTTCATGGTGTTAGTTGTACAAAAGATAGAATTTGTATAGCAGTGTGAGTTGGGTGTTTAGTCTTATAGAGTTTTTGATATGGTCTGTACCTATTGAGTGTCTGCGCCAACTGTAATATTTTGAGAGATTTGTGAACGTGTTAGTTGAACAAATAAATGGCAACTAATTGCATCCTGTAATTAGTGCGGGTGTGTGAGAGAATTAGATGAGATTGAGGAATGCAACCCCGTGATAGCATGGCACTACTGCAGGCAGCTGAAACTGCCAACTGCCTTGCTTGGTACTCGAACTGGAACTGCTGTGTCATAGCACGTGTGTCCCTGCTTTTTATACATCCTGGGAAAGTGCAGGAGAGCATAAGGACATCACATGATGATCACGTGTGTGTATGTACAATGAGTGAGTGCGCCTGTGGATGAACTGTATGAAAATACACATGATTCTACAATGTAATTTACACTGGTTAATTGAAAATCCATTCAGTCAGTTAAAGTGCCATACGTGATACACGCTTGGGCGATCATGTCTCGAAAGAGACATGACTGACTGGGCAGGAGATTATCCCGCAGTAGGTTGCCATTGCTTTCTGCGGTAGACTGGTTGCCGACCAAGGCTATAGAACCCAATCTGTCCTGTTATTTAACCCATAACTGGAAGGAAGAGACGGATTAATACCTTTCCCAAGGGTATTTGCGCGTAAGTGAATACAATGGATTCAACTGGAATTCGAACTCGGCTCCACGGTTTCTCATTCCAAGCCGATATCCAAAAATATTTTTTGAATACAAAACTAGAAGACATTTTTGGTTTTGTAAAATAGAATAAAAACAAAAAATGTTCATTAAAATCTGACTACATCAACTACTCACTATAACCCAACATTAAAATATAAAAAAAACCTTGAAACACCACCTTTTTGGCATTAAATAACCCACAGAGGTGTTGATATGCCATTAAATAAAATTAAAACTCAAACATAACCGCGTATGCCAGCAGAAATTAGATGTTTGACTCATAGAAGTTAATCAATAAGCAGCCTGAAGTATTTCATTCATTTCTTTAGCATTTTTACCCACTTCAGCACAAAATTTTATTGCAGAATGTGCTTGTAAATTGTTTTCACATCCTTTCTGCAAACTTGTCTGCTGTAACAAGCAGTGTTTGGTAGGGTTTATTCAAAGAGCTTTTACAACTGTTTCCTTCAATATAGAATAGCACAAGTTGGCAAGTCTACTTATTAGATGCATAATAATTGTATACTAAAACTACAATAATTTAGGAAAGTTGTAACAGCTTCTCCAAAGAATGTTTCAAAACTTCTTGAATGCACCTTTTTGTTTATTTATTTATTTATTTATATACACACACAAGGTTCAAATGTAGCTGGCACTAAAAAAACAAAAAAAAAAGACACTTAATTTTTCTGTAAAATTGGCTGAGACCTGATTTGCATAAACATTAAAAAGCTTTTGATATAAATCTTACCTGTGATAATACAGGTTATAAACATCTAGTTAAAGATCAAAATTAATTTGTTTGTCTTTGCAGTGAGAAACTTTTCAGGGAAATGGCTGACCACATGGAAGCTGATGGTTACAAAGATGCCGGTTATGAATATATTAACATTGATGATTGCTGGATGGCCAAGGAAAGAGATGAAAAGGCACGGTTACAAGCTGACCCCCAAAGATTTCCGAATGGCATCAAGAAACTTTCTGAATATGTAAGTGTCATAAACTATTTAAATATCACATGACTAAACATTCTCCCCACTACTTTAAATAGTCGGCTTACGACCTTATCACGTTGAATACATTGGTTCTCACAATCACCGAAGTTAAGCAACATTGAGCCTGGGCAGTACTTAGATGGGTGACCTCTTGGGAATACCAGGTGCTGTAAGCGTTTAGTGATGGATGTGTGTTGTGTTGCAAGGGGTATTGACTCAGAAAGAGAAATCGGTGAGCTGAGTTCGAATTCCAGTTGAATACCCTGCATTCACTTAAGCACTGGTACCCTTGGGAAAGGTATTAATCCATTCCTTCCCTTCAGTTATGGGTTAAATCATAGGGTAGGACTTGGGGACCCTGCCCTTAAAAACAAATCCCAATGAATCTTGATACTTAAAAAGAAAAAGTATTACTAGACACAAAACTTATATAAAAAAAAAAAAACAACAATAAATTGTTGAAAGAAAAATGTATTACTAGCAATAAATAAATAAAATTTAGTTGGCAATAAATGACCTGCTGAGGTTGATATGCCATAAAACAAAACAAACAACCAACCAACCAACCAACTTTAAATAGTCACTTGGTTAGTGATTCTAAAGCTTGTATTTGACAAGTAGTTGAGTGAGGCTTGGATTCATTTCAAGTCTCCTGTTCAATTACCAAGACTTACAACTCACTCAACTAGTTTAATGGCTGAATCTAATTTGAATATAGGATGGCAACTAGGGCTCGAAACCAATTTTAGAAAAATGGTTTTTATTTGATGATCACTAAAACTGAAACCAGTTTGCCAAAACCAATTTTGATGTTTGTAGTTTCTGCTTTCTGTGAAACATTTCTCTATTGTTTTCCTTTGAAGAAATATGGTTGTAACTGCAGTTAGTCAGCCTTTAGCTAGCTGAGTGCTGTCTGTTTCATTGAAACAGATTGCAATATATCAATTCTCACCTTCCTGATATCTTAGATCAGCACCTTGTCATTTCCTTCCCTAATCCCATACCAAATCCTAGAATTTGAAGGTTACAGAGTCTATTCATAGCAGGCCAAGGGAACACTGTTAGTGTTAAGTCAGGTGATATTTCCCATTGAGTATATACAATAACCAGTTCCAAATTTCAAAGAAACAACACTAACTAAACTTACTTTCCTTTACAATAGCTTTTATAGTGTGATAAGTTTTATAGTTTTCCTTTTCATTCTTATTAGTCCTAACATGACTGAAAGAAAATCAACTGTGTGGAATTTTTTCGTTCAAAAAAACAAGGATGAAGCTCAATGCACGAAGTGTGGGAAGACCATGAAGTTTTCTCGAGGATGTGCCACGTCTCTGATTTTGCATTTGAAGAAAATTCATCAAATTGACATAAATCAAGATGCAAACTAACTTCCTGTAAAAATGGCAAGAACAATGGAAGACTTTTTAACAAAGAAAACTATGGAAGAAGAGATTTTGAAGCACTTGTGTAGTGTTTTCTGTACAGTTTGAATTGTTCTCTTCACCAAACCATTAGATTGAGGAAATTCTAGGCTGCTTATGTTGTAGAAGAAATCCCATTCCTTTGAAAATCTCTTGTAGGTTTTTGATAAAAATTCTGGACTATTGTCTGAGAATACAATTTTGGGGATTCCATGTTTTGAAAAAAATGTTCTTTGTTGCACAATAGGGGACTCACTGGTGTCCAAGAGTGTACTAATTTTAAAATATTTGGAGGGATAATTCACCAACTTGAGATAGTTTTTTTTTTTTTTTTTTTTCTCAGTATTTTACAAAGGTCAGTACAATTTTGTACCAGGGTTGGTCCAGCACCTCGTGATTCAGAAGTCTGATGTTGACAAGTCACAGTTCTAAATCATGTCTGTTATTTCAGCATTCATGGTTAGCTAGAATAGAGCTTGCCTGGCCATGGACTTTTATTTTTTCAATGCCCTGATGTGCCTGATGTAAAATTTTGTGCATTTTTTTGTGTATGGAGAATGGGACTATGATTTGCTGTCCCTTAAGAAGTAGTCCATCATACTGAGTGATGTCATTCCTGAAATTGATGTATGAACTGAGACAGGAGTCAATATTGTGATAGTGTTCTGGAAAGTGACTTCAAAAGTGTGAAAGGAACAAATTTTGCAATTCTTCTCGTTTTTTTTGCTGGGAGAAGAATCATAATTCTTTTCACTTTTAGTAGATTGTTGATAGTTGTTAGTTTTTCTTTTTTGAGACTTGTTTGCATGTGAAGCAGACAGATTTGATTTGAGTTCATTTTGTAACACTTCAACACTTTGTCTGGTTACTTCTGCCATTCGTCCTGCATTCACAACTCTCTTTAGAGTTGAATCTGTTTCCCATAATAATTTTTTTCTGCAAACGTGGGTCATTTGTACCTATAATGATGAAATCTCTAATTAGGCTGTCACAGAGATCTCTCAAATCACAATCATTACTTTGAGTTTTCAATTTGGTAACAAACTCATTGAATGATTCCCTTTTTTCTGGCAAGTCATTAAAAACTGGAAACAATAAAGAGTAATATTTTTTTGAGGACTACAATGTTCATCAAATTTATGTAGGACTGTAGAAAACTTCGTACTGACCTCAGAGGATTCAAAAGTAAAATTGTTGTAAATACAGCAGCCTTGTTTACCAACACATGTTAAGAGAATGCTCGTTTTGATTTTGCTAGATTTTTCCAATTTCTCTGTGGCCATTAAATAAAGATTAAGTTCTTGTTTGAATATTTCCCACTGTTCTGAGATATTATTAGAGGAAAAATTGAGCAGTCCAAGTGGAGTGAAATCAATTTTGATGTAAGTAAGAAAACAAATTGGTTTTGTGGTACTCAGAGCAATGCTGATACAATGTTATTATGTGATCACCATGTGTATAAGATATCAAGGATATCTTTACATATATTACAGTGTAGATAAAAAATAGTTAATAAGCCTTACCAGTTTAGAAGATTAGCCTTCATCAAGAGGATTTAGATATGTTGTGTTAATGCAATATAGAATAGGATGACATAAGATAAGGACAACTTTTAATTATTATAATCTATGTTTATTTCTCAAAAATGCTACTGGAAGTGCTTTCTCCCTGACTTCACTTCCAGCAACCAGCAGTCAATATACAACAATGCAGAGTTAGTGCTGAATTAAAACCTCACTTTTATTGACCTCCCAAAAGTACACTGATAAAAGCTACTAAACCTATGCTGTTTATCAGTATTGATTTTAAGGGGTCTCTCTCATTAGTTACTAATCATTTATACATGTTAGTAATTGTTGATGAATATTCTTGGTACCCATTTGCCCTTGCTCAAATATGCACACTTTGAGAGTTATTAACTGCCTAGAAACTTTGTTTAGTATGTGTGAAATGCTGAGTTATATCTACTCATTGATCATTCTCATATATCCTGAGAATTGAAGGAGTATTTACTGAATAAAAGTCTTGCAATGAGTAATTCTGCACCATAATACCCCTACCAAAAAAAAAAAAAGGTAATGGTCAGATACAGTGATACATTGGGGTTATATGGGAAACTACTTGTTTGATTCTTAGGTCTTGACAGCTAATGGAAAAATACTGGAAATGAGTTTTGCCACAATCTCTTCATTCTATTCAATCTCTTTTGTGTACAGCTACTAATTGTACACACATGAGTGATTTTTCAAGTTTCAAAGGTGCACTTCTTATAGGAACTCCCTCCCATCTTGGATAATGAGACCTCGACGAGTACTTTTAAGACGATTTGTCCATACTAGCGAGAACAACCCCTAAATAGATACAGTTGAACTGATTGATAACAATCTGACTTTTGGCAACACCAAGTATCCTGGTGGAAGGCAATCAACTGTATCTGTCCAAAATTTAGCTTCCTGCCCTGATCAATTAGAATCCTCACCACTTCAGCAAACTTTACAAATCTCAAACAATTTCTCCACAGAAGAAAGTAGTAGTCTTACACCTGCTTCATTGTCAATTCATTTCAAGTCTCTCTTCAGTTATCAAGACTTACAACAACTGTAAGTATCTTTTATTTTAAATTTTTATACTTCAGAAATTAAAATATCTTTGTAATCAAAATAAAGATAAACAGACAAACATCTTGCCTTTTTTATATATATATATATATATATATATATATATATATATATATATATATATAATCGATTTTCTGCACTATTGTAAGAACTGCAACCTTGAAACTTCTGAATATCGTTTCTTTGTCTATGACTGTATCAAATTTGATTAAAATCGGACCACTCCTTCTATAACCCAATTTTTTCGATCATCGATTTTCAATATTTATCGGGGGTACCTCGACACAAAACCTAGCTAAGAACACTCACAGACGCTTATAGTACAACTGTGTAAATTTTCAAGAAAATCGGTTCAGCCGTTTCAGAGTCTATAGGTAACGGACACACACACAGACAGTTCCATTTTTAAATAAGTTTATATATATATATATATAGCAGCATGGCTCCAGGAAGTCATAGTAGTATCATCACAAAGATGGTTTTGACTATAAAAATGTATAAGAAACAAGTAGTCTATCAATAAAAATTACAGATGGAGAATTAAAACATTCTTTCCTATTTGTGAATTTGGAGGTAGTCAAATGAAAATAAGTTTTGTGATTGACTGAAAAAGAATTTTCTTCATTGGTTCAACTTGTTTTTTTCTCTCTTCTTTGTCCAAATTGATAAAAAAAACTCAGATCCACAATTACAGAAATCTATAGTGTATTTTCAATATTCCTACAATTTGTATCACAAGTTGTTCCATTTACATTTTGATATATTACATTCTGTAGTCATCTGAGATAACCTTACTCCCTCTTGATCAAGTATTCTATTATGATAAAAAGCAATTGCATAAATAATTTCCAAGTCATAGTTGGACTCTTATGATTAAAAGTAATTTTGTTAGGGAAACAACTTTTTAAATTTGCATTACTCTAAATCAATTGCACTTTAACATGTAATTAAAGCATAGAGTTTTTAAAATATATCTTCAAAAGGGGCAAGTATTAAAATTAAGGATTTTAATGATATTTTTGCAATAAAGTATTGTATTCTCAGTTCTGAAACACTTTGCTACTTCCTGGTGGTAAAACATTCTTAACATGCAAAGAATTTAAGCCTGTCATCAACTGTGAATAGTCAGCTTGTCTTGTGAATCAGGATCTTTAACACGCCAGTTATCTCAATACAGGATGTTAGATAAAATTCAGTTCTGAGATAAAATCTGAATTTCAGCTGAAAATAAATTTTAAAATTTGCCTTGTTAATGTTGCTAAGCATTTTGAATAACCTACACAAAAATATGCAAATTGTTATTTTTTCTATTGTATTGCAGAGTGCTTTTCATTATTTTGAAAAATATCCAAACTTTTTTGAGCACAGGCCACATGGCCCTGTGGATAAAAGCATTGGTTAAATCCAGTGACTTGAGTTGTGAGTTCAATATTTGGCTACAACAGTGGTGAACAAAAAAGTAAAGTTCAGTTAAAGGGAGATAACTAAGACATCAGGAAGTAGCATGACACATCGAACAAAAACAATATATACCAGTGATTGAAATAAAGGTTTTGGTTCAAAATTGCAAATACCTAAAGAAAGTCAAAGCATAAAACAGCTGAAGCATCATGAATATGGCAATAAAAATGAAGACAACAGTCCAAACAATGTAACTAATGCAGATAAACATTCACATATTTAAAAAAAAAAAAAAAAAAAAAAACACAGCAAAAAATAGTATTTATAATGATTTTTATTTTGAAAGTATTGGTTTGAACAAAAAGACATGTTTTTCTGTGCAGATGAAAATAAACATTTCTGTTAATTCTTATGGGAAAAAATTGTCGTTTCAGTAACACTTGCTAATTTTCTGCTCTACTTGTTAGATTCATAGCAAAGGCTTAAAACTTGGCATCTATGAAGACTTTGGTACAAAAACCTGTGGTGGCTTTCCTGGAAGTGAATTCTTCTTGGAACTTGATGCTCAAACTTTTGCTGAATGGGAAGTTGACCTCTTGAAACTGGATGGCTGCAATTCATATACCAGTGATATGTCTACGGGTAGGATGCAATTACACTGAATTTTTTTTTTTTTTTTTTTTTTAACATTACTTTGTCTCAATGTAATGCATAGCTATGACATTCTGTAGCAGATTGTTTTCACATGACAAAATGATTTTGGTTGGAATTTTTGCATTGCATGCAAAAAATGTCTATAAGAAACTTGTAAAATATTTTGCTTGTACTAATGACTGTTCATGTGATATATTTTGTAACCTACTCTTTCTATTTAAAATTACTAATTTGAACAAATTCATGTGAATGTTTTTTTTTTTGTTTTTTTTTTTCTTTTCTCTCAGCTATTAAAAAATGGCTATTGATAGTTAGTGGGATAATCTTTATACCATAAGGAAAATGATACTTCATATTTATTAAATAACATAGGCAAATATTAGACAGATAATTATAATTGCAAAACTCACTAAATGTATAATTTTACATTACTGTATTAATTTGTATTGTAGCATATCTCCACAGACATCTTATGAAAAAATACAACATATATAAAAATTCAAGTTGAGGGTAATAGCAAATCCCTTATTCAAACATTGAAATTATTATAATGTAAGAATATTGCCTAGTTTAAATAAGTCTAACAGTGAAATACAATTGTAGAGTCTGTGTTCTACTTTAAACTTTTAAAACTAATCTGATCAAGAAATGATGAATTGTTATTTGACTAATTTACGATTACAAATTACTGAATGTTGTTTAATAAATTTGTATTTTGAGGAAAAATTTTTACAGTGAAAAGTAATCAACTCTATCAGAACATAAATTCTGACACTGTAAAAATGGAATAAATTATTTTACAAAATCATTTTCCTGAAAGACTTAGTTGGTGGTTGTAATTATTACTATTATTAGTTAAATAAAAACTTATAAAACTTTAGTAGGCAGTGATCTTCCAGGGGAAATTAGAAAACCGTTTTCAATATTTACAAGTTTTTGAGATCTTCTATACTTCTATAGCTTTGTGTGCATGTTTGCTTTTAAGAAAGTTTAAATATTCAAAGTAGATCAGATCTAAGTATTTGACATTGATGTATTTTGCCAAAACGTTAAGATATGTTGTATACTAAGCACTATGTAACATATCTATATGATTGGATGTGTGGTGTAGTGTAATGGTTAACTGCCTGGAATAAAAAAGTCTGAGAACCAATTTTGAATTACAGTTAAGTTCATTACATTCACTTATGCACAAATACTGTTGGGAAAGCTATGAATTCATCTCTTCTATCCCACTTATGGTTTGAATAGCAGGACACACTGGGCCCTATAGCCATGGTTGGCAATTTAGTCAATCATAGAAACAGTAGCCTACTGCTGGAAATCTTCTACCTTATTAGTTATGAATCAAGAGATATGCATCATGTATGGCACTTGACTTAATGATAAAACATTTCTTTTTAAACCAAAAATTCTACTCCATTTGGGTTCTATTAATTACTTGGATCCAGCTTTTTTTGCTGGGAGGGAGAAAACTATTCAGTTTGAGGTCAAGATCAATAAACAATCTATTGATCTGAACTGAATCATTTAAAATTATTACTGCCATTGAATACTAAAACTTTTATATAAGTCTTAGACATGGAAAAAAAACGCCTACGGTTTCATTCTGGAAAATAAGTACTAACATAAAAAAATGCATTAAAATCAAAAAAGTTTAGATAATATGTAATAATAAATAAAAGATCTAAAAATTGGATCAGATAAATAAAAAATAACTTAAGAATCTTTATAACTTTAACATCTTGAGTGCTGGTAACTGATATTCTGTTTATAAAGAACTTTGTATTTTATTTAACACTTGCTTGTTTGTTTAATAACAACAACTGTTTGTTAAATTGTCTCTGCAAAACTAAAACATAATGAGTTTCTAAACAGAAATTCAGAATAAATAAAAATGTAAAGCCCATTTTGTAGCAGTACTCTTAACATTGTATCAAAATTAACAAAATGAAGTACAAGGCACCCAGTGAGGATAGAACTTATTACTACTGATCTACAGGAGCCACTTGCTAATCATTACACCATGCATTACATTTGAGTAAAATGTTTTCAATTACTTGACCAGAATGTTAAGCTTTGTAAATAACATTTTCTTTAACTTAGTATAAAGCGAAATTGTCATGCGGTTATGGTAAGATTGTATTGTGCCACTCTTGGCTTCAAACAACAATTTGTGCCATTGAGAAATAGTTCCTTCTAGCATGTAAAAATCTTGTTTGCTGAAATTGTACTTCTGTTGCAATTTTATTTTCAATAATATCTGTTGTGAATTATTGTTCATTTGCTGTCAGGCTATCCTGTGATGGGATTGTTCCTAAACCTCACAGGTCGACCAATTCTGTTCTCTTGTGAATGGCCTCTCTATCAAAGCAAACAGGTTAGTCACTTACAATGGATGATATTGGCTGTTGTTATTAACATAGGATTTTGCATTCTATTTGCTGCCATTATTTTCATTAATTTTTTTTTTTATCAATTTCTTTAGTTTCTATCAAAAATAATTTCTGCAATTTATGCCATTTTAATGTTTTGATATACACATTGCACATAAAAATTATCGAGTGGGTAGGTTGTATGTGCACATACATAAAAACTATCGTTTTACTTTCTGTTATTGAAGACAACAAAGGATAGTTTATTTTCCTTTCCTTATGAATTTGAAGTCAGTCTTAGTTCAATTTGATAAAAATGCCTGATTATTTCAAATAGATTTTAAATAAATGGGTTCCTACTTTCTACATAAAAATTAGGATAAAGATAATTTAATGGAATACTTTCACTTTAACCTGGTTTTTACTAGCACAAATTAATCTAAAAACTATGATCTGACCTCATAACATGAATAACTTCTTGAAGTATAAATTGAAATTAAACTACACATTAATTTTCATCCTAAAATCTCATACTTAAATTGAATTTAACTAAATTGAGTTGTTTAAGAAAAATAAATTGATTTATTGAATAAAATCAAGAAGACTTACTGCTCTTGTTAACGGATTCTAAAAATTGAATATTATAGTCAAAAATCTTAATGAGAAGATGAAATTGTATATTTTCCCCCCCCCCAATTAACAAACAGTTGTTTTATTTGATGCCATTTATTTCATTGACAGATAAAACGTAATTACAAAATGATTACAGTAAATAAACTGTGCTATTGCAGGGGTGCAGGAATTGTTCACTTTTATCATTCCAATCTAAATTACCTTTATCTTTATTTGTAACATTTGAAAAAAAAAAATTAAAACTTCTCTAAAAATTTTGTATCTGATTTTTCTTTTTTCAAAAATTCCTAGCTCTCTTTCAGGAAACTTGAAACTATAATCATTATTCCTTATATTTAAAAAAAAAAAAAATTGCTGTAAATTTTTCTATGCAATTGTTTTTATTCCTAAAGAGACTTTATATTACAATTTTCAAGCAAAAAAAAATTAAAATAAATCTTAAATGGAGTGCAAGGGCAATAACTGTTTGTCATGTTTCCTGAATTCGTAATGATTTATTAAAAGATAATAACACCAAGAATGTAGCTAAATTTGCCTATATACCTTGAGATAACAGGCTTTAAAATGGGATTAATCCAAAAATTTCTGCCTGTGTCTGAGTAGCAGTTTCACCTATTCAGACTTTCCATATTTTTACATGTCACATCCATGGCTACAAATTAGTATCGTTAAGAAAACTAACATGTTTTATTTATATTTATTTTTTTTTATGCTTGTCAGCAGGACTGTGTTCTTGAAAGTGGATTCAATACACCAATTACTCAATTTCATATATTAATTACAAAAGATTTTAATTATTTAATGCAACTCCTACTCTTCTGTATTCTAGGATATCCTCTAATGGGCTTCTTCCTCAACTTAACTGGTAGACCATTTCTCTACTCATGTAGTTGGCCTGCTTATGTCAGCAAGGTTAGTTTTTTTTTGGATTATTTCTCATTTAATGTTAAATTTCTACATAAATAATTTATTCCTCCTAAAACTATAAACAAAAAATTCTTTCCAGTTTTTGTAATTGTTTCCCCTCCCAATATCTATTTTCCCTACATGTGAATAAAGGTCATTGTTGAATTTATAAAGTAGCCATATCTGTAAAATTTTTACTTTTATAATCTTGTCATACAAGCAGTTACTAATCTTGCTCTCCTATCTAAAATAGGACACAGTATTTAATTAGTTTTTCTTTCTTGGTGTTAAAAATTGTTTTAGAGTTATTGTAAAACTTGCAGAAGATTTTTTTGCAATCAAATTACAGCAATTTGTATCAGAGGCCAATTTTATTAAATTCCCATAATTTTATAAAAGAGTGACCCATTTGACATAATGTTCGGTTATGAAGATCTTATGCCTAATGAAATGTCTGAGAGGTAACGGAAAAGTCCTTGACCCAACCAAGGATCCATTCTGATTTTTGTTTTGGTCAAACTTTGGAAATTGGTTCTAGGTCAAGAATTTTTTTGTACCTCTTGTATTCTTTTCATCTTATGAAACTATATTTACCTTTAAATGGCAATCCCCAAAATTGCTCCTTTCAACCTCATTTCTGAAATTTAATCTACGACCAATCTTGTTTAAAAGTTGGATATCAATTTTTATCCATTGCTATTAACCATATCTTAGCTTTAATCTCACATAAGTATAACAATCTTTTATGCACAAGTTTTAACACAAAATAGCATCAGAATTCTAATTAGTTCATTTCATCAGATCTAATTTGTTATCTATCTGCTGGGATGTTTCATTAAGACTTTAATTATAGTAACGTCATTAAAGAGGTGACCAGTAGTTAGTAGCTTCAAAAGATTTGTTCCATTCTTTATTTTTAGGTGATATTATAAAACCATATAACCAGAAAAAAAAAAGTTGTTTATTAGAATGTGTAATGATGGATATGAATAACTAAAAATAAAAAATATTATTTCACTTTCAATTTTATAATAAACAAAAAAAAATTACTCAATTAGTGTAGTTCATTTCTCTAGGCAGTTGGTTAGTGTAGTACATGTGTTGCATGGATTTTTCCTTACACTGTATTTTTAGATTGCTAGCACTGCATGACTCCTTCACATAATTTGAATGTACACTTGTTATATCATTTAAGTTTTCTTCCCTTTTCAGGGTCTGACTTGAATCAACTCCCCCCATATTCCCTGTAGTGTTTAGAATGTTGGACATAGTCTTCCCTTTGCTATTAATAATATATGGCATTCTTTTTGTCACTAATATTTAAAGTGGCAAAAATGAAAGATTACTTTCTTTGGCTACTTTGATTAGCATAAGATTTTGTTTGTGCATGTTATTTTCAAAACTCTTAAATTTTGAACAATGTAACAAATTAATTCCTTTAATTGGAGACATTTCAAGTATTTAATTATGAAACAGCTAATATTGCCATTATTGAAGTCTTCCACCAGTTTTTAAGTTTTGAGATTTAGTTTCAGATATCTTCAATTTAAATTCTTTAAATGAAATTCTACATTTTTAATTACTTTATTTTTTAAAATGCACCCCCCCCCCCACCACCACCAAAAAAAAAAAAAAAAGTGTATTGAAGACATAATATTGTTTTGATATCAATTCTCTTGTATACAGCCTAATTATACAGCAATTGCCAAATCTTGCAATATTTGGAGAAATTACAAAGATGTTCAGGATTCTTGGGATAGTGTTGCTGGCATCATTAAATTCTATGGTGACAATAAGCAAAGTTTTGCAGAAGTTGCTGGACCAGGACATTTCAATGATCCAGACATGGTATGTATATTTCTTTTTCTCTTGTGTTTGTATAGAATTCTGATGAATTAACTAACTTACTTTACCCCGGATGTTTGAATCATTGAGTTATGCCCCTTGTGCTAAATAATTTTTAACAGGTATATAGGTTAGTGTTGCCAGGAGATTATGATCTGTAATGTTGTAATTAAGATATGAGAAATATTTAATTGTAATATTTTTCATTTCAGTTGATTGTTGGTGATTTTGGTTTAAGTGAAGATCAGCAGAGGGTTCAGATGGGAATGTGGGCTATCATGGCAGCACCTCTTATCATGTCTGTAGATTTGCGCAAAGTAAAACCCTTTGCCAAAGAATTGCTTACAAACCGAAGAGTCATTGCAGTCAACCAAGATCCTATGGGAATTCAAGGAAAAAGAATCTGGCAGGTAAGTCAAAACTCATTCAGTAGAATTTGAACCTAGTGTCAAGTCGTTATTTAATAATTTAATTCTTGGCAAATTTATCAATTTTGCTCTAGTAAGCAGATTAAAAAGTTAAACAACAGGTACTTGGAATAAGTTTGAAAAATTTTTTTAAGAAAAAAAAAACACAAACAACTTTCCTACCTTTTACTCTGCCTGTTCTTATGCCTTGTTATTTAAATGTTTGCAGGTTGAAAATGTTGATTACTGGATGAGGAAAATTCAGCCAAATGGGAGTTATGCCTTTGCCTTTGTTAACTTCAATACAAATGGTGTTCCAAAAAAGTTAAGTTTTACACTAAAATATTTACAACTTACAGATCCAGCTGGTTATAACATTACAGAAACCTTCACTGGAAATTTCCTGGGAGTTTACAAACCAACTGCAGTTTTCAGTGCTTCAGTTAATCCAACTGGAATCTTCATGGCTACTGCTGTTCCTCTCTCAGTATATGGACGTTATTAAAATTTATAATCAAAATATATATTTTTCAAAATTATTTACAAAAGAGAAAAAGTTTGTAGGCCTATTTAAATCCTTTAACTAGGTCTGCTCTCAACAAAAGAAAAAAAATTGAATACAGAGGTGAAAAAAATGGCATTATCAAATGTCTTACTGATTGATCGTTGAAGTTGAGACAAGTTTAAAATTGAAGAAACTACATGAATGAAAAATATTCTACTCAATTTCTATATTTTTTTTTTTTTTTAATATGGTAGACAAATCATCTTGTGATTTATTTTCATAATTTTATAATTGACTAAAAATACACATTAACCATCTTAAAGATTAACAATCATCCTAGTGGCCTAACAATTCAGTTAAATGGGTAAAAAAAAAAAAAAAAAAATTGTCATAGGGAAGGGGGAGTAATATGCTAATAAAATTAATACATCTTTGTAATGGACTTTGTATGTATAATAATTCCTACATGTTCCTTTTTACAATTGAACCAAAGTTTCATTTTATATTTTTGCCATGTCATTTGCCTCAAACTAGAAACTGAATCTACATTTTGGATAGTTATGCTAATCCTTACAGCTGTAACAAATCTATGCATAGAAATACTTTGAGCTATAGCCTCTTACGTGTAATATTTAATTTATTGGGATGACGTAAGAAATAAACCCTAGAAAGCATTTTATCATTTCATTCTTAAGAGTGTGTTGGGTAAGGTAAGCCGAAAATAACTGGAAACACATTTTAACACCATGCCAGAATTTTTTTTTTCTTCCAATGAAATTCTGGTAAAGTTTCAAGAGAATATATTAACACCCCATAAACTTTGTGCCAACTCCTTAGGTTTCATCTTATTTTATATAAACATTTTTATTTTCAAGATAATTATTACAAGCAGTTTATACAATAAGTATGTCAATTTTCATTAGTTCTGAAAGAAAAGAAAAAAAAAAACAAGCAAAGTTTTCTGTTTAGTGGTCTCCTAACTGTACCATTTGGAAGAAAGTTGATTCTGGATCATTCATTAAAGCATTAGGGGAAGCAAATTCAATCACCTGCAAATAATTAAATTAATTTCGCACTTGAAATTTCCAGACTGAGATAAAATTTATGAACAGAATTTAAATAATAAACAAAAAGAAAAACCAACAAACAAAAATTTTATAACCTCGTGTTAAATTACCTAAGTGAAAACTCTTGAATTCCTGGGATGTTAAGGTATCACTATTTACACAGAGTATCATCTTTGTCATCAACATTTCTGCTGTTGTGCCCAGGTAATCTACAGAGAATGACTGTTCTTGTTCTGCCCATGTCCACACTTATTGATTAAATAAAAGGTTCAGTTCAGAATTCCCTGTAGGTTACCCAGATTGATATAGGCCAGAGGGTACAATAACTGAAATGTGATAAAGATGACAATAAGACACACACACACACACACACACACACACACACACACACTTATTTTGCTTGAATTTAACCCCTCACAGGTGTATCATGCAAGCAAACAGTCACTGAAAATGCATAGTTTATGTCTTAAAACAAATTTTAAAAAATTACCTGTGTATATTATAAACCACTTTTTCTTCTTTGGTATTTAAAAATAAATTTTTTAAAATTTGCTATAGAGTATATACAGTAGTCAAAAAATAATGTTAAGAAAATTGGTTAAAAGTTAAAACTGACATTTTTTTTTTATATATGTGCTAACCGGAACACTATAATTTGCAGGGGAGGGTTTTTTTTTCTACTCTACATAATATTACATTTGGACTGATAAATGACAGCATCATTTTGAAAATCTACAAAAACTCAAATAGCATCCTGGCAGTTTTATTGAATTTTGATTTTAAAAAAAAAAAAAAACAAAAAAAAACTAGAATTCCTGCTCAATTTCTCTGCTATCTCACCCATTAAGCTATTACTGCATTGTTTTGTTTTCCCTTGAAATTATTACATTCTATATTTTGATTACTAATGACATTTGAGAGAGTCAACTTTACTGGCAACAATTTTCAATGTGTGTGCATGTGCACTGAAAAATTTTATGCCAACATCCCCAGAAGCTTAATGGTAAGTGACATCTGTATGCTAACCCCTTTATAACTTCAAATGAGTAAGAGAAGTTGGCTAAGTTTGACAAGTGCCTGTCAGTAGTATATAATTTATTAATACTCATTTTATTTAACATTTTAAATTACACACACGAAAAAACTGAACTTGAGTGTAAGAAATGCCCAACTTACCTGACCCCTGTCCATAACAAGTATTTTGTCACAATGAAGAACTGTGTTAAGTCGATGAGCTATGGTAAGTACTGTACACTCAGCAAATGCAGATCTTATAGTCAACTGGATCATGGCATCTGTCTCTGTGTCAATTGATGCAGTAGCTTCATCAAGTAACAGAATCTGTAAGAGAAAGCAACAAACAATTGTCATTATCTGAATTAAAAAAATGCTTAGTTATGACTGCATCGCCCACTGTTACTAATTACATAATATTTCATGCATTAAATATTAAACAGGGGGTTAAGATTTTTTTTAAATTACCAAAAGTATTTCTTTTGATATCTAGCTCTGACATCTAAATTTAATTTGATCAAGAATAAAATAACTTACGAGAGCTGAACTTTACTTTTAACTTTATATACAAAGACAACAATTTTTCAAATATTTACCAAGTGACCTTAAGAATACAGACCACATAAGCATTTCTTCATATGCTGTACTTACTTGTTTTTTTTTTACTTAAGTTAACATATCAGGATAGTTTAACTATTTTCTTTTGCCTAGCACTTATCCCAACAGCCAACTGTTTAAGAGCCTCTCCATGAGGAGAGAGAAGAAAAAAACAAAAAAAAAAAAACATGTACATGAATTTTGCAATTCTTTCCTGACAAAGATTTTATAGAAACAGATCATGGCTCTACACAACTTTGTATCTTTTGGAATTTTTGGCAATATGTCTTTACTATCTTTCCCACTCCCTATTTTGTCAGTCATTTATTGATTAGGTCAGTCAGTTAAGTGCCATACGTGAAACACACTTGGGCTATCATATCTCAAAAGAGATATGACTGACTAGGCAGAAGATTATCCCGCAGTAGGTTGCCATTGCTTTCTGCGGTACAGCCAAAGCTATAAAACCCAATCCATCCTGTTATTTAACCCATAACTGGAGGGAAGAGGCGGATTCGTACCTTTCCCAAGGGTATTTGCGCGTAAGTGAATGCAATGAATTCAACTGGAATTCGAACTCGGCTTTCCAATTTCTTGTTCCGAGCCGATATCCACTGCACATCCAAACAGATTAGGTACATTATTCATTATTTCCCTCTGCCCTCCCCCATCTTGCTTTAATATGTCCTGTGAGTGTCAGATTCTCTAAGTCAGCATGTGTTTCTTTCTGATTCTAAACAAATCCTTAAAACTTCCTCACATGTTACATTTATGTATTCTCAGCAAATTTCTATTAAACGACCATAAGTTTCTTTTTCCTCTGAAGAAGAGGTCAGTATTGGCTAGCAGATTACATAATAGTTTCTACGCCTAGATGAGATTCATTACGTCTGATGGAGTTCACATTCATTCACAGCTGGCATCTTAGTGCTATGATGCTGAATCTACAAAATTTTTCCAGTATAATCACCACTGTCATATTTCATTTACTATTTCTGTAAATTTGTCAATCTATTACATTCCTCTCTGGCTCAGTTGCTTTAGCACTGTTACATCAGACTTTAATATTTGAAGTCTTCTGTATTGCAGATTTCTCTCTTTTGTTGTGGAAGAGTTTTCCAGTGTACTCCTTCCAACATTGAAGTTTTTTTTTTGTTTTGTTTTTTTTTGTTTTCTTTATTTTGAATGTTCCTTCTTTGAAGCTTATTTTTTGTCCAGTTATTTCTTTTATGCATACCTAACATGTTTTTTTTTTTTTTAACCATCTCTCTTTTGCCTGCTTGTGTTTAATATTCTATGCCATTCCTTGGTAATGCTTGCTGTCATCCACATTTTTCTCGTCTCATTCGTTGTGTTTATTTTTCTTTGATGTCGCTACAGCTTCCCTTAATGTGTACCACCCTGGAGTGTCATATAGAGATTTCAACATTTTTTTTGTTTTTTTCCCCACCACTTTGTCTAATTTCACATAAGGCGAAAATAGGGTCACTCCAACAGTTGGTAAATGGATAGATTTTATGGTGTAGAATTGCTTTCCTGAATCTCCTATTGATTGTTATGTTATCAATCTGGCTCTTTATTTATCCTTTCCATATTTGTAAGCACCTTGAGTGATATTGAAACCAGGTATTATTTGGTCATTTGCTGTGCATTATTGGCCCCATTTTCTCTACACTTGTTATCGATTTTTCATCAATACTTGCCAACTATTGCACCATCTTGTTCCTTTCTGACTTTAACATTATCCAGTGTACTATGCACCATAGTTTCTTTTTACACTTTGGCACATATACTACTATAATGTATATATTGAACAATTTCTTTTAATTTGTCAAGTGTTCAGTAATGCTGTCCAGTGAGATGAATTTGTTAAACTTTTGAACATCTATGTTATAATGTGCAGGACTTGCCTACTCTTATGGAGCATTCAGAATATACATCTTAACTTTATAGATTGGAGAATAAAATGATGTAGGAAGCAGAACACTTAAATAGAACTGAAAGAAAAGGATTAATGTTGATTGCTTCAAGGTATAAACCAAAACCCTCCTTGCACATTCTGCAACCTCTATCCATTGGCACTAAACAATAAAACTTAAAAATCAGAGTGAACTTGTACATATAAAATTCATGTTACTATCAGAAATGAGCAGTAACCAAACAGAGCATTTAAATAACTCATTTTAGAAGTATGGCCTGATGAAGTGGTTAAATTGATTTGAATTGTATAGTAACATATCCCTATTGATTTTGCAATCTTCTTTCCAAGGCCTTAGCCATGAGCTACCATAGCTAGCATTAATGGTTATCATAAGTATTCCCTATAATGTTTTCAGAATTTTTATCATATTGTGCTACATATTTAATAGGAAATGTCAAACTGATTAGCCTTTTTTTTAAATTCAATTTGATCTGTTTCAAACTGTTAGGAGTTATTTATTACATTTTAATGTTCAGAATTTCCACTAACCTAGTCACTTGAACAAGTGCTTTTGTTAGCAAGTTTTTAGTGTTTCAATATTTAAACAGAAATTGTTCTTCAAAGTTTTGAAAAAAAAAAAAAAAAATGCTCTCACCTTTTCAAGGCTTCGTCAAAAATAGCGTTGACTCTTAACAATTAAATATGTACAGTAAGTGTTTAAAAACAAATAAAAAAAAAAAAAGTGACAGTTATGGCAACAAGATACAAATTTAATTTAGCATTTCCTTCTCTTGAGTAAATAAATTAAATACTTGAGTATGTTGTTAAAATACAGAAAACTTAGAAAATAAGTTTAACTTACTAGCCAAATTGTTATTGGGGGTCACAGTAGGAAGATCACATTGCACCACTCTCCCACGAGAACGGGTTTTGCCATTCAAATAGTATGAAAATAAACTACTTCAACCACAATATGTACTTGGCTTAGTATGGCACAAGGCCAAAAACGTGGTTAAAAAAATTTATAAAGTAATGTTGTTCATCCACATCGATTTGTCTACTGAAAACACTAAGCTTAGATTTGTTGAGTATAATGTCACTGGTGTAGTTTTTCTGATGGTGATCAAACTAGCCATAGTTATGACCAGAGAGACTGAATTTTTTACTGACCAAAAACAAGACACCCAGTAATCATTAAAGTATTGTGTTTAGTTATGGCAAGTTTGACATAAGGCTGCCTTTCTAGTGCATAAATGAAGCAGTGAAATGATTAAATGGCTATATTACTAGTTGATCTTCTGAATTGCAAGTAAAATGTATGGATTTGACTGTTTAAACACACCTCCCTGTCAAGCAATGGTTAACAAGCTAATCCTGCAGATCACTACCATATATGGGTTTCAAGCCTCAATGTACTCTTTTGCTAAACTAAGCTAAATTTAGTAAATGCCTACAATTAAAGACCTATTAAGCTGATGAGAATATTACTGGAAAATGAATTTAAAATAAGTTGTAAATCAACTACTTGTGAGAAATGAACTCATAATCAAAGCAATACATTAGATGAGTGATGGCTACATACAAATCATACCTCTCAGTCATATAAAGAGGGAAAGCAAAATGTCTGCCCAGTCAATATGGTGGCAAATTAAGATTCAGTTTACATTCAGTTGAGTTAAAGTATCTTGGGAGACTGTTGCTTAAATTTTCAAAATTTGCCACTGTGACTTTCTCAGCATCAGAGAAAGTATTTATTTGCCATGCCTAAGACATAAGTTGGGAAAGATAAAGAATTAGCATAGGCTGAAGCGTATAGAGGTTCAAAGTTTGCTTTAGTCTTGGTATTGACAAATCACTGATGATATGTGCCAGAGCACCTGAGAGAGGTATTTGACAAAACTCCTTTTTTTGTTAAATAAATTAAACTTATCTTGGAATTATTTCAAACTATTGTTCTCATCTTGGTTGAGATATATATATATATATATATATATATGTGTGTTATTATAGATAACGTTTTGACCAAGTGCCCTCTGGTCATCATCAGGTGTCCATTGATTGGCTAATATGGATTATCTGTTGTTATCCTGTGATATCAGTTATTGTTTGCAAAGGTACTAAGTTAAAATGCATCTATAATAACATCAATCAAGATAAGAATAATAGTTCAAAATAATACCAAGACAGTGACAATTACTCATCTCAAAAATAAAAACTTAAAATATTGCAATGACTTTTCCTGGCTTTAAAAAGATGCACGCGCACACACACACACACACAAAAAAAAAAAAGGATGTGTGTGAATCCATTTACTTTCTGAAAAAACATGACATTAAATCAGGGTAGACTGTTCCCATAAGCTTAAGTTTTCTTCTCTTATACTTGTTAACATTAATATAAGAAAAGGGATGTGTGGAAAGTTATAATCACCTACTGCCTGAGGGGCATATGACATTTAAAAAAAAAAAAAAAAAAAGTAAGGAAAGGGCAGTAAAAAAAAAGAAAATACAAACTAATATCACAGCAATAAATCTACAAGGTTTGAAACCAAGAACTTTTTTCCTCTTAATAAAAATATTCTGTTTGCTTTGAAATTCATAAAGACAAAGTGTCTTGCTTTTCAGAAAAAAAAAAGCATGTCTTGAGCACATTTAGTCATCAGATCAGATAAAGAAATATGTCCTCAAATCTAGAAACCACAATTTATTCATCTATGAAATTTATCTAAAATAGAAACAAAAACTGCTAATGCTTAAAGATATGTATTTGCAAATATTTAATTACTTTTTTAAAGTCTTAGAATGTCAAACTGGGACATTCATTACAAGATAATGAAACCTATTCAGTTCAGTTCCCCTGAGTTCTTTTTCTTGAAATGATGCTCACAAGAAAAATTGTTATTTCAACAAGCTGCAATACAATTCTTTGTTACCCATGAGTGACCTTTTGACTTCAATAGAATGCACTTTCTGAGCATATGAAATTCCAAAGTGGTTGGATTTTCTCATCTATTAAACCAATAGTTTCTTATTGATAGATAGTAGACAGATAATGTATAATCAGAATTTCTATAATTCTTTACTTTATTATTATAATATACACCCTGAAGAAAAATTTTGTACAACCATAATGCAATTCTATCAAATAACATACAGTCATTCAGGAAATACATTAAAAACCAGAGATCTCAACCAGAACTACATTTAAACAGATATTTGATTTGAATTCATTTCACTGTATATAATAAATATTTTGTAAATTTTACCAAATGTGTTATAAAACACTGTATTGTCATAGTAGGCTTGTGCCATCTGACCTATATTTTTTTAGACTAAACAACAACTTTGCTACAAGCAGAACTATACTTTTTCATAATGAAATTGTCTTAGATACATTTCACTAGCTACAATGTCACACAATAATATCTAAGTGATCTGTCTCAGCACTGCACAGCATAGTAGGGTCAGTTGGGCATTGTGAGAAAAAAAGCATCATGGCACAATTCATTCTGCCAAAAACTTACAAACGTTATCCTGTATTGCTTGACATTCATGCTAGAAGCTTAAATATGCACATTTCAGTGCAGAGGATTCAAAATGACTTGGATGAGTGTGATGGTATGCCTCGATTCATTTTCCCCACAGAGCTTCAGACTCAGCATTGAAGGCCTACATTAAGTGCCTTGAGGAGGTAGTGCTACCCTGGGTCATAAGGGTGACTGCTAGAAGGTCCTATATCTGACAACAGGACTGTACCATGCTACACAAGCAGGAGAACTCAGTTATAGCTCTCAGGTAATTTCTACAATCACCTTGATTATGTGTGAGCTGCCACTGAGCATGAGACCAACAAGACTTCTTGTAACCCCAAAGATGAACTGAAGACAAGGATTATTGCAGCATTCATCAACAGGGAGACTGAAATCTTCTGCAACTAGTCTGGACAAAGTCAGATCGGTCATGGTGGAAGCCAATGCCAATGTCATTGAATAAATTTACTATTTAGTATTTCAAAATATTTTTGTGTAATTTTGGTAAATATATATGTTAATAAGATGTGTATTGTTTTCATTTTTTGCATAATTTAGACATTATATATAACATTTGGCATGACTTATGTCTTTATAATTGAAGCTTTATATTATAAATGATTTTAAAGTTGGTTTTCATCATCTGACCATTGATCAAAGTTCAGCACGCTGAAACAAATTACTATGTACTCCATTTACATTTGAAAACAAATATGTATTTAAATCATGATGAAAGTATTTTTCAATAATTTCATTTTCAGATAACATTTCAGCCACCAGCACTAACTACATTTTCAGGCTGAACTTCTTGATCTATCCTCATATTCAGTTTTATTTTTTTTTAACTCTAAAGCTAGATAAAATCCCTTACTCAAGAAAACTTGGAATTATGAAAATATTTATAAATTAAATATCTAATTGTTTTCTTTCTTTTGGCACTTTTTTTCAATTTCTATGTGGTATTAAGTATAAAGCTGTCATAAAAGATTTTTTACATTTTTAGAACTAAAAACTGAAATAAATTGAAATTCATGCATGAATCCATTAAAGTCTTCTTGTACAACTGTCTAAAAAAAAATAAAATTGCACGGAATCATATATCTTAGTAGTCGCCTAGAGCCAGACTTTCTGCCTGAAAATCTTACCAATAAATCATTGTTCAGATGGTAGAATGTGTATTTATTATGCGTATAAATTTTATCTGTTATTATACATTGAGCATGGTTTCCACCAACACTCAATATGCAATATATACAGGGTTCTCCATAAATAATTAAAATAAAATTATATATTTACTTATGGCAAACCCTGTACATATTGCAAACTTTCTGTTTATCTTATTGTTTATGTCATTAAAATTTATAAGCATTTTTGCTTTTTCACTGTTTGATATTTTAAAGTTATATTTCACAGAAAATAATTTTAAAATATCAGTATTGGTTTAGAAATAATTGATTAAAAATGTATATAAAATCTGTGTGAATTATTGATATCAATACAAAAAAAATAAATAAGAATAAAAATACACCTTTTACATTCTAAATCCAACCATTATGCTACACATACCTTATTGTTCCTTAGAATAGCTCTTGCCATACAAACCAGCTGCCGTTCGCCAACAGACAAATTGTCACCATTCTCTTCAACCATAAATTCCAAGCCAACCTCCGTACTAATAATCTGAAAAATTATTAGTAAAAAGATGATTTTTTTTTTTTTTAATCAATTATTTCCAAACCAATATCGACATGTAAATCAGTTAATGGTTAGCTCGCTCGCTCGGTCACCTTGCTGTTAGAGCCCTGTAATAGACAGAGCTCTCCTTTAATTCTATTTATAATATTCATTATTTTACATTGACAAAGATAAAAATACCCAATCCGTGAATCCTGACTTAGAAAATACTATGACACTAACCATGTGGCCTATTGTTCTATAATTGCCTAATATCAAAACGTACTGATGAGGACAGAAGGCAGAGAGATTTTTGCTTGGTTCAGAGCAATAGGGTTTAAGTGACATCATGCATTCTCCAATTCCATTTTCTGATAATCATTACACCAATTACAAAGAACATTTGACTACATATAATTAAATAACAATCCTAAAAGGAGTTATCGCTTTCAGATCACTACTGATCTAAGCTATGAAGGTATGTCTCTGGGTTGCCACATAACTTTTGCTCAATGTTGCAAGCAGCAAATGATTTCTTTCTTTACATTGTATGAGTGATAGGAGTTGAACTTGAAGTATTGTCCAATGAATATTGACTTGCAATATACGGATGTCTTGAGCCCATTCTCTGTTCGAGGTATTGTACATCCAGGAATACTAGTTTTTTGTTGTTTTCTTTTACCATTGCGAACTGTATCGATGGTCTTATTGAGTTCACATGGTCCAGTAGTAGCTGGAGCTCTTCCTGGTGTGGCCAGAGTATGATGGTGTCATCTAGATATCTAAGCCATAGATTTGGCTTATTGATGTGTATTCTAATGGCATCTTTTCGAAGAATTCCATGTATATGTTAGCTGATGATGGGGATAATGGCGATCCCATTACTAAGCCTTCATCCTGCAGATATGTCTGATCCCATTCTGAAGCAAGTTGTTTATATCAGGAATAGAACAAAAAAAAAAAAAAAAAAAAAAAAGATAAGGACAACAGTTTGAACAATGTAAATACTACCTGTCCTCAGATGTATAGGTAAATATAAGAAAGTAGGGAAAATGTTTCTGCATAAATAAATTTACTTCACTTTTACAAAAGATACTGATCAATGAAGCACAAAATTTAGAAAAAAAAACTCATATAAATAATGACTGGAATACAACTTTCAAATATAATCATTTTTAAAAATTCATTTTTCTAGTCTTAAAAGAAAATGTGCATCAAAGTTATGTTGTGAAATATGAAGAAAAAGTGCTGCCATGCTAAAATTTTAAGTTTCAAAACCTTTAATACTAATTTGGTTGCCTTAAAGGACTCAGCTTTTGAAAAATATTTGTCAGTACAGTGCTTTTTGTTCATATTGAAAAAATTTATTTAAAAAATATATTTGTTAAATTAAAAAAATTGTAGAAATAATTTAACAATATTAAACATAATAAAATAATAACCTACTGAACTGGTGGTGGGGAGTAATTGGTAGAATTCTTTAAATCACTACTAATTAAAAATTCACTATCTTGTCAATAAAAGGCTGTATCATGAAATATTTTCTCTCTGTAACAATCAGCTTACAGAAATTTTAGGACAAATGATAATCACATTTTGTCATCAGATATAAATAATTTAATATTTGATTCATTTTCATGAAAAATAGTTTAGGAAGAAACTCGGGGAAAGTGTCATTCATATGAGAGTACAAGCAATTTTTTGATCTTTTAGAGACATTTACTTAACACTGGATTAAATTTTTTTCTTTATGATTGAATTTAATGCACATTAATATCTTGAAATTTCCATTGCCCCATATTTTATCAAAAAATAAAATAAATTTGATAAATCTCATATAAAAGAAAAGTGAATTACTTGTTGAAAGATGATAAAGAATATAACTGATCCAGGATACAATGGCTCAAAATGTTGATATTTGCTGAATCACAAAAATTTCCTTTTCTTACCAAGGGTATAAATTAGTATACCTAAAGATAATAAAATGTGACTTTTTATGTAGCAGGCTATGTTACACACAAAGATTGTTACATTTGGGAAAGTATATTAATTCAAGATAATGAAGATAAAATTTTAGAACAAAAAAAAAAAACCAACAACACACACAAACAATTTTTTTTTTCAAAAATCTAAAATACCTACACTATAAGTTAAATGTTTGGGAGCACCATCTGAATGTCAAAAATATTCAATAACAAAATTTTCAGTTTTCCTTGCAATGAAGTTTGTTTTATAAAGTTAGTAAGTTTTTAGTCCCATGTGAACAGACTTTATCATGGTCAGCCTAATATGTTTGTGAGCTCATAGACAAAGCCTTGGTCGACGACTGCTGACTGTTATTTCTTTGTGTTGTGTGTGGGTGTGTATATGCATATGCATTTGTAGATCAAACTGGCTGCCAAAATTGTTCTGAACCCCAAGAAGCAGTAAGCTTTTTTCTATTTTTTTTTTTTTTATTATATCATTAAGTGGGAACCAAAATCTAATAGAGAGTGGTGAAGGGATTTTTTTTTTTTAATGATACAGAAAGAACATGGTTGATGTACAATAACATCCACAAGTATTTTGTCAGTGTTTTCCCTTGTAATGATTGCTTATCAAACAAACCTTCTGATCAAATTTAATTCCTATAAGGTTACACATATACCATAATATTAATTTTGCATTGTTTCAATGTTTATGCTTATATATTTGATTTTGCTCGTGTAAAAATGAACATAAAATGTAATGATTTTTTTCAAAAAAACAAACAATTATAAAAATTTAAAAATAATAGTTCCCATAGCACTTGAGAAAATGCAAACTATTATTGTTACTTAAATCTCAAAGCATTTATCTTCAAGAACAGCAAAAAGTAAATGCTGACAATTGAAACTTAGTTCATATTCTCAATTCAATAGCTAATCAATCATAAGCGTATGTATTTGCATGGATAAACATTTTACTCTTACCTTGTTTTTCATGTGAACTTTTGAGAGTGCTTGCCATAATTCATCGTCTGAGTATTTCGAAAAAGGGTCTAAATTATACCTGCAAATTTGTAATTGATAATTAACAAAGAAGTAAAGTGTCTTGGATCAATGGAGTAATTTGGATGAATACTGAAATTAACATTCAAATTTGTGCATTATTTTAATCAGTTCAGTCATGTCAATCCTTTTTTTTTTTTTTTTTATTGCTGATAGAAACTATTGCTGCTATGGAAGAAAACATCTAAGCAGAATGATTGTCCAAATCACTTTTCCATAATTTTTGTTACAAGCTAAACTAAAAGAAATAATAGTATCCTATATATATATATATATATATATATATATATATATACATACACACACACACAGTACTGTGCAAAAGTATTAGGACAAGACTTATTTTATCTTTTATAAGGCATCATAATAAAGATTAAAATCACCCCTGTCCTAACACTTGCACACTACTGGTAATGTGCAAAAGTATTAAAAGAGGGGTGATTTTCCTAAAAACCTCATTGAAATTCAAATACTAGGTGAAAAGCCAAGTAAATTGCTAATAAATATTGATTATTTAAAACTAGGTGTAAAAGAATTCTATTTAAAAAAAGTGATATTTAATTTTTCCTATTAAGTTATTTTGAAACTACTCCATTGAATATCTGTGGGATATTTTGGATAAAAAAAAATTGATAAATCTAATGTTACTTTGCAAGACACACTTTTGGAACGAATACAAGCTGCTTGGCAGGAGATACCATTAGATACATTGAAGAAGCTTGTGATGTCAATGCCTGATAGAATGAAGGCTGTGATCAAAGCAAAAGGCTATTATGCTAAATATTAAATTTATTTTTTAACAAAAATTTTTTCTTGTTAAAGCATTTGTTGAGTAAATCAAAATTACTTTAAGTTGTTTATTTTCTGTCAATATGCCTCATAAAAGATAAAATAGTTCTTTCCTAATACTTTTGCACAGTACTGTGTGTATGTATATATATATATTTTTTTTTTTATTAATATATGTATGCATATATATTTATGAAAATATGTATTCTTGTGCATCTAGAGAGTCAGACAAAAATCATTTGAGGATGGAGTTTTCAGAGGATAATTTATATATATATATATAAAGTATCAAGAGAGATCAGCTCTGGATTTCACCAATTGAATAACAATCATTGTAAAATAAAAATTAGGTAAACAGGTTTTCATATACATTTATAGAGGTTTGGATATAAGATTTTTGATAAACAGAATTGTATATAAAACTAGTTTTTTTTCTTTCTTTTTATTCTCTACAACTCCAAACAAGTTACCTTTTTTTTTGGCGGGGGTCATGGGCGATTGGGAATATATTATGGGGAAAAAGTGCAGGATTACATTCAACTTAGAATCTTTCCTGCTGAAGTGGCGTGGTTGAGACAAGCAGACTTACTACCAAAGGGTTCAATCCACCTACTTGTGACTGTGCTGTACTCCACTAGGCTTGGCTAATAAAGGTCACAGACATCAGGGTTTAATTTATTTGATTGATTGATTTATTAGTCTTCTATGGCTTCACCCCTTTCAGTCATTTGAAGCCAGAAAATACTTTCAGATTGTAAGAATTTTTTTCTTTTTAGATAATGGTTTAACTGGGGTGGGGGTTTAAAGAAGAGCTTTACCAAAGCTATTTGTGTGTAAGTGGATATAACAACCCTAACTAAAATTGGAACTCAGCTCTCCATTTAAAAGTTCTAATTTATTTATTGCACCACCCATATCAAAGCTTACAGCACCTGGTATTCCAAAGTGGTCACCCATGTAGGTACTGATCAGGCTTGATGTTGCTCAGCTTCAAGGTGACATAGACCATTGTCAGTACAGATCATGTTTGTACAAATAAATGTCTGATAATGAAAATAGCACTGATCTTTTTATAACTTTAAAAAAAAAAAAAAAAAAAAAAAGGTGAGGGTCAATTTTCTGTATTTGAAACAAAAATATTAATTACAAAGAAATAACAATGATAGATAAAATCTTGGTTAAAAAATAAATAAGTTTAGAGACTAGGGTTAGTAATTAATCCAACATAGCTAAAGACTTAATGTTTAATGAATTTATAAAAGATTTGCACAATATCATGTTCAATTTACTTGAAATTCTTTCAAAGTAATTTGGCCTACATTTGGATTTTATCAAGAAATTTCTTTTTAAAGAGTATATTTATATACTATATATTATACATGTAGTATATTTTCAACTGACACCAGTGTGTAGGGTTAGAGATCAAATAAAAACTGGTATTTCAAATTAGTGTTTTCAAAGGCAAACAGCTCTTTCTGGCTTGAAAGTTTGGAACACGTCAATCTTTCTACCCAATTCACCTTTAACCTTGTGTCATACTAAGCTAAGTTTAGAAAATATCAAATAAACTTCTAAATACATAAATTTGCAGCCTAATGGTGAAAGCAGCATTTGTTTTACACAACATTTCTTCAACATAATCAATGTGCGTAGTGTGCGAGAAATCACATAGATAGTACATTATTTAAGATTCCAGATCAAAATTTAGCAAATATCTGTGTTAGGATACGGACTTATTGATCCATCCGTGTGCATATTTATGCATGTGAGTGCACCTCTTGCTATGAGTAATGTTTTATGAAAATTTAGCAAACCATAATTGCTGCATAAGAATTCAACCTTTACTATGCTCTAGAATTGTAACCTTGTGCCAGACTAACCCAAGTTTAATAAATACAGAAACAAAGTGTGAAAACAGAAAGTTCTTTCGACCAAGAAATAATTTTTTACAAATCTGATGTTTGGTCATTTTGTCAGATATTGGGACATTAAACCTGAAATGCTTCCATATTATGGTGATAAACAAATTAGCCTTGTCGACTTAAGCTAGCTAGTAACCCCAATTCCTACCATCTGTTCTATCATTATATTCCTGTGCCAGAGTGAATTCATAAGTGTCTGTTAAAGAAAATGATGTAAGACAAGGATGTGTCCTATGACCAAATTTAATTTGAGGCCATTCTGAGAGAACTAGAAGTCCTACCAGGATTGATTATTGGCAGTTACAATTTTAACATTAAGTTTGCAGATAAGACAGAAAGCAAGCTACAAACACTCCTACAGAATGTAGTGAAGGAAAGTGAAAAGAAAGGATTAACATCAACTGCAAGAAAACAGAATTTTGTTAGCAAAAGGATTAGCCCAAATTGCAAATCAAAGATACCAAAATCAAATAAATGCAGAAATTTAAAAATCTGTGAAAGGTTTTAACAGGGAATGTGCATATGACACTGAAATAAAGGTGTATGGAAACAGCCAGGGAAGCATTCCAAAAGCTAAGTAGAAAAGGAAAAAAAATGCTGGAAACCAGAAAAGAGTACTAGACTGTTACATAATAGCTGTCCTGTTTGGTAGTGAATACTTGGCAATCTCCTCAAAGATGAGAAGGCGACTTGAAGCAATAGAAATGTGATTCTACAGAAGGATGCTGATGATACCATGGACTGATCATGTGAGAAATTACGAGGTTTTGGAGAAAGTTGAGGTTTCTGGGGCACATGAGGAAGGTAGGCTTGAAAAATCTAATACTGACAAGACAGAGGAAAACAATGTCTAACATACTTAATCGACTTGACTAAAAAATGTAGCTACCTCCATTCATTTTCGATACCTAAGTTTTAAATTGAATTTTTAAAAATAAAACTTTCTTAAAACTTTAATTTTAGCTTAATTGAAAGCTGAATGATTAAATTTACTATTTCCAGTAAGCAAAATATGCTGGTCTATTTCAGACAAATTATATTCATTGGAATTTAAAATTTTGAGGATTTTTTCTTTTTTAATTTTCAATTTTTCTGCCATTTTTTTTTTTTTTTTTTTTTGAACGATTAACACATTTGTAAACAAAAGTTAATTCTCGGTTTTAAAAATCTTGCAAAAATGAAATATCTCACTCGTTATTTTTGGAAAATTATCAAATTTAAAGTTAAATTAATCCGATTTGAAACAATATTGTTTAAGGCATGAAATTTAGAATAAAAGTATTTCTTAATCACAAAGATCTGACTCGTTGACCTTGTTAATCAGTTTTTACACATCTGTAAGTATGGTGACCAAAAATTCAAAGGAAACCATTATAGTTGATAAAAAAAAAAGAAGCTTTCGTTTCTACTTTTGTGCACTTATTACTTTCAACTCAATTCAACCTATTTTAAAAATGTGACTTATTTCAGGGACTTTAAGCTTGCAAGTTGGATTGGTGCAAAAATACATTTCCTTTGTTACACACAAAAAACATTGACAAATTTTAATATTTCTTTATTCTAACTGCTTTTCTGATAGTTCACTCAATACATGGCCCAAGAGTCACTCAAATTAGAGGGCTACTGAGCGTAATTGTTAGTGACAGAAGTAGTACTGAGAGCGAATAGGATTGATATTGGTTGACTCTAGATTTAAAGAAATAAAGATTGTAGTTCTCACGGAAGCATTCACCCGGGAATTTATTCTACAAAGCAACACTTCAGAGGAAGAAGCTGAGTGCAATTTGCTTTTTATCAATGGGACACGAAGGGAATATGGATGGTTTGCCCCCGTGGAGAACTCTAGTTGTGAAGGTCCGTGCTATTGGCACTAAAGAATATAACTCGGCCAAACATCTGCCATAGTAATAGCGATATATTAGTGAAAAGCTGGTGACGTTTCATCTGTGGGTAAGGTGTTGTAGAGTGGAAAATAATTAATCATCCACAAGGCCACGTATACGTTTTTGAACTCTTACGAGTCTGGACGGCGAGATTTTGACAGCAATACTCCATTTTTTGAAGTCAGACAGCAGGTATTTTCTGAAAAGATATAATGAAACTACCATCCTTTCACTATCTTTTGCGATGGCACTAATATGCGCGTTCCATTTGAGAGATTTTTAGCCCCAGTAAGCGTTCGAGGCGAGGAGCCTCTTCGAAGATACAACCATACAGAATTGGTGCAGGTTTAGGGTCTGCTTGGTGATAATGAAATGCTAGAGTTTACTTAAAAATTTAAAGAGCATTGTATATAGAAGATAAATGAATTTGCTATATGTTGAGGTAACTTGTTACATAATTAGAGAGTTCAATAAGACTCCAAGCACGAAAATACTAGCGGCTTTTCCACTTAAAAACTCAGTATAAACTTGGTAACCCTCCCGCTAAATTTTCAATAATTTGAAAGGAAGAAATGTTTCAACTCATTTAAGAGGAAGACATTTGGAAAGTGAAGCAGCTCGCGAATTGCAAGCAGGCTGGTGGTCTAAAAACATTACTAAATGAAAAACTAAATAAATTAAGCTAATGTCTCATAGCATCGTTGCTATTATTAAAGAGACCTTATGTAATCGTATGGCCTAATGTTATTTAAATAATACTGTTTACTTATCTCGGGTTTCTTTCTTTCCCTTGCTTCTTTTTTCTTACTTTATGACTAGCGTCTGTTTTGCATGTGCAATGATCAATCATTCAATTCAATTAACCTTCTAAAAACCTGGCAATTAATTCGGCAACATGGATTTTACAAGTTAAATTATTTAGATAAAATCGATATGGAGAAGTGCAGTAAAGTTCACTGTTCAACCAAAAAATCCTTTCTTTAAAAAGTTTGAGCATCCTGTTGTGCATTTACAACAAAATATCTATTTTCTTTTCATCTACAACTAAAACTAGAACAAAGGAGAAAGTGAGACTTAAAAAAAAACAGCAATTGAAATATGAAACGTTCTAGTATAGCACATAATGTGTGGTCTTCTCTCAGAAAAAAAACTGGGTCCTGTTAACCCTTTGTTGCATATTGTTTACAGTTGTAACCAATATGCAACAAAGGGTTAACGTGCATACTTGGTGATTTTCTGTGAGATTATTAAACGTTTAGGTGAAGAAGAAATTTTAACTTAAGAAATTCTGATAAAATCAGAGTCAAGAATTAGAAATTGATCATTTCTTTTGCCTGAAAAGAAAAAAAAAAACATCACAACGGTTCACTGACATCATTAACTCCGCATTACTTTTGCTGCTATACGTTTTTTGTAAAGAATAGAACATTTCATGTTAACTGACTTAGCACTTCAACCAAAAAGGAGATGTAACATTGAATAAAAGCAGTGATATACCTTTAAATCAGCGTTTTCTAGTCAACTATAAGATCAGTTTGTTTTCTAGTGACAGTATCACTGAACTTGATTGTTTCGTCGAACTCTAAAAGACTTCTTCGATCTAAAATACACAATGTGACATAAGCGGAAAGCCGACTGCCGAAGAGAAACCAGCGAGTGTGAGGACTTATCCTCCCATCTTAAAACTTTTCCTTTAGAAAACAAAGAGTACTGAACTTACGTAATGTCAGTCCTTCTATATGGCAGCGAATGTTAGATTATCTCACAAATGTGGTTCTATAGAATGCTGAAAATATCATGGATTGAACATGTGAGCAACGACGAAGTTCTGAGGAAAATAGAAGCAAAAAGGATACTTAAATTCAAGAAGAGACAGTTAAAATCCTAGGGCATATAATGAGGAAAGTGGGCTCGAATAATTCTACACTCACAGAAAATTAAAAGCAAGAGGGATAAAAAAAATTGAATAACCTACCAAACGAGCTTGTGTAAATGGTTGGCAGGACAGATTAAAAGAGGTAGCAAAAAGATAGAACTGAAGGAACGTGGCGTATAGAATTACAGTGTAACCCGGATATAAGAGAGTCACCGGACCCGAATGATAGTTCTCTTATATCCGGGTTATACTGTATTTTCAACTTATTTCACCATCAGATTTGTTTCTCCATTTTTCATTCAAATTTCCACTTAATCTTTCTTTTTTTGTCTTTTACGTATTTTAGAATTTTTCTTCTCTTCCTTATTTCTACTTTCTTAGGTTGACCTTTTACAAAATCGGCAAGATACTTGGTTCATAAACGTATAATTTACATAGCTGTTTCATGAAAGACATCGAAGCTTTTTAGACCAGCGTCTATTCACTAGAAACTTTCAAGCAAATACATAATGTGGATCCAAAATGCAGATACTGTTAAAAAGAAAGAATATCAAAACAATAGACCATCTAGTCTAAGGATGTTCTGCATTTGCGCCAAATGAATATAAAAAGTGTCACGATATAATGGGGCAATATTTACACTGGACAATGTGCAGGCACCTTGAAAAATATTTTAAACATGAGTGTGAATATCACCTAGTATCAGTTACAGAAATAGAAGATATCACAATTCTAGGATTACACCATCTTTACAGACAGGAAGACAGAAGCAAACAGGCCGGACATAATTGTCAAAAACCGAAGAGAAAAAAAAGACTTGCCTACTAATTGAGATTGCTTATCTAGCCGACTGTTCATAGCAACTAATGATTTTGAAAAATTATCGAAGAATAAAGGTCTGAAAATCGAAATAGAAAAAAAAAAACGTTGAAATTGAAAAGAAGGATAGTACCAGTCATAGGTGTGTTTGAATTTATTGAGAGAGAAACACAAAATCACATTGAAATATCCTTGGAAATCCCAGATTAAAAGAAATGCAAAAAATTGTCTTGATAAGTACAATCCATACACTATAAACTTCTTCCATGTAACGCTAGTGACGTTATGGGAGTTAGAAAAACAAATCATGAAATGTAACCAACACCACCAATGCCCTTGTTGAACAATGATAGCCACATTAGTCTGACTGGCGTATTTTTGCTGGCAGGTTGACCTATGCATAGTCTTTCGGTTTTCTTACTCTCCAGAGGCGCTTTATATTATTCGAATTTAATTCCAGAGGTTAATGTACGCCTTTTTCCCTCCAGCTATGATCTGCCATACCAAATTTATTTCACTTCTCACTTGATTTTGGTCTTTCTGTTCCTCTAGGTTGACTTGTATTTTTTTTTTATACACTTGCATGCCAAGCCGAGCTGAAAATCTTCTCTCGTAAAAACTAATTCTATTAAAGAAAGTTACGAAGAGTGATTGAGTACCATGGCATGTACATAAACCATATGAATTCGTTATGCTGCAACTACATAGTTGATGTTTCTGAGAGTTAACTTCCCTATTTCTAGTTTTCAAACAACATCAACAAATAATTGTTATGCTAGAGAAATGTTCTTGTGTCCTTCAACACGTTTATTAATTAAGACCGTTAACGAGCAAAACTGAATAGTGATTGAGCATACGATATACTGTGTATTCACAGCTTTTTAAGTGGCAACGGTTTTTTAATAAACAGAATTAACTCAAAAGATCTACCCTATCAAAAAATGAGTAAACATTAAAAAGTTTATTTTAAGATTTAAAAATCTTAAAAATTCTTTTTTTTATTTTGGCCGTGTTGAATTTGTTCATCGTCATAAGAATCTAGTCTGATGCAAACCCAAATTTAGATAATTTTCATAAAGTGATAACAGTTTGATTTCTAAACATTTCTAGATTAAATCCTACCTCATTGTTCCTGTGAAAAGAACTGGGTCTTGTGGAATGATGGAGATTTTGGATCTTAATTCTTCGAGACTGACAGTCGCTATGTCAACTTGGTCAATAAATATGCGTCCTTTGTAAATTTCCACAAGTCGGAAGAGGACACTCCCTAAAGATGATTTGCCTGCAATGAAACGAAAAAGATGTACACAACCTACTCACAACAAAACCTAATTAACACCTAGCCTAACCTTTCCTCCTTTGGAAAGAAATATTCATTTGTTATTGAAACGATATATTTAAAAATTCCAATAAGTGAACATCTCTTTACTAAGTAAAGGCGCTCAGGTTGCCAATACATTACTTTTTATTAGTTTTGTGTTAGCTTTTGGGTTATATTTTTACTTTTAATGATTCTAAGAGCACTTTTTTTCTTGCAGGTAACAATAGTGTTATATTTTCAGTATAAATAATCTAATACTTTGTCTATACATATAACAGATTTAATGGCATAACTATTTGAATTTGGAAACCTCCTATTGTTTTCTAAAGACTTTAAAACGAAAAAAAGAAATAAACATTAAACGAAAGCTTTGATTCAAACAATGTTTTATTTTATTTCCTAATTATGCCGTAAGTTTGGAATCTTGGTGAAATGAAGGCCTTTCTGAATGGGAGCAGTTTTTGGAAACGAACAGTTCTAGCGGCAGACTCTGGCAAAAAGTATCACTATTTAATTATCGATAGACTTGACGGTTTTGATTAGTGAGACAATCAAATGAGTAGATTCCTCTACTCTCAATTCATAAAAAAAAATCCATAAGCAGCCAAATTCATAAAATAATTATCGATAATTGTTCGATCATTTAATTTTTTTCTCACTTAAATTTGCACACATGATCCATGTTGAATTTTCGTTGCATCATCGACAATCATAAGAAACCCACAAACACATTATGATATCAACTTCATACCGGCTTCACTATCTCGTCCAAATATCTCCGATATGGGACCATAAATCTGGAACAACAAGTAGCAGCACCTAGCAAATAATATTATAAGCTATTGAGTACTATCCATTATTAATTATTTTAACTGGTATTGATTTCCTCTTATTTCTGTTTTTATTGCAACTTCCAGATCGTCATTTCACTATAATTAGTAAACAACTGATAATGCATCATTCAAAAAATTTCAAATCCTTCAATTAATTTAATTAATTAATTAATTAATTTAATTAATTTCAAATCCTTCAATTAATACTACTTAAATTAGATAGTATAATTGTTTTGAATCTGAAATGCTAAAGTGATTTTACTAAAACAAAATAAAAATAAAAGTAAAATAAATAAAAATAAGCAGTATCGATTTTTTATTACTGATCCCTAACCTTTTTTTAAGGCCAATGTTAACGGAAGATCAAAAAGGAAATATAATCTTCGAATTAATAGCTAACGTTACGGTTACTAGTATACATTTACTAAAGTTTTAGTTTAAAAGAAACCACGCACGCATCATCATATATTGAAGCGTTAAAATACATGCTCGATCTGATCATGTAGAATTCTAAGTATGGAAACCGAAAAGTTATCGTCCCACATAAAAAATAAAAGGAAAAAAAAAAACACCCTACGATTTTGTCCCAATTTGGAGAAATGAGTTGGACAGAACTTTTCGACACATTCTTCTTAGTTTAGTTAGACTAACTTATTACCATGAATCGAATTAGACAGGCGAAATACTGTATTTGACGGCATCTAAAAAAGAATCAACATTTTTACAAGGCATACTGGTAATGTATAAGGGTTAAGACTAAATATTGCAGGTAAGAATGAAACGTGTTATTCTTAAGTCTTAAATTCAACGTACCTGCCCCTGTCCTTCCAACAATTCCCACTTTCTGTTTGTCGAAAATGTGAAATGAAACATGTTCCAATACAGGGTTCATATCGTCTCTGTATCGCATCCATACCTCTGAGAATTCAATGTCACCAGATTGTGGCCAACCAGCGCATGTCGGCCGGACCTCAGTTGCATCATCGACCTCCACTGGCAACTAAAAGAAAAAATATCAAAATTCCAGATTGACACTCGGATTTCAATGAATTTTTCATCACTGTTATAATTCACATCGGTTGTAGTTAAAAGAGAGAGAACAGAGTACGAGTAAACGATTTCAGCTGTTGGACGATGGGTTCATGTACTGTACATACCTTCATTCATTTTCGATAACTAACTTTTAAATTGAATTTTTTAAATAAAAAGGTTTCTTGAAACTTATTTTAGTTTTAATTGAAAGCTAAATGATTACATTTAGCTATTTCCAGAAATCAAAATGCTCTTGTATATTTCAAACAGAAATTATATTGATTGGAATCTAAAATTTTTTAAAAATTAATCTTTCAATTTTTCGGCCATTTTTAAGCGATCGACACACTTGTAAACAAATGTTAATTCTCGGTTTTAAAAATCTTGCAAAAAATAAAAAATATACATCTGTGACACATTATTTTTTTTAAATTAGCAAATTTTATGGTAAATTAATCCGATTAACACAATTATTACTTATTCATAACATGAAATTTAGAATACAAATATATCTTAAACAAAGTTGAACTTTCTAACCTTTTTCCACCATATTTTAAATGTTTAAAGGTTGACATGCGAAATAAGTATGGCGATCACAAGTGACATAATTGTACAATTGTTTTCCTAAAACACATGACCTTTTAATGTACACCCAGAAATTACAATAAAAACTTCAAATACATAAATTTATTTTAAAAATACGAAGGCACGACGATTTGTACGAAACTTTTCAATTTTTGATTAGTAAATATAATCTTCATTTAATAAGTTAATAACCAAACCACAACAAATCTGAAGAATTTAAAAATATTTTTAAAACTTTATAAATTATAATTTTTAAAAAATGAATTTTTAAAATTTTATTATTAATCGAATTTTTTTTCTTCTTCAAATTATAATGTCCTTAATATATATATATTTTTTTAGCAGATTTTCAGAAATAAAGACAAAATGTTTCAAAAGATTTACATTCCCCATCGAGTTCTACATTTAACTCATAAAACCAATTTTCCCAGCAAAATTTAATTTATTAAAATTTCATGAATTTACGTGAAGTGGTTGGTAATAGATGATGCAGAAGCATCATAGGACGGATGCAGAAGCAATTTGAAGTACAATTCATGTAATTTTGCTATCGTTGCGATCGACTTGTGACACGGTGCGGTGTCTTGGTAAAAAAAAAAAAAAAAAAAAATCACTTTTTTTCATTTGAGGCCGTTTTTGACGATGTTTTTATTCGAACAAACTAATAATGCTATATAATAATCGTCATTGATGGTTATTCCATTCTCAAGGTAATATATGAACAAAAATACCTTGTGCATCCCAAAATACGGAAGCCAAAACCTTGCCTGTTGATGTTTGCGTCTTTGGTCGCTTTGGAGGCTTTCACCTGCTGCTGTCCACTCAGCTGACTGCCGATTTGACTCAAAAGTGAAGTGGTGGATTCATCTTTTATCTAGTGTTACATATTTACGCAAAATCTCCTTGTTGCGTTAAAACAGTTGCAAAGAACGCTCTGAATCGTCTATGCGTTGTTGTTTTTGATCGACTGTGAGCAAACGCGGCACTCACCTTGAACACAGATTTCTCATTGACAAATGTTCATGCAAAATTGTGAATACACTGCCTTCTGATATGTTAAACTTCTCTGCACGCAACTTCAATTTACGATCATCCAAAAATGAGTTCGTGAATTTTTTGGTGTCTTCCGAGACAACTGCCGATTTTGGGCGGCCTGAGCTTTTAACATCATTGTGTCTGTACGACCGCGTTTAAAGTGAGCATACCACCTCTTAACAGTGTTCGATGGAACAGAGTCCGAATAACAGTTATCAAGCCATTGCTTTGCTTGAACAGTATTTTTGCCCATTAGAAACACACAAAATTAAGATTTTTCCATTGTTTTAAAAATTTGCAACAGTAGATTCACTTAACTGTAATTTGTAAACTAATAATCCGATTGGGCCTAAATTTTGTCACGTGCCATTTGAAGATTAATATTTCATAAAAATCATGTGGATTTTTTTAATTAGTGGCGCCATCTATATGTCAGGCCAGGGAATTATTGAGTCATGTGTTAAGAGATATTTTGGACATTATTTCTAGTTTTTACTTACTGATACATATTCATCCAACCTTTCAATAGATGTGAATCTAGCCTCTGTATCATTCAAGAGTCGAATAAAAAATTGTGACACGTTCAAAATCTGTAAAAATAAAAAAATATTGATGTTACTTCCAAGAAAAATGGAAATGAATAGACAGCCAAACATTTTTCGTTTGTACATTTGCCGGGAAAAACGCCACGAAATTTACAAAAGGGTAATCTGATGCCGTGTGCACAAACTCGGAAAATGGACGCCTAGCTCTGTTAAAATCCTATTTGGTAATCCCATTTTACATTTGAAGATATATGAGCCTAACTTTTCTGTCGTCTATGTGCCGTGTCCCTTCAGGATAATGAGAATTATGGCTTTCAATTTCCTGTCCTCTTCATAAATTTTATGTCTGTTATCTCTCCTAAACCGTTCTACCTTTTGTTCAGACAAGCTCATTAGGCATGTTATGCAGTTTTCCACTGTCTCACTTGCCTTCAGTGTCTTGTCAGTGTCAATTTTCCAATTTCTTTCCTCATTAAGTGCCCTAGAAATTTCAACTGTCTCTTTCTGATAAGTGTCTCTTTGTTTCCATTTACTCAAACAATTCGTGGTATTCTCAATATCCTCCTGTATAACCACATTTCTGTTGCTTTAAGAGAGAAAGAATGAAGGAAATCCTAAAGCAGATTGATTACCTCTATACACTCCGTCCAGAATTATAATATCACTATAAAAAATGGCTGATTCCGTGTTGAATTAAAAGATTATACTCAGATTATAACGAACATGTAAATGAACCGCAGATATACTAAAATATTTTATTCCATAATAGTCAAATGAATTTAATTATAAAAAATCGAAATCACTTTTTAAGGAACGCTTTTCTGTAATTCTAACACTGAAGATTCTCAGAAAATAATGATTTTCTTGCTTGCGTTAGAAGTAAAAGCATTTTTCCTTGGAGCAAAACTAGATGATGATTATACTCAAAGAGCTCTCTAGATGCAGCAAAGTCTTCTGAAAAATTTAAGAAAATACAAGACAAATTCTAATAGAAACTATAAAAATTTAATTAGAAAGTGTTCAGAAAATTGCACATACAATAAGTCAGATACAGAAAGTACCAAAATCATGCGTTCATAACATCTTCGCTAATAATTCATAATTTTGGCGCGAGTTAAACAGTGTTTGGCTAAATAAGGCATACAAGCTAGATACCATCTTCTATGTGCTGTGTCCCTTCTAGACGTAGGCAATCATGGCCTTCCACATCTCGCTATCCCTAGTGGCTCTTAGCATGCTTTCTCCTGTTATCCCACCCAAACCCCACTCTGCCATCAATTTGCTCAAGCCCGTCAAATATGTTACGCACTGTTTTCGCTTGTCTCTTTTCCTCTATCTGACCTGTGAGTATCAGGTTCTCTAAGCTCTCCTTTCTCATTACATACCGCAGGAGCTTCAGATGTCTTTTCCTGATTTTGAAAATTAGTTTCCTTTTCGTTTCCATCTTCTCCAAAACCTTATTGTTGCTCACATGTTCGGTCTATGATAGCATCCATCTGTAGAACCACATTTCGGTTGCTTGAAGTCTCTCCATCTTTGAGAAGATGGTCCAGCATTGACTTCCATATTGAAAACTGCCATCACATAGCAATCCAGTACTCTATCCTTTGTTTCTAGCGAAATTTTCCTGTCTCTTAATACTCTGCTCAGCTTCTGGAATACATCCTTGGCTATATCAATTCACCTTCTGATCTCACTGTTGCACTTTCATCTTCTGTTATAACACTTCAATTATTTAAATTTCTGTACCTGATTAATTTTAATACCCGCTGCTTGTAGTTGGTATTTTGGGCTCCCCATTTTACTGATGATCATGCATTCAGTTTTTCTTGTAGTTTATTTGTAGTTCTTTCTTTCTTTCCGCTTTCTTCAGCTACCTTCTGTAGGGGGTCTTGTAGTTTCCTTTCCGTGTCTGCTATCAGCACTGTATCATCTGCGTATCTTATATTGTTAAGATTGTGGATGATTTATCTTGGCATGACTTCTAGGGCTCTCAGAATTGTCTCGCTGTATGAGTTGAATAGATTCGGTGAAAAGACATTCCTGTCTTACAACCCTTTATATCTTTGTACATTTGCTGAACTCGTTTCCTGTCCGTACGCAGATGGTTTGCTTTTAGTAGAGGTTCCTGGTTACTTTAATTTCTTTCCCAAATATGTTTAGGTTGCTGAGCATTTCTATCAAGCCTTTGTGGCACACTTTGTCCAATGCCTTTGCGTAGTCTATGAAACACAGGTTCACGTCCTTCCTTTATATTGCCCTTTCTAATAACATTCTAGGCATAAATATCACGTTCCTTGTTCTAGTGTCATTGCTGAAACCGCACTGTTCTTGTTCTATCCCTAGTCTGATTCTATTGTGCGCTTTATTCATCGGGATTTGAATGATGAGTTTTGTTATTTAACTGATTGGTCACTGGATTTCACATTCGTTTGCGCCTGGCTTCTTAGGCAGTGCTATGAAAATCGATCTGCTTAGGTCTTCCAGTATATCACGACTGTTACAGACTTCATTTTTTATTTCTGTAATTTTCTTTACACCAAATGTCTAAGGCATTCATCATCTCTATTACAATCTCCTGGTTCAGCTACTTTGTTTCTATTTAGTTTGGCCATTCACCGTGCAGAAATGATTCCCCAAAAAGCACACTGAGCTAGAGAATGTAATATAGACACATAAAAAGCTCTTCAATTTTGACCTGCCTGTCTACTACATCCTTTTTTTTTTAATATGATCTATGAGAAGAATACAAAGATTACTTGTAGTTTAGGTAGTGATCAAATTATGGCCTGAGTGGTTTTATTGAACAAGAGTCACACTGTCTAAATCAAGTCGAAGGAGACGTTAAAACACAGCTTGATCTTAAATAAACTAATAGCGTAGAAAGGAAACAATAAACTGTCGGTAAGATAATGAAAGTTGGCATTATGCAAAGACAACTATTTTGTACCCAAGTAATCACTTTTTTAGTTACGGGCTTCAGTTTCATAGAAAATTGAGACACTAAAACAAGAGAATGTAGAGAATGTCAACACCAAATCTTACGTTCTTTACGAGCTGAAATAGGTTATCATCGATGTATGGGAGAAAACTTCTCACTATGCTCTATAAATTGGCGCACACGGTGATAGATCGTTCCATTAAACTTTTCAAAGCAAAAGATGAGGCTATAAAGTATTAACTTTTTGCTAAATATTTTAAAACCTGATTTTGGTGCATTTTTATAATCACTGAATATCTTTTTTCCGAGTTTTTATGCTTCCTAAAACTTAAAAATTTTACAACAATGTAAAAATACTTAATAACTTAGAAACCTTTTATAAACTTTTGAACTCGTATTTAAACAATTTATTAAAATATTTAATTTGGTGTCTTTATAGCTTCTGTAAAAGCTGTGTGATATGTACTAATTAGATCTTGCTTATGAGATATGAAAGCCAATATGGGTTAAACCAGCTAAGAGTTAAATAAACAGAGCAGATTCTGCTAATCCATCTCGGAGAAAGACAACTGAATTGAAAACAGGTTAGACATGGGACTACTAACTAGTCCCATAAAAACGTACTACTTGACATTGTATACATATATAACATTTTAGCAATGACTAGCGTGCTGAGTGTTGTGCCCCATATTCCTGAGAGGGTCGACAGGACTTGAACAAGTAGTTCTATATGATTTTGCATAACCAAGAACTACTAGCTGAATCTTAGTGTTGTGTTAATTTCAGATTTACTTTACTGTTAGAATATTAACGGAAGTATTAAATCAAAGATGCAATTAACTACTTAACCGTTAATGTTTTACTTCGTTATTCCTTAGTAACGAAGTGAGCAACGTAATGAATAGAAGGGTTAGAGATGATCACACGAAGATCTTCTACTCTAATACACAATCTTTCTCATAAACGTCCCCATTCTATCACTAACAAATACGCTATCATTTTATGACATGTATATGTTTTTGCATATACACATTTTGTCTCTCCTGTCCATACAAAAGGTAAAAAGAATAAACCTGGTAAAATTATTTCAAAGATAACAATTATAATTTCTCTCTTGAAGCAACAGAAAGAAAGGCGCAAAAGGAGTTTGGTTAGTTTGTAAGCAATTCTACAAATTATGGCTCCATTGAAGTCCTTGAGAGTATTGGAATATCTACGTATTATTCTTGGAGATTGCAATAGCGGTTTATCCGAACCTAATTTACAAGTAAAAATGACATCTGTTTCATTTTTAAATGCAGTTTCCCTTCAGAACAAAGATGATCATAACTCCATTTTATCTGTGAACTGCCATTCATTCTTGGGAAATATAGTGAAGTAGTTTTCTTTTGATATAAAAGGCACCCGGTCTCGAGGATTCTAAAACCTGCGGTAGTACCTTAGCTGTACTAAGAGAAGTGGGGTTATTGTAATATCGACGCCAGCCTGACACTGTTCGTGGAGAATGAGTAATTTTTGTCCTTGAGCCATATGTGTGTATGGGAACCCCACACAAAAAAGGCTGTGTCACACCCTGCTTTTGTGGCGAGCTCAGATAACTACCAAGATAGTGGAGTGGTTTAGTCATACCTGGTATGAGGAAATAGAAACTTTCTTACCAGATTAATGAATCCCAGGGACATCGCGGCAAATGAAGGAGCAATGGAATCTCTTGAAAAAACAAACAAAAAGGCTGCTACGATGGAGACACAAGTAAATAGCAGGTCCATGCGAACACCAACCCATCGTAGACTAGCGTCAAACATGAAATTGACTGAAGAATTTACGTCATTGTGATATCGAAATCTGAAAGTGGAGAAAAAAAGAATTAACTTCATTTGGCATAGATCGTGCTCATTTTTCATACATATATGAAAAAAAATAGAAATTTAATCGGGGTGTAATATTTAAATTGGTTTCGTACATAATTATGGCAAGGTCATGTACCGTGCTTATGGTATTGTAAACTCAATAATTATGTATATGAACTTTTATATAACTAAGAGATAAAGAAAAAAAACTTGATCTGTTAAATTAGTGTCATCAGAATAACTTGAAGAAAATATCAAGTGGTTATCTATTAAGAGTCATACAACATTTTATTTGGATCAGTAAAAGAGGTGTGACGCGTTCAGGCATCGGCGTTTGAATTCTGATAAAAGTCAATATGTCGAAAACTAGTTTTCTTAGCATAGAAGATAACGCAGTCTTTCTCGCTCCATTTTCCTTCCTTTGGCTTTCTGCGATACTACGTTAGATATTAAATTCTGTAACCCAGCAGTCGATATTATTTATAAGAATCTTTCAACAGTTTGTTACGTTTTAAAAATGAAAATCAGGATAGCAGCCAGTAAAAAGTAAAAGAAAACTAACGAAAAAAAAAAGATAAAGCATCAGAAATACGATGCTCCAAATATAAAAAAAAATGGGGCATTTATGTATATAAGGTTTCGATTGATATAGCGCTTCAATGTAAATTTTCGGAATTTCGAACAAAGTTGTCAGTTCAAAGAGGCTTACTTACATTCTTATACAACGAAAGTGTACGATGTATTAGCGTTTATATTCTCTTGACCATCATGGCTGGTGATGAGTTTTATGCTTTTATTTTTACTGTCTCATAACAATTGTAAATACTACGCTACTATTATCATGACTAAATTGACAAAGTTCTAGTCTAACTTCCGTATATAGGATGATAAAAATAAAATTTAAAAAAAATCAAACACTTGGCATTTATTGCCTTAGATGAAAAAAAAAAGGGCAAGTTATTTTTAAGTAATATCATTTTTACAAAATTGTAACGGTATTCAAAAGCAATTCAACCCATCCGAGATATCTCCTCTGAACCAAACCCCATCTATTTGAAATAAAACATGATCAATAATTGTGTGTATCTCATCCCATGCAGTTAAGCCAAAGAATACAAAGGAGATACCATCCACTACCGAAAATTAAGATCAGAGAAACATCGAAAATACTAGTCTGAAGGAACATTAGAATCAGACATGGCTGATTACATGAAAGTAAAATGGTGGTCATTCGCCCCTGTGGAATTAAAATGGTATACAAAACAACATTGGAGGATAAAACGTTAAAAGAATCAGCCGACATTCTAGGCACTGACGATCCCATTATAGGATAGAATTTATCGGAGAGGTGAATCCTGAGAGACTATTATTACGAACGAAAGACTTAAAAAAAAAAAAAAACATTGACTATTACAAACATTAAGTATTAAGTGCCACAGTTACTCCACTAGATTGTTCAAGAGACATGACAGTGAATGAAAGCGCTGCTAGAAAACTACTTAGCACTTTAGAGTTTAACTAGTAATGCTTAAGAAATCACATTCTCTGGTTTACTGTAAGAAACAGATAAGTGACAAATGAGAAGACTGGTGACATAATATGCACTATCTTCCCAACACATGGAAAGCAGAATGAGAACAATCTACTCCCGTGAATTTAATAAAGGGGTAAGTTCAAAATTCTGAGAAAGTTAGAGTCCGACAGTAAGCACCCGAAGCCGGAAGATGCAACGATCAAAATGTTATTAGTGTAAATAACAACCAAGATGATGACCTAATTAGCAAGGCATTTAATAGCTATTTCTTAGTTTTACCTGATTTACCGACTTATATAGTGATTAAGAAAAAGGTAATAATTACATTAATTCTATTTAATTTCTCCAGAAAATAGACAAATAAAATGCCATCTTTTTATTAATTTCGGATGCTAAAATATCTTCGTGTTTGGTTGCATTTTGTATTCGCCTTATTGTAATATAACTTATGTTTCTTAATCAGGATACTAAACGCATTAAAATGCATTTCATTGGTCATTAAACTGTCAGTCACGGCACCAATTACCAGTAATATTTGATACAGTTTGTGATCTGTCTTTGACTAAGAATTTCGTCGTCTTGAGATAGAAGGTAAGGAAAAAATACCAAATTCAATTCGCTGTGTGTTTAAGATATTACTTTATTCGAATCTATAATGAAGCATGATGGACTCGGCAAGGCGGGTTCAAATTCTGACAGAATTTATTGCTTCCATTTCACACTATGCCATCAAGAAAGGCATGACTTTACCTCTTCTTTCAACTCAGAGTTAAATAGCACGCCAGATTAAGCTCTTTTGCCTTTGAGAACGAATACTTTGAATTTTGATCCGTAGAAATGGCAGTGGGAAAAACTCAACTATTATTCAAGAATTCATAGCAATTCACAGATAAGGAAAAAAAGTGAAGATCGCCTACGTCCTCAAATGATTTTTAAAAATCGTAGAAATAACAAAAAGATGTCAAAAAAAAAAAAAAAAAAAAGTTTCCTCATTTCTTTTTACTATTTTTGACCGCAGCGAAAGCCGCTGGGTCGTGTGTTTGGGTGAGTGGATACTTGCTAGTAACTTTATATTCCATGTTCGAAGGAACGGTACATAACATGCACTTGTCGCAAATTTACGTACGTTAACTTCTTTCAAACGCTTATATAAGTTGAAAGCCAAGCTGTTGACATTCCATTTACTTTGAAAGGACCCTGAATTTTCAATCGCAATGAACGAATTCTCTCATGGAAGCTCCGTACTTTGAGTTGGGATTTTAAGCTCAACTTAGACTTCAAATGGAAATCGTAGGTACGAGCCATCACTAAAGATACTGAAAAAAATGGCCGATTCTCTGTACCGCTGTAGAAAGTACCCGATCCTTCTGATATCCTCTACGTTTACAAGAGCCAGATCAGGTTAAAAATGGAGTACTGCTGCCATACATGGACAGGAGCTGACAGGTCTTCATTTTCCAGTCTCGATAAAGTTCAAAAAGTGTCTCCGCATTCTTGTATGTGATTATTTTCCACCCTACAACTCCTTTCCCCACAAACGAAAGGCCGCTAGCTTCTCGCTGTTCTCCCGCCATTTCAATGAAAAGTGTTCATACGAACTACATTCCTTAGTTCTTTAGGGTTAAAACTGGTGGAACTAAGGAATGCCTTTATGTCACATACATTGCAGTGGACATGTAAATTCTACTTTTTCCCATGAACCACTGCATTGTGAAATCGACTCCCAAGAGGATACTTCCTTGATAGCTACAATAAACCTGTTCAAGTCTAGAATTAACCGTTATATATCACCATATACACGATTTTTCTTAACCTGAATGGCTCTTGGGCCTTGTACAGGTTGAAGATTCTGTAAAAACAAACTAAAAAAATAAAATAAACAAACAACCATAAGTTCTAATTCCTGTAAATCCAAAACATGCAAAAAATATTGTTAACTTAAGTATCCAAATAAGTAAAATTTTCCACTCGATCTACTAATTACTAAAATTACAATTACAGATAGCTTACATATTCTACTATTTAAAAATATATATAACCTAAAAGGTTCATTTTAAAAGTCATAGCTTATCAAAAACAATGCTCCATAAAATTTACTTTATATCAACATTTGACTTCGTTCAAAAACACCAATATTTTTTTTATATACTTATAACTGCGACTTATACGGGGAAATTAATCTTAAATTTATTTAGATGGTGTCATTGTCTAACCTTTCCCTGAAAAATTCCTGTCGATTGAACGCGTTGATAGTGACCAATCCGAATGCGGTGGTGTTCACGTGACTGAGAAGGGGAGAACGCTTTTGGTTCTCAATTCTCTTCAGTTGACGGACAGCTTGGATGGAGAAATAACGCAAGAGGACCAATCCGACTAAAGCCGGAATAAAGACGAACACTAGCCAAGGCTCGACCTGAATGGACGTCAGCATCACCAAAACTGACTGAATACTGATTTGCATCATTAAGTCCAAAAGTTGTGGCAGGTTCACATCAGCTAAGAGGAAGAAGAAAAAAAACAAAATAAAGTAAACTTAAACGAGGACTCAAGCATGTCTATCTATTTATTGCAGAGCATGAAAAAAAATTATCAAGCTGTTTAAATGTGTGCAGTTCTACCTAAGTTCGGGGTGGGGTGACAAAAAATTAAATAAAATAAATATTTAACCAAGCACACACTTTCCATTGTCTCCTTCGAATTAGACCTCTTGTGAGCCAACACACTGTCACACAAAGAGTGATGCTTACAAAGAGTAGCGGCAAAAGTCTGTGCCACATTCAATTCACCGGTTAGTCAAATAACTTCTAGATAGAAATTTTTAATGGCTAAAAAATGCCAGTTTAAAAACTATAGCTTAGAATATCATACGTCAACAAAGCGATGCGGAAGGGGTAACAAACATACTTTTCAAACATTTTTGAACAATGTATGCGCATGCATATATATTACAAAAAAAAAAGTTAAAATACATTAAAAGATTCAAACAACTAAACAACATTCGTATTTAGCATGAGCAGCACGTTTAAAGATGAAGATGACAAATATCTCAATGCATTGCAATTTGAAAATTTGAAATCTGTACAAATGAGCTGAGCTGAAAACTTGTTTTATCACCAGTAATTTTTATCTTGTATTTTTTTTTATCACATTAAACGCTATTTTTTGTGGATAACCATATTTAAATAGATGCTTCGTTTATTTTTAAACATATTATTTTCGGCTGAATATTAGAGAAATCTTATCTAAAAAAGTGGACTCCGATAAAATTCGAAAACGAGGGCGCATATATAAGATTTCTCGTATATTCAAGGCCAGTTGCGAAAATATACTGTTTAAAATAAACGGAGCGTCTACTAAACAAATATGGGTGTCCACTAAAGACAACCTTTAAAGCGATAAAATTCTATTGGAATAATACATTAAAAACCTCCTGTTTTTTTTAAAGAAATTTCCTTGTTTGCAATTCACCCTGAAAGTCTAGAGACATCGATAATAGTTGCTATATCTATTGCTAATTATGATAGACGAAAAGATCACTGATTCAACCTCAAAACAAGTTGAAGTTCTTTTATTGTAATAATTCTTACCTTCATCTAAGTCTCGGGAAAAGCGATTGAGAATTCTTCCTGATGGATTAGCATCAAAAAATGACATGGGACTTTTCATAACGCTCTGCAGTACTTTGTCGTGGATATTTGTCGACGCGGCCATAGTAACCTTTAACATAGAATGAAAATAAACTTTTTTTTATCAAAGAGTTCTAGCACTGTACATGCTATTATATCGCTCAACGGAAATGTATGCGCACCTACCACATGCTAGTACCAAACTTACTGAGTTTGGTCTACCAATAAACTTCATGCTATCTACTCGTATTACTCATGATTTTGCAACATTGTATTGAGACAGCTCGCAGATCTATGATGCATGACAAATTCAAGCAACTTACCAGATTTCCCGCGAAGCTCAGAAAACCTGCTTCAAATATTCAGTCAGGCTTTTGTTTGACGTATATTCTTTACTGAACACCAGTTTCAAAACCGGTCGATTGCCGGTTTGGTTTGAGCGGGCATGGCGACTAATTAGACCAATTATACATTTCCTTTTCTTTTGTAATTTGAGAAAAGCTCGATTCCCCACCCTCTAGCGTAAAAGATGTATTTAAAGGAAAACTAATGGCTCCCTCGGTACTAGAGGACTATTTCTTTCAGTAACGGACGTGTTCCGAATTAATCTTATGTCAAACGACGAGCCTATTATATCAATATTTCCCAACCCCTGCCACCATGCAAGATTCGTTTTCGAGTTTTGACAGGCTGTATTATTTTACGAAGTACCTATCCAATACTTGTAAATTCAAACAAGCTTTATAGAGAAAACATTTTCAATGATAATAGCGGGTGCAAAAAAAAAAAAAAAGAAAAAAAAAGACAACTAATACTGACCAGAAAGAAAAAGTTTTTAGGCCAATCTTCCCACCACCCAGTTGTGCTTTTGTGTCATACGAAGTCTTCGAGCGATTGGAAATTGGTTGTTTTCTCTCTACATATTGCCTGCTGTTTTATGATACCAATTCAGAAATTAGCCGTAGGAAGACGTAAAACAAATCTAAAACGACCATAACGAAACCAAAGTAAAAGGAACAAAATTGAACATTTTAAAATTATGACATATTTCATTTGATTATTTTAAAATGTAATTGGATTTTTGTTGACAGCTGGATTAATATGCCAGGAAAATAGATAACCAATTTATTTTTTATAAATGTAAAATGCTACCACAGGACAACAAATTGAATGATAAGTAACCTCGTAAGGTGATATTGTTGATTAATTTTCTAATATGCCTCTAATTAATTGAATACATCGTGCATATTTCGACACCAAATATTAAAGAGTATAAATTAGGTACCTCCTCTCATTTTCAAAATATTTTTTTACATCTGTTATCACCCACTCCACGTAAATTCATGAAATTTTAAGAAATTAAATTTTGTTGGAAAAATTGGTTTTCTTAGTTAAATGCAAGACTCATTGAGGAATCGAAATCATCTTTTATTTTTTTTTAAACATTTTGAATTCATTTCCGATAAACTGCTCCAATAGTAAAATAATAAAAAAAAAGAATACAATAAAACTATGACATTATTGAATTTGATAAGTTTTTAATTTCTTTAATAAATAATATATTTTAAGGACATTCTGAAGAAAAAATTCTATTAATAACATTTTAAAATTTCGTTTTTTAAATTATAATAATTTAGTTTCAAAAATATTTTTAAAATACTTCAAAGCATTGTTGTTTATGAAGTGAAATTAAATTTACTAATCGAAAATTGAAAAGTTTCATACAAATCGTCTTGCCTTCGTATTTTTAAAATAATTTTTAATTTTTTTGTGTGTATTTGAATCTTTTTGTATGGTAATTTCTATGTGCATTAAAAGGTCATGTGTTTTAGGGTTTCTTCCCCTTACAGGAAAAAATTGTACAATTGTATCACTTGTGATCATCATACATGTTCTTTATCTCGCATCTGTCAAGCTGTCATCAAATTTCAAATATGAAAAAGGTCAGAGTTCAACTCCGTGTTTAAGAAATAGTTTTATTCTAAATTTTATGCTATAAGTAATATTTGTGTAAATCAGAGTAATTTATCATAAAATTTACTAATTTTCCAATTTGCTAATTTTAGAATCCTCCACTAAATCTCTGAAAAACAGCACAGTATGATGAAAAAAATATTTTTACCAAATTTTTTTTAAAATAATAATTTCAAAAATAAATTTCATTCATTTGAGAATAAGTTCTGAAAGTTACATTAAAATCCGACAATTATTCAATTTTTGCAAGAATTTCCAAATTAATGAGTTTGTCACCGAAAAAAAAGAAAAAAAAAAGAGAGTTACGTAATATTACGTTTCTAATTGTAACGATTTCGTTACCCGCTAACTAAAATCAAAAAAGATTTTTTTTATCAAAACTTCGATCGTGTTAGAAAAGATTTAAAAAATTTAAATAATTAAAAAAATACTTTGACCTTTCCTCTTAATAAAGAATTTGATGGAAAAAAAGTTCGCTTTTAGTTTGGGACCTTTTTTCAGCGATTTAGTGAAGGAATCTAATGTAGATATAAAAATGTTGATATTAGATACGTAATTTAGCTCACTCGGCAACATTCAATTGCTGCCTATTTATAAAATGGCAGTCAGCAAAACAGCAGTGGCCCAAAATTACAGTAGAAGAACCTTCTAATTTAGCTGTTTACAATTGAGCACATCATTTTCCAAACAAAACGAAGGATAAACTGAAAACATTAGAAGCTGTGATCCTACGCGACTTGGGCATTTAAAAAAAAAAAAAGCACTTTAATTAAATGAAAAACTTGTTAATTCTGACTGATAATTGTATTAGAACTATGAACAGAAACATCCAAACCTATTACGATGTGTTGCTGAAAAGTTCTCGGCTTTATTAAGGGATTTAAAAAAAACTTTTCTTGGGTCATTTCACCGGGAATTTGAAAAGTGGTTTGAACCAATAGCTTTTCAGCACGCTCGTATAAACTACTATAAATATTTCAGGAAATTTGATTTCTAAAAGTAAAAAACTGTTCACAACGGGTAGTTGAAAAGTCAGTACTACATTCAGTTTTTACGTTCTCTTCAAAACCCTCAGAATTTCAGTCTACACTTTGTACATAAAGTTGTGCTGCCGCAAGCTTCGAGAGCAACCGGCTTTCATCTGCTAGTGCCGGAGGGCCTTGTGGGCCATTCCACGGTCTAGTGACCTTTCTCGGCCTAGGAGGCACTTCTATCGGGGATTAGTGGAGGGCGTCGCGAAGGATCGACTGAGGGAGAAGCTCGGCATGACGGAGGAGGAGTATCGCTCTCATTGGTCTTGGGCGCCAGGATCGGATTGGCTCAGCAACTCTGAGTTTTCCCTAACCTGGCGACTAGCTCGTAACGCCTTGTCTCTCAATGACATGCGTTTCATAATGGGCCTGGCGGATTTGCCAGATTGTGAACGTTGCAACCTTGGCTTAAAGGAGACGTCGGCGCACGCCTTCTTCCAGTGTTCGCCCGTTGTGGGATCGTGTCGGCGAGTTGACTGCTCGCATCGCGCCGCGGGAACTCGTGTCCATTGATCGTGCATACGCCTGCGATAATGTGTCGCCCCCGTACACCGGAGTGAAACGGATGGTGTTTCTGTCGCTTCTGGCCACGGCTCGAATGGTGATATGGACGACGCGTTTGGAGGAAGTCTTGCGGGGTGGCCGTCTTTCGCATCAGGATCTAATCCGATATTTTGAGTACCAACTCAAAATGAAGATTAGAACTGATCGGAAACGGTTGCCACCGACAGAGTTCAGCAAAAGGTGGGTAAATGTGGCGAGCCTGGTTCGCGTGACTGGGGCTAGCCTTGATTTTCTCTTTTAGATCTGGTAGTCACATCGGGTTGGATTCCTCTGGAACCCTCCCCTTTGGTTAAGGTAAGTCCATTTTTGTGTACCTAGTTAATGTGAGTGAGTGTGATTCCTGGCCTGTTCCCGGCTTTCGTCTTTGGTTATGGTCCAGTTCGAGATTCCCAGTTTCCGTTAATTATTTTTTGTCCCGTTTCATCTCGTCTGAGCCAGTATTATGTTTTCCCCAGTCCAATTTCTTTTTTGCCTCTCCACTCCCTGTAGAAAGAGAGTTTCTTGATTTCGTCCTCTGGGCGGAATACAGCGATCTCTTTGTTTTGAGGGTAGGTTGGGTCCAGCTAACACAAAGTTTATGTTGTTATTTTTGTTTGAAATTTTATTTGGTGATTTGTGTCATGCCCCTCCCCCTTTGTCATTTCATGTAGAAAAGTTTTATATATTTTTGTAATTTATTGTAAATATTGTACATTGTCAAATTTTTAGGTACATTGTGGGGAATTTTTAGGTCCCCGGAGTGCTTTGTGGTATTTTGGTGTACGGCAGTATGAGTGTTGATGGACAAGTTCTTTTGGTGATTGAGAAAAATTGTAGCGTGTGTCTGGGTCGCGAAAGAGATTAGCTAGGTATAAGATAGATTACTGAAGACCATCCTCAATTTTGTTTCCCCCTCCCGTTTTGGCCGTGTGCCACAATTGTAAATTTTTACAATAAATAAACAGTCTACACTTTGTACATAACATTAATAATATATTGCGATGCATGTGTATTCCTGTATTTTAAACATTCAAAATTCTGGTAAGAAAGAAAAGAAAATTATAAATAGCCGCTTACCTTAGCAAGAGAAATTCCTTTCAGCGAAAACACAATCGGGATAATAATGGCGATACCAGAATACACTAACAAGTAAAAATTATCGTCTTGGTCTATAGAATTGTTAGTGGTTGTCGAATTTGTGGTAGTGTCTGATGAGTTTGATGTAAGCAAAAGGACAGGCGAATATGTAGAGTTTAAATGTGTTTGTTGCGTCGTATTAGATATCCAAAAATCAATAGTTGAGGGTGATTCACCAGTTCTTTGGGTTCGTAAGCCATTGACTGTAGAATTCAAATTTTTCGGAATTTCATCGGAATTCTGCAGAGAAAGAATGAGGTATCGACTTAGAAGTGACTGTAGTTCCAGAAACAATGGTAGTTATAATAAAGTTATGAAGTTTAATAAAAAAAGTATTCGAAATCTGGAACATTTCCAGAAAATCGCTTACGATTTGCTCAATCTGTGTGCGTATATATAAAGAGAGCGATAAGAAAAATCAACACATAATTAAACGGTTATAAATCTAGAATTTATTTCACCAATGTAAAGAAAAAAATTTACAGTTGCTTCATTCAGAACGATCTGAAAAAAAAAAACTGTAAAAATATTTAACTACTGTAAAAATATTTTCTTTTCATAGCTGAAAAATTCTAGATTTATAACCGTTTAACTATATGTTGTGTTTTCTTCAATATATTTGCTCTGGATAATATCAATTGATCTATTTCTACCTAATTGATAATCTATATTAATTAGATAGTCTTTTGAATTATCCTCTCCGTCTTTAAGGGTTGCCATTCTTTCATATAATTAATAAATATACATGTTGTCCTACGTATATGGCACGACTCGGAATTTCATGCGTTATGCAACCACCAGGTGCATATTTACGAGTCGAGCCATAGACGTAGAACAACATGTATATTTATTATATATATAATACAGCTTTGTTCATACATTATGCATTGTTTTATTAACACCTAAATAATATGCACACCTTCATATGTATATTTATTAATATACGTCACATTATATATATATATATATAGAGAGAGAGAGAGAGAGAGCGAGCGTGACGATCCAAAAGTCAGGCCGCCTATTTTATTTTCACAGGAATAATATGTACAAGTTTTCAGCTACAGATTTTTTAGTCACCACCAGTGGCTATGCATGTGAACAAAAACCTGCGTCCCTAAAACAAGATAATGTAGTCAATATCTTATCAGCCGGAAAACGCCAAATCCAGAATACACGATTGGTGTAAACGTTCAGCTAACACTGATGAATGTCAATAGTTGCACACTCCTGCTCCGAAAGTACATGCCACTCATATGCTATATTTAAAATGGAAAAGATGAGTTTTTGTTTGGATGGTTCAGCCTCTAATGCTGTACAATCAACACCTGCTTCTGACATATATCAGATAATATAAAATAAGAGGCTTTGTTTTAGGAGCCACTCTCGTACAAGATCACGAGCACTAACTGCACATGTAATATAGTATCAAATCAAACATCTTTTGCGTGCCATTATTGCATTAATCTCGTTGTTGGATCCGTTGGATTGATAACCCCATCGTAAAACAGCGTTGTCTCTTCAGTAGATAGTGTTCAAAGCGCAACTAAAAGAAGTGTTGTCGACTGACAGAAAAACATTTTGTGGAACTGTGATTCCAGCAAAAGATAAACATTACTGTAAAAGTTTTTTGGGTTTGGTTTTGTTATATATAATTTCTCCAACTAAAACTCCCTAATTTTCTAAATAATCATGAATTCATCTTATATTTTAAAAAATCATTTTCACCATTTATTTTAAAACTAGCAGTATAGCCCGGCGTTGCTCGGGTGTAATGAAAGTTTTAAATCTAATCTATGGTCCTGGAGCTTAGACTCAGCCTAAAGAATATTTGTGTGAAGTTTGGTGAGAATCGGATAATAATTGTGGATTTGTTTAAAGGACAGATAAACAGACACACGCATACAAACATCTTGCCTTATATAAAATTATCGATTTTCTGCACTATTCTAAGAACTTCAACCTTGAAACTTCTGAATATCATTTCTTATGACTATGAGTGTATCAAATTTGATTAAAATCGGACCACTCCTTCTATAACCCGATTTTTTCGATTATCGATATTTATCGGGGGGGTACCTCGACACAAGACCTTGCTAGGAACACTCGCAGACGCTTATAGTACAACTGTGTAAATTTTCAAGAAAATCGGTTCAGCCGTTTCGGAGTCTATAGGTAACGGACACACACACATAAGTTTAGATAGATATCACTTAAAGAACAGTATTATTTTGAAACATGAAAATTTTTGTGTAGTGATATTATGCTTTTATAAACCATTGTAATAACACAATAAAATGTGTGTGTGTGTGTGTGTGTGTGTCCCACATGCAGTTTAGTAGATATCTGTATTTGAGTGGACGCACTGTTTATTTTAAACAATATTTATTTCGTTTAGCGGCTTGCGTACTCGAGAAAACTTAAAATATTGCCACTGGCAGGATTCAAATCTGCGCCTTCCTTTTCGGTAGGAATCGCCGTCTTCTTTCACTCAGCTAAGAAGGTTTTCACAACAACGCAAAGTTTTATTTTGCATTTAAACACAAACTGGTTAAGATTTATACTTAAAAACACATATCTGTTCAGTGAACAAAGCAATTTCTAAAGATTTTTTTTTTTAATTCGACATTTTTATTATTAAAAACGTTTTTAGTGTGTATTTGAGTAGACGCTCTGCATATTTCGTCTGCCAGCCTGCGTACTCAAAAAAAAAAAAAAAAAATTAAATTAATTTACCCTCCGGTAGGATTCGAACCTGTATCCCTGTTTGCAGGAAAAACAGCTATCTACAGATTGCATTACAAATACAACTTCCTCACAATCCGTAGCTAAAATTAGGTTTTGAATTTCAAAGTTCTCTACTTTGTTAAATCTGAAAACATTCAAAATATTTAAAGTTAGTTTCGTCAGAAAAGAAAACGAGGTAATAAAAAGAACCAACCACAATAGATATTACTTTGAAGATTAGCCAAAACTACTTATTAAACCTCATTTAGTTTAGAACAAATTTTTTTGAGTGCGTACTTACGTCGGTGTTAGTAATCCAGTAACTTAGCCACCAGTTACCGAAGACAATCGTCGCGAAAGCTAAAATGTAACACAGTAGCGCTAAGATGAAAGCGATGTAACCTCCTCCTGCTTTCATATAATGACGATACACAATTGGAGAAATGCTGCCCATGGCCACAGTTTCATTTTGGGTAAGCGTTCCATCTGTCAAAATAATAATTTTAATAATATAAAAAAAACATTTGATTTTTTTTTTTTTGCACGATAAGTGCCAAAAATAAGCAAAAATTGGAGGCAGGTAGGATGATTTTCATCACTATCCTAATATAGCTATTTCCCACTTGTTGACCAAAAGATACTTATTCCGTAACAATATTTAACCTGGCGACCGGACGAAAAGAGTTAAAGAAAACGATTTGATTATAGAAAAAAAAAAAAAAAAAAATCACACATTCGTTTTCCCCAGGATTGGGTAAAAATAAAAAATTGGGTTAAAGAAAAAAATGAAATAAAAATTACACAATACGATTGTTACTATTCAGCCAGACACAGTTGGCAGGTTAAGGGTTAGAGGTTAGTCGTCTTGTTGGGAGAGATGTAACATTGAATACAGACGAAAAGGATTTTTTTTTTTTAATTCATTTTCCTCAGGATTGAGAACAGGTGGAATTCATCGAAACACAGCTGGCTGGTTTAGGGGTCAGAGGTTAAAATGGTCTTTTTGAAAAAGAAATGCCAATTGCCACTTTATGGGAAAATTATAATTCTAAATTTCCGAGAGGGAGAGAAAATAAGAGACGACGTCAGGGAGATTGACGTTATATAATAACTCCTCCCAGAGAGGAGAAGAAGCTTCCAAAATTGGAAGTGTGAAGCAGTGAAAAGGGACTAGTTGAATTTTAGGATATTTGCATCAAACCCCTTATGCGCCCTCACCACACCGGTGGAAAGGGACACGCATAAACACAAGTGCCCAGAAGGGCTAAAGTTGCAGTAGCCGCGTCGGAGAGTTAAGAGATTTTTTTTCCATAACGCCGTTGTGCCAACCTGATGATAATAGCCATCTGTTGAAGAAAAACTCCGACGATATCCTTATGCCATTTTGAAGTTTCGCTGAAGAAAAGCCAGGATCATTTTCGAAGTACACACATTAGTAATTGAAGTTAATTCCAGTTACCTAGTCTGGCCACCCTTAGAGAAATTAGCAGAAATTTTTGTTCCGTCGACAAATATTAGAAACAGGTTGGGAAAATAAAATAAAAAGGACTGTAAATCTTTTGTTTTTTTTTATATAAATATCATCTAGTGAATTATTCAGGCGTCGTTCATTTTATTTTCAAAATTGTGTTCGCGTATTTCAACTCCTTGGTTTAGCTTGGTTGAGATACCCCAGTGATAATTCAGCTTAACTTTCTTAAGATCAAAAATCAAAACGTGAATAACAGAGATTACAGTTGAAAAGGTCGACTTAAAGACCAGCTGCTGTGTCAACGCCATCAACGACCGACGGATGTGAGCTGACCAGGATCGAACCTGACAAGAGACAGCAGGCCACGGCTACGCCGCCACAATTCTTTTCGCGTTTATTCAGAATGCTACATACGCATCAAGTAAAAAAAAAATTTGAATATTCTAACTATTCGTATAGGTATATTTTAAGCGGGGGTAAGGAAAGAAGGGGAATAAACAAATTAGAATTTTTAAAAATAAATGAATCATACATACAAAAACGTTAGTACGAAACCAACAATATAATAATGAAAAACAAAAAAAAATGATTAAGATATATTGAGAGTTTGAAATATATATTCTAGAAACCATTATATAGCATTTTGGAAGAAACATTTTCAATTTAACTTGAATTGTCATCTATCATGGTGGAATTGAGTGCTGATAACAAAAATTAGAAATACTTATGTAAATCACAATTAAGATAATATAAATTCATACACAAAAGAATAAATTTAACACAAAATGTTATGAAGTGATGAGGGCGTTGCTCATCTATGGTCTAACCTTAATTTTGCTAGTTACTTTTATTGACTAAAACAGTAAGCGATATACTACGAAAGTAATGCTCCCTTTTTATTTACCCGAAAATTACAGCAGCTACAAAAAGCACAATAATATCGTTGGATGAAAGAAGTGTCATCTTCAGAAACATTTTTTTCATATTTATCACCATTGGTTATTAAATTTCAAGAGCGATGAACAGAGACTGTATGCGACGTTCGTAAAAAACTACCAGCGGAATGGAATCACGTTATCACTGTCGCTAAAATGCATTACCCACCGCCTATGGCTGCGACGATTGTTAATAAATATGGGAGCAATTCTTTTAAAAGAAAAACTGCACTGCTACATGTATCTGCATAGAAGAATTCACTGATATACTTTCGCGTCGTACGCAGTTTCATATCAGACGCTATTTTGCCAAATTGTGGCTTAGCTGATAAGGGTAAAAAGCAAAATGTTATTGGTTTGGATGAAAGGTCCAACTTTTACAACCACACCACCAACATCCACCTGATATCGTGAGCCAAGAGGTGGCATTATTTTCGGAGTCACCCTCTTCGTTATTTCTTCTACTATAAACTTCCGGGCCATAGGTACCAATATACCACTCTGTTTATGAAAATGACTTTGGACGAGTGAAAATGAAGGATTTAGATCATGCAATTAAAAACTAGTCCGAGTGAAAAAAAATTATTACCAACAGGTGTTAGTATTTCTTACTCTCTTTCCTAACAATCTGATATGGCAGAAGTGCAAATTAGCCAGTTGACGAGCAGATGTGTAGAAAATAAAAAGATAATATTCGATAAAAGATCAGCATATGACTTTAACACTTTTTTTTCCTCTGACGGGAGTAGAGAAAGCGTATGAAAACTTTAAAAAAATGAAAACAAAAGTTCATGATAAAGCATTCTTATGCTAAGTTAGTTTTCAATTTATGTTCAAGCGAACTTCATTCTTTAGTTCCAACAATCCAGACCTTCACAACAAGGATCCGCTAGGTCACGTACATTGGAGTTGACCCATTTTCATTTCTTTCGTCTTGCATTGATAAAGAAGTTTCACTCAAACAACTTCTCAGAAACAGATTCACCAAAATACATTTCTCTGATCACTATGGTTTTACTCTCTTCAAGTATAGTATCGACCATTAACTATCCTACTTATCCTCATAAAATGCAACCCTTGCTCCCTCTTTATACGCTCTTAAAACAACATCATTTAGTAACTTTGTGGGCTTTGGATGAACAATAATATAAAAATCGAGAAGCCCTTCCCCACAAAAAATATTTACATCTTAACTAAGCTGAGTGAATATCTTTTACAATATAACCTTACCAAGCAATAACTTACACTGTTACACACGCGAATTCAAACAGATTATTTTTTTTATTCTCGACCTTAACGATAATCTGATGCAAATATTCCGTGAAACACGAGAGCAATGCAACTAAATTTGCATAGCTAGTTCAAACTTTCAGTCAGTTAATTGCCATACATGATACACGATACCATTGCCATTTATTTCTGCGGTAGACTGGTTGCCAGCTAAGGCTACAGAATCCAATCTGTCCTTTTATTTAACCCATAACTGGAGGAAATAGACTGATTAATACCTTTCCCAAGGGTATTTGCGCGTAAGTGAATGCGAAGAATTCAACTGAAAACCGAACTCTGTTCTCGAATTTCTCGTTCCTAGCCGATATCCACTGCACCACAAACATTGAAAAAATTGCGTATTCTATGATTTCTACAACAAATACATTCTGGCGTAACAACCATTTCCGCTACAAAAGACTTGCCTATTCAGAGAAATTTCCGAATAACCAGCGAGCGAAGTGATGCCTGATCATTACTCAGGAAATCCCATACCAGATCAAGTGCCTCTCTTCGTCAAACAGACTTCAATGACTGGCACCCTTCTTATCTAAGTGAATACTGTTTTTCTTTGCTTTAAACGTGTTGATTATACTGTGCAAACATCCATCCCAGGAACAACAACCGAATAGGGTATGCTCGAGCATCACTAATGTTGATATTAATCGATCCCCCTTCAGAATGACGGAGAAAGTAAAATTGGTAATGATCTATGACCCCAAATTACATTAATCAAGTCTCTTTCAAGACAAACTATATTGATACGCAGGAGTGTAGTTGTGGAGATTCGGTTAATGATGAGCCGTTTCCTTTTATAACATCCAACGTTTGGCTTAACAAATTCGTGAATACAAACTTACACATTGCCACCAAGGAATATTTTACTATCAAATAAATTTAACACAGCTAATATCTGGTGGTGACATCGCCAGTGACCATTTTTATATTGGCTTGTAAAAGAATTGCTTTTTTTTTTTTGCTTCGAACCTTCACAGCCAGCTAACCAAAGTGACATTTTCAAAGCCAAAGAAAAAAAAGCCAGTAAGGAGAATTTCAACCTTTTATACCATAACTCTTATTTCAGTTTTAATATAACCATTTTCAAACTACTGATCTTTCTGTTCATACTTCTCTATAAAGGATTTATCGTTTGTATATCCCTTCGGCAGTATTGTTTGAATTTAAATTGTTAATTCGAGAAGACGGTCATTTGGAGTTTCCAGATTTTCTTTTAAACTCGTACATTCTTACCTGGTTGTACTTTCTCGTCTTTCTCTTCGCCGGAAGAGTCGGATGATGGTTTGCTGCTTGAATAAACAGGATCGTTTGTTAATTTCGGTTTCAGGTCAGCACTTTGATTCCGCAATTCAAAGTTATCCTTATCTAAATCAATAAAAAGAAAAAAATACAATAATCAAATCCTAATTGACTAGCACATCAAATAACCCGTTGTATTAGCTCATTAATCCATATACATACCTAAATCAATGATTCCTTTACCTCTCCGATTTCAGACTTAAAAAAGACTTCTCAGTATGGCTTCCCTTTGTAAGTAAAAAATTGTTTATCTGGAAAACCTAGTTTCATTCATATCTGACCCCAATCAGTCGCATCAGCAAAACCTGAATGAAAGCAGTCTTTCAAAAAATTCACATTTATTTTTTTTTTAAAAAGATTGGTTCGATGGATAAATTGCCGTCTAAATTACGCAAAAATAAAGAAATAATAGGAACATCTCATTTTAACATGCTTACCAAAATTACAAGTATCTTGAAACAGTAAATTTATTCAATAAAATTGCTATTGACTTCCACCACGGCCTTCAGTAAAATTCGGATTCTGCTGCAACACTTTTGAACGGTCTCTTTGAAATGATGAATGCTGTTATAATCCTTGCTTTCAATTTATCTTGATATTACATTGAGTGATAAATTGTCATCAATGTGTATTTGGATAAATAACTGCTTTTTGATACTTACCTGACTTTGGGTTTTTATTCTTTTCTCTCAACGGGTTAGCATAAAAAGTTTCAATCATTCGTGTGTAATAACCGTTCATTTGCAAAACTTCATCATGAGTGCCACATTCCACAACTCGGCCCTGTTCCATTACCAGAATGAGATCGCAGTCTTTCAGGTACTGGAAAAAATATGACTAAACCTAAAGTTACCTGTACATAATCATATGATGCTAAAGTTTTGGCCATCAATCAAGATAAATAATACGCAGATAACATAAACGAATATGCATAGATTATTTATGGTGGTTACAAGATCATGTACATGTTGGTAATTGAAGCGTATAATTTACTTTATTCATATCCCAACAAAGTGGTTTCACTATGTTGATGTTATAGACTTAAAAAGAAAAAAAAACTGTAATAAAATACGTTTTCAGTAGCTAAAAAAAAAATCTACCAATCAATGCTTTTAATATTTTGGTTTACTCATTAAGAATATTGCTTCTGATAGCAGCTGAATTGTACATAAAATAGCATTATTTTATTGGTAATGCTTGTCTTAATTTATAACTGAAAATCTTTCTTATTTCAATACACAACATAAAAATTCTACATTTAGTTCCTTAATCTTCAAATATTTTCCTCTACTTTTAAAAATAGTACTAAAAATGACTAAACGATGACGTGGTAAAAATCAGTGTGTAACGATAAGAAAATTTACTTCCTTGTCTGTTCATTTTAAATTTAAATGCTGTTACTGGTAATAAATATAGTTTTCTCCTGCTACTATTGTGTTATTTTATATTTAATTATTTTTTATTATTAGGAGTTGACATTTGTTTAAGAAGTCCTACGATATATAGTCTATCAATAAAATACAGGCCTTTAAAACGTTAAATCAAACTCCGGTCAATTTTTTTAAACTTAAAAGGAGAAACTAGCTTGGAAAAAATCTGTTGATTATCCAAATTTATAAAAAAGTTGATTTTATTAATATTTATATGTTAATTCAACCAACACAAAAAAGTACTTTTATATATGGACAATGATTTTGAAAAATTTTAAGAATCTGGTCATACGATTGCAATTAAAAGCCTTACTTTAAGCACAGAATATGTTATTTGAAACTTCTATCTATGCAAAGCAAAGTATATTAAATCATTGCAAACAATGAGGTATTCAAACTGGCTGGATAGTGCCATATATTGCGGACAGATAGACGAAAGAAAGATATAAAAACAATCTTTCAAGTTACAGAAACAAAGTAGGAAAATTCAAAGGTTCGATTTAAGTAAAACAGATCAAATTGTGTCAGACTGATTGGTGTGTTTGAGTCGGTTTATTTTACATGTCAACCATCGCTGGTTTATTTAATACCAAATTTTCTTTAAGTCTACAAACGTTTCCTTTTAGGATTGTAACTTTTTTAGAGAAGGGATCTTACCCCGCTGCAGGGGGATGCAATAAGTGTATTTTAGGTCCCATCGATATAGTCGCTATTTTATTGATTTTCTTTTAATTAGTGACCTTTATTTTCACAGTAATCATGCTAATTGTATAGAGTTGGAATTCGACAATGTATTCTTTAATAAGAAATCGGAGAATAGAGTTCGAATTAAAGTTAAATTAGTTTCATTCAATTACGCATAAACACCCTTGGGAAAGGTATTAATACATCTCTTCTCCCTCCAGCTACGGATGGAATAGCAGGAGAGATTGGGTTCTATAGCTTTAGTTAGCAGCCAGAAAGTAATGGAAACCTACCGCGGGAAAAATCTTCTGCAGAGTCAGTCATGTCTCTTTCGAGACATGATCACCCAAGCGTGTATCACGTACGGCAATTAATCGATTCTTTATTATCTTGTTAAGTACAGGGATAAAAAAGGTTTTCAAAAATAACTATTAAATAATTGATCTTAATAAATTTGAACAATGTTTCTTATCGTTAATAATATTGCATATTAATCAAACTGTTAACTTACTTGCAATTGATGGGTAGCCAATATAATTGTCCTTCCATTCATATACTTCTTAAAACATTCGTAGAATATGTGTTTTCCCACATGGACATCGACGGCTGATAGTGGATCATCTAAAAGGAATATATCTCTATCGCTGTAAACAGCTCTGGCGACACTTACGCGTTGTTTTTGCCCACCGCTTAAATTGGTGCCTCTATCACCGATCTGGATTGTAGTGATATAAAAAAAATGACGACGGTGCAAAAAAAAAAAAAAAAATGTAGCAGTCACAGGAAATGAAATATAGCTTCTGAACTTGTAAATATACACAATAATATTAATGTATTTTTCTAGGAAATGCCATCAATTTATCACAATATTAATAAAATATATTGCAAAAAAGCCCGGGTACTTTACGTCTTAGTAATCGAGAAATAAACTTAGCATCGAGAAATAAACAATAAGTAAAAAAAAAAAAAAATCGAACAATTTATAATAAAATTATGATTGCCAAGAAGTGAACACGTACTTACATTTACCCGATGTGCGGTGGTGTCATGGATAGCGGCTCAGAATGAGAAATCAGAGAGCTTAGTTCGAATTTTAGTCTATTTCATTACATATAGACTGTACATATACACTCTTTGGAAAATTATGAATTCATCTCTTCTTCCACAAGCTATGGATTAAACAGGATCAACTAGCCATGGATGGTAACCAGTCTAAGAGAGGAACAACTTAGCATTCAAAACCGGTTGGGATACAAGTCTATTCCTTAAAATCCTACCACTTGCGATGGAAACCACGGCAGCATTGTCTAGAACGCTGAAAACTAAGTGCCTCATACACCCCAAGAGTTTGAGCGTTAAAGTGCTTTTGAAATGAGTGAACATTTTAAGCATAAACAAGTTACTCAATTTAAAATAGATCCGGGTCATATTCCAAATTGAGAGGAAAACATAAGTATTTTAGTGAACTGATTTTGCGTAAGTGATTTTTGTTTGACGCCAGAAAATAAGTGGCTACATAATAAACGTCCCACAAAACTTAGGTAAGATACCTTTAGATACATCTCCCTCAATGACTAACCGAAAAGAAAATACAAATTCAACCAGTTGCCAGACAAAGAGCAAAAATTAAAGCATTTAAAATCAATTATATATTGTATGCGATCGAAAGTAATTCCGTCGTACCGTACTTGATTCAAGTTTCAGTTTAAATGAAAAATATCCTAAGTTGATAGTCATGCAATAAAATAAAACGCATTTCTTTTTGCAGTCTAATATAGAGCTGCTGATAGCCCTGGAAGAATTCGGCGTAGAGAAAATTACAAAAATAATAAATTAAATTTATAATATTGGTGTATTACCAGATGACCTAAGCAAACCGCCTGCATGCGGACAGGTAACGAATTCAGTATATACAAACAGAAAGGGGCGTAAGACAAGGATGTGTCTTTTCACCGGATCTACTCAACTTGTACAGCGAGACTATCCTCAAAATCCTAGATGTTATGTCAGGATTTTCATCAGAGGCCACAATTTGAACAACATAAGATACCCAGATGATACAGTGCTGATAACAGACACGGAAAGGAAACTACAAGACATCCTAGAGAAGGTAGCTGAAGAGAGTGACAAGAAAGGATTACAAATAAGCTGCAAGAAAACCGAATACATAGTCATCAGCAAACAAAGCAGCCCAAAATGCCAAATACAGGTGGGGGATACAAGCAGGTACAAAAAATTAAGTACTTAGGAAGTGTTCTAACGAAAGACAGAAGGTGCGACACTGGGATCCGAAGGAGAATTGGCATGGTGAAAGACGCATTCCAGAAGCTGAGTAGAGTATTAAGAGACAGGAATATTTCGCTAGAAACAAAGAAGAGAGTACTGGATTACTATGTGATGTCAGTTCTTCAATATAGCAGTGAATACTGAACAATATTATCGAAGTTGAAGTAAATACTTGAAGCAACTGAAATGTGGTTCTACAGAAGGATGCTGCGGATATCATGGATTGAGCATATGAGCAATGATGAGGTTTTGAAAATGATGGAAATAAAAAGGAAATTAATATTGAGCATCATGAAAAGATAGCTAAAGTTCCTGGGACATGCAATGAGGAAGGAGGGCTTGGAGAACTCGATATTAACAGGCCAGATAGAGGGAAGGAGAGACAGGGGAAAACAGCGTGTAACGTAATTGATTGGCCTGAGCAGGTGGATGGCAGAATGAAGATTGCATGGTGTAACAGGAGAAAGCGTGCTAAAAGCCACCATGGATAGGGAGATTTGAAAGGCCATGATCGCCTACGTCCTGAAAGGACAAGGCACATAGAATATAGATTCATCTCAAAAGTTAAGCTAAACTTGAAAAATCAAAGGAAAATCATTGGTGCATACAACGAAAACATTCACTTTAAAAATAAAGCCTCACCTCAGTCTCATCGCCTTTAGCCAGTAGCTCCAAATCAGTTTTTAATCCACATGCATGAATCACTGCTTTGTATCTAGAAAAAAAGAGGATTGATTTAAGCTAGTTATTTTGAAATGGTGTCAAGACATCAAAATATTTTAACTTATTTGAGGGCACTGAATCTGAAAATGACCTTACTTTTTCTTGGTTAGCTACCGTTTTTGTTGGGAGAAAAATGACATTTTTCATTTGTTTTCTCCACATGATATTGACCGATATTAATATTTCTCTAAGTAAAATCGTAGAAATATTGGTTTTCTTATTTAGAAATACTTTTTTTTTCAAGAACAATCAGACTTAAGTCTTTAAAAATAAAACTATTGAAAATACCAAGACCAACAAGTATTTTCATCAAATCATTAAGAACAATGGATAGAATTTTATCTTTGTGCCTTTTGCTAACAAGTGTTTTTCGTTGAGCCCAGAGGCCAAAAATTCTACTAATTCCTTGCTTAGATTTATGTCTCGAACCAAGTCATTCATGTCATTTTGGTTAAACGGCTCTGGTAAAGTTTCGGGAACACAGTCAGGATCGTTTTCGCTGTGTCTCATTTACACCAACATCAGAATCGTCACTTTCAATAAATTTTTGTGAAAAAAAAAATCATCTGAACTTTATAATGGTTACTAACACTACTTATTTTGGCGATAACCTGGAAAACTGCGGTACGTCAATTTTAAAATTGTTAACTCAAAGATACTTTTTCTTATAAAAACATTTTATTGAAGGCGACTCACAAGTTGCTCGGGCTACCTGAAAATTGATAGACCTTTATTAACTAAATGTGGCGATCAGCCAAGATCGTAAATTATTATTTCTTCCAAAAATGAGCAATTTCAGTCCAGCAAAAACGGTAGTTAAAAATCTAAGGTTATCTTCGGAATCAGCACCATCAAATTAGCTAAAACACGTGCCTTGTTTTTTGACACCAAAGATCGTGTTGACAAGTGTTAATAGTCTCTGATATTGGCTACGCATCAATTGCAGGTAAGTTAGCAGATTAATATTATGAACGATACGAAACATCGCCAAAATGCTTTAGAAATTAATACATTTGCACAAAAAAATCACATATCCATTTTAAAAACCAAGATCAGTTAATACCAGTTATTTTTAAAACCGTTTTCAACTTTGTGCTTAATAATCATGTAACAAAGAATACTTTACCAAATTACTATTGACTATAATACCAACATTTTTATAGGCCTATGACAGATTCTTTAATTTTTAATAATACTGAACTTTACCGTGGGTATTAATGAGATTAACTTATTGTCCGATCAGACTGAAAATGCTTTATTTTTCAAGTTACAATCGTATTGTGCTAACAACAATTACAGTATTACACTGTGATGGTAACAAACCCAATAACTGGCTCATTATTATGCAGAATCAAGCAACATAACAAGCTCAGTTTAGTACAGTACAAAGCCGGATAAAGACTGAATCTGGATAAAAAGGTTATGTTAATCTTCCAAGAAGAGTTTGCCTATTTTGAAAAAAAAGTAAGGTTTATGTAGAAAAAAAAATTACTTTTGATTATCCATTTTGCTACCGAATAAAATATTTTCTTTCAAGGTTCCATTGAAGATCCATGCTTGTTGACTGGCAAAAGCAACGTTTCCTTTCAGTGCTAATGTTCCTGCTGTTTTCTTCATCTGAAAGTATTCATGTCATTTAATGATCACAAGAATAAAAAGTTAACAAAACTTTACAATGCATGAAGTTAAGGAGTCACTTGTATTATACTAACAAAAATCAAAATTTACCACTTAGCTTGAAGAGAAGCGCATGAGTTTTCGTATAGTATATTTGTAATAATATTTCTACGTGAACTGAAATGTTTTTTTAATGCGCATGCTCAGCCGGAAATCGACAAGGAATTTAAAATCCCCGCAAGGATAAAAAAAAAAAAAGAAAAAAAAAAAAAAGCTGTTCGAGTCATTTAAACAAAAATCCCTATGAAATATTAAATAACGGCTTGTAACACACTGGAAATTAAAAACTGACAAAAATCCGCCAGAGAAATTACTTCCGACACAATATATGATATTCAAAATGGGTTCAACATCGAATCAAAAGTATTAAGTTAGTTCTTAAATGAACAAGCTTTAAAAAGAAAATCAAAGAAACATAACTTTAATAAAGTGGGGATCTTTACACATAGAGACACTTAATGGCATACACAGAGTAGTACAGAATGTACCACGCTGTTTTGTTTGAGCCTCCCATGACACGATGAAAAACCTTATACGAGCAAGCATAAAAAAAATAATTCCAGTTTATATATATATATATATATATATATATATATATATATACACTACTCTTATTACTTTAATTAAACTATTCTGAAAAAAAATATTTTAAAGACTATACTCTACGAAGTCATGATATATATATATTCCATGAGTTCCAAATAATAACACATTCGGATTTAAAAACCTAAGAACCGCTCCTCTCACCGACAAATTTCTTAACTTCGAAAACGACTTGTTCAAAACAATAAACAAAATCACTTTCCACAAACACTATAAATTCCAAAACCACTTAGACACAATAGTCAGCAACATACACAAATCAGATAAGGTCTTTGTCAAATCAGACAAAACATTGAATTTCTATAAGATGGACCCAAATGAATACAAGAACCTAATTAAAAAAAAAACTAACAAAAAATACAGGAAAATCAAAAAGGAGCACAAAAACCACAGACAGAATAAACCAGGAAGATAAACGAATTACGGACAAATTGAAAATAAGTGACAGAGTCCCCAAAATAGCAACGAAAGAAGCATATGTGCTTTTGAAAGACCACAAACCTGATTTTTACAGTAAATTACCTACAAGAATAATAAACCCCACAAAATCCGAAATCGGTAGGATCAGTAAATAAGTATTAGAGAGGGTCAACCAACAAATAAAAAATAAAATTAAACTAACGCAGTGGAAAGGTACGGTGGACGTGATCGGGTGGTTTGAAAAAAATTGGTGGAAAAAATAATGTCACCTTTTTACAATTTGACATTGTGGACTTACCCATCGATTTCGGAGAATCTATTCGGTCTAGCCCTGGAGTTCGCGGAATTCTACTCAGATATCACAGAGGATGAGGTCAAAATTATCCTGAATTGCAGGAAATCAGTTATAATCCACGACAACGAACAGTGGACTAAGAACTCAAAGGAGAATTTTGATTTATCTATGGGTGCCCTGGATTCTGCAGAGGCTTCGGATCTGGTTGGATTATTCTTACTGTACAACTTAACTGCGCATAAGGAAATCGAAACGGACAATATAGGACTATATCGGGACGACGGACTAATGATAATTGATAAATCTACTGGAGGTAAGGTTGATAAAACTAGAAAATGAATCCATAGAGTCTTTAAATCCTTTGGCCTTAACGTAGTGATTAACCACAATATCAAGCAAGTAGACTTCCTAGACATAACAGACTTAGTATCGAACACTTTCCAACCTTACATGAAAAACAATGCCAACCCAATATATATAAACCCCAACTCTAATAACCCACCATCCATTATTAAGCACATCTCATCATCGGCAGAACGTCGCATTAACACACACTCATCCAGTAAAGAAATATTTGATAAGCACAAGGTAATTTATAATAGAATCTTTAATGAAAGCGGGTATAAATAATCAAAGATCAGCTTTGTGGAAAAATTCAAAAGTTCAAAAAAGCAAAAATAGAAACAGAAAAATAATATGGTATAACCCTCCCTTCAATCAATCAGGAGCATAAATTTCTTAAACTAATAGAGAAGCACTTCCCTAAAAATAACCCTCTGAGCAAAATCATCAATAAAAATACCATAAAATTAAGTTATAGCTGTTCCAATAATCTAGAAAAAATAATCAAAATGCATAACACCAAAATATTAAAACTACACAGCAAAAATAACTCCAACACTAATACAAGTCCGTCCCATAATAACAACCTCTGTAACTGTAGAAACTTCAACCAATGCCCCATGACCAATAAATGTCTGACGAAATCTCTGATATATATGTGTTCGATTTCATCCATAGAAAATCTTAAAGATGAAAAAATATATATTGGGAATACCATGAACATATTTAAAAAGCGCTTTTACAATCACCTCTCATCCTTCAATAATAAAGAAAAACAAAATATGACGTCTCTCTCCAAATACTTTTGAAAATTAAAAGACGAAAATAAAACGCCTAAGGTTAAATGGAAAATCCTCAAACAAGCAAGAACGGCTAAATCTATAAAGGAACCATGTTTTCTTTGCCTTCAAGAAAAAATAGAGATCCTTAAATATATTAATAGTAACAAGCTTTTAAACCAGAGGCACGAAACCACAGTAAACTGTAAGCACATTAGGGATCTAACCCTACAATCATACTAGGAAATACTAGGAATGTGATTAGATATTTTTATTATAAAAGATTAAAAATGCTATAGAAAAAAATGATCTAATAAATCCTTAAAGTAAGGTCTAATACCCATAAAAATATCTAAAATAAAATGTAAAACTAAATGAAATAAACAAGCCCCCAAACTATAATCTATGAAAAATTAAAAATTAAAGAAAAAATCGATCCTCTAAATTCAAAATTAAGATTAAATATACAAATTTAGATAAATTATAAAAACTGATAAAATACAAATTTACATTTACCTTCTAAAAAATACAATTTTAGTTTTTTTACAAATAACTTCGTCTAAATACAAAATACTCCACACTTAAATAGATCAAATTACTAAATTCTACAGCAAAGTTTAATATTCCGAATTAGATTAGAAATCTACCTGTAAAAACCTTACTTAAATACAAAAATATTCCGTACTGAAAAAATCAAAATTAAACGAAAAAAATGGCTCCCAAACTCGAAAAAGAATCAATTTCCTATATTCAAAATTAAGATTAAATATACTATTTCAGAATAATTATATCATACACAAAAATAAACTGTAAGCACATTAAAGATCTAACCCTACAATCATGCTAAAAAATGCTAGGAACTTGATGAGACACTTTTATGATAAAACATTAAAAATGCTATAGAAAAAATCGATCTAATAAATCCTTAAAGTAAGGTCTAATACCCACAAAAATATCTAAATAAATAAAATGAAAAATTAAATGAAATAAACAGGCTTCCAAACTATAATCTATGGAAAATTAAAAGAAAAAATCGACCCTCTAAATTCAAAATTAAGATTAAATATACAAATTTAGATAAATTATAAAAAAATGATAAAATCCAAATTTGCATTTATCTTCTAAAAGATACAAGTTTTAGATTTTTTATAAATAACTTCGCCTAAATACAATAATACTCAACACTTGAATGTACACCTCTATCCCGCTAAAATAAAAATAAAAATAAAAAATTCTATAGAAAAGATCAAACTACTAAATTCAAAAGCAAAGTTTAACATTCCGAATTACATTAGAAACCTACCCATAAAAACCTTACTTAAATACAAAAATATTCCGTACTGGAAAAACCAAAAATAAAAAGGAAAAAACACCCCACTCCTATCACGTCCATCTAAGGAACCCACTAGATAAAAGAATACATAAAATCTGTCAAGCACTAGCTAACCACGCCACTGTCCTAAATATTCTTAAGGTCAACAAACAAGATGGGTTCCCTAATCACAACCCCCCACACACACACACGCAAAACTGACCAAGTAATCAACCCCCACACACCACGTTCCTCGAAATTCGAACCAAAAGATATACCCGACCAATAAAAACGTACATTCTAACAGATAATGCCATTAATCAGCCATTTTAGTATTTACACACCAAGTTCTTCAAAAGTCTAACGGTCAACACAAAAGACATATTCCCTTCATTATCAATAACCCCAACCAGCCCCACAACAACAGTGAATCAAATATAGGCAGCGGATGATTTCAGTTCTTGCCCATTCCTCCTGATGAGAGGTTGGGTGCCCAACGTCGAAACAGCCATATGATTGTAGAGGACATATATAGAAAAAATTATGTACATGTTCTAAAACATAATTTATAATATATATTCACAGCTCTATACATTATATATCGAGCACTGTTTTAAATTAATGTTTTGGACGGTGAAAAATATTCTTTCTTCGTTCTGTACTCACTCGGATATATATATATATATATAGCGCGCATAATATTACCTAACAAACTTTAACACTACATTTTATTTTATCGAACTGTTTAAGCAAATTATGTACGTAAATAAATTTGTGATATGTCAATGTAACTTGTTTTTGCCCTCATTTTTCCTTCCAATTACAAATACCCGGAAGTCTCCTAACGACAAAGCTTCTTTTCTCAAACTTAATGGACGTGCGCAAAAGATAGTAGTAGCTATCTAATTAAAATTATCTCAATTAAAATTTGGTAGCCGTTCCGCTCAACAACCTTCCCATGTTGCACAATACAACCACTACTATCATGAAACTGCGATATGGTGTAATGCTTAGCAAGTTTGTTTCGCTAAATCAGTTACGACTGAATAGCGAGTTCGTCTTTACTAGGTACTCAATACTTTCGTCCTTGTGCCACATCTAAGGCACACTTAGAAAAATCACCTACTACCTTCAGACCTTAATCCTATTCTATTCAGCAGATTTCGCTGCAAGGATGTTGTTCATCAAGCCTCGTCAGTGTTGTTCTTTCTCAATGTTCCCTTTGTCATTAATATTGCTGATACTGAGAATACCAGAGACAGAACATGTGAGCAACGACGAGATTTTAGAGTGAAAGGAATCGAAAAGGAAAAGGATACTTAACATCAGTAAAATACAGCTGAAGTTTCTGGGACATGAAAGGGGGGCTTGGAGAATTTGATACTCACAAGACAAATCGAGGGAAAGCGAAACAAAGGAAAGCAACGTGTGACAAACTTGATAGGCTTGAACAGATGGATAGCAGGGGTAACAAGAGTATTAACAGCTACAAGGGATAGGGAAATGTGGAAGCCCATGATTGCCTACTCCCTGAAGGGACACGGCACATAAAATTTTTGCACCCAGCAATTTTTACTTTTCATTTTTTTTTGTTGGCTAAAAAAGGTCATAATGACAGTTTCCTGTGTTCAAATAACTAAGTAAAATTGGTACTGTAATATTACACCATTTCTTCTTGATTCTACCTATTGACAGAATACAGCATCCACTCTTAGTCTTGTGGGTGGACAGGTATTGAAATGTTTTGTTACATTTTAGTTTGTTTTGGTGTTCATACCCCCACCCGCGTCACATTTTCATATATTTTTAGATATATTTTTGTTTAAAAACTGTATATAAAACAATTTTTATGTCATGGGTTTATGTCTCCTTTTAGCCACCTTCCCATACTCCTGTGAATAGTGGGTATATGTAGGACTGAGAGGTCATGGAGAAGTTCTTGTGATTAATGAACAATTTGTAATGAGTGATTGCGTTGTGAATCATATTAGCTAGGTCTAAGATAGAAAGTGTTGACCAGCCTCGTGCCACAATCATTGTAAAATTCCCAATAATAAATACTCATTCCACCATTTCTTTTTCCGATAATCTTTTGTTTTAAAATCTACTAGCACCATCCCATACTCTAACGAAAATATCCATTGTTAGATAAAATCATATCATCTTGGTTGAATGAAATGGTCTGTTTTGAAAGTTCAAATCAGCTTTTCGTTCCTTTCTCAAGACCCTCCTTTTACCACAATCATGATGAGAGTAAAGATAGGTTAAAAACTTGAGAAAACATTCGGGTTATTTCTATAAAATTAAAAGCTTTAATTTAAGATAATTGTTTTGTTTTATAAGTTATACAACTAAAAAAAATTCTCGGACTGAAAAAGTTAAATCATAGCAAATATAATTGTTTGCTTCCTGTAGTTTATAGCTTCAACATTAAACAATGAAAATCATATACACATTCAGATATTCTTATTGTGCACATGTTAACACTGATCTATAAAAGAAAATGGGATCATCTTTACTAGTAAGCGTAACTATTTCAACTCATACAAAGTGTACGTGTAGTGAATAAGAAATTAAGAATTAAAATCAACCTTCTTCACTTTTGCAAAAGTTCACAATGACATGTGAAATCCTGTTTTTATCCAAATAGAAAAAGGATTGATGATGTGCTTAAAGAAAAGTCGAAACCAGATTTTGCAAGTAGGTGTTAAATTTATTTTGACCAATGGAAGCGACTTGCAAGACTTGAGGACTTAGCGATCCAGTGCGAAATTCAAAAAGGACTATATAAATGACCTCGGCATCAGTCAAGTCAGTCAGGTGAAAGCAGCGAGAAAGACAACACTAAAATGTAACTTCAACTTCAAATCGACCCGGAGATAAGATCAGGTCGCACCTTGTTCTCTTTCTTCTTATTTCTCGTGTACTGATTCCTTTTACTTCTTCATCCATAGACATTCCTACTGAATACATACATACGTACGCATATACTCTTTCGACAATTACTATAATGGACATTTTCTACAAATCTTTATACCCATAACTTTATCATTGAACACGAACTCTACCCTTAACTTCTTAATGTTTCTAATTGCACATTAACTTCTACAACTTGTGTTATTCTTTCCTTTTAATAAAGTTCTATTTTAACAAGAAAAATGTATATTTTATTCTTACACTATTCCACACACATTCACACATTCTAACCTACCGACAACTTCTGATGAAAACCTTCTGAAAATTTTGATGATAATTCTGCATAAAACTTGTAGGGAGTTCGGTTAAATATGACACAAGGCAGAATCAAAGAAACATCAATCCGCTTCCCACTTCTACATACGTACTCAGCAATCAATGGTTTCCATACTATTCAAGTGTTTATTCTTATTGTAGAAAAATTATACTAATTAATAAGGAACAAAACGAACTTTTCTACGAAGAATATAATTGCATCATTTAATATTTAGCATAGTTGTTTTTATGTCTAAGTATGTTTTTTATTATAGTGATAAAATATGAAAGAAAAATTAACAAAAACATTGTTTTCATTTAATTAAATAAGTTATATATTCATAAATAAGACCGTTTTACAACTTCAATAGATTCTCTAATCAGACTATCTGGTTCTTTCACTAATTCGGTACTAATTTCAAATCTCTTGTTCCCACCACAACAGCCTAATGCTCAATGTTATGTTACACTAGATCTGGTCATTGTTGGCACGGTCTTGAAACGGCAGCAACTTATTCGTGCTTGTTTTCGAACATATAATCTCATTTGCTTATTTTTCTCGCAAAATTAATTGCAACTGAGTGCTCCATGCTTTCAGTCTTGAGCCATATATAAGCTACGCTTAGTAAATCGCTATGCGCACTTCGACTTTGTGTAATGGTCATCAAGCTTGTTTCGATGAATCATTTACGACTGAGTAACGAGTTTGATTCTTATTTTATGCTCCATACATTCGGTCTTGTGCCACATTTAATCCCCGCTTATTAAATCGCTATATTAATGTGATTTGCTCTTATTTAACGACAACATAAAGCCCTGGTGAATAAAATTACTGAGAAACGTAAAAGTTTAAATTTTTAATAGTGTAACATTGGAGAAAAAATACGTTAAAATATTTTTCCCTGTACGCGATAATTTTTTTACGGCACAATAAGCAAGAAGAAAGGTATAAGGAAATCAAAAACGAAGAAATACGGAAGTAGATAAGGTGACATATAAGACGCTTGCAAAGTGATTTAAGATTTGTGTAATGGAAGAAGTTGAATCGTCTGGTTAGCTACTTTTAGAAGTAACCGTTTTGTGTTTCGACATTTTTCACTAAGTTTTTCATTCTAGTGAAGGTCTATACGTATTTCTTTTTCTGTCACCCCCACCAAGTCTCATGAAAACATTGCTTAAACTGTATTGTATTTTTCAGTTGCTGAAACAGTAAAAATTTCGGCAAATCTTGCTTAGTAGGTAGTCTACTAATCAAGACTGAACAAGTTTCCGTTAATGTTTTCATGTCAAGAAATTCGATACTTACCCTTCCAATAATGGCAGAGAGTAGAGAACTTTTGCCACAACCCACTGGTCCACAAACACCGATTAATTTTCCCTTAAAATAAAATAAAATAATAATAATAATCTAAATAAATTGAGGATTGTTCTCAATAGATCGTTTTCTTTTATGTAAAATATGTAGACATTCATTTTCCGGGAGAATAACCACGTAAAATATTAATGACTAAATGTTCTAAACATGAATCTGCATAGATCTACATGGAGAAATAATATGTGTCTAAAAAATTAAGTATCTGATATGGTTCATTATAAAAATATATCCGGCAGTGAAATTTGAACTTTAAAGTGTTCATTATTTCTATGAACATCACGAAAATATCTAACATAATTGACGAATAGCCAATTTTGTTTTTTATGCTGTAACACCCCAACGGTCCGTCCTAGCAATTTTCTCCGGCGGCCGTTCTCCACGCTGTGATGTTGCCGGAAATTTGTAGAAAATGTCGGCCGGACAGCTGGGGGTACAAGATTGACTATAAGGAACGAACTTCCACAACTTGGATGAGTTGAAAAGGATGCTTTATTCGTTTAGAGTTAGCCTTGTCGGTTGGGGCAGGCGAATGTGACACACAGCTCTAACTCTAATTAATGGAGATCAACAAATCCGAACTGAACGAAACAAGACGAACGGAGATCCTTACTTCAAGCTCGCCCGGCGGGACTCCTCTCTTCTCTCGTCTTAACTACTCTACTCGAAAAAAATACCTGAATTTATTTAAAATTGACCGGAAACCCGGAAATGCTTTAGACCACCGGTGACAAACACCGGCGACTGTAAGTCTGAAATTTCAGTTATCTTTTTTCTTTTTTTTTTTTATCTTAATAAGGCTTCCGCCGGAAAAGGCTTAATGTGTGGTCAAGATACAGTAAAGGACAGCCTTTGACCGGGTCATCGAAAACCTACCTGCTGAACTTTATCACTGAGTCAAATATTTACCGGAGGACAATCTTCCTCATAAAAGAAAAAGCGTTTATTTATTTATTTTTTCCTCTTCTTTTTCACTTTTGTTAAATATGTTTTTAAACTATTTTCTATTCTAATCTATTTTCTATTTTAATCTATTATAATAAAATACATACATATCTAGTTATCGTGTCACAATGCAAACATGGTCGTAAAGCGTTTTTATTTCTTAGTGTAAATAAGAGTTCGTGTATGGTTTTATATTAGGTTGATGCAAAAATTCCAGGGTTTTTTTTCTTTTTCAATATTTTTAGTTCCTGATTTCATAGCTTTATAGTTCAGTTATCTAATGTTTTGTAGTTTTCTGTTACTTTATACACTATTTCAAATAAACTGCATTTTATAAAGAAATACATTTGTTTTGATTCGGTGATTGTGTTTGGTTGTTTTTGTTTAGCGGCATATCGACCTCTATAGATTCGGTTACGTCTACGAGGAAATTAGTGACAATTGTTTTGGAATCATTGTCTAAGTAACAAAAAAAAAAAAAAAAAAAAGTGATAATCTGAAAGTGACAGATCTGGAGAATATTTTACATGGGAAAGAACTTACCATTCCTACTTGCACCTTGGGGACAAGTGTTATGCATCATTGGTTAAATTCTTTCTCCAGAATATTTTATGTCCCAGTGCATCACTTAAACGATTCAGTTACTCATGGTAACGTTACAGGATAACAATATGTGTCTGTTCTAATAAATTATCTTTGAACACCACAAAACTCCAATAGCTACAGTTTAGGTTGAAATATTGTAGGTTGTCCCTGACCTAATGAAGATTTTTTTCATTTTAGATTCTCGTAATAAATTTCCCTTCTCACCGTTAGTATATTGTTCAAAAATGATTTTTTTTCTTTTTGTCGAGCTAGAACAAAAAGTCAAATGTTTAAATGCTGATCGAAGTTCCTTTCTGTAACTTACCATAAAATGAATTATCTGAGCTTCTGATTTTTGTTTCCTCAGATTTGTAAACGATAAAAGGTTACCTGATTGTATAAATATAGAGCAGAAAAAAATGTCAAAGGCAGTAAGACTTCCCCGAAAATTATGCAAAAATATCGCTGGTAAATTTTGCATAAATTTAGGGTTTCCTCCTGTCTGAAAACTTCCAAGAAAGCAACTATATTGAATGTCATTTTTCTCTAGCTCTCTCACTGAGCATTAAGATTGTATTATTCAAATTTGAGTCATGTTGTCAAGTCATGTCTTTTTGACTTAATTGACCACGTCTATGATATGCTCTATTCTATTTGAACCAGATTACTGCACAGAGTTTACTAAATTGAATTCAATCTTTACACTTCACATTAGATAATACACATAGTATTCGCGTATAAGTAATTTTTAACTAAAATAAAATACTATCTATATTACTGGGATGAGCAGATATCAAATCATTTATATTCAGATTAATGATCTAATCTTTGTTGTAACGTTTCGGCCATTGGGCTCTCCGACCTTCTGGTTAACCTTCAGGGAAGGTTAAATTAAACAGTTTCTTTAATCTCCAAGGGTAGATTGTTCTCGCTCAACTGTGTAGGGATTTTTCATATTTTCTTTCGTATATATATATATATATATATATATATATATGTGTGTGTGTGTGTGTGTGTGTGTGTGTGTGTGCTAATGTTCACCCAATATAAGGTGCAAGAGTTACTCAAGGTAGAGGGTCAGTGTGTGGTGTTATATGGGCGTAAGAAATGGCAAGTAAAATTCATGGATCTAAACAGGAAAGTTATTAACACCCTAGACCTGAAGAGGTCAAGATTGTTGTAATTGACAAAATATCCTGCTCCACAAAGCAGTACTTTTTAGGAAGAAACTTTCCAAATGGAACTTCCTTCTTACTATTGGGATACGAAGGGGATGGGGATAACTCACCCTTGTGTACGTGGCATGGCATATCCTACTTGTAAATGTCAGTGGTGGTGGGGCTATGGAATATGCCATGAAAATAGAGATATAGCAACGAGAGGTTCATAATGTTTTGTTTGTGAGGGAACAGGTTGTAAGGTGGAAGATAACTAATTACTCAAAAGGCCATGTAAACGACTTTGAACTCTATTAAGACAGACAATTGAGAACTGGGCAACTCCAGCCAAAATATGGTAGCAATTCTCCATATTTTTCTTTTGGTCTGATCTGGCTCTTGAAATGATAAGAGGTGTTTCTGTACTACTCGCGTCAGGAATTTAGCTTAAAATTACTATCATCAACCCTTTAATGCACTAAGCTACTGTACCGGAAACACGCACACAAAAACACACACCAGAGGGAAAGACGACAGAAATATTTTCAAAACAAAAAAGAGGATATTAGTCTGAATGTAAACAATGTAACTTTTAAAAAAAGTGATAAGTGGTTCACAATATCTAAAACTGAATACCAATGTCTTGTTTTGGCAAAACGTTAATTCGATAAAATTTGAAACTTTCTTTATTCATATGCCGGATATAGTAATTACATATATGATTAATATGAAATTTTCTTCACATTTTGAAATCAAATGGGATCAAGGTGACAGTGTAGGTTAAGTAGATTTTAAACTAACAAATAAACAATGGTAGATTTTTCAATGTTTGGTATTACTAATTTACTAGATTTTGGTGCAGGTGCCGACATGAATTTTTTTTTTTAATTCGATCATTGATAGCTACGATTGACATGTCAAAAGAAGTTTGCCTGACTTTTCTGTCTCGATTAACTATTAATTTCAATGTTTTTCTTTGTTTTCTGTTACGCCTCAACGTAAATACTCATTTGGTAGATCATAGCCGATAATGTTACCGATTTAATTTCTGTTGGATTTTTCTATTATTAGCAAAAATTAGAGTTATGTTTTTATTGCTTATCTTGTTACAATGTTCTTTCTGGGAAAGTTTTCTTTTTCTTTTCTTTTTTTTTAATTAACCTGCAGCATAAACTATAATTGAAAAAATGTACAAACTTTTATTTGATTTCATGTATACTTTGTGTCATTCGAGGTTTTCTGAAAATTAATACCAATTATTTTGACGAAAGGACAAACCGTTTGTGCTATAATGGAAATATCACACAGAGCGAAGTTGTTAGCCGTCGAAACAGGATTGCTTTCTGCTTCTTGTTTTTTCTTTCCTAAAGAAGTGTATAAAAAAAGAACAATTATATACCAGACACTTACTCAAGTTCAATTTCATTAAAAAATAATAATAATAATAATAATAATAATTCAACACAGAAGAATTTCTATGCATAATTTACTATCTGTTGAGTATTTATTGCAAGTATGTTTTCATTTTTCTTTACAACCGAAATCGAGAATCGGACGTAATTTATTAAAGGAGAAAACAAAAGAACACAAACTTCAAATACATTAAATTCAGACAGAGTATAAAATATATAAATCTTAAAACGTCTCAAGTGTTACTTACTAAGTTTGCCTTTTTTGTTTAACTCTTTTAGTTCCTCCTTGATGTTTTTTAATTCTCCCCACACGAAGTTGGCACCGCTAATCTCTAGAACATTTTGTGGATCGGAAGGAACTGAAAAATCAGGAGCGTACTCTTCCTGGAGCAAAATAGACTGTAACGGAGAATAAACGAAAAGAAGATTAACTATGTTTATTATTTACAGAACTTATATTCAGACTATTGTCCGAATCTTTGTTACTACATGTCGGACGTTGTGCTCTCCGGCCTTCATCAGGTGTATATCGTCCTGGGTAACATACAGGGAATTTTGAACAGAACTCTTTATTTAAAAGGATGTATAGTGTTCTTGATCTACTGACCATGTTTAGACATATCGTCTGATCTTTTTAGTATTGCTCAATTATTGTTCACCAATTTCCACTGGACTCTTACACTTTCCGGACCAGGAATTGAACTCACAATCACGGTGTTAGCAAATTCACAGACCAACGCTGTAGTCCACTAGATTAGTTAATTTAGTCTAAATCATCTAAATCACTGTACCAACAAATTTGTTTTCTTTTGTTTCATGAGAAAGTCATTTTGAATTTGAAGTTATCCAAACTTTTGGATAGCACCTCGTAAAACAAGTAAGCAGATAATATTTCAATATAATTGTTACTTACTAAGCCTAGCCTAGGTAGGTTTGCCAAATAGCAACAAATATAGGGCATGCAGTAAGAATTGAACTCACTACTCATCAATAATGATCAAACAACATTAACACTTTAACACACACTTCATTTGAATTAACTATGTGAGACGAGATATCAGCTTTTTATATTGCTGCGTGCTGAATCTACTGCTACTTTACACTATTTTGTTGGATGCTGGTGGTAAGCATAGAATAGAGCATAGAAAAGTTACTGGTAATAACACGTCACTCAATACGTCCCCGACCTGACATAAAAATGGTGCTATTAATAAAAAAAATCCATGTTTTTTATTAAGTACTTTCCAATGGCACGCGATAAAATTTGGGCCTAATCGGGTTATTAGTTTACAATTTACAGTTATTTGAGTGAAGCAAAACAATGGAAAAATCTGAATTTTCTGTGTTGAAAAAGCATTGCTTTCTGATGGAAAAAATTACTGTTCAAGCAAAGTAATTGCTTGATAAGTGTTATTTGAACTTTGCTCCTTCGGAAACAACTGTTAAGTGGTGGTATGCTCACTTTAAACGCGGTGGTACAGACAAATGATGCCGAAAGCTCAGGTTGCCCAAAATCGGCAGTTGTCCCGGAAAACACCAAAAAAAAAAAAAAAATCCACAAAATCTTTTTGGCCGATCGTAAATTGAAGTTGCGTGAGATAGCAGAGGAGTTTAACATATAAGGCAGTGTATGCACCATTTTGCATTAACTATGTCTATCAGAAAGCTGTGTTCAAGGTGGATACCGCGTTTGTTCACAGTCGATCAAAAACAACAACGGGTCAACGATTCAGAGCGTTGTTTGCAACTGTTTCAACGCAACTAGGAGATTTTTCGTAAATATGTAACAATTGGTGAAACATAGATCCACCACTTCACTCTGAAGTCTAATCGGCGATTAGCTGAGTGGACAGCAGGTGAAAGCCGTCCAGAGCGACCAAAGACGCAAATATCAGTAGGCAAGGTTTTGGCCTCCGTATTTTGGGATACACAAGGTATTTTGTTCATTGGTTACCTTAAGAAAGGAAGAACCATCAATAACGAATATTATATAGCATTATTGATCCGCTTGAAGGAAAAAATCTTTGTGGCCAAAAATGACCACAACTAAAGAAGAAAAAGTGTTTTTTCACCAAGACAACGCACCGTGTCATAAGTCGATCGCAAAACTACACTTGCACTTCGAATTGCTTCCGCATTCAGCCCATTTTCCAGATCTGGACCCCCAGTGATTACTGGTTGTTTGCAGATCTCAAAAGAATGCTCCAGGGAAGAAGTGATATCGGAAACTGAGGCGTATTTTGAGACCAAAGATAATTTCTTTATTCTGATTTCACTCTGCTTATTTTATCGGTCGAAGGTGATTTGACTGAGAACGCTGTGATAAAAAGTGACAAAAAATAATGAAAAATGTGATAAAAATTAATAGCTAATATTCTTACCTGCATTCTCCTCATGCTAATCTTGGCTTCTGACATGCAGCGAGTAGCCCAGGGTAAAATGTTGAGAATAGCCCGCAAGAAATTCAGAGCCCCGATGAATGCAAAGGCCTACAACGTAAAATGGATCACATTAAGAAATAAAATTCTTCACGCTATTATATGGATCTGTACAATGTAACACTGGTAAAGTTGAATGATCTTAGTTGAAGAAAAACTCAAAGAAAATAGATGAGCATATAAATGTTTGAAAGGAAGCAAGTAATGAATGATTTAAGAATACAAGCCGGAATTTCTACCAGAGTTCATTCATTTAAAGAAGATGCGGATGGGATTACAATCATTGAAATAATATTTAATAAGTATATTACTATTAATCCACTTAAAGTTTAGTTATTATAATTTGGAAATTAAGACAAGCAGCTGTTTATGCAACCTATGATATCACTCATATGATTTACAAATGTGCACACAGAATTACTCCCAGAATTAATGGTTCACCCTCTCCCTCTTATAGAAACTGACTTAGCGATATGAAATATTTATAATTGTATAAATACAATCAATGTGGCACAAAGCCGAAAAGAGGGGGAGTTGAGGATGATCTACACTGTATCTTATACATAGGTAATCACATTCACGACCTAATCGCTCATAACAGTTTCTTTACCAATTTACCACAAAACACGTGAGACAAAATTTTATATATATATATATATATATATATATATATATATATATATATTCTACAGCTATAAAGTGTTGAATACACCAGTTCTCATCCGATGAGTGACCGCTTGGGAATACCAGGTGCTGTAAACGTAAGGGCCAAGAATGGTCCACAGGTCCTCCAGATTTGGGGGTTGGGCGCCGGGCTAACAACCCTGACCCATAAAAAACAGTTTGTTACGGAAACAATAACAAAAAGTTACTGCACTACACACCATTGAGTGTAAAAGGGGTGAGATGATTATAAAAATATACTAATAAGAAAAATGAGAGGGAGAGGGGATGAATAACCCAAAAAACAAACTAATATATAACAAAATATTCAAACTAAAATAAGTGTTAGTATGACTCATCCACCCAACAAAAATTTAGGGTGACTGCTCTATTCCGCCAAACGGCGAAATCAAGTAGCACACTCACTAACGGAGAGGGAAAGGATAAAATAAATAATAGAATAAAAAGTGGGGACCGAAAACAAACTGGCTCAACTACATAGATAATCTAATAAGCAAAGGGGTAGTATAGCTGTGGCAGCTTTACTGTTTGATTGCAAAATAATTGTTGAGGCCAATAAGATGACATATTCTACTCCGCGGAGGCAACTGCTGTACGTTTTCTTAAGCATCATTAGAAAGGAAATATCAGGAATATTTTAATTCTTAACAGACATCAGCAACACAGGAAAACTGTAGGCACTAAAAGAACAAGAACCATGGCGACTGACAACGATAGTAACCATTTAACGTAGATGAACATTGCACTCACTCTAATACCCATTAACTAACTCACTGGATAGCATACACTATGTTCCATAGGATTTCATAGCTGACAACTAACAAAAGTACCATTATTGGCATCACTGCATCTCACACTGGTTAGAGAACGTTGCAATTGAACCGTGGAAGAATGACACTGTCTAGTTAGACTAATCGTGTTTCCAGCTCTTTCAGATATAGGGAGAGTTCGTAAATGGTGAAGACTGCGTAGCTATAGATCCAAACTGTTACTAGGACGTTGCACAGGGTATGACTAACTATATAATAGTTTATATTGTATTCTAATGCTGTTTACCAAGGCTACCAGTGAAACTATAGTCTGTATTGAAAGGTGTAACACAATCGTGTTACGACCATCTTTCTTTGGGCTAAACATGTTCTCCAGTGGTGCTGGCTTGTTACTGACAATCAAAACAACTGCTATCGCAGGTGAAAGATTCGAAACTGATTATAAGAATACTCCAGTGGTCCTCGATATTGCCAGATTGAAATCCCATTGATCATATATCGGACACGTTGTAAATATCAATAAATTCCCTGCAGCCACATTCAACAAATAACTTAGGAATAACCAGAGAACACGCAATGATTCTAACACTTTGTAAACTCCGGCATTTTTTAAACTCCATACCACATCGCGTAGTCGCCATTTTTCAAAGTAAAATTTGTACGTTATTAGTAATATGTCTCTAATTTGGAAGAATTTCAGTTTATACCTTAACACAACATATTTTAGTGATAACTGAGTATTGCTGCTATATCTGATCCGATTCTCCTGCGATATATCTCTAGACTCTCGACAAAATCCAAAGAAAGTTCTATGTTATCCGTCCTGACTTCAGTTACTTTCTCACCACCGTGATGTAGTTTTCCTTCTGTCTTTTCTTCAAACATTTTCATGGCAATTGTTTCGAGGCGCTTTCCTCATCAGTGCCTCGACTGCATGAATTTAAGCGTACTACAAGATTGGCTACTAGGTCTCATACTGTTGAAATAGCTAGATGTAATCCTAAGTTTTATTCTAATACTTTATTTTCCCGCCTGTGTAACTCTTCATATTCTTTGCTTCCTTGTTACCTACAGTCTTCAAATATTTAAATGCAACGCCAATCGCCATCTTCTGTATTCCTGAAACTTGTTCTTTTATTGTCCTCAGATTTTTCTCATTCTTTTTCACTCTCAGTAACTATAGTGTCTTAGTGGCATTATTGCTTTGATTTTCGGGGAATTTTATCAGAATATAGACGTACTGATAGTCAAATGTGAAAACCATATTGTTAATTTTCCTAAGTAATAGGGATCTGCTTGCCTTGAAGTCATAGTCAAAATTTTGACTATTAGCGGGACTTGAACACAGGTCAAGAGGTATAAAATTTGATTCAACTGAAACTGTTATATGTGTGTGTGTGAATATAAAGATGTATTTACTGTTGATGCACTGATAGTATGTCCGGTTGCCCTGAACAATGCAATTGTTATAACTGAAGACAAAGTAGGAATGACGGGTGCAATTCCAGTGGAGATGCTCTGTGAAGTCGTTGAACGCTGCAGAAGTTTCTTTTCTTTTTTGCGTAGTACTGTAATGACAATAATAAAAAAAATAAAAAATTGACTTTGCTGCTTCATACGATACAAGAGTGAACTCCAAAAAACTGAAAAGATTAAAACAATACCAGATCTCGCTAGAGAGTTGAAGCTATCGAATACGACTGTTCAAATAATACCTGTAATAATGAATGGGTTTCTGATGCTACCTAGAAACAATCAAAATCGAGACCAAATTTAGACCTCTTGAAAAGCGCTATTCTGCGAAAAGTTCTTGACTTGTCAGGAGTCTTATTGACACTATGCCCTAAGAACAGAATTCAATGTGCGATATAATGATAAGAGATGAGAAGGCAGACAGAAATGAAATATTCATGGGTAGAGACAAAAAGTAGGGACATATAACCTTAAAAACAGAATTTTGATTAGGGCCAAAAATAAGGATTGATTAATAGGTGCTCCGCCTTGCAAAAAGAGGTACCGTATATACTCGCGTATCACGGTAATCTTAAATTGTGCCTAGTATTTCTGGAAAAAAGGATTGATTTGATTTCGGTGATTATCTGGTGGTTTGAAATCATGTCATAAAATATTTGTAGTTATGTAATTGTGAACCGAGTAGAAAGAAAAATAAAAAAAACAGTACGTCGAACGACGTACACGAAGGTGTCACTGATATTTAATCTAGTTTGTCACAAATCTAGCACATCACTATATGTGCTGATATGGTTTGTGTAATGACATTGTTAACGCTAGGAGTCCAATTAATAGATTTCTTATGTAACACTTGAGTACTGCAGAAGTTTGCTGAACTACAAAAGACATTTTTTACTTGATTTTTTTAAAGATACTTCGTTTATTCTTTGGACATGTTAAGCTTGACATATATTAATTTGAGTATATATAATGAACATTTTTAGAGAGCAAGTAAAACAAGTTACCAATATTCAGATTAAATAGCATTTAGTTATCAAAAGTTAAAAAGCTAATTAATGATAAATGTCGCTGTTCTGATATTTGAAAAAGGGCAAACCCAGTTCAGCAATATATTATGTGTGTTAGAGAATCAATAATCCTAGAAATTTCTCTCGTCATAGACATCAAAGTTTATAGATATAGTCTTGCATCCAAACGTATGACAGGAGAGATTTTGCTTAAAAGAACAATCTTACTGACTTCTCTTCGTGGCCAAGTCGGTAAGGCGTAACAGGCTAAACGAAAATAAATAAATATACTGTTTAATAAATAAGCGAGTATCCACTAAAAATAAGGTGGTTCGTGGCCAAGTCGGTAATATATATATATATATATATATATATATATATATGATTCGTTTAGCCTGTTACGCCTTACCGACTTGGCCACGAACCACCTTATTTTTAGTGGATACTCGCTTATTTATTAAACAGTATATTTATTTATTTTCGTTTAGCCTGTTACGCCTTGCCGACTTGACCACGAAGAGCAGTCAGTCAGACTGTTCTTTATATATATATATATATATATAAATGGTGTGATCGTCTAAATTATGCAAAAATGAAAATAGCACTGACATCTTATTTCAACAGATATATTTATAAAATGTACACAAAAATGACTTTAAATACTAAACAGTAAATAAGTAAATAAAATCGCCATTGGCTTCAACCATGACATCCAGATGACTTCAGAATCTCCTGAATAGTCTCCTAAAGTTGTTGAATGCTAACATAATTCTTGCCCTCAGTTCATCTTTGATTTTACAAGGATTTTTGTTGGTCGCTCGCTCAACTGTGCTCAACGCATAATCACGAGGTTGCAGTCTGGAGTGTTAGATGGCCAGATGTAAGGAGTGATGTGGTTGCAGAAATTGTTTGACAGCCATGACTAGCTTCTGCTTGTGTGGCATGGTGCAGAGTCTCGTTACAAGACAGTTTTTTTTTTTCTAACAGCCACTCTCTCGACCCAGATCATCACTACCTCCCCAATGTTGAATCTGGTGCTCTGTGAGAATATAAATGGAGGCATAACGTCACCATCACTAGTGATCATCCCAGACACTTTTGTAATCAATATTAGGTTCATACAACTCTTTTCCAAATAGTCTGCTCTCTGAAATGTTCATACCGGAGCTTCCAACGTGAATGCCAAGCAGTACAGTATGCTGTTTCCAAATTTCTGGCGGAGTGAATTGCGTCATGGTGCTCTTTATCCCCACCCCCCGAACACACGATGCCCAACTGATCCTACTCTACTGTGCAGTTGATAAAATAAAATTAAGAAAAAAAAAAGAAAAAACGAAAACAAAAAGACGCTCATGCGTGAAATTAAAACTCTACAATTTATTCACCGCACCCTGTATATATTTATCGTAAAATGATCGCGGCCTAATTTAAGGGTAAATTTTCTGGGTATTTATTAAAAGAGTTTATTGAAAGACGAATGTCCCGGATACATTTTTCTCCAAGAATTAATAATCGTCCCAGCTCAAATTCAAATATTTCGGCTGAGTTGGGACAGAAAACTAATCGGTTTACTGAGATTACTCATATACTTATTTATTATTTTTATGTACCTATGAACATAATTATGTCAATATGACTAACGACGGGACAGAACAAAGAGAATCGGATAATTACATTTCCAAGGGAATTAGCGCATAAATGAGATAGTTATAAGCCGAATCTCGAACTCTGTTCGATGATTTCAATTCCTAACAACGAAGTAATTTCCGTTACAATAAGTACTAAAAATGTACTAAAGAAAGAGAAGTAGTAATTGTATTGGAAAGTTCTTTCAGTATTTATTGATCAATATTCTTATGTATCGAAAGTACACCTGGACGCTTCAGATGCTCGCTGATCGACTTAGAATTTTATTGGGTTTTAAACAGAAATTATTTATGCTACTCATTGTTGCTATAATGTTTAACATGAAATATTTGTCAGTGTTTGAATATATATGCCAAAAATTAGTACAAAACAACATATACTGTCACATTACATTGTCTCCTGCAAGAGACTGCCAAAAACAGATAGCAGAGCGAAATAATGGCTTAAAGTGGATTTTTCTGTTAAGATATAGATTTTTGTTCAGGTTTTCCGTCTGTCAGTGATAGATAACGTGATTGTGAGAGACGCATTTTCTACCTTGGGAAAAAATACAAAAGAGTTTTGCTGAGACTGTAATAACCGGAAAAAAATACTCGAAATTTTTAGATAACATCCGACTATAACTGCTAATATTTAAGAAATCAATTGCTTACCCATCACCGAATCCATAAATGGTTTTTCCCAGGCGTACATTTTGATTAATTTTATGCTGTTTATTATTTCTGACATTTTTCGAACCTGAAAAATTGAAAAAAAAAAAAATGAAATTTATTCAAGCTAAAACAAGAAATAATTTTTAAATAAATTTTAAAATGAGGTGTTATTATATGAATTCATTTGAAACAGTCACTTTGTGTATTTCACAGCTTTTCGACAATTGCACTCTCCGACCTTCCTTCACACCTGAAGAAAGCAAGCAACCGAAAAGTTGTAATAAAAATTAACAAGACGAATATACTGCTCCCAAGTAAATCAATGTATTAAAAAATAATCATAATATTGCCTTGATAATATTTCAAGAAATATAGATCCAAGACCAAAGGATCAAGAATGTATTGTCATTACTGATAAAAGATATTACAGTATTTATGGAGATAATGAATTCCAAGTCTTGTTCATTCGATTATTTCCTGAACCCGATCAGCAATTCCTGATAAAATGATCAAAAGTTTAACGTGACATGTGTAAATTTTATGTATGGTTGTATAAAGAAGACTGTGGTTTAAGTTGTCTGAATTTCTTGATTTTATAAATAATTTTGACTAGTTATCTTATCTCACTATTGTTGCTATTCATCACAACGCCCAGGTTGTTGATGTTTGAAAATAAAGAAATGAAACTTCTACTGGCATCTATTTATTTTCAAATAAATAGTTGTCAATACAAAATTGAAGTTATATAACATTAAGTAATTTTCTTCAGCGATATGGGGGTAATTGTTTTTCCTTCTTTACTGTGGAATTTTTTTAGACTTACTATTCTGCAGTATTACATTGAAAGTTTCAATTTTTAATGCCATTTACTTAATACCCATAGCATGCAAAACGATATGGATGTGGTGATAAAAGCAAAACAGTATGATAGAAGGTAAACTTATACAAAAAAGTTAATGATGTATACGAACTGGTTTAAGAAGCACGTCTTTTCCATTCGCACTAGGACTGATTCAACTGACTGAACGTTAGTTTTTAAATCATACATGCTATAAATGTCGATTTATTAGTTCTTTCGGGTCAACCTTAGCATTTAATCTTTCTTCAAGTATTTCAGGTGGCCAATAGCAAAATAATCTGACAAGCTATTAGTAACCATTTCAATGGTCATTGCATAAGACCACCACGGAGACCCTGTAGCACACTGTCAAAAAAATGATTATGATTTTATATATATGTATCATTAACTGATTTTAAACATATATATATAGTAATTTGCTGATTTTCTATATACACAGACACCCTTGTGCAAATTAATTGAAACAACTGCTTTCCTTTATTTCACCATACGATCAGATTTAGACCCACTGGAGTGATAGGGTGCAATCGATTTCTATATTTCTACAATGATCATTTGCGCTGATGTGCAGCAATATGAATATTTTTTGGGTGTATGATGAAATTTGTTTGTCCTTAAAAATTATTGCGTCATCTGTGATTGCGTCAAGTTTTTTTTATCACGCTCAACCACTATTGTCTCGACTGTCGATTAGTTGTCCTACGGCCATTATCTGCGATAGACGTTACTCTAAGGAAGGGCACGAAAATTGTAACTCTGCATTAACACACTGGCAAGCCTTACAGAGAGATCGCGGATATTGTTGGTGTCAGTCTTCAACTGTCAGTCATGTCATCAAGGCAAAGAAACAAACTGGATCCATCAGTCTAAAACATTGAAGGAAAATAAGGCCGGGAGACAGAAACAACGCCAAGAACAACGTATACATTTTTATACATTTTGTTTCAATTAATTTGCACAATAGTGTGGGCGTGTATGTATATGTATATATATATATATATATATATATATATATATATAAATTAGTATCCTTGGTAATTTGTAAGGTAAATTGCTCGGGGGATTATAATCTGATGAGAACTCAGTGTTAGAATTTAACAGAGTATTATAACGAAAATAAATTAGAAGATTTTACAAAGCCATTGGTGATAATTTATTTCGAGAATATTTTAAAGAGATGATCTTTTTATAAAATCATATTCCCTTTAAAAAATTTCTCTCGTCAGACCGATTTTTTTTTTTTTTACCATGATGAATTGGCTAGATTTATCTAGAGGGATATTAAAAATAATATAATTTTATTTTTGTCATTAATAATAATACTGTAGAAGTAAGGAGATGATTAATGTTTATTAAATTTGTCATGTGTCTGAAACATAACCAAACTTCCTACAACTTACAGGTTTTATCCGGAATTATTAGATTATCAGAAGATTATCAGCAGGTGGATTTGTGGAAAAATAAAAGTATACCTTTTGCATGTTTAAATGGAAATTTATCAATAGAAAAAATAACATGAATTGGTAGAAGTCAATGTTCATTGAGAAACAGTATTAAGTAGTTAAGGGTATCGAGAGTTCGTAGTAGTCCTTGCAAGAATGAGTTTATGTGTACTTAGGCAGGATCGTATGTATGTATGTATGTATGTATGTATGTACAAGCATTTATTGTTTGGTAGGATTGTCTTTGAAGTTCTCGTTCAGGGTGAATGCTGAAAAGGGAAGAGGTGAGAGAGAAAGATAAAGACAATAATAACGATCGCTTGACGTTTACCGAGGGACGTGTTAATTACTCTCGTCTTCTTTTTAGATGTCTTTTAGTTGTGAAATTTCGTGAGTTTTTGTTTTTGGATTCGCTTTAGCGTGTGTGCTAAGCAAAGTTTGTAATTCGAGTAAATTCGTTTATTTCTAACAAAATCAATGAGTCAGTGCTTAGCATTTGGATTTTTAAATCTATAACTTGTTTTTTAATTAAATGTATAATTTTTGAATATTTTATGATATTAATATCAAAATATTTTTGATAGTAATGGCACCTCGAGGTGATTTGATGGTTAGCAAGTTTTGTTTTGTTAGAATCATTACAACTGAGTAGTGAGTTCGATTCTCACTGGGTGTCCCATACTTTTGACCTTGTGCCACATCTAAGCTGCACTTAGAAAAACCACCATATTTGATAGTAATGTTATTGTTATGAAACCGAAAAGATATTTATAAAACGAAGATGTTTTCATTGCCGTTGAAAGTGATATAAAAAGTTAATAATTTGAGTTAAATTTACTGTTCTTTATTTGAAAACATGTAATTGAAAATTCAATCCCAAGTCATTTAACGTCTGAGATAGAAACGCAACATTTGAAATTTGACACCTGCGTTTAAAAATTAGCATTGCATGTTTAATTTCCTTTCCTATCAATAAAAAGCTTGCTTTCTTTCTTTCTTTCTCCCCTTCCTCCATTTGAATAAATGTAGCCAATTCATCTTTGTAAAAAAAAAAAAAAAAAAAAAAAATTCGGTCTGATGAGAGTAATATTTTTTTAAAAGAAATATTTTATAAAAAAAAAATCATCGTTTCTTTAAAATATTCTCGAAATAAATTATCACTAATGGATTTGTAAATTTTTCCAATTTCAATATATATATATATATATATATATATATATATATATATATATATATATAGTTTGGTGGTTTAGAATTTTGTGTCATTTTTCCAGTTATGGTGGGTATTGTTCCGGCACAGCTGAAATATCAAAGTTTCAAACTCTGTAGCGTAGCAGAGTAGTTACAATGTTTTCTTTCGACCAGGATTTGAATCTCACCATGGACAATCTATCAAAAAGGTAACTTCTTGATGTTATAAGCTTGGTGAGGCAATCTTAGCACTTTATACCGTTGGAAAGTTCCCGAAACCCACACCGTAGCCTTGTTAGTGAATTGTTCGTCGCTGTTGGAGCCAGTACGAAGTCAGAAGTCATTGTGATGATGGCTTGAGTATACTGGTCTTTCAAACTGTTGATCGTGCTAAATTATACGCTATCTCCCTAAAACTGTAACTAATATCCGCTCAGAGGAGTTTCAGGATAAACAATAGATGGACGATGTTGGTGTTGAACAAACAGAAATATACCTGAGCAGTTGTCTGTAACAGGGATTGGCTAACTGCCTGAGCAGACAGATATAATCGGATACGAGCTATTAAACTATCATAAGCTTATCGCGGAAATAGTTATGCATTTCTCACCAGTGACAGAAATCGATATTTAGATACAGGTAAAATATTTCGAATGCTAATATTCAAGGCAGGTCTACTGCACACACTTAGAACAATCTTCATTTGTTATATCATTTCGGGACAAAACTAACGTCAAGCTGGCAAACTTCGACTAAAACTTTTTGTAACGATAGTTACGATGGAATTTAACCATGGTCATCTCCAATAGCCACTGCACGTATCTACGCCACCTTATTCCGAAAATAATTATTAGAATATGTTTGACACTTACCCTTTCATCTGTCAAGAAAACGGTTTCGTTTCTAACGTATGCAATGTATTTGGATAAAAGACCCTAAAGAAAAAGAAATTAATCTTTAATCAAATCGAAATAAATCCAATGAGAAATTTTTTTTGTACGAATTTGTCACGAGGTTTTAAAATGGCAAAATCGTCAGTTTGAACTTCATTGTTCTATCACTAACGCATCGACACAAATCTTTTCTATTTCACAAAAATATTTCAAACATTTAATTTATATTGCAATTTTAAGACAGAAATCATAGTAGCACACTTACTGTATGAATTCCTAACTAATTCTAATAAAGAACATTTTTTGTAGAGGAAAACGAAAAGAATAACAAAATATAAAAATTTAATCGCAATTGAAAGTCTTTTCGCTTATAAGCCAAAATGAATTTATTATTTTCTAGATTACCTCCTATCAAGAGGAATAAAAATTATACACCCTCAAGCTCATCCAAGTAGTCTATGTGCATTTATATATTAATCGTTTCACCCCAAGCAAAGCGGTACCGCCACTGGTGCGCAGGGGCTACATAAGGGAAGAATGAAGAAAAAGCCGAATGAGTTACAGTGGCGTGTCACAGAAATGGTAAGAAAAGGAAGGGAATACCGGTGTGAAGACAGTTCTTTCTCCCACCCCAGTCCAATGAATGTGTGTAATATACGTGTTTAAATATTCACAGAGAAAAAAAATTCAATTGCTCCGCATTTGAAAATACGAAGTGATGATAATTTCTAGACCCAACCCACTTCTGACCAAATGATTAAGCATCATTGTTAATCTCCTGGTGGAACTGGAAACGTTTTGGGCCTGTTCGGCTGGTAAAGCGGCTACATATTTTCATTGGCATGAATCAATTTGTGTGAGTGCAGATAATAAAGGCAGAATTTGAAATGCTTATTTTCCAGACAGTCACCATTTCGGAAAGACTGACACAACCTTTGCCAGACTAGATTTAGCTTAAATGTCTCGAAAGGCAAGTCACAGCGATGCAAGCCTGTCTCTCTGCTCGCGAAGCTTTAATCAAAGCTAGGTGCATTGCAGATTAATCATATTAATCTTCAGTAGTGCGATATATTTTTATGATAAAGCCTGGAAAAAAAGTCTTTGTAGGAGGTATCGTTTCTCAACCGTTCCGACCGAGTGCACTAATGCGCCTTAAAAAGTAACCAGGCATGCTCGCATTTACCAAGTCATTTATAAATTATTTATATATTTGAAATGTAAAAAAAAAAGCTAGAAACACCAAGAAATGTAATGTTATCAAAACAATTTTTTTCAGATTTATTTCCCTATTTTCAAATTTAAGGACTAATTTTTCCTTATCAAAAATTTAAAGTATGCCCTACAGTTTTATTTATTCTACAAGTTCGCTCTGAAGTAAAGACTGAGAAACACTGATATAAGATTTAACATTTATTTAAAAAATAAAATAAAAAAAGGAGAAAATATATATATATATATACCTGCAATTTGTAACTGACAAAGAAAAGAGCAGCCGCCAAAAGTCCCCACTCTCTCATGAGATAAATTGAATAGCCAAGTCCAAGGAAAAGGTAAAAAGGAATCGAAAATAGATATGGCGAAATCAAGCACATGAGATACAGTCGGAGAGCATCAGTCATGAAGATGTTTATCAGCTGAAACAAAACAAAAATTTATCAATGAATTTGCTGTCAGAAGTGATGAAATTCACTACTGTCTATTTCTTGAATTATTCAGACTAATATTCGAATAATAATTATTTTAATTATTACATTTCCGGTGTTACATACTTTGAAAATATTTTAGGTCTTTGTCCCCTACTTGTAATTAGAGTGGCAATGAAAGTATTTCCGGACCTATATCGGTATGTCCGCCGGTCCTTTCAAACAAAGACTGTATAACCACAGGTACTCTTTTACGAACCCCGGTCAGAGGTTCCAGACAGCCCTTTCGCGGGCATTCTGGAAAATGAAAGAGGAAGGGCTGGATCCTGAAATTAGCTGGAAACTGATGGGTTCAGCCCTTATTCCGAGGAATTTTCGTGATAGGTGCTGTCTATGTTTACTGGAAAAAATTTCAATATTAAAATACCCCCACCAACACCGGCTACTAAATCTTAGAAGGGAATTCATCAGTAAGTGCCGTCACAAGGCAAATTTTTTGAATACTTAAATTTAAAATTTAAATCCCCGTTGACTAGATGTTAGAATATAAATTAAAAGGATTCAATTTAAGTTTTAATCTTAATTTTGCCTTAATGTTAACCTTAATAAGTATTTTAACCCCCTACCTCAACCTCCTTTAATTGCCTATCTTTAGAAAATATGGATTCTTTTACTAAACCCTTTTTTCCTTGGTTAACACACACATACACACACACACACATATATATATATATATATATATATTTCTCTAATACTTTTTAAACTGATAACTTCCTGTAATGGGCATTTAGCTCGCTTCTACCTAAAAAGTTTAATTAAATAAACTTAAATAAAAATTTTTAAAATCTTATATTGAAACCCAATCCTTCCCGCCTAAATACACCTCAAAATCTTAACCTTAAAAAAGTAATTTAACTCCTTTAGTTGTCTATCTTTATAAAATATGAACTCCTTTACCAAATCCATATATATATATATATTAATAACTTTAAATTCATGACTTCCTGTAATGGATAAACTTAATTAAAAAATTTTAAGATATTACATTTAAATCTATTCCTCCCCCTTCTAAATATACCGTTTCAAACCCCTGTAAACATTCACTAGCCTCTACCATTTGATAATTGATACCCCGTCCACCTCTTGTCTCTACTGTTCTACTTTGTGACCGTTGTTAACTTGGCCCCTTCCATACTTTACCCCAGGGCCTTCGCCATTTGGAACAAAACAATGTCGCTGACATGACGTAGAATCTCTATTAGAGATCCTATGTCGAAATGTACATCCGACACCTTTGAATTTTGAAAATTTTCTCTAATTTATATTGGCTCTGTATTCTTAATACATTGAGCTCTCTGCCTGCATCACTTTTTAATGTTAAATTTTTTTTAATATTGATTAAGATCAGGTTCTTGGAATTTACCTTCCTACTCTTCCACTTCGGATTAAAGAAAAACAATATATATATATATATATATATATAGAGAGAGAGAGAGAGAGAATGATTTATAAGAATTACATTAGACGTTTTAAATTTTAAGATACATCTAAGCTATTTTTAAGAACCAGTAACTTTGATAAACCTGCGAATTATAATTTTAATAGCCTTTGATTCGGATCAAATTCGTTATTAAGATTATTTTTTTATATTTCTTTAAAAGATAATTTTCAACATGTTTCGGGAAATTATTGTTGATAAGTGTTTTATGTCGCTTAATTCTTTATAAAACAATACATCCAGAAAGGAAAATCTTCGCACGATAAATCACGTTTTCTATAACACCTATTTTACATCTGTGCGAACAATGGCATTTTTAATTTAGTGCAATCCGCGCGCATATAGCACAACATATCACAAATAACCAAAATAATAATAAACATAAGACAAATTTTAGTAAATAAAACTAAAATATTATATCGATCAATATATAAAAAAGTACTAGCAAAAGTTCAGGTGTCCCTAATTATAATAGCGAATGCCACACACGTATAATAGGTGTTACAAAAAAAAAACATCATGCGAAAATTATTTCATTTTCGGACACATTGTTTTATATGAGTTTTAAGTGATCCTTTAAAAAGATTACATATGCCTGATAAAAAAAAATGTATGTCGAAATTTTTAAAGTAATTAACTACCATTATTATGATGCCTCAGTTATCGGACCTGCATACTTAAAACGTTTTCGAAACCTTTTCAAGTGCCTGTCATATTCTGTGGCTTTCTCGGAATTTTGAACTCATTCCGTTTTTCATGCTTAGGAGATATTTCATATTAGTACTCATCTGTCTTATTTACCTTTGTGTCATATGTTCAATTCTTTCCCTGAACCAGAATGTTAATTTCCCTCCCCCTCAGGGACTGAATTCCCAGCTGTCATAGAACCATATATGTTTTACCTAATGTTTTAATCCACCAAGTTGTGGACAATCTACCGGTGACATTTTGGAGCCATAAGAGCAATATTCATACATAGATAGTGAAGTGTCCTAACAACCAAGATGAGCATGTTGGTCTAAATAATAAAGCATGTAACAACAGTTGATAATCCGGTGAAGCCGAAAAGCAATGCTTTAAACCAACAAAAATACGGATACTAGACAGAATAACTTATTAAATATAATGGCCAGTAATTGGAAACATATGAAATCATTACCGGTGTTTCTGAGGGTTTTTGCTCCTAGCCTCTTTCTGCTTTATATTTATAATATGCCTAAGAACATACATCGATCTTTAGTGAATATCTATGCAGATGAGAATAGTTTATAGATTCATCTCCCAAAATTTGGATGAATAGAACCTGGCACACCTCTTCTCTGGAGGGTGTGGTCTGGCTCTATAAAATTCAATACGTACAAAACCAAACTAATAACGTTTCACCATTACCGAACATACTCTGAACTTTCATTCATTATGGTGTGTGTGTGTGTGGTTTCAAGCAGGCCCCTTGTCTTGAACGTCTATTGGAACTCAGGCTCACCCCCGCACCTCAAGTGGAATTCATACATAAGATCTATTGCAAAAATGATGCGGAAATATGATCTATTCCTTGTATCGCTCCAGCATCTAACTCCCCTGTTATATTTTATTTTTAAAAGATCCAGATCAGGCCAAAAATTAAGTATTAAAATTTGATAATTAGCAGATCTTTGAAAATTTTAAAATTCGTGTTTTTCGTTTAACGATTTTCTAATGCAAATTATGACATCACACTGTTTCATAGAGAGTGACCATCATTTCTCCAGTTGTATATAGAATTTTTTGTTGTTGCTTTATCAAATCAGAACTTTTCCCAATTATAACGATAAAACGAAAGTTTACTTAAGTTTGTGACATTTTTCAATGTTTAATCACTTTTTTGCTAAAAGTGTAAAAATGTCAAAGAAATTTTACTGCTACTCTTTGTGAACAGCTCTATAACATAATTTCTACAGTTTTCTTCGGAGTATTACTTCGAAACTAAGGATTTGTGTAATACTTTTTTAGTGGTCAAGTTCTTTTTTTGGTGATACCTCATATACGGTATTTTACAGATCTCTAAAACGGATTTACCTGTAAAAGCGTAATTCTTTTCTCATGTGATCATTTTTGTAGATGGGCCGAATTTTCATATATAATCATATTTACTGTACAACACGAGCCTTTGCTAACACATACATCAAAGGTAGGGTAAATATGGATATTTATAGCATATTACATATTTAACTAATTGGAACCGAATCAGCGGCTACAGCATAATACTTATTTTTACTATCTTCATTATCTACAAATTATCTTGATACAGTGTCAGAATAAGAGAGAGAGAGAAGTTATGCAATTATTATAGGCTGGGAAATACAAGATCTTATTGTTGTATCGATAAACTGGGTTGGTCACAATACCAATTTATATACTTCTTAGTATTTTATTTATTTGATATGGGACACGATTTAATTCTAATACTGGTGAGGATCAACCACATTACGCTAGCGATTTCGCTTATAGAAGACTATCTTTAACCATCACAATACACTAGATGTTCATACTTATTGTAGATTAATAAAAATATATTGACACACTTAAAAATTCCTTAAAACCTGTAAGTATTTACTCAGCTCCGTATAGTCCGACACAAAGCCACAAGAAAAGAACAAATGAGGATCGAACTCACTAACAAAGGCTTTTAAGATCAACTTACTCAACAGCAGGTGCCCAGTTTCAGTAAAAGTGTGACAAATGTTTATTTTACAAAACATAACTTGACAGCAAACAAAAAAAAAATCTGAAAAATGGTTTTCATCGGAGTAGGGCTTTGAATAACATTTTCAAAGCTTGACCTAATATTTTACATATTACAAGTTTTTCCTATTTTTCGAAACATTCCTATCTGTTCAGTGTCCTGTTCATTTCGATTCACTGGAATATGCACTTTATATTTTTTAACTTTTATTCCACGTAATGTATGCAAACACTTGAAACGAATAGAGAGAGAGATTTTTATTAATCATTGTATTGATATATGTTTGTACTTTTTTGTATTATAATAAATATTATTGACGTCATAAGTACTTTAATTTTCTAGTGAGTATTGGATCATTTCAACTAATAGCAAGACTTAACACTTTCAGTAATATGAACGTCTTCATTTAACTATTACTCATTTCCCTCGAAAATATACACTGACTATTTATAATCATCTCTGTATACTTTTGAAAAAAAAGCAATACGTGACGAAAAAACGCCTTCAACTTGTATAAGAGGTTTTTTTTTATCATTTTCATTAGTAGTCGACTAAAGCGTTCAAGAATTATAGTTCTTTTTTGCTCTACGAGTCATTCATTATTTTATTAGGCTTAATAGATTTAATTTTTGGTTATCAATTAGTTTTATTTTTGTTCTGTTTTAAATAGTCTTTTAAGTATTGTTATTTCATATCAAATTTCTTCTGGTTTTAAAAAAAGTTTTTATATATTTACTATGCTTATCAAAAACATCACAAAACAAAATGGGGAGAAAAATTGCGATATACCAACCTTCCAAGTGGAGAGGTACTGCTTGTTTGTCTAGAAATTAGCGTTCTAAAACATTGCTTTTTACCATGGGGAATTTTTACATACAATCAATAATTCTAAAGTTTTGTTTCTTTTACATAATATTTTTAATTTCTGTAATATATTAGGATTTATTGTAAAGATACACCGACTTGTTCGAACTTCTGTTCTCATCACAGACCAGATCAGAGGAAAAAGCAAAAAACATTATCAAAGAAATTAATTAGGAATTAACGAATTATTATGTGATTCTCGAATATGAATGAGAATAAGCTGCCTTCATTGGTTAAATAAAGAATTCGTTTTAAAGGTTGCCAAATATAAAAGGCACATGAAGAAAACAGGAGGGGACAACAACCGAAACTGTAACGATAGCAACCAAAACAATTACCCCAGTTCGCATAAATTGGTCTATATTAACGCAAATTTTTAATGTGAAAGTTCAACTCACCTCACCAATTTGCTTGCCGTTAATATTCTGAAGACGTAAAACTTTATCATACACCAAACCAAGACAAGCATTCCTCACTCTGGTTCCTAAATAAATAAGAATACGATCAGAACTAAAAAAAAAATTATGATAAAATCTCTTATCCAATATTAATATTTGATAATTAAACATGCACATATCCATTTCTGTATTGCCATGAAAGAGTTAATATACGATTAATTATAGATATTTGATAAATATCTATAGTTAGTCATATATTCAGTTTAGTTCAGTACGGTGCAAAGTTATCAATGTGCTATTTTTATTAAAGACGGAACTTATTTTACTGAGCTTAACTTCTAAAATTGAAGCAAATCATGAACAATATTAATGGCTTTTTAATCAAACTCGTTTTTATTAAATAAGTTTAGGTTAGTTTTGCAATAAAATTACAAAGATAGGGAGTGGTTTCCAGTGAGAATTGAATTCACTAATAAAGATTTTCTCTCGCGCAAGTCGTGGACTTCTTGACGCGTTTCCCAAATAATCCTAAAAGTCACACTTATCTTTTAGATCTTCTCTTTACCTTTATTATATCGTGCTATGTGGCACTGCTCTCTTGGCAATTTTGATCACGCGGTGGTTTCTGTAAAGATCTCTTTCTGTTCCCCCACAAGCCAAGAACCTATCCTGTTGATAGGAGGATTGGGGCTCGTTTCGTGATTTTCTTCGTGACGTGCCTTGGAACAGTTTTTTTTAATCTTTCTATTCAAAAATGCACCCCTGAGGTTTCCTCCTGGGTGAAAGCCGACATCGATGATTTCATGCCAGGAAGGAAATACAAAGTTAAATCTCATCTCCTTTGTTCCCACTGGCATGCTCGTCTCCTATTCCCCCACAGTAATCACCTCTTCCGGCTGTACCGGAGTGATACGTCTGATTACAACGGACACCTCTTTGTTTCTGGTCGTAATGAGTGGAAGCATGTTCTAAATGAAGCAAAGTTATTGTCTTCTGATAAAATCAAACAACGTATAGCATATATCAAGTTCGGTTCAAGAGATTATTCATGACTCTGCAAGTGTGCTGAACAACAGCAAACCCTCAACTCCTCTTCAATCAATTCGAAGTCCTAGCATCTACAGCAGATAAGATTGAATGCTTTTCTAGCAAATTCTCTTCCAACTTAACACTTGACTCATCTGGAGTAACACATCCGATTTCCTACCTAGAACAGAGGCTCTACTGAGTAACACCCTCTCAGGTCTCTGACATTATTTCTAAACTATACTCCTATGGAATCCCAGCTGTCGTTCTAAAGGAATGTGTTCCCGAGCTGGCTCCAGTCCTCTCCAAACTCCACAACTACTGCCCCTCTGCTTTCAGCTTGTTGGAAGTCGTCCTTTATAGTTCCTGTTTGTTAGAAATCTGGGGAACACTGATCTCTCTAACTATCGCCCTGTTAACCTCTTATAGATTTTGAGCAAAGTATTCGAGGCTCTAATCAATGCTGAAGTGGTTAAGCATCTCACCTCTCGCGACCTACTCTCTGACAAACTATATGGCTTCCGCTTCGCAAGGTCTACCGCTGTTGGGCTATCATTGAATATGTATGCCGGGCTCTTGATAATAATAGCAAAGCTCTAGCTATGGCTAGAGATATCTTGAAGATGTTTGAGAGGGTTTGGTATAATGGCATTCTATGCACGTTCCAGGGCTACAGTATTACAGAACGATTGATTAATTAATCGTTCCTATCAAATCGTGAAGTGTTTTGAGCGGGCACGCTTTAAGATTCTTTCACATGAACGTGGGTGTCTCCCAAGGCCCTAGTTTATACGCTGATTCTGATCTTCATCAATGATCTTCCTGGTGTCATCAGTTCCCAAGTAGGCATTTCTACAGATGTTATCACTATTTACTCCCGTTTCAATAGGAAATCCGTTAAAGCTGACAAAGTAATCCTGGTTGCTGCTTTTGGAAAAGACCTTCAATCAGAGATAACTGGGACAGGAAATGGCTTGTAAATTTTAATGCCTCCAAAACAATTGCTCTCATTTAACCACCATAGACAAACTATCCTGTTCATCAGCATGGCTAATGCTAGTCTCCTAGAGATCAACACACAAATCTACCATTCGTCCGTGCATTGAATCTGGTTGAGCGCGCTTGCTATTCATCTCGGGGTTCTTGACAAAATCCAAAGAAAAATCTGCAAAATAATCAATCCTAACCTGGCATCTCGACTTTGGTCACTTTCTCAACGACATGACATGGCTTCCCTCTGTTTGTTTTTTTTTATGCAAATATTTTTTATGGCAACTGCTCTGACGAGCTTTTTCCTAGTCTTCTAACCACATGAATTTAAGCGTGCTACTAGATTAGCATCCAGGTCCCACGCTTTTACTGTTGAAATAATTAAATGTAACCACCACTTCTACTCAAACAGTTTCTTTTCTCGCATTTCCCGCGTGTGAAATGCTCTTCCTTTCACTTGCTTTCCTGATAACTACAATCTCAAGAAAAAAAAATGCAGCGTCAATCGCCAGCTTTTACCTTCTTGAATCTCGTTATCTTTTATCTTTTCCCCAACGCCACCTATACCCAGTATTTTCTATTTTCACTCTCTGTAGCCCCCTGCGTACTAATAATTGCATTCTCACATTGTTTGGGATGAAATTAAAAAAAATAGTAGTAATGATTGACTGTAGTAGCTAACCATTTACCCACACCGAAGCGCTTAACACTAATGCATATACGAGAGAGAAGTTTTTGTAGAAGTCCCAACGAGAAAATATTAGTGACACGAGTTGTCTTTTAGTAAGACATCTCAATTTATACCGGTTGTTATTAATTTCACGGTTTAATAGAAGAAAAAATACATGGATAACAACTTAAACGTGTCGCCACTAAAATAACATTTATTGTAATATATATATATATCACATACACATTTGTGTATGGTGACATCTGTGCGTTGTTGATTAAAAATAAGTTTGGAAAATCTCACATTTCTCATCCAATATTAGTGTCATTTGTTAAGTCTAATCTTAACTTTGACAGTCCATGTGCTGAAAGTACCTTTTGCTATAAATTTAATATCTGGAACGTTTTATCACACAGTCGGTGTTATTAAGAACTGTTAGAATCCGCCGTATGAAGTAACTGAAACCCTAATGTTACCAGGTTTTAGTTTCAAAAATGCAAAAAGAACTTTAAAAAAAAATAAATGGGTTTAATTTTTTCTAACAAAGCTATTTATTTTCTTTAACTGATCCCAACAAATTATAATTAGTTTGTACCCATTTTAGAAACATTGACGCCCTGTTTTTATAGTGAGAGCAACCTCATTTTTAAGCAATAAAAAGTTACTGCTAATCATTGACAGCAGTAAATTAATCATAAACTTTGATCGTGACTGGGAGTGATTTTAGAACTGATGATCAACAAAGTTCGTCTACAATTGCATGAAAAATACCCGCACAATAAGGTTACACTATGCAACTGACACGGTACTAACTGCAAGTTTAGGACAAAGCCAAAATAGAGGAATAAAAAAAAAGTAATAATTTTGTTAAACATTAGCTTATGTCAGGTTGCATTAATAAACTCGTAAGCCTGAGATTCACATCAGTTTAAGTTTTATCTGAAATTTGCGATATATAATATAACCACAGAGTTAAATGCATTCACCACCAAGGAAATCCTTAAAAACATTTGTTATGCAAAGTTAATCCTTTTTTTTTCATTATACTACGTACGGTGTATCAACCATAAAAATCGCATGAATGTATTTATCATATTTAACAAAGATCGAAAATAACGTTTTGATGTTAATAGTTATTAAAATTATATTTACATTACATCTTTTTAACTCGTCAAGCCAGCGAGTACGAGAGCTAGTCCGGACCCGATATAAAAAAACGTAAACCTTACATTCACATCTACGATGTCTGAGATACTATCCCAATTCTTCTATGGAGCGAGCGTTATATACTTTCTGTAATATGATTCTTTCCTACGCTTACTGCCCAAGCGCAGTTAGGCTGGTCACATGAACCTGCACCAGGCATTGAGTGCAAGGTCTCGTAACATAATCTGTGGTGAGATACACACTACAAGATTACATAATCTTAAGAGGTTAATTTTCCCCATTACGCACAGGGATTGAGCGATTTGTTTTTTGATGGTTTATCAATTCTTTAGTTATTTAAAGCCGAAACATATTTTTGCTTGTAAGAATATATATATATATATATATATATATATATTGACAAGTGAATATTGCATGTTAAATGTCACGAACCCAGCTGAAATTCAAACTCGACACTCCGATTCTTATTCCAAACTGCTATCCCTCCCACCACCCGCATATCCTCAACATCCAGGAAAACCATTTACATTGGAAGCCTCCTAAAATGCTTTCATATGGCTTTTAATAAGGAATTATTTAATTTTCTCGAGTCCACATGTCATTAAAAAGCAGTTGTTTCAAATCCAGTCGAATTTATTATTTTCTAACAGTACTTAAAAAAGGAAATAAAAGAAAGGACTTTTTTTTCTACATAATACTCATGCGTAAATCAAATCTGCGTTTTATTTATTAATAACTGTTTATATAACCATATTGAACCTATTAAATACTTTATAACTAATTCATTCTAAAGATTCCCTATATGCAGATAGAAAATGCAGGTGTTGTCAACAAATGTTGGATTTTTGGTCGACTACACTTGAATTTGATATATGTAGGTATAAGAGTATGCCTCTTTGTTATTACTCACCCTTCATAAAACATTTTTGCTATTACCTCTCAGCTCTCCATCTCTACATCCGTGATTATTTTTTATTTTTATTTTTTTGTTGTTGTTTTAGAAGTTAATAAAATATTTCTGGGTTCAGTGGGGAAATATCTAATTATAAAGCACCAAATGTTGCAAATGATTTTTTTATATACGTTTCATCAGTTGATCTGCGTGCCGCGCGTCTAAAATTGGTTTAATAAATTGTCGAAAATCGGAATTAAAGGGTATTTATTTCTTGTATAAATACAAAAAATTGTGGCACAAAGCCGAAAATCGGAATTAAAGCAAGCGTTACTGTTAAAAAAGAACTATTTTGTGCAAATTCATATTAATATTTAAAAATACATTAAAAATTGTTTACTATAGAAATATATTAAATATGAGGAAAACGTTTATTATCAAGCGTCACTGGCAAAAAAAAAAATGCTTATTTTATAAGCCACTCACCTGTTATAAAGCCGAGACACCAGACTAACGAAAACGAACTTAACCGTACAAAATGGCTGACAGCAAAAATAACTACCAAGACGATTCCAATATATAAAGGACTTTCAGGTGATTCCAAGAAGTCTGTGATTTCCTTGATAAGAAAGCTCTATAAAAGGATAAAATATAAAGTAACCAGAAAAAAATCAGACGAAAGTGACATTCATTTAGCAGGTATCTAAAATACACTTGAATAAATTATGCGTGTTAACTGTTACAATGAGAAAAAGCAGAATCAGCGAAATGTTCCAATTTTAATTTTTTGCCAGTCATCTTAAACCCAACTTTGTTTTTGACAAAACAGGGATAGATATAAAATATTCGCGCCGAATTTGATCAGCAATTTTTTTTAATTACACATATAATTTCATACACTTTTCATAAACGTTTAGAAGAAATTAGAGGATATTCTGAAATGACATTAATTTTCATAAAAAATGCAGAAACATTTGCGCTTGAAAACTGTTTTGGATTGTCAAATAAACTATGACAATTAAATAAAAATATAAGTCCTAATACACTTGCATAAAAAACTATAATAATTCAATTAGCAATTGGGTGAACCCTCCAACATGTTTTCTCGGTAAAATGTAAATCAGTACGTGAGCAAAGTGATATTTATTGGTGAATATATTACATCAAATGTGGTGCCGACCGAAATTGTAGGAAGTAGGAGGCTGGTCTTCATTTTTCCTACGTTTCACTTAACTAATCTCAATCACTAACCAACTCGTCTGATAATGTTTCATTCACCATAATGCTACATTCTTGCATATCATTCTTTACTACAATCATCAAAATGCCACAATCTTTCTATAGGTCACAACTAGTCTCCGTATGTAGAGTTTTTCCCTGTGGGGGTACGACATAAAAATAACAATATCTATGTCCAATGTGCATTTACAATGTAAAAATTATGTATATTTACACAAACTAAACAAAATTGTATCAGCAAATTCTCTATGTTAAATTGCGACAGAAATCTCAATTCGTCAGATGAAAATAATGAGGAACTAAATAATTATGGAAACAGTCACTCAACCAATCAGACACTATCACAATTAGAAAAGACACATCCAAAATGTAAAAGAGTGTCCTACATCCAATAGAGAACTGACATGTCTGTCACCTAACGATGTGAGGAGGGATAATTGAAATAAAGAAAAAGGAATAAAAATAATGGCGACCTATGTGCATACATACCCTACTAACTTAAGAAAAAAAACAGCCTCATGGGTGAAGTCGCCAGATTTTCGTACCAATTTATTGGTTAAAAAAAGTAGTCCGACTACTTTAGTCCGGCACTCCGTGTTCCGTTGACACCGATAGTCTGGTATTCTTTTAAATCAGCAATCAGTTCGTTGATTGTCTGTGAATGTAGCGCCACACGTTGCTTACAACTTTATGTAGTAGCCGACAGCAGCAGTGTGTTTTCGTTATACGGTCTTGCTCATTTCTTATATATAGCTATATTTTTACCCATTCAGGATTCCATCCAAGTGATTAAGAGATACAGAAGATGGTGGGTGCTAGGGTGCTTACCTATGCTTGAAACTGTGGAATTAATGAAGAAATTTGAGAAAGGAACATTCACAACATATATGTGGCATGAGCTGACAAGACTAGTTTATTTGGGGTTATTTCTGTCATCAGCTTTTATGCGATCTATCTATGGACTGGTGCCAAACGTACCGGATAAATAAAGGTCGGACTATAACAGAGAATCATTCCTTTAATATAAATACTTCTATGTTATGAAGTAAAATTATCTTTTACTATGATTAATTTTTACAGTTTAAAGATAATTTACTGAAAAATAAAATCATTTATCTGTGAGTAAATCATATCGTACATAGGACAATTTAAAACTTGAAAATAAATTCATTGTTTTGTTTGGAAACTTTTAAATCTATTTCTTAAATTATAGTACTTTTTTTTAATAGCGCATTAAGATTTTATAAAAATTTCCAAACATAATATTTTAATATTTCTGTTCTTGATCACACCCATAAATAATATTGAATAATAATGGCTGTTATCCACAGAGAACTAAAAGAATTATATAACTTTTATAATTTGCTTGTTAACGATTTTGTTTTTCTTATGTGTAAATGTAGCAAGTATAGTGGCCACCAAAGTAAAATAATTGGCTCATTTCACTTGATACATTCGCAGCTTTTTATCATAATTGTTAAGACATATCTTCACTGGTTCAAGCCATTTTAGTTAATTATCCGCTAGTGAGAAATATTTAACATTTTATGTTTGTTTGAACAGCCAGGGTATGAAACGGGATAAACGTTAAATTCAATTGCTATGACTTAACACCTGGAAAAAGAAAAAAAAGTCCACGAGAAACTATAGTGATTTACTCAGCGTAGGTTATACGCGGCAAAAGGCCCCTAAGTATGAAGTACCCAGTGAAGATCGTACTCATATATTAACCATAGTTAGCCAACTTCTCACTATAGATCAATTACGAGTAATGAATTTGATACTCACTTGGTACTCTATAGTTGCAGTTTTGTGTCAACTTTATAAATCATTATATATCTCTGTATTATAGATATTTACCACCACATGAAGGTAAATGTAATATGAAGTTGTTTTAAATGCTAGCTACCCATATGCGACACAATGTCGGATGAAGAGTGATCCCAAAATTGTCTGCTCCCCTCGGTTATCTCATTTAGTGCAATGAGAAAGTATAGCTTGAGAGACGGATTTCCGAAAATCCTGCTTCTGTTCATTATAATTAGCTTTCAGAGTCGAGGCTAAGAATTTTCGTCGATTTACAAAAATGTACTGGAAAGTTCTAGCCCCGACCAAAAAACAAATAAAAAATATTCTGGTATTTGGCCAGATTTTTTTAAAGTGAGTCAGATTATATAGATTTTCGAAAGTATCATTTAATGAAGAAATCTTACCGATACTATGAAGGAAATTGTTGCGTTTGTTATAATTGCTAAGAGGCTGCCACACAGCCTCGTTCGAGCGAATCGCATGACAGCCTTGTAGAAGGAAGCTTTTTCGCCTTTATTCATGATCTCTTCTTCCCAAATGAGTTTCAGTCTGTTAAAAGAATGAGAAATATTTAAAGAGAACCTTTCTATATTAGGTAAACTTTAATTAGGATAGGTAATTGGTTAGTTCAGTACGTACGTAAATAGAGTAAGTATTCACAAATCTCGTGTAATTTATTATTTGCAGAACAATATCTTAAAATAGATACCGAGGAATGAATCTCACACAGTTATGAGCTATCCTATTTCGCTCTTCTTGAGCCATCGTAATACAAACCTCTCACAACCCTTCTCTTGACTACCCGAACTTAAATTTCAGTAAAAAAAAAAAATTCAGACAACTGCTTTAATTTCATGAAGATTTTGAAAATAAAAATGATGGTTTAACAAATATTAGTTGAGTTACTACTTCTCTTGAAGTTGTTCAAGATCACGTCTTTTTTGTTATCATAACATTTCGAACGTTTCATTCTACAGCTTTCATCAGGTGGAAAAAGAAAATATTATTCTTTCGGCTAAAGCAAACCACAAAATATATTTTATGATTTTTTTTAGGCGGGGGTATCTGAAAATATGCTACCTTTCCATACAGAGTCTAGATTAATTGAAAAAAAAAACGAATAATGTCTTCCTAGGATCTTTCACACTTTCCCTTATATGTCGTTTCTTGACGTTGTTTTTCTTTTCCGACCTTATTTTACTTCACGTTTTGGACTGATGTATCTAGTTTGTTTCTTTACCTTGTTGATATATTTGACAATTGAAAGGCTGATATCTCTCTATAAAGCTTGCCAGTGTGTTCGTGCAGAGTTACAATGTCTGTGCGCTTCCTTGGAGTAACGTCCATTGCAGACAATGGCCGTAGAACAACAAATCGACAGTCAAAACAATAGTGTGTGGGCGAGATAAAAATCTGATGCAATCACTAATGACGCAATATTTTTCAAGGTCAAACAATTTCATCATATACCCCAAAAATAGATTCATATTACTGTACATCACTGCAAATTACCTAATCTAAGGGAAAATAGGAATCGATTACACCATGCCATTTTAGTTTGGTGATAGAAAGGAAAATAAGGCAGTTGTTTTAATTAATTTACACAAGAATGTATCCCTGAAAAGGACCGTAGAATTAATCAGCTGAAATGCTAACATCTAAAGCAATAAAACCACATGTAAATAGTTTGAACAAATTGTTGAAAAGATAATAATCAATTATTATAATTACGGAAATTGTTTTTAACAAAAAATGGCAAAATTGATTATACTTGGTTCTGTGGCTTGTCGATATAAGAAACAGTAAGAGCGAAATGTTGTATTCTTGAAGATAAAAATTATCAGACATTTCAAGGTAACTCCTTGTATATCATCTAAACCTGCTACCTCATCACATGAAAATTTTAGAAAAGATGAAAAAAAAATATATAAAAGAACCCAAAAAACTTCACTTGCATTAGAAACAATGAAAGTCCATGGATATAACAAACATTATTTTTACTTTATTGATGAAATAAATGTTTAATGAAATTATTTCAAACATCGAGAAATTTAAAACAACTAACCGTGGAACGTTCTGATCACAGCTCTCTTCTGGACTGCACGTCCACACGGAAGCCATTTCTCCCTTTTTGTGCTTCTGAAAGAAGTCCATCAATTTATTTGTTATCCATGTGAGATAAATAAAAGAGAAGAAACCAACTTTGTTTACAGGAATCGTTCCTTCTCTGCAATAGAAAAAAGAAAACATGTCATGGATATTTACTTGACTCAGTCATGGTCTGACATAAAGCTTCGTTAAGCATTTTAATAAATGTTGCAAAGCTTGTTTGCCAAAAAATTAAATATAAGAAAACTTGCGTTTATTTGGAATCGAATATAGTAATTTTTTCATTTATGGCTGCCTAAAAAACACCTAAGATAAATGTTTCAGCTTGACCTCGAATATACGCGGTTTTTAATTATGATGCTTCTATTTTAAAAAAAATTTAAAAAAAACAAAAAACGAACAAATAGTTTAAATCTTGGCTAGATTTAAACCTCTGCCGAAAATACAAAATATAAAAATATCTTCTCAAACCTAAAAGATTATGCATTAGACTATTACAGAAGTGCTTGATTAGAAAATTATAAGCAAAATTTTGCATATTTACAAGAAAACATTTATTATTCAAGTACGTTTCCATTGTTTTAATAACTATCTCCCATCGTTCTACAAGCTTGTTGGTACCGTTTTCGTAGAAACGTTTTTTTGAAGAAGAAGGTTGATGTGGTAATTTTCGGCTGACTGTAGAGAGTCAGATTTTGTCATTTAAATTGTCCTATAGAGACCGGAACAAATGAAAATCCAAAAGATCTAAGTTAAGATAATACAGTGGATGCTGAAGGGCTTTCTGTTTCAACTATTCAAGCTTCTGCAAGGTCTGTTTTTGCAACTTGCGTTTTCATAGTGGAAAATGACATCTTTTCGAGTTGCCTAAATCGGCACTTTTTTAAAAACCCAAATCACTTCAAATGGAGAAGAGCAGTTGAGATTTTTCAGACTCTTAACAATCTCTTTCGTTGAAATCTTCGGTTTATTCTCCTCGATGGCAAGCATCGACGTCGTTTAAACTTAAATGCCTTGCTGCTTTCTGTTTCCAAGCTTGTTGGAAATATTCTTCTGTAGTTCCAGTCTTTAAAAAATCTGGTAAATTGTCTGATCCTTTTAATTATCAGCCTATTAGACTTCTACCTCATTTTGGCAAAGTACCACTTTAATTAACTCTGAATTTGGTTAAGCAATCGCCATTTTCTATTTCCTGAATCATGTTCCTTCATTGACCTTTCTTCTCACTTCTGCTGACGAAAGTCTTCTTAATTTTTTAATGCGCTGTAGTGGCATCATCGTCTTGTTTGGGATGAAATAATTATAAAATGCATTTTTTTAATCAACTGAATATGGTATGTTAATTAAAATACACGTATAAAGAGAAAATGGTATGGATAGAAAAGTCAAACTCTTTCTTGCTTTTAGGATTTTCTGATATTTGTCTTGTTTGTTAACAGCAACTGGAATAGAGCTCTCTCCTGCTGTAATTTCTAAATCTGATTCATAAAACGAAGATTACTGCGCGGTAATAAAACAAAGACTTAATTTTAAGAATAAAAACAAATGGCATATGTTGACAGTTACGTATCTTTTTGTTCATAGGATATCGGTGGACGAAATACAAGCGGAGTTCTGAAAATTCTACATTACCGCAGTGATTTTGACTGATCCTTGTTGGATGTTCCACATGTTTGACCTTGTTCCAAAGCCAAGGTTAGCAAAATTCTGCTATACATTTTTTGCTACCCTTTAATCTCAACCCCGTTTAGCCTTATACTGTACTAACTTAAGTTTCATGCTTCTGCATGAAAATTAAAGTGGGAGAGCTCACGCAATTTACTGTGTTTTTAATCAGCATTCGAAATCCTTACTGCTATCGAACACGAACCACTACGCAACTATCTCAACAACAGTACAAGTCAACGTCAGTTTTAATACATAGATGCATATTAGCCATAATTTTAAAAATATCACAAAAATGGTCCATGAATATAAGCATGGAAAAGAATAATATCTAAAATACTTAAGTGACTTTCTTAATCATTGATAATTTTATGTTATATTAAAGTAAGTGTTCGAAGAATAAGTAAAATTTATTCTTTGTCATTTTAAAAAGAACGCTTGCTTATTACGTAAAACTTGTAAAGAAAAGGTTAGGTTAATTTCTGAAATTATTTTTAGTATAAAAATAACTATTTTGTTGTGATGTGTAAATCTCATAGAAAGCTACGTGGTTTTTCCTTCCCTTGGTACCTGAGATTTGCTCTATCTATGCGTGTATCTTATTTGCATATCACGCTACAGCTCCCTAAACCTGAGAGGTCTGACGCCTTTAGTTGCTCTATCGCTTCTTCCGGGGGCACCTCGACTTGGTGTAATGGTTAGCAAGCTTGTCTTGCTAGGACTTATTACAACTGAGTAGTGAGTTCGATCCTCACTGGGTGCCCCATTCTTTCGGCCTTGTGACGCATCTAAACGATGCTTAGAAAATTTACTATCGCTTCTTCTGAATATTCTGGATCGCTCTTGTGTTCGTTCTTCTTGTGTCCTCTTTAATGGAGATCTTGGTCAAGATTCATCTTCCTCTTCTAGGTCTGTTAACTTATTTTCACTTTCTCCCATGTTCTGTTCTGTGTTGGTTTCCCCATCCTCTGTCTCCTTTTGTTCCTCATTTTGCATTTCTACATCTTCAGGCTTGAACCTGGTTCTAAACTGATCAACGTGGGTTAATATTAGTTGCCCCTTTTTTTTTAGTACAGCCGTGTTTTGTCCGTTTTGCAAGACTAACCTTACTCTTTCTCGCTTGCCTACTTGTCTACTCCTTTTTTCCGTTATTTTTTGTACTAGAATTTCTCCACTGTGGAGAACGACATGGTTATTAGGTCTCTAATTTGCCTGCCCATTAAAGTTGATGGGTGTTGCTTTCTATCCACATGAGGAAACGTTTGATAGCTTAAAAGTAAATTAGAAATATATGGCTCTTTATTCTCATGAAAATGTGAAAACGCCTTTAGTCCTATTTTTACTGCTTGGACCATCCTTTCTGCTATGCCATTCGACTGTGGGCGATACGGTGGCATTTTATATGATATGCATCCTATTTTTGTTTTTAAACAAGATACTATATTTTCATTGTAGAATTTCAGTGCGTTGCAAAATTTGTTTAACGACTGCAGCTTTCATATCTCTTATGTTTATTACTTCTGGCAATCCCGAGGATGAGTCAACTAAGATTAAAAATTAACCAATATCTCTAATTGGGGCATAGACCATGTAGACCCTTGCCCATGACTCCCTCTCTTTATGCCATATGTGTAATTTGGTTTGTTTAAATGTTTTAATTTCCGTACATTTGGTGTATCTTCTTATGTATTCTTCAATATCTTTAGAATGCCCCAGCCACCAAGTTTACAGTCTCAACCTTCTTTGCATTGCCACAATGTATATCGTCGTGCATACTTTTAATTATTTCCTTCCTTAAAATTTGGGGAGGCACTATTGCGTCCGCATTACATATAATGCCTTTAACTACTGTTAACCTGTCTTGCCTCCTTAAAAGGTCTTTCCGCTATAGTGCAGTTACTTCAAAATTGGGGTTAACCATCAGATATGTTCCGATTCATTTCCTCTACCAAGTATCAAAACAGCGAGTCATGAATTATTAAACATGAAGCATTTTGCAAAGATTGGCTTAAAATCAACATATGACCAAATTGAAATAGATAACAAATTTAAATGTATTACTTCATTGCACTTTTAAGTTAAACTTACGATATTTCAATAGGTTACACAATCTTCGAGCACCCCTTAATGAACTAATAAGAAAGGATAAGGCCTTGGTTTGGTCAAACGAATCCCAACAGGCATTTGAAAGCATTAAAAAATATTGACGTCTGATTTCTTTCTGATACATTACGATCCAAAATTGGAGATACTGTTAGCCAGCGACGCGAGTTCGCACGGAATCGGAAACAGAAACAGATAAAAATATTAATCATAAGATAATTGTGGTGAGTTTATTAATTCAATGTGACAAGCGGAAGTATTATAAATCTCTTAAGGATCTCTTCTTAACGTAACACTTATTTCAAGTAGCTACAGTCATAGCTTAGACACCGCTTATGTCCAGGGCTTTTATTTATCTTATATTTGTTCAGCATAATCACCACGACGAATAACTACAATTATAACAAAATTACCATGAAACACGCGCGCGCGAGGTGAAGGTCAACAGTCCGGAGAATTTAACACGCACGTGGACCGAATGTGTTAACGATTTTTTGTGGTAGAACAGTCCGCCAAGATTCTCAACATAATCCATATTCTTCAAACTGTGTGGGTTTTATTGTTAACGTATTGAAAGCGAGAAGTTGTTTTCCCTGGCCTAAATCTAAGAATCCTTGCGTTCAGATTAGTCATTATCGTGATTTTAGGGTCTGAGTTGATGATTTATCTGAGTTCCAAGATCAGGTCTTTTTCCTATCCCAAAACAATGCTCCGCAACATTTTGTCTACTAATGACTGATGGAGAATTTGTATATCATCATTTCATGAACTTATTTTTATTCCGGCTTAAAGTGGTGAGTTCACGTCTTGTTACCAGTGCACGTAAAACAACGAATTTGTTCGCCTGAAGAGAGTCAATTTTAGACTCGAAACACGTGTAGCGCAAATCACGACAAATTAATACTCCATAACTTGTATGAATACCAAAACAATAAATATATATTTTAAAGAAAACGTTATATATATATATATATATATATATATATATATATATAATTGCTATTAGTCTAAGAGTACACACATCTACTAAGGTGATAAACAAATCCCTGTTGCAAACGCAATGCTCAGGCACATTTCTGTTTGTTCAACACAAACAGATCTCGCCTTTAGTTTATACTGTAACTACACTTAGCAAACCTTAGTTACAGTTTCTAGGAGTTACCGCATCTCTCGGTTTGGTGAGCAATTTGAACAAAGACGGTACTCTCAAATACGCACACACTAGAGATGTTCCGAAAGTAATACCTGCTATTTATTCCCCCTCATCTCCAGCATATACAGGGAATAAAACAACTTCACTTGATAGAACACGTTTTCAGTGCCAAATATTTTCCAGCATAGTCATCACCATTAACTATGCCTTTCGGCAGTGATGAACTGTCTATGTTCTCGTGCAAAATATGCATCAACGGAGACAATCTACCTTTTTTACAGCAGCGATTCCAATCAGGAAAATGCTGTCCTCATCGTTTATCTTGCATTTGGCTGAACAGATGGAAGTCGGAAGGCACCAAACCCAAGCTATATGGAAAATGTGGTAGAAGAGTTTGCTAAGATTCTCAACATAATCCATGGTCTTCAAACTGTGTGGCTTTTAGTGTTAACGTATTGAAAGCGAGAAGTTGTCTTCCCTGGCTTAAATCTAGGAATCCTTGCGTTCAGATTAGTCATTATCGTGATTTTAGGGTCTGAGTTGATGATTTATCTGAGTTCCAAGATCAGGTCTTTTTCCTATCCCAAAACAATGCTACGCAACATTTTGCCTATTAATGACTGATGGAGAATTTGTATATCAACATTTCATAAACTGCTGTTTTTATTCCGGCGTAAAGTGGCGAGTTCACGTCTTATCACCAGTGCTGAACCTTCAGTCTCATAGAAGTTCAGATGTTTTTTGGCAGACAATCATTCGATGTTTGTTTTTTTTTTGTTTTTTTTTTTTTAGTGTCACAAACTTTGCGAAGTCTCAACGTTGCTAAAATCGTTTCCAATGTATCGAAACCGACATTCAGCACAGTACATAGTTCCCCAGTCATAATCCGCCGATTCACACAGATGAACTATTCGAGGAGTTTTTAATTTTGACTTAACAGCTGTGTAGGGTCGTGCAGAACGTGGTTTATCACAGACGTCACTGTTACTACCAATGAAACGCAGTACCTACATTAAGCGTCGATGAAAGTGGATGCAGTTTTTATCGCCAAAACAAATTCAGTAGTATACCTGTGGTTTTTAAGAATTTTTAAATCAGACACAAGTTTGCTAGATTTCTGCGGAAAGTTTAAACCTCTATTGCTATACGACAAACATCCGCCTCTGATGTCTTGAGATAACATAATAAAATGTAGTATATATATATATATATATATATATATATATATATATATATATATATATAAGAAAACATTAAGACAGACGCGTTATTTCATGGTAATTCGGATGTATAGGCCTATTTCAGGCGAGCCATCTTCAGCTTCCGTCTTTATTCAACGAAGGATTCTACATGAATGGGATTCACAACGACCTAATCCGGCGAATACAAATAAAGAACAAAAAATAAAAACATATAAGATAAGAATATAACTGTCGGTCCTCTAAGAAAGACAATAACAACAATCCATCCGTTTGTCGAACCCACAGAGATTCCTCCATAATCATCGGTCAGTGTCGAGTCGACGAAAGTTCGAGGGAAGCGGGTGTGTCAGACGAGAAAGAGGGAGTGATAAAGAAAAGAGAAGAAAGGAAAGACAGGAGAGAGGGGGAAATAGAGCTTTACATCCCTAATTTAAAGGAATCTCATTATTCTATTTAGATTTATTTGTTTTAACTTGTATTTTTTTGTCTTTAAAGATGTACGCCCAGCGATCAGTGTCAGAGAAAGTTCGAGGGTAGCGGGTGGGTCAGACGAGAAAGAGGGGGTGATAGAGAAAAGAGAAGAAAGGAAAGGAAGGAGGGAGGGAGAAATAGAGCTTTACATCTTTAGTTTAAAGGAACCTCAATATTCTATTTAGGTTTATTTGTTTTAACTTTTTTTTCCCTTTTTACAAATGTATTAATATTAAGGTTTTCTCGTTTAAAATATAGTGCTCGTAATATTTTTTCTCTAAAAGTGTATTATCGATAATATTTAACAGTGATGTATGGCTGGAATTAATTATCATCAGAAATGTATTGCTGGTAATAATTTTCCTTCAAAATGTATTGTTTGTAATATTTTTCGACAGAAAATTTTTTTTCCGGAAATGTATTGCGAGTAATTTGTACTACAAGCCCTTTATGTTTAGAATAATTTCGGAACTTATTCAGAAATTATAGCTTTAAACAAAGTTTAAAAAACAAATTCATTTAAATTTGACTAAAAAATCAATTTTGTAGTTTTTGTTAATACAAGAAAGAGATCGACAAAGAATTCAAGATCTTTACACAGAAATGTATTGCAGGTAATTTTCTCACAAAGCCCTTTATGTTTCAATCACATTCGAAACTTATTCAGAAACAATAATGATAATAGGTTTAAACAAGTTCAAATCATCACTTTCAAGTTTTCTTGGATTTTTTCAGTGGAAAGAGAGCTCTAGAGAGAGGCAGAGAGAGAGAGAGAGAGATAGAGGTAATATTTTACACTTTGATTTAAAAGAAACCAAATTATTCTATTTAAATTTATCTATTTAAACTTAATTTTTAAGTCTAAAGAATTAAAAAATAAAAAATAAAAAATATGAATAAGGTTACATATTATCAATTATTAGATTTAGTGTACTGTATTTTTTGCTCTACTTTCGTACTTTCGTATAGAGCACTTTACTGTCAAGGTTTCGTCTTGATTTTTTCTTTTTGTTTTTTTTTTCTTTCAAACGTGCACTAGACGTATTGTTCTTGTGCGCGGTTTATTTCTTTTTTTTTTTTTTCTTCCTCATTATTTAATCTACGAGGTAGTCCTCTTTGGGTTATTTGACGATTTAAGTTACTGTTAAGCTAGCATTGTATTTTCGGATGTTTAGTCTGTAATTATTAGTGCTGCCTTATTGTAATTAAGTATATTAAAATATATATATATATATATATATATGGTTGGTGTGTGGTCATTTGGTTAGAATGTTAGCGTTTCGACCTTGAGACACGGGTTTGAATTTCACCATGGTCAGTTTGTCAGTGAGATCCCAGTGTGCGGTACCATTGTGTAGTCTCTAAAAATCATACTTTGAGTTTTTTTATTATTTTATTTTACTATTTTATTTGTTTGTTTATCTATTGTAATCGTTTCACCCCAAGCAAGAGGGGTTTACAGTGAGATAAAAGGAAGAAAAGAGGAGAACAACTTATCGAGGATATTGAAGAAAGGATAAGAGAAAGATGAGAATCAAGTGGGTAGAAGATGAAAATTGACGTTTCACTTAAAACTTTGGATATTGTAGCTATCAGGGAAGCAAGTGTATGGAAGGGTGTTTCACAGGCGGGGAGTGCGAGAAAAGAAACTGTTAGAGTAGAAGTAATGGTTACATTTGGCTATTTTGACAGTAAAATGGTGAGACCTAGTTGCCAATCTAGTAGCACAAATAAATTCATGCGGTCGGGGCACTAGGGGAAAGGAGTTCGTCAGAGCAGAAGCCGTAAAAATATTTGTAGAAAAGACAGAAGGAAGCTACATCCTGTCGATGAGAAAATGGCTGAAGTCGAACTGCTATATCGGGATCGATTACATTGCAAATCCTCTTTTGAATTTTATCAAAAAGCCAGAGATGAATAGCTGGAACACCCGACAACAGTATTCAATACACGGACGAATGGTAGATTTATAAATGTGTAAGATGGATTTTTTTAAATCATATCACCCTGAGCAAGGCGGTAACGCCACTGATGTGCAGGGGGCTACGTAAGCGTGAAAAGATTGGAAAAGAGAAAGCCGGAAAGCACATCCTAAACAGGGAACAAGAGATGAGCCTTTTCACCTGTTCAATACTGACGAAAAAAATCCTGACCCGACACAGTAACCCAACCTTCTTAGATTTAAAAGTATCTATTGATTCAATTTAGTTGTTCTACTTGAGATCGGTTGAGAGAGTGTGCCAAACAGGCGCAGTGTGTTGCTCTTTAGGAGAATAGCGTCATCCATTCTGATAATATGTAGGAAAGTTTCTCTACTTTTAGTGTTGTGGATCTGGGGTTAGATCCAATAAATACACAACTCAGAGTAATAAGGTAGAAAACGCAATATATTGAAAAGAAATATGTACAGAGAAGGTTAGTAACGTCGTACAATGCTGTTAGTCGAATACGAGAGAATGCGAGATCATACGAGACGTGAGATTTGGCAATGTTACCCTCAGGACTAGATCGCTGGGATATACTACTGTTACACCACAGTGCTACTACACTCTGTTATTGTAATTTACTAAGCGCAGCTTAGATGTGGCACAAGGCCGAAAGTATGGGGCACCCAGTGAGGATCGAACTCACTACTTAATTGCAATAGTTCTAGCGAGAAAAGCTTGCTAACCATTACACCACCTCGAGGTGCCCCTACTACACTCTGTTATCGTAATTTACTAAGCGCAGCTTAGATGTGGCACAAGGCCGAAAGTATGGGGCACCCAGTGAGGATCGAACTCACTACTTAATTGCAATAGTTCTAGCGAGAAAAGCTTGCTAACCATTACACCACCTCGAGGTGCCCCTACTACACTCTGTTATTGTAATTTACTAAGCGCAGCTTAGATGTGGCACAAGGCCGAAAGTATGGGGCACCCAGTGAGGATCGAACTCACTACTTAATTGCAATAGTTCTAGCGAGAAAAGCTTGCTAACCATTACACCACCTCGAGGTGCCCCTACTACACTCTGTTATACTGTAGTCGACTAATGACTACTACTATATATAGTCTTAGGAAGAGTCTATATTAGTGTAAACAGGGAAGGTGCTCCAACACCCGCTCCCAAGTTTGATTTTTTTTTATTATTTGGAATGTCATTTTAATATTTCTTTCTTTTTGGATCAATAATTAACTGCTCTGTTTTTTTTTTGGGGGGGGGTTGTTTTTTTTTTAGACCTTCTCTGTTGAGATTCCATCTGGGGCATTTGCATATTAAATGTGTCATAGATGGTGTCTAACGCCTCTTCCTCCTGAGGGGTGTTGATTGCGTCTTCCGTTAGCCTTTTTCTTATTTGATTTATATGCCGCTTGTAGGCGAACCTAGGTCCGTCGATCATATAGACCATATTTCCAATTAGTCTTTTGATGACACCTGATTCCCAGAATGACATGTTATTTTGTAATTTTTGAAATAAACTTTTCCGTTCTGACTAAAGGTTTGCTTTGGTGTGATGATTGCTGGTACGTGTTCATTTTGATTTGGAATTAATTTGTCGAACACCGATCTCACTTTCCATGCAAACATCAATTCGGCGGGTGACAGTGTCGATGGTGCTGATTTATTTGGTGTTATTCTGTACACCTGTAAAAATTGTTGGAGAGCTTTTCTCGTTGGCGTACCCAACGTTTTTTTAGAGCCCCCTTTAGGGTGTCTACAAAGCGCTCTGCCAGGCCATTTGACCTTGGATGATATTGAGGGGTTTTAATATGCTCAACCTGAAATGTCAGGCAGAATTCTATAAATTCTTCCGAAGTAAAGTGAGTCCTGTGGTCGCTCACTAGGCAGTCGACAACGCCAAAACGAACGAATAGCTCATGTAAATGGTTTATTGTGTTTCTTGTCGTTGGTCTCTTGCATTGAAACACTTCAGGCCATTTCGAATAACTATCCACAACTACCAAATAGTATAGTCCATCAATAGGACCAGCGTAGCCAATATGGATCATTGACCATGGTCGATCCGTTTTCGGCCAAGATTTGTGTTTTATTGGCGGTGATTTAGCTCCTAGGACGCAGCCCTTGCATTTATCCACCATGTTCACAATATCTGTATCCATTTTCGGCCAAAAAACGTAACTCCTCGTTAAGCTCTTCATTCGGTTCCTACCAGGCTGTCCTGTATGGAAATCTTTCAATATTCTTTTCAGTAAAGTTTTTGGCACGACTACCCTATCACTGTACAGTAGTACGTTATCGCATATGGAGAAGCTTTCTGCAATATTTTGGTCTTTTTCAGCGATTTTCACTTTCGTCTCTTTTATGAATTCATCCTTTATAGCTTTGTTTTTTATTTCTTTTAATGATACGGACAGCTCCCTAATTGTGTTACACAGTGTATTTTCTAATTCTCCTTCAGATCTTAGTGCAGCAATAACGGAATCTTCAAGCAGTTCTATCTGTTGAGGAATCAGTCTCGACAGACCGTCCGCATGCCCAATTTTGCTAGAAAGTAAATATTGCAATTTAAAATTGTAATTCAATAAAATAGTACCCCACCTCAACAGTCGGTTTGCTGTGTACGTGGGTAAACCTTTTTTGAACCATATATTGTAAGTAATGGATTGTGGTCTGTCTGAAGGGTGAAGACCCTCCCGTGGATATACCTGTGGAATTTAGTCACGGCAAATATGATGCCTAAGGCTTTTTTCGCTATCTGAGAGTAGGTTTTCTCAGCTGGAAGCAATGATCTGCTAGCGTGGGCTATCGGCTTTATAGTTCCGTCTTCCATCTTATGTAATATGCATGCTCCGATTCCGTGCGAATTCGCGTCGCTGGCTATCAGTATCTCCAATTTTGGATCATAATGTGTCAGAAATAAATCAGACGTCAATATTTTTTAATGCTTTCAAAGGCCTTATCCTTAGTTCATTAAAGGGTGCTCGAAGATTGTGTAAATTCGGTATGAAATCTTGGTAGTAGCTATAACGATGCAATATTATTTGGTGCCGGAATATTTTTGATCGCCGAAGATCTAGTTGGATCAGGCTTTTTGCCATCTTTGTTTATTATATGGCTCAAGTATTTAATTTCTTCCAAGAAGAAATCGCACTTTTTCTCTTTGACCTTAAACCCATAATTACGAATTTGTTCAAAAACTTTTTTATATGTTTAGTGTGCTGCTCAATCGTTTCACTTTTTATTAAAATGTCAAGATAAGCTATAGCGAAATCGAATTCCGCCAACATCGTATCTATGACTTGCTGAAAAATAGCGGGGGCCACTTTTACGCCAAACGCTAATCTTTCATATTTGTATAGACCTCTATGCATGTTGATGCATAAAAGCTTCGAGCTTTCTTCGTCTACAGGAATCTGTAGATATGCCTCGCTCAGGTCTATTTTAGAGAAATATCTGCCTCCGATTAATTTTGTAAATACTTCTTCCGGACTCGGAAGTGGGTAATGTAAATCTTTTACTGCCTCATTCAAACCTGTCGAGAAATCCGCGCATACTCGTATTTCCCCAGACTTTTTTTTAACGCAAACGGCAGGTGCTTCCCAATGATTGTATTCCACCTTGGATATAATTCCCGAGCTGGTTAATCTGTCCAGTTCAGTTTATTTTTTCTAGTGCCGCGAAAGGAACATTACTTTTTTTCATAAATACTGGTTGAGCATTTTCCTTTAACAGCATTTTCGCCGGCCTTTTTTTGCGTCTACCTAACCTGTCCGAGAATACTTCGGGGAAGGTCTTTTTTTTAATTCTGACTTTATGTTTTCGGTTTCCGTAGTCAGGCTTTCGATGTTTTTACAATACGAACTAATTAATAAGTCCCAAAGGTTAAATCTTTGCATCCAGTCAGTCCCAAACAAGTTGTTGGTATTTTTTTTAATTTTTAATTTTTTTGTAACTCCATTGAATGTCACGTTCAAAATCACTTCTCCTTTAAAATTAATTTTCTTTCCCGTGACTGATCTCGCCATTTTTTGTTTTGTTGTTGTTTTTAATAGAGTAGGTTTATTCAGATGTCTCCATGTTTGAAAGTTAATTATTGAAATGTCAGATCCGGAGTCTAACTGCATGTTTATAGTTTTGTTTAACATTTTGACTTGTAAGTACTTTCGAACGTTAATACCTTCATCTTCCTCAGTCCTTGTTACTTTCAATCTACTCCTTCTGCATTTAGAGGCTTTATGTTCCTTTTTGTGACAGTTTCGACATGTTTTAAATTTAAAAGGGCAATCCTGATACCAATGGTATTCACCACATTTATAACAAGGGCTTGGAGGTGGTTTATTCTCTGATCTTCTAAACGATCTAGTAGGCGAATGTCACTTTTTCCTTGATTTTGTATTTTGAGAACGGATGAAAAACGTGTTTTCCTCTGAATTTTTTTTTATGTTAGCTACTCCAGCTTCTTTAATGTTCCTCAAATCATTTTTTATGCTCATGCACTACTGGCAATATTCAGCTAATTTTTGTAGAGTTTTCTAATTTTGTTAAAATTCTCCTTCTCATTTCCGCATCTTTATTTGGAATCAAACCTTGTACAAAGGCTAAGCATTTGAAATTATTTGCCGTGAGTTCTGCTAGTCTAAATTCGTCGCATAGTGATGCGAAAGTGGTGTAATCTTCGACATCTTTTTTTCGTAAATTTAAACATTTCTATCTCTTTAGGAATAGAGATGTCTTTGGGCTAAACAATTCTAGAAAGATAAAAAACAATTTTAATGTTTGTAAAATAGATCAAGCTGAAAAAATTTGAGGATCTCTCTCTCTCTCTCTCTCTCTCTCTCTCTCTCTCTCTCTCTCTCTCTCTCTCTCTGTATATATTTCATTGTAAAAGGTTGTCTTTCACTAAATTGACAGCAGCTGCTACTGAGTTTTAGATGCTGTGCGTACTTTATTCGTTTCTAAATTTACTTTGTATTTCGCCTGGAGGTATCTTTTTATTTTAAGGTGAATATTTGTTTACAAGTTTCAAGCGTCTATTTCAATAAGCATACATTCTCTTAAGTGGTGTAGAGATTTATTAAGCAAAATCTAGATGTTGTACAAGTCAGAAAATATGCAGCAACCAAGTGAGAATCGAACTCTACTGTATGATACAATTGAATCAAAATATATTTTTAATTTCGTACAAAATAATTTTTATAGGGTAAATAATGCGTTGAATGTGCGTTGTGGTGCACTGGATATCGACTCGGAACGACAAATCGGGGTGCCGAGTTCGAATTCCAGTTGAATTCCTTGCATTCACTTACGCACAAACACCTTTGTGAAAGGTATTAATCCGTCTCTACCCTCCAGTTATGAGTTAAATAACAGGACAGATTGGGTTCTATAGCCTTGGTCAGCAACCAGTCTACCACAGAAAGCAATGACAACCTACTGCAGGATAATCTTCTGCTCAGTCAGTCATGTTTCTTTCGAGACATGATCGCCCAAAGCGTGTATCACGTATGGCACTTAACTGAATGCGTATCTGTTATATCTCCTTCTTGCAATCTTTGGTGACTTATCTTACATACATGCAGACTCCTGATTTTATTTTTATACACATACTCAAGTCGATTATGTTTTAGGTACACCAAAACGATATCATGCAAGATAAGCACGTTTTTCATGACATGTGACCCAGGTTTTTTTTAATATATAAATTTGATATTTATTAACTTTAGAATGGAGTTTGATACAATTGAGTGCACTCAATGAGGATCGAACTCACTATAAGCAGTAATGGTATGCGAGGTAAATTTGTTAACTATTTTTACACGGTGATGTCCGTATTAGCTTAATTTCGTACAAGGATAAATTAGAAAAAATACTGAAGTAAAAATGTCTCGAAATACAGAATTCGTTATCCTGATATTAAACCGGGTTTTTGACATTGTGGAAAATACGTTACTATTTCAACAACGAGAAGTTCAAAATGTTCCGGTTGTTTAACCTCCTACACTCTTTACGATGTCACTTTAAAAAATAGACATGAATGATGTCATTGATTTTTTTAATGATTAAAATAAGAAATTCATATCGATTGATGCTCTCCTTCGTTGTGTCACAGCTTTCCAATGAAATGTTATAAATTGATTTTGCCTTTGACTTCGAAAAGGACGGAAATTTATAAGACAAACATATTTTTATGTTTTTTCTTTAACTGATAACAATTTTTAAAAATATTTTATTTGTTTCATATTTGTAAGCAATGTCTAAATTTACTAAAAAGGTACTTAACTAGAACAAAAATAAAACAACCTATTCGTACACATAAAATCATTAAAAAATGCTATTTAATAAACAATCAATATTTTCACCTTCGATAAAAGATTTTATAGAAAAAATGGTTTATCGATTTGGTCTCCTGTTAGTTGCGTTTTGGCTTGTTCATTTTTTTCAAATTTCTGGAAAGTGGTCCTTTCAAAGATATTTTGCCACAAAATTCTTATTTCAGATACATAGATGATTTTTTATTAATATATCTACAAAACATAATTTTGCCTGAGTTTGTCAACAAACGTAATAACGTCAAACCTACAATCGATTTTAACCTTGAATTTGAGTCTAACAACACTTTACGCTTTCTAAATACCATGCTGCATATAAATAACGAACTTTACAGAAAAACTACTAAGAACAACCTAGTTAATTTTTATTCCCACCACTGTAACAAAATCAAATCTAAACTTATTTATAAATGGAACTTTATGTGTGTGTGTGTGTCTGTGTGTCTGTGTGTGTGTCCGTTACCTATAGACTCCGAAACGGCTGAACCGAGTTTCTTGAAAATTTATACAGTTGTACTATAAGCGTCTGCGAGTGTTCTTAGCTAGGTCTTGTGTCGATGTACCCCCGATAAATATCGAAAATCGATAATCGAAAAAATCGGGTTATAGAAGGAGTGGTCCGATTTTAATCAAATTTGATACACTCAGAGACAAAGACATAAGAAACGATATTCAGAAGTTTCAAGGTTGCAATTTTTACAATAGTGCAGGAAATCGATAATATATATATATATATATATATATATATATATATATATATATATATATATAAGATAAGATGTGTGTGTGTGTGTGTGTGTGTGTGTTTATCTGCCTGTATGTCTGTATTTTTCAGCCCTTTTATTTTAGTTTTTGCTTTGGGTTTGGCTCTAAGTAGGTATAATTGTAGTTCTGAGTCTCAGCCATGATACTATTTACTCAGAGGACTTATTTAGCCTTTAAAATTCAGTTTACGACGAAAAAAACCTATTTGATATCGATATCCGGAAATCAAAATTTGGCTTACATCTATTCATTTTTCTTTCAGTCTACGGTTTCGCTTTAACTGGAAACAACTATTGCTTTTTAGTCTTTCGTGCCAACGTCAAAAAAGGCTGAGCTCCAGGATCATGGATTAGTGTTAAAGTTTTCATTACACCGATCAACGCCGAGCTATACTGCTAGTCATTAATGATTATAGAGCACTATTTTAGAACACTAAGAATTTGCAGCTCCTAATACTTACCAAAAGAACAAATATACAAAGAAAACAATTTCAAAAGGAAGGCATACAACATATATGACCGCAAAAAAAGATAACACCTTTATTAACAACAATAAACTAGATAAAAATCGATACATAATACTACCTGCTAACTACATACTCTGCACTGTCCAAAAGAAGTTATCCAATTTAAACAACATCAAAATTATTTAACCACGTATAAAACTATTAAGGATGTGATCAGAGCCCAAAATACTCACAAGAAAAGTAATTATGAAACTGGTACATGCAAAATGCAATACCAGAACTGCTTCTCACAATACACCGAGAAAACTTGCAGAATGTTAAAAAACGTATGTCTAAACACAAAAGGTGTCTTATACACAGCAATTCATCAAATGCATTAGTTATACATAGAAATAAGTTCAACCACAACGTTGGTCGAAAGAATGTCACACTTATTAAAAGAAAAAGTAACTTACTTAGAAGAAAATTTCTAGAGAGTGCTGCTATGGAATCTTATCAAAATATATATCTGTACCTTTGGTTTTTTTAAATATTTCCATTCATGAAATAATTACTACTTTCTTAAGCCAACATACATGACTAAATTTTTTTTTAAATTAAAAGAAAACGGTAAAATTCATAACCTCATGTTATTTAAAATATATAACACATAAATTAATCTCAAAGTAAAATAATTTAAACATTAATTTGCATTAAAAATATTCAAGAACATCACTTACTCACTTTCATTTTTTAAATATTGAATTGTGTCACTTCGCGTTCACCATATAACCTGATATATATCTATATTTATTTTTATATTTTTATATTCATTCTTACATTTTGATCTTGTATATAAATACTTGTTACAGAATAAATTTTTTTCATTTTTCATAATAAAATCCCTCAGAAGACGAAATGGGTCAGCTAAGATAAGTTTTCTATTTATCTTTATTCATATTGTCCTGCTACAGATATATACGATCTGAAATTTTCACACACACACACATTACTCGTTAGAAGGATTAGCGGATATGTAAGAAAAGTAAAAAAAATAATAATAGCATCTCTAACAATATCGACAAGACCATTTCTTCTCATCCATCTACCTATATATTTGTGTTTAGTGACTTTAACGCCCACCACACCAAGTGGCTGGAAAACTCTGTCACCGACCTTGCTAGTGTCCACACCATGAATATTTCAATCACCCAATCTCTTATGCAAGTGGTGGACTTCCCCACGCGTTTCTCCAATAGCCCTAACGGAAGGGACTCACTACTAGACCTTTGCTTCACTTCTATCCCAGACTCTTGCATTACCAGGCAGCTCTGCCCTCTCGGAAACTCTCACCACGTCGTAGTTTCCATTCCACTCCCACTCTACCCAAGAAACCCAGACCAGCAGAATATCCTACTGCTACCAAAGAGCAGACTGGAATTCGTTCCGAGACTTCCTGTGTGACGTCCCTTGGAACAACGTTTTTAGTCTTCCCGTCGAAGACTGTGCATCCAAGGTCTCCTCTTGGGTTAAGGCTGGCATCGATGCTTTCATCCCTGTAAGAAAATTTCAGCTTAAATCCCATTTGTCTCCCTGGTTCTCACCCGCTTGCTCGGCCGCTATTGCCCACCGGAATCATTTCTTCCGGCTCTATTGAAGCTACGCGTCGGACCAAAACAGGCACCTTTTCGCCTCAGCTCGTAATAAGTGTAAAAAGATACTTAACGAAGCTAAGATGTTGTTTGCTGCCAGAATGAAGCAACGCATAGCATCCTGTAAGTTCAGCGCCAAAAACTACTGGCGACTCTGTAAAAGCGTGCTTAACAAGAGTAAGATCTCAATACCCCCCTAGTCAATGAATTTGAGGTCCTCACCTTCTCAGCGGACAAAGCTGAATGCTTTGCTCGCAGATTCTCCACCAATTATAGACTGGATTCGTCTAGAGTTTCTACACCCGACTTCCCACCTAGACCTGAGGCTGAACTGAATGACGTCCACATTACACCCTCGCTGGTCTCTAACATAATCTCAAAACTTGACCCTCACAAAACGAGCGGAGGGGACGGAATTCATAGTCTTGAATAAATGTGCCCCTGAACTCTCCTCTGTCCTCTCTAAGCTCTACAACTTCTGCCTATCTGTTTCCTGCTTTCCTGCCTGTTGGAAGTCTTCTTCTGTAGTTCCTATATTTAAGAATACTGGAGAACCCTCGGACCCCGCAAATTACCACGCTATCAGCATTCTTCCGATCTTTGGCAACGTGTCCAAAGCCATTATCAACGCCGAAGTGGTTCAGCATCTCACATCCCACAGGCTCCTTTCGGACAAACAGTATGATTTCCGGTTCATCAGGTTTACTGCTGATATGCTAACGACCATCACTGAGTATATATACCAGGCTCTCGACAAGAATGACGAAGCCCGAACCGTTGCCTTGGATATCTCTAAAGCGTTCGACAGAGTTGGCATGCTGGCCTTCTATGCAAACTGCGGAGCTATGGTATAACTGGACATTTGTTTGACCTAATCCAGTCATTCCTCTCTAACCGCACATTGAAGGTGGTATTAAACGGACATGTCTTTCAAAACTATCATACGGACGCGGGTGTCCCTCAAGGCTCTATCCTAGGTCCTACGCTCTTTCTGATCTACATTAATGATCCCCCGATGCAATAATATCCCAAGTAGGTATGTACGCCGATGACACCACAATTTACTTTCGCCTCGATCAAAAATCTGGTGTAGGCGACAAAGCGAACCTCGCTGCCGAGCTTGAAAAGGACCTTCAATCCGTAGTGGATTGGGGCAAGAAATGGCTCGTAAATTTTAATGCTTCCAAAACGAAGTTGCTATCAATTAACCATCATAAACAATCGCCCCTACCTCCCATTAGCATGGCACAGGCTTGCCTCCCAGAGAGTAAAACACTACGCCTCCTTGGCCTCACAATTTCAGCGGACCTCAAGTGGAATGACTATATCGCATCCATTGCTAAACCCGCTGCTATATAAGTCGGTTCTCTGTGCAGGGCCCGGAAGTTTTCCCGTCTTAATCTATCCTGCACATATATAAATCTACCATCCGCCCGTGTATTGAATACTGCTGCCACATCTGGTCGGGTGTCCCTGCTATTCTCCTCGGGGTTATTGACAAAATACAACGGAGAATCTGTAATGTGATCGATACCGACTTGGCAGACCGGCTGCAGTCACTCTCTCACCGGCGTGACGTGGCTTCCCTGTGCCTCTTCTATAAATACTTTCACGGCTTCTGCTCCGATGAACTTAGATTACTAGTGCACCCTAGGTACGAATTTGCACGAGATACTAGATTAGTAACTAGGTCCCACAGTGAAACCGATAAAATGTAACCGCAATTTCTACTCCAACAGCTTCTTTTCTCGCACTTTCCACCTGTGAAATTCCCTTCCACATACTTGCTTCACCAACAGCTACAATCTCCAGGAGTTTAAATGTAAGGTCAATAGACATCTCCTAACATACTAACTCGCATCCATTCTCTTAAAGTTTCTTCCCATCTACCCAACCCTCATACCCGTCTATCACCCTCCTTCTGACATTTTCTATATCTAACCACTCTTTCTCATCACTTTCCCCTATGTAACCTCCTGCGCAATAGTGGCAGTGGAATGCCTTGCTTGGGGTGAAATGATTTAAAAAAACATATGAAAGATAGACGAAATGGCTATAATTAAAGTAATCCCATCATTTTCATTATTAATACAGTATCAGTCTATTTGGCATATTATAGAAAAGATGTAAAACTTAATGTCTCTCATTTTGTGATAGAAGTTTTTAGTGGAAATCTTTTTATCATTATTTTATGTTTTCAATGAAGACAATTGCATTGTATGGTTTTCTGGTGTCTGTCTATAAAACTATAAATAGTATAAATTAAAAAAAATTAAATTTGATTTAAAAGCAGTTCTAACTTTATTTACACTTGTCAAGTTGCAGTCTGCCAATCATAATAAGACTACACGAACTCTGGACTTAACTCTTGGAAATGCAAATCAACAAATACGCAACAGACATAAAATCAATAATGTTTGAAATAGATTTGATTATGTGATGTTTGGTTTTAATAATAAAAGTAAACTCAGACTTACACTTTTCCCGAAAAACGAAATGGAAGGAACATTTTCATTGCAGTCTTGTACTTCCAAGCAGCTGTAGCATATCTGCTTGATATGGGAAGATTATGAGCACCCTCAGTTGGTGCTGTTGAAAGGCTGAATCTGAAATAAGAAAAATAATAGTAGGTAATTTCAGTTTATTCGATATTTATGATCAATATGAAATCACACAATTTTTTAAAATCGACTACCAAATTGCATAATATTGCTAAATACCATCGAGAGAAAAACAATTCTATCACTTTAATATTTTTCTTTAAATTAGTGAATTAAATTGTCGTCCTGAGGATGACAATAAACTATATCCGGTAATAAGGCCTCTGATCGGGAGTTTGAATGTTTGCTATTGTTCCCAAGTCCATTCTGACCCGGGCTGCTTTTGGGATGTGCGTTGTGGTGCACTGGATATCGACTCGGAACGACAAATCGGGGAGCCGAGTTCGAATTCCAGTTGAATTCCTTGCGTTCACTTACGCACAAATACCCTTGGGAAAGGTATTAATCCGTCTCTTCCCTCCAGTTATGAGTTAAATAACAGGACAGATTGGGTTCTATAGCCATGGTCGGCAACCAGTCTACCGCAGAAAGCAATGGCAATCTACTGTGGGACAATCTTCTGCCCAGTCAGTGATGTCTCGAAAGAGACATGATCGCCCAAAGCGTGTATCACGTATAGCACTTAACTGACTGGTTTATAGGCAAATAATGAACCTCAAAATAAAAATCAACAGCACATCTTTATAGTAATATGCCCGACAACACATTTTATGAATATATATATATATAACTTTACTCTGAAAGTATAAATTTATGTACAACATATCTGTAGTTGAAAGCATAGAAATACATACAATATATATATATATATATATATATATATATAGATAGATAGATAGATAGATAGATAGATATCGGCATTAAACAATTTATAGAGGTTAAAATCCAGAGAACCTGCAATGCTAATGGTCCTGAGCTGACATCTTAGATTCAGTAATTTTCTAACCGCCGTAAAGTAACTTCCCTGTGCCTTTTTAAGAAACGCTTACATGGTAAATTGTTCTGATGAACTTTCGTCTATGGTAACTAGAATTTATTAATTTAAGCTTGAAAATTCAGTGTATGTCATTTCACCGAAGTGTAAACAACTTTGTTTTTCATATCGTTAAACACGTCGGATTTCGTGCCAAAGAAAGTGTATTTGCGGGGAGTTTCACTGTACTACTTTATTAAAAAAAATCTGCAGCTGAAGCACACAGAATTCTTGTTGAAACTTACGACAACCATTCTCTGTTGGAAACAACATGCAGAGAAATAATGATTTTTATGTTGAAGATAAAGAACGTGCTGGTGCACCAAAAAGTTTGAAGACGAAGAATTCGTTGCATTACTTCATGAAAATTCATGTCAGACGCAAGCTGAACTTGTAGAATCATTAGGAGTTGATTGCACAACAGTTTCGAAATGTTTTAAATCATTAGGAATGATTCAAAAGCAAGGACATTGGGTGTCGTACGAGTTGAAGCCGAGAGACGTCGAACGACATCTTGTCACGTGGGAACTACTTCAACGGCAGAAAAGGAAAGTTTTTTTGCATCGTATCGTGACCGGCGATGCAAAGTGAATACACTACGATAACTCTAAGCCTAAGATTGTAGTGTAATCTATGTCATGAATCAATATCGGCAGCAAATATATAGTTCGAAGCTTCTGCTTTGCATTTTGTGTGATCAGCTGAGTGCAGTTTATTATGAGCTGCTCAAACCGACCAAAAACATCACGGGAGACCGCTATCGACTACAATTGATGCGTTTGAGCCGAGCGAGTATTGAAGAAAAAACGGCCGTTATACGAGCAGAGACACGACAAAGTGATTTTGCAACATGACAACGATAGGACACATATTGCAAAACGGATGAAAACCTACATGAAAACGCTTAAATGGGAAGTCTAACCCCATCCGTCAGATTATTCTGATATGTGGCACATAGCCTGGCTGAGCAGCACTTTTATTATTATGAAAATGCCAAAAATCGGTTGACTCGTGGTTAGCCGCAAAAGACTTGTCGTTTCCCAACGTGTAATTCAAATGCTGCCAGAAACATGGGAAAAAGTAGTGGCTAGCAATGGACAATACTTTCAGTGACATGTCTCATACTAATTTTTGTAAATAAAACATTACTCTTCATGAAAACTCAGCAAGAACTTATTCAAGGACCTATTATTTAACATATTGCTAAAACGAAAGAAATACTGGAAAGTTTTGATATGAATTTTATTTGTGCACGATATGTATAACTAGATATATTTCTGGTTAAAAGTAATGTCTCTGTTCAATATCATTATATGTAATTTTAGTTCATACACTTTAACACTAAGTAAATAATTATTACATAAACGTGTTTATGCTTATTCTGTCACTCATTATTAAATGATAACAATGTTTAATTAAAAAAAAAACAATATACTTAAATAATTACAGAGGATGTTTAAGTTAATGCTTCTTTCCCTTTAAAAGAGTAGCCAACAGAGTAACACTTTCATTTTTTTTTATACGTGTAAACCGGTTTTCACAGTCAAATTCTTCTTTTGTGTGTCACGCCCCTTCAGGGCACTAGTGATTTATGGCTCTCCTCAATTTACTGTCACTTGTAGCGTTTAATGAATTTTGTATTTTTGTTATCTTTCTTAAAACTTTTCAACCAACCATTTACTAAAGTTCGTTTGGTAGATTATGCGTTGTTTTCCTGTCCCTCTTGCCTTCAATCTTTCCTGTGAGTAACAGATTTTCCAAGCCCTTTTTCCTCATTATTTGCCTTACATGTTAAATATAAGTTCTTTTTGCTTAGCTTTTCTCGAAGACCTCATCGTTGCTCACAGGTTCGGTCCATGGTATTCTCAGCATCCTTCTCTAGAACCACATTTCTCTTGTTTTATGTCTCTTCGTAATCTTTGAGGAGATTTTTCAGGATCCATTGCTATGTAAAAGAATTGATATTACATAACAGTTCAATACAATTTTTTTCTAACGGAATTTTCCTATTTCTTAATACTTTGCTTAAATTTTGGAATTCTTTTTTTGCTATCCTAATGCGCCTTCAGATTTCATTATTACACTTTCCGTTCTCTGTAAATCAATTCTCAAATATTTAAATTTTTGAACTTGTTTAATTTTAGTGTCTCCTAATTTATAAGTTGCATATTAAGCTGATCTTTTTTGCTAACTTCCATGTTTTCCGTCTTCTTGCAGTTGGTGTTTAGTCCTTTCTTCTCGTTTTCCTTCACTGCCTTCTGTAGAAATTATTGTAGCTCCCTTTCTGTGACTGCTATCCAAACTGTGTTGTTTGCATTAAGAATGCTATTACTAAGGCAAATATTAGATAATCTGTATAATAAAAAAATTATATACCACTCACCTGCCTATGTCTAATTCGGATTCGACTCTGAGCATTTTCCCAATATTCTTTTCAGCCTCACTAATATTGGAAGTGTCTGGGGTCGCCATTTTTGTTTGCAAATTGGTGATTCTAAAATAGAAAATACATGAAAATTTGTTTTGCAATTTAATAGAAACCTGGTGTATATAAATATTATATAAATAAACATACCCATATTTTAGAAACAAGAGTTTTTATTCGACTGTTTAAATATTTCATGATAATTCAACAAAAGTGTAAGTAGACATGCCATTGGCAGAGTTTAATAGTAGGTTTCAGGCAGAGAATTTACCAGATATTATTTTTTTATCTTGTTGATTATCTTACCAAGAGGCTCTCAAAACAAAGAAATATTTTGTAGAAGGTTTTCTGGATATTTTTCATATTTCAAAATTCCAAAATAACCTGAATGTGTTAATTATAATTCAAATCAAAATGACTAATTCATGAGAGTCGCTTTATAAAACTTTTTTAATTCCCCAATGTCAAAAATTCAGCTAACATAAGAGAAGCCCCTCCCGAAGAATAAATATATATTTTACTCAACTGATGTTCTACAAAAATTCCAGAAAGATTCGAACAACCAAATTACTAGCCTAAATCTGCTGTACTTGACATTGCACGTGATTGAAACAAAATTCGTGATTTGACACTCTGCAGATAGCCGTTGCAAAATTGAGCAAATAAGGACTCATCAATCTACTGTCTCAGCTGCCCATTATTGAATAATGGTCAGTGTACAATGGAGCTTTCTTCTGTCTGGTTTTATATCAGTTTATACCATGAAACTGCTCTTGAAGTGGTTTCGATACATCTTGCAACGAAAGATCTACTCAAATGAGATTCATTTTTCCAGTAGCCCAGGTAGATTTAAACGAAAACTTAATATTTATTAGTGAATTTTGTGATCAAGCGGTTTACAATTGAGAGTGGAGTTCCCAATTCTCATGTTATTTGACTCTGAGACATTCTACTTTCAGACTGAACAACAATAAACCCCTTTCAAAGTTTAACCATTATCGTTCTACCGAAGTACGGGTATTGTGTAGTAATTGCGCTGTTCTCTTGCTAATTATCAACGAGTGTAACGTTTTTGATTATTAACTCTTAACCCTCTAGGGCCATTCGTATCATATTAGTGGGGGATCTGTTTATTACTTCATAACAATATAGAACTGATCCCACACTTTATGACAAGTAGAAACCTTAATCATATTATATTATTAACCCTCTAGGGCCATTCGTATCATATTTCATACAGTATGAAAACAAGCCTTGAAAGAAATATTTTCCTGAAAAATTTTTTAAGAGAAATATTTTATAAATTTCAAATGAAAGCAGTACTGACTGCTCAGTCAATGAATACCAAATGTTTCCTTATAGGGAAATACCAAATGTTTCCTTATAGGGAAATACTGTATCAAATATGATACGAATGGCCCTAGAGGGTTAAGTAGTAATTAGTGGGGGATCTGTTTATTACTTCATAACAATATAGAACTGATTCCCCACTTTATGTCCAGTAGAAGCCTTAACCCTCTAGGGCCATTCGTATCATATTTCATACAGTATGAAAACAAGCCTTGAAAGAAATATTTTCCTGAAAAATGTTTTAAGAGAAATATTTTATAAATTTCAAATGAAAGCAGTACTGACTGCTCAGTCAATGAATACCAAATGTTTCCTTATAGGGAAATACCAAATGTTTCCTTATAGGGAAATACTGTATCAAATATGATACGAATGGCCCTAGAGGGTTAACAATATGACGGTTTGTTTACTTATATCAGCTCTTTATATATGTGTATATCTAGGTATAGATCTACATTATGTAGAAGATTACGGACAATTGATTTTAAGCACTGAATATCATTTAAGCACAAAATATGCAATGTTTTCATTTATTTTGTCTTTTCAATATCGCCCTTAATACCTGTTCTGCCAATCCTTTACACAAGCTCGTTATGCTCAGCTTTCCTTTGTTCCTCTTAACTACAATCACTGTCACTTTCAAATCTTCTATATCTTGTGTCTTCATTATGTTCCCTAGAAATTTCATGTATCTCTGATGTTAAATATAACAGTTTTTTCTTTCTATTTTTTCTAAAACTCCATCGTTGCTCACATGTTCAATATATGGTAATTCTCAGCATCCTTCTATATAAACACATTTCTGTTCCTTCAAGTCTTTTTTTCATTTGTGAGCAGAGTTTTGCACTTGCTTGATATTTGAATCTCTAATTTGTAATTATTTTCTCTTTTCGCTCGCAACCATATATTTCTGTCTTCTTACAATTTATGCATAGTCCTTTCTTCTCGCATCCTTTTACTACCTCCTGTAGGAGTACCTATATTTTCTTTTCGGTGTCTGCTATCAAGACGGCCTCGTCTGCACATCTAATGATCTTAAGATGGTAACTGCCTATAATAAAACCTCAGAATCACCTCATTTGAATAAAACTCTTTCCCTAATGTTAACTTTTATGCTCAACCAGTCTACCGCAGAAAGCAATGACAACCTACTGCGGGATAATCTTTTGCCCAGTCAGTCATGTCTCTTTCGAGAAATGATCGCCTAAGCGTGTATCACGTATGGCACTTAACTGACTGACTCACAAAAGGATGTGCGTTGTGGTGCAGTGGATATCGACTCGGAACGTCAAATCGGGGTGCTGAGTTCGAATTCCAGTTAAATTCCTTGCATTCACTGACGCACAAATACCCTTGGAAAAGGTATTAATCCGTCTCTTCCCTCCAGTTATGGGTTAATAACAGGACAGATTGGATTCTATAGCCTTGGTTGGCAACCAGTCTACCGCAAAAATCAATGGCAACCTACTGCGGGATAATCTTCTGATCAGTCAGTCATGTTTCTTTCGAGACATGATCGCCCAAAGCGTGTATCACGTATGGCACTTAACTGACTGAGTTTCAAAAGTAGAGAGCTTTGAGAGGATCCTGTGATCAGGTAAGAAAATGATTATTGATATCTTAAAACAAATAAATTATTTACCTGGCATCAATCACACAAAGATACATGCTTACATTTTATCAAAGATGAAAACTGTGAAGGTATGCAACAACGGCTTGATTCTACATCCCAAATTCTGGGATATGGAAACACAATCTAGTGGAAACTCTATCGATAACTAAACTTAACGATCAATAAAAAAAGACACTTATAAACAAAGTTGGGGATAAATTCACAATTCACTTTAATATATATAACACAGGAAATAGAATTTCTTTGCTAGACTGCCAAAAATTCAATTTAAATCTTTCCCTCGAAGCGTTAAATTTACGATATCGTCTTTAAATTTGAAGTTTTCAACTTATTCGTTAAAGATTATTGTATAAGATTTGTTAGTATTTTCTTTAATTCTCAATTCTCAAACGTTTGTCGTTTAACCGTAAATCCTCTTTATCATTGCAGTTAGACCCATCAAATTCTCAGAAGCAAAAGAGCAAATGAGACAATGTCTAGGCATCAGAAAAAAAAAACTTGACTAATTTTTTTGAGTATCAAGCGAAATGTTTGAAGAATCGAAAACAGAATTTCTTAAACACTCAATATGGTTTCAAAAACCACAAATAAAAATTAAACTGAAAATCTTTTAGGATTGCAATGAAATCTTTTACACGTGCTAATTCTGAATCATTGGATCATTTGAATCAGTAACGATCTTTATTTAAACGAGACAATTTCTAACGAGCATTGCGCAGTAAAATTTTGTCTAAATTTCAGCAATTAATAATAAAGAATTCCTACTGAATCACACCAAAACACAAAAATCATTTCCTACAGTAAATTCCTTTTATATTCTTCTAATAAATCCATATTCCATCATCAGTGATAATTTTATTATAAATGTGAAAGAAGGAAAATATTAATACTTAAACGATGATTCATTTTCGCTTTTGAATTTATGTAGAAGCTTTTGAAGTTTTCATATTTTATGTACTACATCAAACTCGCTACATTAGAGAATATATTTGTTAGACAAAACTACCAATCTGTGACTAGTTGCGCAAACCACAAACAGATAAGTACACTTCTAAGATTTATCTGATATTGTGCAAAACTTCTACTGCAGATTTCGCGATTCCGAAAATGTACGAATGGTACTAAAATTTCTGTTTAATCAAGAATATATTAAAAATTCTGATGTTTTGTCCTTTAGTCAGTTTTTTTTAAAAATGGGGCCGGTCTAGAAATTGAAAAATTGAAAAGAAAATGTTGAGAGTAAAAACAAAATGCAAAGAAAACGTTGAGCCAAAACAATAATGCATTACTATTTTATCATTTCTACAACAGCTATAGGTACATTTTTCCCTGACACTAGAAAAAGTCCTTTAATCATAACATCTTCGTCTTTAAAAAAGAAACTAAAGTGTCACCACGTGATTAGAATGTAATATTTAAAAATATACAGAATAATTATTAAGTCTACACCTTTATAGTCAGGTAACTGTCCAACGTCCAGTGTATATTGTTTACTGATATAGGAAATAAGAGTCGAAGTAATCCCCAAAAAGTCATGTTCCTCCATTTGGCTTTCTGATACTAAAAAAATTAATGCAACAGACAAGGTGTGCCCGGACTATGATGCTGTCTGAGATGCACCAGTTAATAGACGTTAATATGTATTATTTGGAGCGTTTATTTTTAGAGATAGTGCCATTCAGTTTTCCTGTACACCTTTCTCTACGGGACATGACAGACCTCAATTCACTTTACTATATATAACACAGGAAATAGAATTTCTTTGGTAGACTGCCAGTAATTCAATTTAAATCTTTCCCTCGAAGCGTTAAATTTACGATATCGTCTTTAAATTTGAAGTTTTCAACTTATTCGTTAAAGATTATTGTATAAGATTCGTTAGTATTTTCTTTAATTCTCAATTCTCAAACGTTTGCCGTTTAACCGTAAATCCTCTTTATCATTGCAGTTTGACCCATCAAATTCTCAGAAGCAAAAGAGCAGACCTCCTCCGCTAGGGCTTTTTTTTAATGGCCTTCTCTCTTGCACCTTGTTATTTTTTTTTTAAATCTTGATGATATTACTATATCAATATAACGCTTAACACACATATTGTCTTTGTCATAATCACAGAAACTTACGTTATATTATCATCACAAAATGCAGTTACGTATGTGACAATTATAGCAACATAAATATGCAATTACGTATATCCCATAATTACAGTTACATAAGCAAAGAGGAATCTTATGTTTGATAAAGTTACTTATAAGCTCATCTTCAAATAAGTTATCTATCTATCTATCTATCTATTGAACAAGACCAAAATGTGGGAAATAGATACAAAAGAGGGATGAATGGCCAAGTGAGAGGGTTGAAAAACAATAGCCTACTGCTATTTATTATATACAGGATGCGATGGGTAAATTGTCGCTAATTTTATTTTTAAATTTGCGCATGTGCGTTTTTTATTCTTGGTTTTGTCGACTGAGAAAAAAGATCATCATGACGCAATTCCCTCCGCCATACATTTGGAAACTGCATGCTGTACTGTTTGGCATTGGCGCCAGAAGCTCAATATGAACATTTCAGTGTGATTGGGTATCAATATGAGGACAGTGCAGAGGATTCGGAAAGAGTTGAATGAGTCTAACGATGATTACGAAGGTACGGCAACTCGGAAAACTCTCACTGATCGTTTTGATAAAAAAAAGAACTCCCGAATTTGTTAGTGAGGGCTGCAGACTCAAAACAGAGGCTTACAGACAACAGGCTCTGCATCATCCCACACATGCAGAAGAACCCTTACATCTGGCTATCTAACTTCTCAGATGCAATTCAACATTCACCAACTTAAACAAGGAGACGGCTAGAAGAGTTGCAGGAGATTCTAAAGTCGTATAAAGGCTGTGTTTGAAGCAAATGATGATTTTATTGAATAAATTTACTCTTTAGTATTTCAAGATATTTTTGTGCAATTTTGGTAAATATCTGCTAAAATTAAATGTTAGTGTTATTTTAAGTTTTGTGTAATTCAGATGACAATTTATCAATCGCACTCTATATAGCATCTTCTGTAGAGTAATGATTAAAGAGCTCGTCTGACAGATTAACCACATTTTTATTGCTTGACTAGCAGTATAGCCCGGCTTTGCTCGGGTGTAAAGAAAGCTTTAAAACTAATCCATGGTCTTGGAGCTCAGACTCTTTGGACGTTGGCACGAAAGACTAAAAAGCAATAGTTGTTTCCAATTAAAGTGAAACCGTAGACTGAAAGAAAAATGAATGGATGTAAGTCAAATTTTGATTTCCTGGTATCGATATCAAATAAGTTTTTTTTTCGCCGTAAACTGAATTTTGAAGGCTAAATAAGTCCTCTGAGTAAATGGTATCATGGCTGAGACTAAGAACTACAATTATACCTACTTAGAGCCAAACCCGAAGCAAAAACTAAAATAAAAGGGCTGAAAAAATACAGACATACAGGCAGATAAACAGACACACATAAAAACATCTTGCCTTTTATATATATATACATTATCGATTTTCTGCTCTATTGTAAGAACTGCAACCTTGAAACTTCTGAATATCGTTTCTTATGTCTTTGTCTATGAGTTTATCAAATTTGATTAAAATCGGACCACTCCTTCTATAACCCGATTTTTTCGATTATCGATTTTCGATATTTATCGGGGGTACCTAGACACAAAACCTAGCTAAGAACACTCGCAGACGCTTATAGTACAACTGTATAAATTTTCAAGAAACTCAGTTCAGCCGTTCCAGTCTATAGGTAACGGACACACACACACACACACACAGACAAAGTTCCATTTATAAATAAGTTTAGATTCGTGTTGTCGCTAAGTTTAGTAAGATTTAACATATATTTGAGTTCATAGAATTATTCCGAAAATAAACGTACATGGTTAAATGTATATCAAAATGTTCCACTTCTCACAAACATCCCTACTTTCAACGCTAGGAGGTTTAAGGCATTCCATAATTTTCAGATATGCCATCATTATTTCAAAAGTGTTTCCAGCTATTAAACTCTTTGTTTTTGTTACTTTGTTTCAACATACGTCCTTCTTTACATGTAATCAGCATGTAAAAAACAAGTACTCTCTCTCTCTCTCTCTCTCTCTCTCTCTCTCATTCTTTTTTTCTCTCTCGTTTGTGTTTGTGTGGCGCATACCAGAAAATTGTCCCTATCGAGAAAAAACGACTCCTTTTTTTTTCTATGCAGATTATACACATGAAAAAGGCTGAAAAGTTATGCTAATGATAAAATTCAACAAAAAGAATAAGATAATTATTTCTAACAACTCCTGGTAGTTTCAGTAAAATTCTTAGGCATATTGACATGAATTTATACAAAATCTAATATATAAAAGAAAGCTTTGTGTGAGTGCGTGTTTACTTCATTTGTAAAGCTATGTACATGTGTGTAGCTAATTGCTATCCTTAGCTCAGTTTTGCAGAGGGTCACAGTAGCGATATTGAAGTTTCTCATGAGAAACAAATTCGTATCACTAAATTGTTTTGTTATACTAACCTGCTAGTTATTACTCTATTTTTAGTTAACTGGCTATCTTCTACGCTTATATGGATTAAATACCTACAATTAATAAGAACTGAACTCCCTACATTAACAAAGATACTGAAGACTATCTCACTGGCCATCAGGTTACGAATACAACAGGTTCTTATGTGTGTTTATGCAAACGTGAATTGAAAAGAGAAAATATAAATAGAGAGGAAAGAATCTAAGGATTGGCATTTATGCCTTAAAGATTTTTGGCAATAAATTAACAATAAATAATAGCTTTTTTTTATTTTGATATTGAAGGTTAATAACCAGAAAAAGAGATAGTTACTCCCAGAAAAGCCTTCCCTCTCAGAGAAATGCTGTAAATTACTTTATCGATAAAAGTATCAATTAAAAATCGTTCAAAACACTGCTTGATACATAATCACATTTTTCACACAAAAATGTAATCACTAATCTTCTTTTTTTTACATTTATATAGTATGTGTATGCTACGCACACTCCAAATCTATGATACACATCCCCACTCTACTACGTCTTAATTTTCGTAAGGTAGTTTTCATATAAAATATAAATTTTATTCTAACCTATGTATGATAATGGATCATATGCAATATAGGTGAAAAAGTCAACTAGAAAAATTAAAAATAGATTCAATGATTATTTATTGCAATATGATTATAATTTTGGTATAAGGCCAAAGGAGAAGTGGGGTGAGGCAGGACAACGCTAACTATACTAAACCTGATAATCTGAATTGCGGCCCATTCATTCATTACAATTTACTCTATCATCACAGGAACTCATCCATCACCATTCAATCAAACATATACCACAATACCACGTATTCAAAGGGATCCTATTCAAATATCCATGATACAAAAATTTGATAATATACAAATTGTCATTGATTTACAAAAATATATTAAAATGAAAATGAAATGAGGTGAACCCAATAGCGAAAATAAAGCACAAACACTCAAAATAACAAAAGTAAAATATGTCAGTAGGACTTGGCGACCCAACAAAAATTAAAATTGGCAATTGTATTCTGCTGATAAACAGAATCAATAAGCTTACTCGCTAGAGACAAAAGAGAGACAAAATAAATTGCGAAATGGGAAATACAAAGGCTGATAAAAAGGGGACAAAAGGAAACTGGGGAGTTTGGGAATCATGACCTGGATCATAATAAAAGAGGCTGCTGGGCGCAGGTCGGGAATAGCAATTACTCATATTAACTAGATAAATACAAAAGTCTAGCTTAATCAGGAGAGGGATCTGTCAGGAAACCGCCCTTGTTGTGTCTAAAGGAGACTATAAAGAAAATCGAAGCTGGGGGCCAGCTTCGATTTTCTTTCACGCGAACCAATCTCACGACTTTCACCCATTTTCACAAGAAATCTGCAGATAACAAACGCTTTCTATCAGTTCTAATCTTCATTCTGAGCTAATACTCAAAAAATCCAGTCATATCCTGACGAGAAAAACGCTTGTATCGTAAGATTCCGTCCATCCGTGTCATTCACACCACCATCCTTGCCACAGCTCACAAAAACATCTTCCATTTCACCCCCAAAACACGGGGATTACATATTATTGCACGCGTATGCGAGATCGATGGACACAATATGTTCAGGGATCGATACGAGTGCACCTGATAGAAGACATGCACGGCCGTTTCTTCTAATCCATGTCACACCGATGACAATATTCGTTCAGCATGCTCTGAAAGTCACGTCATTGAGCGATAACATGTTCCAGATCAATCGCTAGGTAAGTGAAAACTCAGGTTTGCTGAGGTAAATCGATATTGGCGCCCTGAACAAGTCAGTCAGTCAGTTAGGTGCCATAGGTGATACACGCTTTGGGCGATCATGTCTCGAAAGATACATGACTAACTGGGCAGAAGATTATCACGCAGTAGGTTGCCATTGCTTTCTGCGATAGAATGGTTGCCAGCCAAGGCTATAGAACCCAATCTGTCCTGTTATTTAACCCATAACTGGAGGGAAGAGACGGATTAATACCTTTTCCAAGGGTATTTGTGCGTAAGTGAATGCAGGGAATTCAACTGGAATTCGAACTCGGTACCCCTATCTCTCCTTCCGAGTTGATATCCATTCCACCACAACGCACATCCCCTGAACAAGAAAGAACGCAATTCAAGAACTCAATTCAAAAACTCAATCACCCCCTTCACTAGTTCCTGATACAATGCCATCCTAGGACATAAAAGTTCACTGAACCGAAGAGTAGTAAAAAAAGCCTCTCGACAATAAATGCACTATATCTAAATGCAAATTAGTGATCTATAATAATAAATAACTTCATCTTAGATGAATCAACAATATTTTGAGGCAATTTTTAACATTAAATTGTTAAAAACATTCAACATTATCGATAAAAAATAGTGAACATTACATAATCTTTTTTCGAGTCTTAGCATGAGCAAAACACAGACATTTTTTTTCACCTCAAGCAAGGCATTCCACTGCCACTATTGCGCAGGGGTTTACATAGGGGAAGGTAGCGAGAAAGAGTGGTGAGATATAGGAAATGTCAGAAGAAGGGTGATAGACGGGTAAGGATGTAGATGGGAAGAGTGTTTGAGAGAATGGATGCGAGTTAGTGTGTTATGTGTCTTTTGACCTTACATTTAAACTCCTAGAGATTGTAGCTGTCGGAAAAGCTAGTATGTGGAAGGGAATTCCACAGACGGGAAGCGCGAGAAAAGAAGCTGTTGGAGTTTATCAGTTTCACTGTAAAAGGGTGGGACCTAGTTGCTAATCTAGTATCTCGTGCAAATTCGTATCTGGGGGCACCAGTGATCTAAGTTCATTGGAGCAGAAGCAAGGAACTTAATTTAATTTGTAATATGTATAAATGTAGATAGAAAGAAAAGCAAATGTTGATAAGATATCGGGGGTTACAAAGCAATGCCCGGGGCTCCCAATCAAGCTTGCTCCCCCAGTTGATGTGGGTATTACGCAACAGCCCTGGATATCATTTTAATATCAATTTCTATCGGAGTTATCAAATGAAACACAAGCTAAACTACTTTAGTGCTCAAATATTTTAGCTTCACATTCATTCCATGAGACGAGTATTCATGCAAACATTATAGATGAATATATTATTGAACATAACTAGCTCACCTTTGAGGCTGCATATACTGAACACTTATTAGACATTCTGTGTTGGGCTCGCGATCAACAGTCGAGTCTGGCAGACAATTATTTCTATCATAAATTCAGTTCTTACCTTGTGGACAACTAGGCTAGGCTTTGTAAATACCTATATTGAACATTTGCTTGCAAGTTCAGTCACTTACAAACACATAATCACTCCTCTTTTAATACTTTTCCAAGTCTATCAATGTTTGCTGAGAAGTTCGTTACTCGGGCTTTTTGTTAATGTTCAATGGTTTCTGAAAGACGCACTGTATTTACTACTATTATTTAATGTTTCATTTAATCTAGTAAAAAGCCAAGGTAGTAATACCCTGATGTTAGCCTTACTGCTGTTCCCTTTAACTCTTATCATTGTTGATCAAACTTGCTACTGTAATAATGATGTTTCTAAATAAGCTTATCAGTTTATTCCACGGTGAAGTACCCAAGAAAGTTTGCTTTCTACTAAGATATTATGAGCGCTATACGTAAACCTATTCGCATAAAACATTTTCACATTTAAAGTTCTAGTCTATAATGCAGATAATTAAATGCGCGAAATGGTTTTTCAAAAAAGGCAAAAATGATGAAAAAATTACGTTCATTATTTCTTGATGGAGTGATATTGAGATGTGTGTGAAATGTCCGGCGAGACAAGGGAAATACTGAGGGATTTTATAGATAACACAGGTTGCTCAATCCCTTGCAAATAAAGATACATATAAAAACACACATAAATGTGTGTTTAGGAGATAAAATGTTTAACCTTCGTTCTCTCTTAAAAACAATTACTGTCGATACTTTTATTTGCCTGGGTTTTTTTTAAAGCGATGATAGGAATTTTAATAAAATAAAAGTATATGAAATTGAGTTTATGCATTTCCTTATTCTTGAGAATTGACAACAAAGACATTAAATTCTATTTATTAAATTGCTTATTTAATCTGTCGGAAGATTTTCTAGGCATTTTTTAAAAATTGCCAACGATTTAAAACTTTTCCCAAATAAATATAGCATTGTAGTTGGTTTACATATTTTGATAATTTTGTAATTTTTATCAATTTTTGAATAAAAAGATTTCTTTTAAAATTTTTTTCTTTAAAAAATGATAATAATAAAACTTTATAAAATGATAAATAATAAATTGTACTTGGTTTACAATTTTTTATAATCTTGAAATACTACCGAGGGAGTTAAAAGTGCGTACAGTAACAGCAGCGTCAAAGGAATACCCGTCCTTTTTTATTTTGCGTGCACGAATGTTATACATTGCTGAAAATGTTTTTAAATACATAGTTACATTAATAAATCCGTCATCTAATGATAAAAAAGAAGCATTTATTTTGCACAATAAATATTTGTTTTTGACCATAGTTTTCCTTACCAAAGCACTTAATTTGTGAATATTCATTATATAGATTGAACATTATACAGCAAAAATTTCAAATCAAAATTAAGATAATAGCTACGTCAGGCTTATTGACCTACCCTCATAAATGTAAACTTTAAAGTAATGTTTTAAAAGTACTTACTTCTCTGTAGTAGATAATTCCAAACTTTTCGATTTTTTTGCTACCTTTCAACAAACACTGTTGCCCTGTCGCGTCGAGACCTCGTCCAAACGAAAGTGGCTGCGTTAATTGAGAGATAATATTTAAAAACCGAATTGCATAAGCAAATGAAATCGGAAAACAAGGTTGCAGTCGTGATGTATCATTCAATAAGTCCATGATCATGAAAACTAGGTCTCATTAATAGATCTTATCTTTTCAGTACTCTATAAAAAGTGAATGAATAAAACGGGAGTGCTGACCCTAAGTTCGTGTTTCTTGCGGACTTTATTTGAGTTTGCCTGTATAAAATAAGATAATTGCATGGTTACTTTTTTATTTGTGATTAACTGTATTTATCTTGTTATATTACATGGAAAATGTTCATTCTTCATTTTACTTTAAATGATGCGACCATTCTTCTCCATTTAGCTATTTCATAATTTAATTTCTAAATTTAGAAGCGCCCTCAATTTTTATCAAGTTTTTCCCAATTACTGATGTAATATGTTCATTGTTGAATTGCACTTGAACTATTGTCATATTATGTTATATCTACGGCTGAATCAGTATTGCGAGTGGTGAAATTTATGTGTAGATATACCTTTTCTAAACCAAACATTTTCTTTTTACAGAGAATAATAGATCATTTTTTATTTGTGCCAGACGAAACGAAGATTAGAAAATATTTTTCAAAACTTACGCATACAAGCTATATATTTGCACAAGCTTTCTCTTTAAGAAACAGTGAATATATTCTTTTTTTTATAATCGTGCCACGCCAAGCAAGGCATTTTGCTGCCTCTGTTGAGCAGGGGGTTACATAGGAGGTAAGTTATGAGAAAGGTTACAGGGGGTGTCAGAAAGAGGGTAGGAGAAAGATGAGAATACTGCTGAGAGTGGAGTGGACGAAGAAAAAAGCACGAAAGAGAGAGAGAGAGAGGAAGCAAGTTAGTGAAATAGTAGATGACTATTGACTTTACATTTGAATTCTTGAATATTGTAGCTGTCGAGAAAGCAAGTAAACGGAAGAGAATTTTACAGGCAGGAAGTGCGAGAGAAGAAGCTGATGGAGTAGAATTTGCATTTACAATTCATTGGTTTCACAGTAAAAGGGTGGGACCTAGTTGCTAATCTTGTGGCTCGAGCAAATTCATGTATGGGGGGGGGGGGTACCAGTAAGCTAAGTTCATCTGAGCAGAAGCCGTGAAAGTAATTGTAGAAGAGACACAGGAAAGCCACATTGCACCGGTGAGAAAGTGACTATATCCGAACTGCCAAGTCGGGATCGATCACATTACAGATTCTCTGTTGGATTTTGTCAAGGACACCTAGGTGGATAGCAGGAGCATCCGACCAGATATAGCAGCAGTACTCAATGAACGGGCGGATGGTAGATTTATATATGTGCAGGATTGTTTCAGACGGGAAAAACTTCCTGGCCCTGCACAGGGAACGGACCTTCTTAGCGGCAGATTTAGCTAGGGACTCTATATAGTCATCTCCGTGGAGGTCGTTTGTGAGAGTTAACCCGAGGAGGCGAAGTGTTTTACTTTCAGGTAGACTAGACTGATCCATGCTAATGGGGGGAGGTTGAAGCGATTGTCTATAGTGATTAATAGATAGCAGCTTCGTTTTAGAAGCATTACAATTCACGATCCATTTCTTACCCGTGTACACAACAGATTAGAGGTCCTTTTCGAGCTCGGCAGCGAGGTTTGCTTTGTCGGCCTCGGCAGACTTTTGATCATGGCGAGAGTAAAGCGTAGTGTCGTATGCGTATATGCCTACTTGGGATCTTATTTCATCGAGGAGATCGTTATATATATATCATAGAATTAGTACAAACTAATGGGTTAACAGCCCACTGTTTGTAGTGATTTAGTTTATTAAGAGTGCTCGATACTTAGTAGAGCATTATATATGGTCATATTTTTATTATAAGTTTATTATAAAAACATAGTTTACTGTAACACAAAAGCCGTTGTTTTTCGATACTATCTTATTAACACTTCGTCGAGCAGTGAAATTTTTTTTGACTGTTAGGAAATATTTCCTAACAGTTAAAAAAAAATTTTCACTGCTCGACGAAGTGTTAATAAGATAGTATCGAAAAACAACGGCTTTTGTGTTACAGTAAACTATGTTTTTATAATAAACTTATAATAAAAATATTACCACATATATGTATATAAATTTACAATAAAAATATTACCATATATATATATATATATATATATATATATATATATATATATATATATATATATATTGCAAATCGCCTGAAGATTCACATGGAAGAAACCTAGGTCGCGTAATAACTTATTTACAAATGAAGAATATTCAAAAGTTCTACAATATAACTGTATCCAAGATTAACACAAGCCACATATAATCAGATGTTCTCACATGATTGAAAAACATATACATATTTAGGTCCATTCTTATACATGAAATATACTTATACTTGAGTGCCCCTCTATAGACACAATAATATATACAATAATATATATATACATGCACAAAATTCTATAGAAGCATGCACAAAATTAGGTGCATCTATATATATGAAAAACATATCTAACTTTACACTTAGGTGCACCATTATACATGTGAAATATTTATATTAAAGTCATTATAGTGAAATCATTTACAATTTCCTATTAAATCTGCGATTTTGACGGAATCAAAAGCACCCATCGGAACATCAAAATTATCACCGTGGCTCTTAATATCTAAGACTAATACCTAAAAACATACTTAAAAACATCATAGACCACATACAAAAATCTTCCATTATCAATCTGTGGAAAGATTCTGCAGGTACTATCAAATGGTTTAAGGACATCCAAAATAAATATAAGGCAACCTTCGTTCAGTTCGACATTATGGATTTCTAACCTTATATATCAAAAAATATATTGTTAGATAGTTTAAATTTCGCAAATAACTTTTTCAATATTACCGATGAAGTATCTAAAATTATATTGACATCTAGGACATCTGTATTATCCAATAATAGTTCTACGTGGATAAAGAGCCACGGTGATAATTTTGATGTCCCAGTGGGTGCTTTTGATTCCACCTAAATCGCAGATTTAATAGGAGACTATATCCTAAACACCCTTAGTAGGATAGTGGACTCCAAACAAATAGGTCTATACAGAGATGACGGACCCATCATTATCCCTAACAGTAATGGTACACTATCATGTCGGGTAGAAAAGAAAGTAATTAGGACCTTTAAATGATTGGATTTAAAATAGAGATTTCCTCCAATTTAAAAATAGTCAACTTCTTAGATATTACTTTAAATTTGTCGAACAACACATTTAAACCCTACTAAAAAAATAATGAAACCCCAACTTACATAAATGTTTACTCCAATCACCCGCACCAAATAATTAAACAAATCCCTACCATCGTAATTACTAGAATTAACAAACTAAGTAGTCATCAAATAGCAAAATATTTAATGAAAATAAGACACATTGCAACATCGCTTTAAAAAAAAGTGGCTTCAAACAGTTATTACATCACATAGAACCCCCCAAAAGTACCGGAACTAAAGAACCTAGAAATAGAAAACGAAGAGTGCTATGGTTTAACCCCCACTTCTGTAAACTATCTAACATTAATATCGGGCAATACTTTCTGAAATTAGTTGATAAGCACTTTAAGCAGAACAACCCACTTAGGAAGATCTTCAATAGGAAGACATAAAAAATGAGTTATTTCTGCACGAGCAATATTAATAGCATAATCAATTCACATAATAATATACTAAAGAAATTTATAACAATCAAAAGACAGATAATACAACCCTCTGTAACTGTAGAGTAAAAAATAAATGCCCAGTTGGAGGTATATGTAGATCCGAAGCGGTAATATACCAAGCAACCATCTATCCTAGCGAAGACAATAGCGAGAAAAAATATATATAGGAATTTACACCGGACCATGTAACAACGCCTATATAATCACAATCAATCATTTTCTAAACCCCATCTAAAACATTAAACCGCTCTTTCTAAACATTTCTGGGAATTAAAAGGCAGAAATCCTTCCTCTCAAGCTGAATCAAAACCTCCAATAGCTTTAGAAGCAGATGCAATTTATTCTTAGATGAAAAAATCAAAATTATCAAATTCAGAGAATCTAGCCAATTATTAAATCAGAGAACTGAAATAATTTTCAAATGCCGCCATAAAAAGTAAATTTAAACTGTCTAACACTTAAAATATTAGAATCCCCCCGTTCCGACACACTTGCCAGCTCTTTCACAATTGTGTGGATCATTCGTTAGAGGATTTTACAGACCGAAGAAGTGGGGATAAAGATCTACCATACAATGAGTTGACATGCCAATTTAAGTACGCAACGACTTTATACTATTGTTGTACGAAGTTAAAAATATCCTATCATGAACTATGTAATTGTAAATGATTTCACTATAATATATTTCACTATAATAACTTCGATATAAATATTTCACGTGTATAATGGCGCATCTAAGTGTAAGGTTAGAGATGTTTTCATATATATCAGTGCACCTAATTTTGTGCATACTTCTATAGAATTTTGTGCATGTATATATATATTATTGTATGTATTATTGTGTGTATAGAGGGGCACTCAAGTATAAATTTATTTCATGTATAAGAAAGGACCTAAATATGTATATGTTTTTCAATCATGTGAGAACACCTGATTATATGTGGCTTGTGTTAATCTTGGATGCAGTGAATTGTGCATTCTTGAACGGATTATACCTTCATGTACTGATCATTCTACCCATATGTGTACAGGTTAATATCAAGAATGCCGGTATATATGGATATATATATGTGTAATGTTAGTTAAGACGTATGAAAAGAAAATATACCACCTCGTTTAGGAGTTAAAAGTAAAAGGATAAGTGTACACAGGCATGCATTGTCTTTATGCATAGGGGTATATAAAAAGATGTTTGTCTATTTATATATATATATATATCAACGAATTTTAACTAAACTTGGTTATAAGCAACCGACAATTTGAAATGAAAAATAAAAAATAATATATATATATAGTCATCCGCAGACAGATCTGTTTCGCAGCTCATCAGTACGGTCAGACGCCGACTGCTTTTAACCCAGGATTGAAACCCGACCGAAGTAGCGTTAGTCGGCGGTTCTACCTCTGGTGCACGGTAGAAGAAGGCAGACTTTTTAGCATGTATATTGTCATTATACATGCCCAATAGCCAGAGTGCTCTAATTCATTAGTGAATAAGCGATGCGTACATGCCAGAGTAGCTACTCTTTTTCAAAATCTCCCATTCTTCCAGAGTGCTCAATCAAGGTGTGAGAGCGTAAATAGTCATCCGCAGACAGATCTGTTTCGCTGTATCACAGCTCATCAGTACGGTTAGACTCCGATTGCTTTTAACCCAGGATTGAAACCCGACCGAAGTGGCGTCAGTTGGTGGTTCTATATATATGGATGTGTATACATGTGTGCGTGGACCCGCTCCTCATAAAATGACGAGTGTGTGAACACAATAACTGTATGTGAATATGAATAGATAATTGTATGCATGAAGAACACATGTATGAGTATATATACGTATGAATGTGAGGATGTATGTAAGCATGAAAATATATGCGTATTTTGGGAGTATGTGTGAGAATTACTAGCATACTTACATGTATATATAACACTATTTATACGCGCGGAAAACCCGTCTTTATGAAATGTATATATGTGAGTATACAAACGCAAGATCCGTATATAGACATGAAAAATTGTAGGTCGGTAAGTATGTATAAGCATAAACGCAATCACATTTGTATGTATATATGGGGATGTGCGCATATTTGTATATGGATATAAGTTAATTTTTAATGGGTGGGTTAATTTTTTGGAGTTACACATACATACGTATCCATGGAATTATAAGTAAGCGGTTAATGACTTAGTGGTCAGCATCTTCACGACTGGTGATCTGACGCCAATGCCTCTTTTCCTTTTTCTCTTTTTTCCTTTTTCTTTTTTTTTTTTTTTTACATTTTTCTTCAGTTAAAGGAAATGCTTATTCCGGCAAAATCTTTTGTACCAAATGGAAGGAATATTGCGTGGTCTGATGAAATGAGTTAATTAAGCTCATTGAAATGAATTATAATTTATAACCTATTTAAATGACGTGTTGAGTTTTTCTCTATAAATATTATATATATATATGAATGACAAGACTGAAGACTTATTACTGATACAATTCGTCTTGAAAATGAATTACTTCAGACAATGTTTATTTTTATTGATGGAATTAATCTTATATATATATAAAGGAAGAAAAATGGAAATTAAAATACAACATATAGTTTAAATCGGAACGTAATAGATTAAAATTAAATTTAAAGGATGGGCGTCTTCCTCGCCCTTTAAACTGAATTTTTTGGCGGATCGGTGTATCTATTGACTTAAATCAAAGATACATCAGATGTTAACAACTTAAATTTAAAGGCTATCAAACGTGTGGTATGCAAGAACACCAGGTATAGGTACAGCCTGATAAGGCAATACCAATTAATGTCAGACAAGTCCCGGAAGAACCGTGTGATCCGTTCAAAGCTCTTGCTGGACAAGCTTAAGTACATTGGCGTGCTTTATCTACGATCTAACGAACTGAAAAAAAATTCAACTATACTGGAGAGAAAAACTTACAGTAAAATCTAATTACTAATCATAACTTCAGTTAATCTTAAATTTTAGAGGTAGTCAAGGTAGTCACAGTGCCGGCAAATTGGTTGAATGATGTTAAAGGGATGATGTGGCTAGTAAATTGTACTAATTAGTAAATCATGAATTAACTTTTGGTTCCAATCCAGATTGCTATTCGTAGATTTTTCTATGATGTGGATATGGAATATAATCTAATATTTAACTATAAAGATTTTAAACATTATTAACAAGCAATGTCGCAATTGTCGTTATGTTCGTTATTGTCGATTAGCATATTTGCCTTCAAGTTCAAACTTTAAAATATTGTTTCAAACTTTTCAATCTTTTCGTTTTCACCAATCCTTCAAACTCCAAAATTCCTCACTGTCATCTAATGGTTTGAAAGGTGTATCCCACTGTTCATCACCAAAGTGTAGTGAGTTCTCACACTTTTGGCCTTGTGCCAATCTCAAATATGATTGAATTAAATTTTATCAAAGTAGGATGTTTTTTATGAAGACTTAAGAAATATGTAGTGATTTGATATATAACAGATCCTTATCTTTATTGATCAATTTTCAGAATCTTAAAAGAACATAACATCTTTGAGTGTTGGTCAATGGAAAACATTTTATTCTATCAGTCTGTATGTCTATTGAGGAGTAAACAGAGTTACTAAGCTCGTAGGATGCGTGGCATACTCTTAATATAGTTAAGAGTAGTGACGAAATCTATATTCATTAAGAACAGTCATGAAATTGAGAACTAATTGATGAAAGAAAAGTGTAAAATATTTTAATTAAAAAGGAAGTTTAATTCTATAAAAGGTATTGTGTAGGTGCAGTTCAGAAAAACTAAACACCGTTCGATGTGGTAAAAGCGGAATTTGCGTACAAAATATTTTTTTAATCATTTTTCCCCAAGCAAGGATAGAACACCACTAGTGCTCAGGGGGTGTTGAAAAAAGAATGAAAGACGGATGGGATTGGAGGAGATATAAAATGGCAATTGACGTTGCATTTAAATTTTTGGAAATTATAGCTATAAAGGAAGTAAGAAAATGGGAGTGAGTTCTACAAGAGGAAGTACAAGAAAAGAACCTGTTGGAGTAGAAAAGGCGGTTACATTTAACTATTTCAACAGTAAAAGAGTGAGACCATGATGCCAATCTAGTACCACCGTAAATTCATGTGAAAAAAGTTCGTCAGTGTAGGTGCCATGAAAACATTTGTATACAAGACAGAAGGAAGCCACGTCACGTTGGTGAGAAAGTGAGTGAAGTCGAGATGCCAAGTCAAGATCGATTACATTGCAGATCCTTTGCAGTTTGTCGAGAATCTCGAGATGAATAGTAGGAGAACCCGAGTAGATCTAGCAGCAGTTTTCAATGCACAGACGGATATTAGATTCATACATGTGCAAGATCGATTCTGACGAGAAAAACCTTCTAACCCGACATAATGACCCAACCTTTATAGAAGTAGAAACAGCCATGGGTTCGATGTAGTCGTTACACTTCAGATCGGTTGAAAAAGTGAGGCCAAGGAGGTGTAGTGTGTTGCTCTCTAGAAGACTAGCACCATCTATGTTGATGGCTGGCATGAAATATTTTCTAGGGAGGTTAAAGGAGTGCAGCTTTGTTTTGGCGGTATTAAAATTTACAAGCCATTTCATGCCTCGGTTAACCACTGTGTGGAGATTAATTTCAATAGCAGCAGCTGAGTTTATTTTGTCAGCCGTGGCAGATATCCTACTAAGACGGAAGTAAATGGTAGTGTCATCTGCATAGATGCCTACTTGAGAACTGGTAACATCAGGAAGATACTTGATAAAAATTAGAAACAGCGTAGGATCTAGGATAGAGCCTTGAGAGCAAACCAAGTTTATGTGAAAGTATCTGGAAGTTTGTCCGTTCAAAATGAATTTCATGTCGCTATTCGATAGGAATGATTGGATTAAATCAAACAATCGTCCAGAAATACCGTAGCCCTGTAGCTCGCGCAGAAGGCCAGCATGACAAACCCTTTCGAGATATCTAGAGCAATATCTCGATCTTTCCCATTATTATCAAGAGCCTGGTTACATATTCAGTGATGGACGTTAGCACATCAGAGATAGGCCTTGCGAAGCGTTAGCCATATTCTTTATCGCGTGAAGTCAGTTGCTTAACTACTTCAGCATTGATTAGAGCCTCGAACATTTTGCTAAAAAAGCGGTATGAAATCCTATCTACTTTATTGAAAAAGAAAATTTTTAAAAATCAAAATTTTTAAAATTTTTAAAATAATTTAAAAAATACTAAGTTTTAACTTAGTTAAGTCGAGAAATCTAATACTGATTCAATAAATGCAGAGCTATACCTCCCAGAAACGAAAAAAAGGAACTCGTATTAGTTTCACTAATCAGGTAAGTAAATTAATTCTAATTGTCGAATAACAAAGTTATTTGGTAGTTAAATCGGCGAAAATAAAGTTTAGTGACAGTAAAAGCGTTAACATTCCAAAATATTAAACGAGGATGAAATGTGGGTGGGTCAGTCCAAGAAACAACGTAGTCCAATACGTAGCAGTCCGGCAGAATATAAAAATAAATTAATTAAATGAAAAACATGGCTTTAAACCGAAAAATTATAATATTTAAACAAGAACCACGTAGATGTGTCAATCAGAACATGCAAAATATATCAGGTGCTGTAAGCGTTTCGTGAGGGTTGTACGTTGTGGCGCAGTCGATAACGGCTCGGAACGAGAAATCGGGGAGCCGAGTTCGAATTCCGGTTGAATGCCCTGCATTCACTTACGCTCTAATACCCTTGGGGAAGGTATTAGTCCGTCTCTTCCCTCCAGTTATGGGTTAAATAACGGGGCAGATTGGGTTCTATAGCCTTGGCTGGTAACCAGTCTACTGCAGCAGGTAGTGGCAGCCTGTTAGGGGATAAGTAAAAAAAAAAGCCTGAGGTCTATTGTCTGCTTCATTTGTGGCATTTATATGCACCGACTGAGTGTACCAATAGTTTCGAAAAGCGTGGGTGGTTCTGTATAAGCCTTCACTTTTTGAATTAAATCACTTGGGCGGATCTTCTGGCGGTTTACCTTTGTTTCATAACTGAAGCAATTAGGCTGTCAGATCCTCATACGTCGAATCCGACGGGAGAGTCCAATATATAAAGGGGATAAGTAAAAACATGGCAGAACCCACCTCGGGAATAAAATGTTGACAAGATCTCTCGGCTCGAAGAAAAAGTAATGTAGCAATATAGGATGTTTACTAAAATATTAATCTCTAGAAATGCGCATAAGGCTATAGAGCTCATGCCAAAATGAAAATGAAAAGCTAAGAACTAAAGTTAAAAAAGCATTTTTACCTTACTAGCCAAAACCATGTGTTGGATTGTGAGCTCAATATTCTTTAAAAGTAAGTCATTTTTGTTTGGATTTCCTTAAGTATGTATTAATTTTAATTTTGCTTTTTATGTCTGTTATGTTTAATTGTACATTTGGTTTTTCTTTCCTTTAACTTGTTATAAATTTCTGTGGCTGCTGGACTTAAAAAGTTATTACTTCTTTATCCTATTTCTTTCTTTTTTTTAAATTGGAGGAGATAGATCCTGCTATCTCCCGGTTCATACACCTCCCACCTCTATTGAACAGGGGAGAAGCTTATCCCTTGAACCCTGTTTAGGAAGTGGTTTCTGGCTTTTTCTTTTCTCTTCTCAGACCTCAGTATTGGTGCTACCGTAATTATCTTGCGACATGTGTGGTCGGTGGCAACGTCTCTTCATTGTGAGGGTACCGGGTTGGCAGTTTTCTGTTTGCTGCTTCCGACTGGTAGTTAGGAGCCCTAACTATCGCGTATCGTCAAGAGCGGCTGCTCTGATCAACAGTTGCATAATATCAGGGTTCTTGTAGTGCCATATCGCGCATGAATAGGTGTCCCTGCAAGAGCTTTCAGTGGGTAACCCCGAGCCCACACTTTGCTGCATCCCGCGCCAGTTCCCTTCCAGCGCATGTCGTAGTGAATGACCACCTGCCTCCTCTACTCAAGGTCTCTCCTTTCCAACAAGAATTTTTAACTGTCTCTTCCCGGTGTTAAGTGTAATTTTCTTTTTTTGTTTCTCTTCACTCTTTCCTTATATATATATATATATATATATATATATATCAGCAAAGAAATCCATCTACTAAGGCACAAAGAGGTTACTGTGCGTGAAATTTAAAGAGAAAAAATTTTTGTCTGCAGTATTTAATTACTATTTTCGTCATCACCGTTTTTTATTCTGCTTGTTTGTTTTACGAACTATCTCCAAGTTTTAGCGAGAAACATGAAGAGACTGCAAGTCAACAGATCATAATTGTTCGTACAGTTACTTGGATGTGGAACTGATATTTCCTGCATCATTTTAATTATATGATCCCATATGATTTTGTATATTAGTTTAAACTTTTATTAAAATATGTATTTACAGATAAAACTTATTTACTGGCAAAATATTTAATCGAAATAAATGGAGAGTGAAAAACTAAAATTATATCAGAAAAGAACCATTCAGTAAAATCAGAAATTCTTTAAAATCTTAAGAAGAAATAATTGAAAAATATGTAAGATTTTGTGAATATATGAGAATGTGCATGCAATTTCTGGTATCGTAGGTCCATAGGCTGTCATATTAATAAAACTCTCCTAAGATTATGGAAAGTATGTTGCGTATGGTGAGATTGTTAATGTTTCTTTTTTATTCGTCGGGAGTCGCCAGTGTAGCCGTAGGGGTGTGTGTTCCTTGAACGTCGGGAGTCACCAGTGTAGCGTAGGGAGCTGGTTAATGTTTCGTGGATTCGGGTTTGTGTCAGACTTAACCGAACTCCCTACTGCTTACAAGTTTTATTCAGAGTTATAATCATCAGAAGGTTCTTCAACATCAGAAGGTTGGTTGTCAGCAGGTTGGAATATGTGGAATTGTGTGGAATATCGTAAGAAGAATAAAATATACATTTTTCATGTTAAAATAGAAATTTATTAAAAAGAGGAATAACAAGAATTCGTAGAAATTAACGTTCAATGAGAAAGTTAAGAGTATCAAGAGTTCGGAGAAAATGTTCGTAGTAGTAATTGTTGAAAGAGATTGGAGAAAGAGAAAGAGGACAATGCCCAAGCCGCTTGAAGTTGAATTACATTTTAGACGTTTGTCTCGCGGCTCCCAGTGACACTCTGGCTGACTAACGCCGATGAAGTTCTTTTATTGTAATCTAGTTTGTTTGTTTGTTTGTTTGTTTGTTTGTTTGTTTTTTGTTTTTGTTTTTGTTTTTGTTTTTTTTGTTTTGTTTTTTTTTTCACTTACACGCGAAGTTCTTTTGGTCTTGCAAGTCGCTCCCATTCATCAAAAATCATTTGAAAACCTACTTGCGAAATCTGGTTTCGACTTTTTCGTTAAGCACATGGTCAATCCTTTTTCTATTTGGGAAAACCAGGATTTCACACGTCATTGTGAATGTTTGTAAAAGTGAAGAAAAAGGTTGATTTTAATTAATTTCTTATCCGCTACAAGAGTTCAGTTTTTTTTGTTTGTTTGTTTTTTACATTTGAGCTAAATAGTCAAGAAAGGTGATCACAGTGATCACTTTTAGTTTATATTCATATTGTATGTTTTCTTGATAGAACCTATGTAGTTTGCACAATTCCCAGTATTTCGCTGTTCCTCCCTTGAGTCTACTTTGATATTTCCTTTGAACTAGTTTATTTTATTCACTTATGTGGTTTATAACGTCTTCTCCTTTTCAACAAATTCGACATTTGATTTTTGTCTGTCTTCTATTTTTGCTAATTTTTATAATTGTCCCTTATGTATTCGTTCTTATCTGCTGTGAGATGCTTTCACATGACCACAAGGTAGCCATTTTTATTGTTGTTCATTCATAATAGTTTCTATCTGACTATCAAAGTCTCCCTTGAGAACTTTCTTTTCCTATTTATGGTCCCTTGTTAATTTTCTCGCGTTTTTGCTCTAATATTACTTACTGTATTGTTAGAAGTATTTTTCATGATACTGTCGCTATTTTTTATGGACATTTTGCAAATCGCATTTAAATCACCTAGGCACAGTCTTTGATAATGTTTTTGTTTTGTTTTGTTTTTTGTTTTTTTGTTTTTTTTACTTTCTTTTAAAATATAATATTTCGGTATCATCTCTGGATTTAAAGTCTGGTGTATTGTCATGAACTTCCTGGTTAGTCAATACATCAATTAAGTTCTATCTCTTATCTAGCCTATTGCTGGCCGGAAGTTCATTTCTTTTATTGTCTTACTCTTTAGTTTTGGTTAAAATTTTTTGCTCTTCTGTGATAATACTTTTTTATTTGTCTCTTCATTTCTTTCTCTTCTGTCTTCACTCTAGATTTGTTCAACCTCTACAGTGAAGCTATCATAAAAAAGCTTGAGAATCTACCCGAACTTATTATCAGGAGGCGCAGTTTAACAATATAAATTACAAAGATGACACTCTGCTGATGGCATAGACAGAAAGAAAACTGTTAGTAAAGGAAAACGAGAAAAAGTATTGTGATGAGATTCTTACTCATAGGAAAACTTACACTTATTGTGTGTATATATATATATATTTAAATACGTTGGATAGCCATTTCTCCGAGGAAATCCTCGCTTCTTCAACAACGGCGAAACGAAAATTTTATTTACTCAAATTCATATGTGTTAAAAGATTTTGTACCAGTAGAAATGCAAAAAAAATCATCCATACACAGGAAAATAAAATGTGTAAGAAGGGGAAAGCAGACAGATACCTATGTCTCATAATAGAAGATACCACTCCCCCATACAAGAGTCAAGAGTTTAAAAGTTAAAATTTAGCCATGTCAAAGGGATATATATATATATACAAAGAGTTTGTCTCTTTACCTATTTGTCTTGACGAGTAAGAACATTACAACGGTGTCCTCAGGAAACTTCAAAGTCGGCATGAATCTGCTCTGTTACAGAGACACTCTTTGTACTTATCAACACTCTGTCTACACCTCGATATCGAACACTTTACGATAAAAAAACATGCTTGCCAAAATACATTTTAACAGTAAAAACCACTGAAAAAACGACATCTTGCTCGCTAAGCATTATCACAATTAAACACTATATATATATATATATATATAAATATATATATTTTTAATCATATCACCCCGAGCAAGAGTGAATAGATTGGATGAGAAAGCCGGAAATCACGTCCTAAACAGGGAACAAGGGATGAGACTCTACACCTGTTCAATAGACGTGGGTGGAGTGTGAACCGGGCGATAGTTCAGTCTATCTACTCCAACTGAAAAAAAATAAACAAAAAAGAAAAGTGAAAAGATTGGAAAAGAGAAGAGAAAGCCGGAAACCACATCCTAAACAGGAAACAAGGGGTGAGCCTCTACACTTGTTCAATAGACGTGGGTGGAGTGTGAAACGGGCGATAGTTCAGTCGATCTACTCCAATTGAAAAAAATTTAAAAAAAGAAAAGTGAAATGGTTGGAAAAGAGAAAGCCGGAAACATATATATATATATATATATATATATATATATATATATATATATATATATACGGCCAAGGTTGACTTAATTAAAATTTTATTTCTGCTGTAATTCCCGAAAAACATATTAAATACACTACTATGCTACAGAAAATGAAAGACCACAATCCTTGTCACAAATCAAAATAATCCCATTTAATCTAAACTAGCGATGACCATTATAGTGTATAAATTTCCATGCCCAGTACAAGAATGTGTTTTTTGTCACAAATCAATTACTTGTATCGAATGCACTACCACACCTTTGAGAAAAGCCTTACATGTCACTTGTTTGATGAAAGTGTTATTAAAAACACTTAATAAAATATCATTTGGAAGTTTCATTAAGGAAAATTATTGTCGATAACACATTTTTTATAAATCTCATTGTCGTAGACATCTCGCTATCCGAGAGGTCTTATGTATCAAATATATTTCTTATGCCATTTACCTTACATAATTTAGTAGTGGAGATGACATTTAAAGGTCTTCTAAAAATTGAAATGATGCACACGCTAATTCCAGCTGAGTGAAGTACGTGACTGTCAGAAACAAAGACTCCTCTTCAAAGCCCCACAAAGCTGAACTATTATGTAATGTTAACACATTGGATAAACAACTGAACCAAGGATGAAAAATCTTCACTCGATAAAGGCATAATGGCTATACAGGTAGCCGAAAGCGAAAGGGACAATAAAAATTATGGACAATTTTATTTTCCTTAAATCTTACAAAACAGAAAAAAGTTAGGATGCTGGAAAATCTCAATAAAAATTTATTAAATCTTCCTCGTCGATCATATGTAACGAAAGAAGCTTGAATGAAAGCAGAAATAAGGGTTGTTCCAACGAGAGAAATTGATATAGATGAAAAAATGCGAGAAGCCATAAACGTTTTGTTTAAAGAGTAGATTTATTGTTGTTATTATTATTATTATTGATATTATTTATCTTTTGTATAATATCTTAAGTGATCTTAAATATATTTGGCGAATAAATTTCTAACTTTACATATCGAGATCTGTTTGTCTTTCTGACAGCCGAAAATACCGTGTATATATAAATAAGTGGTCGTGAACAAGTCAGAAAGTTGATATGCCTGCGTGTTTGTTTGCTGGGTATTTTCACACTGGCTTGTTAAATTTTTCTCAGTTTTGAGAATCGCTCACTTTTCATTAGCTAAATTTTTTTTTTTTTTTTTTTGCACTTAGTCGCAAATTTTGCTTTCTTCTTTTTTCTTCAAAATTGTTTTCAGCGATTTTGATCCAATTTTGCGAGTGTGCAGTTCTATTTGGTGGGGGGGGGATAAGTAATATGACACGGGCTATAAAGTTCTGTTTGTTGTTGTTTTTTTTGTCCAATTGGAATCCAGAATTACTATTTTTCGCAGTGGCCCGCGAAATTTGTTTTGTTCTTTGTATTTTAAAATGTATTCAGCGATTTGATCCGTAATCTGGTTTCTCACGCTTTTTCACACACACACGCGCGCGCGCGCACGCACAAACCAGAAGTTTTTTGCTTTCTTTCTGCTTCCTAAGTTAGTCAGGGCCTCCTGGCCAACACACACACACACACACACTCCTGGCCAACCTAGTGTGTGTGTGTGTGTGTGTGTGTGTGTGTGTGTGTGTGTGTGTGTGTGTGTGTTGCCCAGGAGGCCCTGACTAACTTAAGAAGCAGAAAGAAAACATAAAAACTTCTGGAACAATACCAACATTTGTTCTTCAAAATAAAATCCATCATTCTCGATGGCCTTATGTCAGCTATCTGTCACCATCCGAATCTGTCCCAGATCCAAGTTCATTGACTTTGAATTAAAAAAAAACTGTAAACAAGCTTCTTTCACTTCATCAAAAATATAAAATCGCTGGCCGCTGAGGAAGTGTGCCACTGATCGGAATAGGCCATAGTCACTCGGAACAGCATTTGGACTGAATAGTGGATGTGATAGAATCTCAACACCGTCTATCTGTTTGGACTTCTCCTTAGTTAATAGTCAATAATTATAATATATATATATATATATATATATATATATATATATATATATATATATATATATATATCTTCGCCCACTGATAATTAAGCCTAAAATGACAAATAATACTTTTAACCTGTACCATCGAAGTCCCATTCTATAATCGCAGAAATAATATTTACGTTTAACGGGCCAGTGTTTCAATGGGCTCAGTTCTGGATACAATCTTCAGTAACTTCTATATGGCCAACTGTTACGTGTTAAGTGTAAAAAAGAAATAAAAATGATTGACCAAAACTCAGAGATAAAAATCACATACAAATATTTAATTTACGATAAACACGAAATGATATATATGCAAAATTTACAAGGTGATAATGTCGGCAAATCCTGTTAAAAACTAACTACTCTCTTCCCAAAACCTATTTTTATAGGGGCTAACACATAATTTGCATATTTCTAGAATATTTCGAATTCTCTCGATTTTACTCGAATTTTCTTGGACATTCTAGCATGTTCCAAACGTTCTATTTCTAATTTCCTTATTTGTACTACTACTTCATTAATTAAAACTTTTTTGTAATAACAAGGAGTCAATAGAATCCTTTACTACAACTTATTAGACATTATTTTTATTATTTTTATATATAAATGCATCCTCGTAAAACAACCTAGAAAATAATATATTTAGCACCACTGAAACTATCTATCTACGTACGATATGTTGAAAATATTTTTATATTAGTTAAAAATATTGAAGAAATAATAAGACTAAAAAAAACTTCAAAAGACCTCTGTCCTCAAGTTCACATACGAACATATCAAAGATAACAAAATCCCTTTCCTTGACATTTTAATAGACACAAACAATAACACATTTACTACCTCCCCATATAAAAAAACGACCAGCAAAAACTCTTGCACTCCTAACTATAAGAGCGAATGCCCTAACTACTACAAAATAGCACATACACACAATTTAATTAACCGAGAACAAATCAACTCCTCCACAAAAAAGATATTTTACACTGAACTAAAAAAAATATTAAGCAGATTCTCATTAACAATGATCCCCAAACCACATTCTTGATGAAGAAATAAGACGACATTTCAAAAACATCAACAGACAAAATATGGTACTTCTACAAAAGACCCTAAACATATCAAACTCTTCCATTGCAATCAAATGCAAGATAACTAGAAACAGGATGAAAAAAATCATAAAATATTTATTCGTACTAATATATCCCCCGTTGATCCTAATAAAAATTAAAATTAATAATATATCATAAAAAATACAATGCTACTAATTTAATTATCCGTAAAATCTCCTTCCCATCAACTGATGTGTTACGTAAGACGAACATTATATATCAATTCAAATGTCCCTTGGGAAAATGTATTTCCGCCAAATATATATATATATATATGTGTGTGTGTGTGTGTGTGTGTGTGTGTGTGTGTGTGTGTGTGTGTGTGTGTGTGTTGAATTTACAAAAACTACATTAACAAGACGTCTTACATTACACATGTCAGACCATCTGTCCATTTCTAGATATCTGCAACAATATCCCTGTCAACATTCACAACATAAAAATAATGATCGATAACACAACTATCCTACATCAGAAAAACAAAAAGGCAAACTACAGATACTCATCAATTAATAGAATCAGCTATGAATACTGTAGTAATTTTCTAAAATGTTTGTAAAAAGAATAGTTTTTTCATGTATTAACACGTGCATGACTATGACATTACAACATATAAAAAATTCCATTTTAAATAATTTTCACGTTCTAATGACCTCTAAGTAATTTGTTAACCATTATATTTGAAGCAAGAAGAAAATTTACAGTAATACTTAGCAACACAGTTTTGCGGTTATTTTTTTGTTAACACAACTCACACACCGGAAGATAATCTTGGAAGGAGATTGAAAGTACTTGGGAATATTGAGAAATGAATGATAATAACATCTATCAACGTTACAGCTCATTTCTGACATCTTTCAATAATAATACGTGAAAAACTATCCACGAATATGAGCGGATTTTATTAAAAATAAGCAGACACAATGTTTGCTATTGACTTAATATATATATATGTGTGTGTGTGTGTGTGTTTGTGTGTGTGTGTGTGTACATATATATGCATATACATACATATATATATGCATATATATACATATATATATGTATATATGTGCATATATATATGTATATATATGCATATATATGTATATATATGTATGTATATACATATATATGTGTATATATATACATATATTTATTTATATATTATATTTTAGAACATGTACATAATGTTTTTATATATCCACTACAGATCGTACATTTGTTTCGACATTGAAACTTCAATGTCTCATCAGGTGGTGTGGATAGGAATGAAAAGCCTCTTTTCTTCTATTTGGTCAGTTGTGTGTGGGAAGTTGGTGGGGGTTAGTGATAAGGGAACAAGTCTCGTGGATTGACCGTTAGAATTTTGAAGGAAGTGGTGTGGGTAGTTAATATGGCTGATTAATGAGAGTCTTTGATTTCTAGGCAGATTTAACATTAGCAGTTAGAATGTAATTTTTTATTATCTTGCGACTAGACTATATCCTTTGGATTTCTTAGAAGAGCCGGTAAGTGGGGATGCTTATTTTGTACAGAATATTTTTGTATTTAAGCAGTTATTATAATTAATGTAAATTTATATATTTAATCTTAATTTTGGATTTATGAAATAGATTTTTCCTATTAAATTTTAAATTTTAATTAGATCACAGTTTGGAAACCGATTTTTTCTATTAAACTTTTCATTTTTAATTTCTTTTCTTGTACTTGGTCAGTCGTGTATGGGATGTTGGCGGGGGGGGTTAGTGATAAGGCAACAATTCCTGTGGATTGACCTTTAGAATTTTGAAGAGACTGTTGTGGGTAATGAATATGGTTGATTAATGAGTGTCTTCGATTTCTAGACAGATTTAACATTAGCAGCTAGAGTGTAAGTTTTTATTATCTTGTCATTGAACTATATCCTTTAGTATTTCTTAGAGGAACAGGTTAGGGGTAGGATGCTTATTCAGTACAGAATATTTTTGTATTTAAGCAGAGTTTTTATAATTAATCTAAATTTGTATATTTAATCTTAATTTTGGATTTAGGAAATCGATTTTTTCAATTAAATTTTAAATTTTAATTAGATCACCGTTTGTGGTAAGATTTAATGTAAGGGGTAAGTTTTAATGTTAAAAATATAAGGTAATAGGAAAGCAGGTAATAAGTGCGGAATAAGTATAATTTTGTGTAGGAGGAAAGATTGAATGTTTGTATTTAAAGTAATAGGTGAATAGGTAATAGTTGAAGTTTAATGTGTGTATTGAGGACAGTATTTATAATTAATTTAATTATGTATATTAAACCTTACTTTAGAATTTAGTAAATTGATTTTTTCTATAGAATTTTTAATTTTTTAGAAAACTTTCTAGGGGGTCCTAGCTCTGGCTTTTGTAGTATTTTTTAGCATGATTGTAAGGTTAGTTCTTTAATGTGCTTGCTGTTTACTGTGGTTTCATCATGCCTCTGGTTTAAAAGCTTGTTACTATTCATATATTTAATGATTTCAATTTTTTCTTGAAGACAAAGAAAACATGGTTCCTTTATAGATTTAGCTGTTCTTGCTTGCTTAAAGATTTTCCATTTAACTTTAAGCATTTTCATCTTTTAACTTCCAAAAGTATTTGGAGAGAGACGTCGTGTTTTGTTTTTCTTTGTTATTGAAGGATGAGAGGTGATTGTAAAATCGCTTTTTAAATACGTTCATGGTATTTCCTAGATATATTTTTTCATCTTTAGGATTCTCCATGGATGAAATCGAACACATATATATCAGGGATTTCGTTAGACATTTATTGGTCATGGAGCATTGGTTAAGGTTTCTCAAGTTACAGAGGTTGTTATTATGTGGCGGACTGGTATTAGTGTTGGAGTTATTTTTGTTGTGTGCTTTTAATATTTTGCTGTTATGTACTTTAATTATTTTTCTAGATTATTGGAGCAGCTATAGCTTAGTTTTATTGTATTTTTATTGAAGATTTTGCTTAGAGGGTTATTTTTAGGGAAATGCTTATCTATTAGTTTAAGAAATTTATCTCCCAGCTTGAAGTTAACTGATTGATTAAAAGGAGGATTATACCATATGATTTTCCTGTTTCTATTTTTGCTTTTTGAACTCCTGAATTTTTCCACAAAACTAATTTTTGATGATTGATATCCGCTTTCTTTAAGGATTCTATCGTAAATTACCTTGTGTTTATCAAATATTTCTTTACTGGATGAGTGTGCTAATGCGGCGTCCTACCGGTGATAGGATATGCTTGATAATGGATGGTGGGTGATTAGAGTTGGGGTTTATATATATTGGGTTGGCATTGTTTTTCATGTAAGTTTGGAAAGTGTTCGATACTAAGTCTAATGTTATGTCTAGGAAGTCTACTTGCTTGATATTGGGGTTACTCACTACGTTAAGACCAAAGGATTTAAAGACTTTATGAATTAATTTTCTAGTTTTATCAACCTTACCTCCAGTGGATTTATTTATTATCATGAGTCCGTCATCTCTATATAGTCCTATATTGTTCATGTCTATTTCTTTATGCCCAGTGAGGTTGTACAATAGGAATAATCCTACCAGATCTGAAGATTCTGCAGAATCCAGGGCTTCCATATATAAATCAAAATTATCCGTTGAATTTTTTGTCCACTGTTCGTTGTCGGGGATGAGAACTGATTTTTCTACAGTTCAGAATGACTTTGATTTCATCCTTTGTGATGTCCGAGTAGAATTTCGCGAATTCCAGGGCGAGATTGAAGAGGTCCTCAGAAATCGATGGGTAAAAATCCACGATGTCAAACCGTAAGAATATATATATATATATATATATATATATATATATATATATATATATATATATATATTCATGCGCCGGGACATGGAAAGTCCCAGGTTGGTGTCTGGGGGCGCGTTTATACCACTGGACAAGATACCATTTTTAGTCTTTGGTAAGACAGGTATCTAGGAGAAGGAAACTCTGATGTAAAACCTGAGGTCTTTTCTTGCTTAATCTGTGGCAATTTTTTGCACCGACTTGAGTTTATGAATGGATCCAAAAAGTGTGGATAGTATTTTCACAGGCTTTCACCACTATAATCAAATCATTTGTGTGGGTTTCTTGACAACTTAAGTTGATTCAAAAGTCCTGCACACACAAAAGTCCACAGGCGATAGGGTGAAGGCGACGGGAACAGGTGAAGGATATCACTGGAAGTTTCTAGCTGGATCTCTACACTGTGGCGACCGGTGGGTGATGGCCGTTCTGTACAAATACCTGGGCAATTGTGCAGTTCGTGTCCTCCATCGGTGACAAAGCAGCCCTATTTAGGGATAGCACTGCTTTCTCCATGCTGAGAAGTGTGTGATAAAAGGAGCCCTAAACAAATTCTTGCTCAAAACTACCCTTGACAGCGTACTGCATCTGCCTAGGTATCCAGCACGCAGTCCCAATAATAGAAGAAGCAAAAGCTATTATTTTGGATCTTGGAATGTCCACACTCTACTTGACAATGATAATCAGCCAGAACGTTGCACTTGAGCTGAAAAAGTTCGGGATTGATATTGCAGCCCTTAGTGAAACGCGCCTGGCTGGCAACTCGCAACGGACTGAAGAGAAAAGCGGGTATAACTTTTTCTGGAGCGACAAAGACCCAGAAGAGCCTCGTCATTCCGGAGTAGGATTTGCTATCAAGTCCAACCTTGCTAAGTCATTACCAATCCTTCTAAAGGTGTTTTCGGATCGCCTAATGACATTAACCCTCAATCTAGAATGCGATACCCATGTCGTATTAATTAGTTGTTATGCTCCCACGTTAGACAGACCAGAGCCGGAGAAAAATTAATTTTACCAACAACTGAGGGAAATTGTTGCGAATGTGCGACACAAGGACTAACTTGTATTAATGGGTGATTTTAATGCTCGTGTGGGTGTGGATAGCGCATCATGGGGTGGTGTTTTGGGTCATAATGGTGTTGGTCGTATGAATGATAATGGTCTTCTTTTGTTGCCACTTTGTAGGGAGTTTAACCTGTGTATTACCAACACGGTATTTCAACAGAAAAACTCCCACAAGACTACATGGATGCACCCTCGTTCAAGGGATTGGCACTTGATTGACTACATCATCACCAAAAGACGTGACATTAAAGACGTTCATATCACTCGTTCATTCCATACAAGTTGCTATCTTTCCGACCATGCATTGCTCCGAAGTAAAACAACATTGCATTTACAACACAAACGAATGAAACGCTCCTCTGTCCCCAAACAAATTAACGTCCTTCCATTAAAAAGCACCGGTCAACAAGCGGCACTGTCGGCCCACCTTCATCATTCATTAGATTCTGTTGAAATAACTGATGATATTGAATCTTCGCGGAAATCATTACGTGGCTTACCTATTCGTAAGAATCAGGACTGGTTTGGTGATCAAAATGTTGAGGCACAGGATTTGATCAACGAGATGCACAAGGCTCACAAAATCTGGATTGAGGATAAGAACTCCACATTAAAGAAGAAAGAGTACAATGCATGCAAAAGCAAGGCCCAGAAAACACTACGGCAGATGAAAGAGGCATGGTGGTCGTTACATGCCAAGTCAGTGCAAGAAGCATTTGATAGGAAGGACTCGAAAGCCTTTTATGAAGGTATTAATAAAGTTTTTGGGCCACACGAATCTGGTGCTTCTCCTGGCACACTGCTGACTGACAGAGCGGATATTTTGAATCGCTGGAAGGAGCATTTTGAAGCAGTTCTAAACAATGCTTCTACAAATGACGAAGAAATAATTTCATCTATCACTGAGCGACCTGAAATTCCTGAACTCTCTTTCCTTCCAGCAGTAGATGAGGTTTTTGCTGCTATCAAGCAAATTTCTTCAGGCAAAAAATCTGGGAAAGACGCCTTACCTCCTGAGGTTTTTAAGTACGGTGGTCAGAAACTGGTGAAGAAGATGCATAGTCTCTTTGTGAAGATCTGGTTAACTGGAAATGTTCCTCAGGATTTCAAAAATGCACTAATTCAACACCTGGATAAAAACAAGGCCAATCGGAACATCTGTGACAACCATCGTGGCATCTCACTTTTATCAATTGCAGGGAAGATCTTGGCAAGGCTTATTCTCAACAGAATAATCAAACACCTTGTTGACGATATCTACCCCGAATCTCAGTGCGGTTTCCGTGCTGGTCGAGGTGCTGTTGATATGATATTTTCCCTCCGCCAGGTTGCTGAGAAAGTCCGAGAGAAGAACGAGGAGCTGTATATGGTTTTCATTGACCTTACAAAGGCCTTTGACATAGTCAACCGTGCAACTCTCTGGAAGATTTTCAAAAAGCTGGGAATACTCGACAACATGCTGAATGTAATCATGTCTTTTCATGATGGAATGAAGGCATTTGTTGTTTCAAATGGGGAGTCTTCAGAACCTTTCAATGTGACAAATGGTACTAAACAGGGTTGCGTAATGGCACCTGTGCTGTTTGCTTTGTTCTTTTCAGTTATGCTGAAGTATACTTTTGCTGATATTGGTACAGGCGTAGAATTCAAATTCAGAACAAGTGGTGGTCTCTTTAACCAGCAGCGTTTCAAAGCTAAGACCCTCATTCGACAGACTATCATTAGGGATCATCTTAGCAGATGACGCTGCACTTTGTACAACCTCTCAGGGGGAAGCGCAACTGCTTGTAGATAGCTTTTCCGCTGCCTGCAAGGCTTTTGGTCTGACAATCAGCATCAAGAAAACAGAGGTGATTTACCAACCTCGCCCAACACCAAAACAAGTTCTGGGTGTGAAGCAGCTGCCACCAGTATACACTTTCCCGATATACTAATCCGAGTCGATGGTAAAGATCTGAAATGTGTGAAAAACTTTACCTATCTTGGAAGTAAGGTTAATTGGAATGCTTCTCTTGATGATGAAATCATTAATCGAATTGCGAAAGCAACTAGCGCTTTTGGTAAACTGCGCCATCGGTTGTGGGATGATAGGGGATTAGCCTAAGGACTAAAGTACTTGTGTATAAAGCAGTTGTGCTAACGACGCTGCTTTATGGATCGGAATCATGGACAGTCTATCATAATTACATCCAGAAGCTTGATGTCTTCCACAAAAATTGCCTTAGAACAATTTGTGGTTTCACCCTAAACAATCGGATGTCTAATGCGGGCCTATTCACGCGCTGCGGTATTAGCGGAATTGAGAGCTTTTTGATGCAATCACAGCTGCGTTGGGCAGGACATGTCTTACGTATGGAAGATGACCGGATACCAAAGCAAGTGTTGTACGGTGAGCTCAGCAGTGGACGGCGGAATGTGGGTAGACCTCTGTTTCGCTTTAAAGATAAGCTGAAAATGAATTTGACATGTACAAATATTCTTCACCGTGATTTTGAACGAATTACCTCTCAACGAATTGAATGGAGATCTGCCTGCCAGAGGGGAATCAAGCAGTTCTCTGAGACTGAGATTGACCAACTGCACGTAAGACGTGAGAGAACCAAAGCATCTGCAAGTGTCCCAGCCGATCATTCGTGCAATCTCCCTTCTTGCCTCCATTGTGGACTTGTTTGTAAATCTCTTGCAGGACTCAAATGCCATTTACGATTGAGTAAGTGCAGGCATGCTACATCGAATTAAACGGTTGTCTAGACCTCATACGTCGTAATCGACGGGAGAGTCCATCATATATATATATATATATATATATATATATATATATATATATATATATGTATGTATATATATATTCATATATATATATGTATGTATATATATATTCATATATATATATATGTATGTATATATATATTCATATATATATATATATATATATGCATATATATATATATATATATACATGTATATGTATATATAATCATATATATATGTTTTCTTTAATCCGAAGTGGAAAGGTAGGAAGGTAAATTCCAAGAACCTGATCCTAATTAATATTAAAAATTTTTTTAATATTAAAAAATGATGCAGGAGGAGAGCTCTATGTACTTAAGATTACAGAGCCAATATAAGTTAGAGAAAATTTTCAAAATTCAAAGGTGTCGGATGCACATTTCGACATGAGATCTCTAATAGAGATTCCACATCACCTCAGCGACATCGTTCCATTCCAAATGAAAAAAAACCTGGGACAAAGGGGGAGGAGCAAAATAAACAACGGTCAACAATTGAGAATTCTTTTAAGGTCAGGGAGATGGGATCTTGTTAACTTGAGGATTGGGTTAAACAAAACAGAACAGGACAGAACTGGGAGGGGCGGAGATTAGAGGGTGTATGGAGACAAGATAAGAAAAAGACGGAGTATCAAATATCAAATGCAAGACGCTCGCTCGGCTCGATAAGTGAATGTTTAAAGGGGTTTGGGCTGTTTGAAAAGGCATATATAATTTAACCTATTATACGTATTATTATTTAAAGATGTAAGAAATGAGCTGTAACGTTGACAGATGATTTTATTATTCATTTCTCGATGTTTAGATGTTCCGAAGTATTTTCAATCTCTTTCCGAGATCATCTTCAGGGGTATGAGTTGGGGTAACAAAAAATAAGTGCAAAACTGTGTTGCTAAAAATTACTGTAAATTTTTTTCTTGCTTCAAATATAACGGTTAACAAATTGCATTGCGTTCATTAGAACGTGAAAATTATCCAAAATAGAATTTTTTATGGTGTAATATCATGTGAAATATGAATAAATGGTTTCAAAAAACACTGTTTAACACTTTCAAATAGATGCGATGATTAAAATTTTAAAAAAGTGTTGATAATATTTAATGTTAATATTTAATTGATTTATTTTTAATATAATTTTCAATGAGTGAACGCTTAATCGTAGAATGATACTTGCCTAAATTACCGAATGGCGCGCGCATTTCTCGCATATCTAATGAAAGTTGGTATTGGAATAAGGATATCCCGGACGGATTGATAATGCTTTTTGAGACTCAAAGGTGTGAGTCATTTAAAACATGATCCCAAAATGATTATTCTCGTTAAATTTGCCCAGTATAATCTCGAGCTCAATGCATGCATCAAAAGTGGGCATTTACAAGAACTTTTAGAGAAAATCACTCGATAAGCACTCAAATAAGGACGGAGAATACAACGGCTGTAACACTGTGATTAAAATAAAAAACGAGGAAATTAACCCGAATGGTCATTCTATAAAACGAATATCAAACAAAAACCAAACCTTTTGCCTCTGAAGTCAGTAGTTTCTATTTATAACGCGAATAAGTGAGCATACAAATGTTTGTGTTTATGTGTCTGTGACACTGTCTCTATGTATGTTATAAAATTCGATGACAAAATATATTTACGAATTTAAATTAGAATTTTTTTTACTTGGGTTCATATTCGTGAGACTTTTTTCACTATCGCCATCTGTTATCGTCTGATAGTGGACGAACCACTGATAAAGTACTCCAAACATTATAGGTAAAGAATACACACACACACACACACACACACACACACACACACACACACATATATATATATATATATATATATATATATATATATGTCATCCAAATACATATATACGTAAGTTAGTTGAAGATTCAGTTTTTCATGGGGTTATTCGATTAATCGCACACTTTTTCTTTTTAGCAATGAAAATTTTGAATATTTTGGCATTGTTAGTGCTGCTATTTTTGGCAGTTGAAGCTGATTTCGATTGCATTTCGTTATTGACTTCAACAACTAAAACACTAAATAATGTCCTAACAGAGCTTAAAAAAACTCAGCTCGAATTGGAAAAAGTTAAAGCTGAGTTAGAAGTTGCGAAGAACAAATCTCTCAGTGAACCGAACTTTACAGCTAACCCAGAATGTAAGTATTGTATTGGTATTTATTTGATGGAAATCGTCATCCGAAAATCAACAGCTTTTAACTTAGCATTGAATGTAATCAAAGTTTTAAATGGCTAGCAAAATCACTTACATAAACATAAACAGGATGTTTTTTCAGTTTATTCACAATTGAAATCAATTTTCTTTGTATTTATTTTATTTTCATTCAACTAATTTTAAAGAAAAATCCTTATGATATCGTATATGCTTACTCAGGCTTTTGTCACCTGGAACGCACCACAATATTTTCTTACGGATCCATACTATTCTACAATGGTGAAGCACGGATAAAAAATTTTAAAAGGTCACATTTGATGTACCATAAGTCTCGTTTAACAGAGCTAAAATTTCAGAATTAATAAGACTATACATTCTAAATAAAATTAATGAAATAATCCATGTAGACAAACACGGATTATACAGAGACCACAGATTAATGATAGCACCGTATAACAAAAGTGAAAATGACAAAATAGGAGAAATGCTTTTCAAACTCTTCAAAAATCTCGATTTTGAGACAGAAGTCGAAACAAATAAGAAAGTCTTTAAAATACGTAAACACTATATTTAACTATCTGACCAGCATAATTAAACACATCCTTAATGGAGTAAAACACAGATAATTAAAAAAATTCTTCTCACAAAGCAATTATTGATGAAAAGAAAAAAGATTATAAAAGGCCTTAAATGAAAATGGCCATAAAGACAAATTAAAATACAAATCTCGGTTAAACAACAAACGAAAAATAATACTACAAATCGAAACATTATTTCGTTTGAAGTAAAATCCAAAATAGGGTAAATATTTTTTTTAATTTATTTCATAAACACTTCTCAAAAAACTCAGAATTAAATAAAATTTTCAATATGAATTCAGTCAAATTAAGTTATAGCTGTACTAGCAATTTAGAAAATTACATAAAAACACAAAACGCCAGAAACTTAAATAATAACGTGCAACGTAACATCACTAATAAAATATGCTACTGTAGGGACAAAAACAAATGCCCACTCGACGGACATTGTAAAAACATAAGGGGTTATTTACAAAGCAGAGGTACGTGATAGAGATGAACAAAGAAAAACATATGTGGGGTCTACAAAAAGAATTCTTAAAAACAGATGTAATAATCACAAATCTACATTGTGGTACAGTGGATAGGATGTGCGTTGTGGTACAGTGGATAGGATGTGCGTTGTGGTACAGTGGATAGGATGTGCGTTGTGGTACAGTGGATAGGATGTGCGTTGTGGTACAGTGGATATCGGCTCGGAACGAGAAACCGGGGAGCCGAGTTCGAATTCCAGTTGAATCCATTGTATTCACTTACGCGCAAATACCCTTGGGAAAGGTATTAATCCATCTATTCCTTCCAGTTATGGGTTAAATAGCAGGACAGATTGGGTTCTATAGCCTTGGTCGGCAACCAGTCTACCGCAGAAAGCAATGGCAACCTACTGCGGGATAATCTTCTGCCCAGTCAGTCACGTCTCTTTCGAGACATGATTGCCCAAGCGTGTATCACGTATGGCACTTTAACTGACTGACATTTAAGCTAGAAAACCTTAAAAAATGTACCAAAAAATTAAAACGAAAAATGGAAAAGACCATGATATGATATGGAGTATAGTATAAAAAGCCGAAGCTTACAACGGTGGTGATGTCTGCAGATTGTGACAAGAAGAAAGTTAGCCATTATATTGTTTCTAGGACAAAAAATATTAAATGAAAGATCAGAAGCAATGTCCCGGTATAATCACACCTGTAGATACATCTTAGGATCATATAAACCTGAATGAATGTGTTTTAAAATCCTTAAGTAACTTCTCTCTAATTTTGAAAATTTTCGATTGTTTAAAAATTCCAGTCGCGCGTTCGTAAAAATCCTTGTTGTTCTTTTGAAAAACGTTGGAAAATTAGTTATTATAAATTGCCTAAAGAGATCGAAAGGTTGAAACCTAGGTTGCGGAAATAAGTAAATTTCCAAATGAAAAATATTCAAAATCTCTACAATATAAATGTATTGAACACTTTTTAATACAAGTGGGTACTGGTCTAATTTAATTATGACTATAAACTATATATATATATATATATATATATATATATATATATATATATATATATATATATATATAAGAGAAGTTGATTAAATCAGACATATTTCTAATTTATTTATTCAAACGTTATTTTTTATGGATACTCATACTTGTGTAGGTGCTTTGTTTTTATTATTAAACAGCATATTTATTTAGTTACATCTACTGTCTTGAATAGTAGAGAAATCTTCTTTCTCAGAGGACGTGTATTTTTATAAAAGTGTGTGTGTGTGTGTGTGTGTGTGTGTGTGTGTGTGTGTGTGTGTGTGTGTGTGTGTGTGTGTGAACTTTGCAACCGGATCAAATAAAAGAGAATGAATTCCTAACCAAAGTTTTCTTGGTTCAATAAGATTTTCGTTGAGAATCAGGGTCTCAGGATTACAATTAACCTTTGGTGTATCTCACCGAAAGATGACTCCCGAACACGCATTATGAGAGACTAGAATGTTTAAGTTATTCTGCATTTAAACTTTATTTTTCAGATCCTAAATATGATTGCTTATATGAGTGCTCATTTGAAAATATTTCCGCATGTGAATACACTCAAAAGAAGGACCCTGAAGCTACATGGATAATTGGACACGGTAAAGTTGCATCGAACACAGGTCCAGCGACGGATCATACTCTTGGGACAACCACAGGTACGTCCTTTAATTGCAACACTACTATAACTGATATATATTTTTTCTCTTTGTTTTTTAAAAAAAATTAACTGTCCTAGTGTCATCTAATATGGGTCAAATACAGGTAGAACGTCTATATGGAATACCCCAAATTCTACAATCGTATTAAATTACAGAATTTAGTTTATACTGGAATATACAAAAACATGATTATTTAAAGAGTTCTAAATTATATGTGAATATGTCAAATGAATCAATTTGAAGTGATAAAGGGATAATAAAAAGACAAACAAAACAATGATTTATTCAACAAAATGCCATACAAAACAAAGTATTACATGTTTGATCAAATAAAAGTAGAAAAATAATATCAGTAATACCAATATTATTTCCATTCTTCGAATAACTCCAAGTAGCTTCGTGCCCATAGAAAACGTTAAATTCACTATTTCTTCTGACATGGCGACTTTCTCAGTAGTTGGTATTTGCTTTCCAAAGTTCTTTCTTGGGTGGATTTTAATTTTTTTTTTTTTTTTTTTTTGCAGTCCTCATTTCGTTGATGCCCCAAAGCGTTTTATTTAAGATTTTTATATTCAGCTTTAATTTAACAATGATTTCAATAGTAGTATGAAGCATAAGTACCACGTTTGACTGCCAGTATTCTTCCTGTGCCATAGATGAATATCGATCTTGAGAAATTGTATGTTGGTAGAGGAGTTCATTTTATCGCCAAGAGCAATAGCCAATCAATTCATTGCCAGTAATTCCTGCTCAAAACATAGCACTGCCACTTCCTTGTTAACACCTCAGTCGAAGAGACTCAGATTCATCCTTCAGACAGCATCTAGCTCACCAGCCATCAGAATCATCACGAGTCTTCTTGCAATCGTCCATACTAAAAATATAAGCTTAAACATGTTTAGCGAGGCGATTTACCTTTGTTCTTTAACAAAGAGAGTGATGCACATTACCAAGCGTTTAGGGATGAGCAATCGTGATAATATTAGTATATTTGAGGCTCCAATGTCAACACATAACTCTGTGCTACTTTTAAGTGGGTGCTTACTTCTCTATCTTCAAATGGGTTGAGTAAGAAACATTCACATGATCTCCCTTTGCCAGCATGTGCATATCATGCAGCTGAATTCTAGATGTCTTTAGTGTACGGTGATTTCTCTCAGGAAATTCTGCTGTTGCTTTTCTTTCATAAAGCATTAAACTCTTTTCACCACATCATCGTTAGGAATGGTGGAAAAAAACTACAACTAAAATGGCTGCCAATTGTTTATTACTGTGCAGGATCACTTGATATTGCACTCTATAGTACATCCCAGTTTACTCAATCTTTTTTTAAAAATTGAGGTAATACATGCAATTAACCAATTAATTGATTTTCATATAATGCTTGAAGGCATTTTTCCTGTTAAATATAAACAGAAATTCTAATAAGTTGTAACCAATTAATTGATTTGTTAATCAATTAATTGATTTTCATATAATGCTTGAAGGCATTTTTCCTGCTAAATATAAATACTAATTCAAATAAGCTGTACCTTGACAAAGGAAACACTATATATTAAACAAAATAGTACGGGTGATAACACATTTTAGAAGTGAGATTGCAAGTAAGAAATAATAGGAAAATTCCTGGAAGAACTAAAATTGTTGTTCTATGATTATTTTCCATATTTTTTTTCAATTTGCTTCTGTTTATTATTATAATTATGTATCTTCCTTGAAGTTTATTTTAAGTATTGTCATCCCTGGAAAAGACTTTTTAAACTACCATTGTATCGCTCGTTAGCAGTTCCAAAATGATGATGCTCCCAGTTTAAAGTGCCTTGTTTCACACTGAATACTAAATTTAATGTGATACAACTGCAAAAACTTGAAAATTTTTATTTGTGTAATGTTGACCTATTCTGTTTTTATTATCAAACATATCAAAATGACTTTCGTTTTAATTAATCAAATAATAAAGAAGTTTTTAAAAATTTATTATTTTATCAATTTTTACGAATTATAACTGATATCGAATTCTAAGTTTTCATTCAACACCAAAATCGTATCTTATGGTTTAAGGAGTAAGTTCATGTTTTTCATTTTACGAAATAAATAACATTTTTCTTTCATTCAATGCTGGATTTATTTATTTATTCGTTTTTTTTTTAAATTATAGCACATATTTTTCTTATGAGTTCTTTTAAACATCTACCATGGTAGTATACTTGGTGTAATAATGATATAACATTAACAAGGAGCCATACAATAATAAATCGAAAACAGAACATTTAGTGAATTTTTATAAGGAAATTATAGAAAAATTTTCTTTAAAATGATTAAAAATGTTAAACAATATAAATTAAGTTAAAACAACCAGGGAATACATACATTACTGACTGACTATCATAAATCTAAACTTATTTATAAATGGAACTATAAGCATCTGCGAGTGTTCTTAGCTAGATTTTGTGTCGAGGTACCCCGATAAATATTGAAAAATCGATAATCGAAAAAATCGCGTTATAGAAGGAGTGGTCCGATTTTAATCAAATTTCATACACTCATAGACAAAGATATAAGAAACGATATTCAGAAGTTTCGAGATTGCAGTTCTTACAATAGTGCAGAAAATAGATAATATATATATATAAAAGGCAAGATGTTTGTGTGCGTGTTTGTTTATCTGTCTGTATGTCCTTTATACAAATCCACAATTTTTATCCGATTCTCACCAAACTTCACACAAATATTCTTTAGGCTGAGTCTGAGCTCTAGGACCATGGATTAATTTTAAAGCTTTCATTACACCCGAGCAACGCCGGGCTATACTGCTAGTTATATATAAATACTTACTTAAGCCGACAGAGTGGCATCATAGTACAGCAGAAAGTGTAGATCAAATTCGTAACACGGGCAATTTTCAATGATCTTACTAGCCATCACTTTCAAGCAATCTGATTGATACCTGATCATATATATATATATATATATATATATATATATATATATATAGTGTATAGAGGTAGCAGATAATTTTCTAAACATATACTGTTAAATATAAGAAGCAATGAATGTCTATTATGTTTAATCATGAGCCGTTCTAAACATCATATTTCGGTTTTAATTTCAGGTGAAAATAAAGACAAAAATTCTCCAACATTTGGATAATTTTTAATTAGTTGGTTCTAAGCATTCGGATCACATTAGCCATCTTCAGAGAAGTTACAAGGACGTTAACATAAAACATCCACCATCAAAGATGATTTTATCTTTTGTTGACATAAAACTTTGCTAAGCAACGGTAACAGTTAACGATAATGTTAGAGAATTTTTGTCTTTATTTTCACCTGAAATTAAAGCCAAAATAGGATGTTTAGAACGGCTCATGATTAAACATAATAGGCATTCATTGTCTCTTACATTTAACAGCATATGTTTACAATATATATATATATATATGTGTGTGTGTGTGTGTGTGTGTGTGTGTGTGTGTGTGTGTGTGTGTGTGTGTCTGTGTGTGTGCGTGAAATGTATATATATATATATATATATATATATATGCAATTTGTTATATATATATTATTTATATATTATATGTGCCTGGTACTTTTTTGAAAGCGCTCAATATCAGTGAAAGAGCTAACATATTCAGTTAGATAGGTATGAGTTTATGACATCGCTTCAATCAAAGTCCGAAGATACACTATTTGAATACCCCAATCAAATGCGTATGTATGTACACAAGGCCACACATATACATATATATGCCAAGCCCTATACGGTTCACTTATAGTTATGTTTGTGTGAGCCCCGGCGGGCGAGCACGCGTGTGTTTCTCTCTGCGTACGTCAATGGATGTACAAGTGTGTATCTATGTATGAGTTTGTATGATAGACGTCACGACGACAAATTTTCCTCCCAGTTTTCCTCCCACTTCCACAAAAATACACCAATATACGCATCCCTACATATATCCAATATTTTTTAAAAAATTAATCCGTTTGTCGATCACAAAAGCGTGAAACCCAGGATCACAAACTCACACCTATCTAACTGAATATATATATATATATATATATATATATATATATATATATATATAGAATGTCAGCGTGGTTAAAAAAAAGTTTTGTGGGCCGCCGATATTTGACTCTCCAAATAAGTTATTCTGAATATACATTCAAAGGAATAACTTAACTAGAAATGATGATAACCAGGGCTGTTTTGAAACCTCACTCAGAGTTTGGTCTTTCTACTAATTTTATTTCTTTGTTGAATGTGTAAGAGATAGCTTGACTTTAACTAATTTAAAACTTAGTCTTTTTTCTATCGCCCGGTCTATACTCCTCTCCCTTCTCTTGAACAGGAGTAAAAGTTCGTCCCTTGTTTTTTGTTTAGAAAGGGATTCTCTTTTCCTTTCCACTTCTCATGCCATACTAGCAGTACAGTTTAAAAAATTTTGGTGATAAGTGGGGATGTTGGAAACGTCTATTCATACTTAGAGTACCGAATTGGCAGTTTCCTAGTTTTAACTTCCCGACTGATATTTAAGAGCCCGAACTCTTGCGTAATGTCTACAGAGATTTTCCAGTCGCATATTATTGGCGATCGTGCAGTGTCGAGCATGGAAGAGTGTCTCTGCAAGCAACTCTGGTTGACAACCCCGAGGCTACACTATGCTTCAGTCTGCACTAGGTCTCTAAACCGACTGCTACTAGTACACTCGGTCTTTTCCTTACCTAAATAACACACCATGACTATAAGCAGCCGAAGATATAGAACTAAACCAGCTAAAAAACAACAACAACAAAAAACGCCTAAACCCCTCAATCTTTTTTCTCTAACATTCGTGGTATTCGCACCAGCTTTTTCAATGTAGGATCATTCCTCATCAAAAAATCCAATAAACATTCTAGCTCTTAACTCTGCAATCCCCTCCTCTGATTTCTGGCTATCATGCTATCTTTAGGAGGAACTCTAATGTCCACATGCATGGCCTGTGAGTCTATGTCTACAAACATCTCCCGCTGGCGGGGGAACTCTCTCTCTCTCTCTTGGATCTCCAGACCATTCTTACATGTGTTTCTGTCTCTCTCTACTAAACTCAGTCAACTATCTCTTCTTTTTTTTTTTTTACCGTTTCCCTTTCTCTCATGACAATTGCGTGAGAGATAGTATTTCTGATAATATAGATAAGGTCATCTTCTTACTGATTGCAAATATATTTCTATCCTGTGACTTTACATGCCTGATGGCTTAAACCCTCTGTCACTGGACATCGCTGCCATACAAACCCTAAATTTTTCAATAACGTATCTCTCACGCAAGTGGTAGACTTCCCCACGAGTTTTCCCAGTAACCTTGAAGAGAATGCTTCCTTTCTAGATCCCTTTTACATTTATTTCTGACTCATGTCGCACTATGCAGATTTGCCTTCTTGGCAACTCTATGCGATAGTGTATGTAAACATCTCTTTCTGTGCTGACAGTAAGTAAAATAAGTAAAATATTCCTATAACAAAAAATCCGTATATTTAGTTAAAAGTAAAAATAAAAATCACCTTGATAATGTTAGTTGAACAACGCCAGTACGCTTACACCCTTTGTCACGATGGCTAGTGATTTCATTATAGTTTTGTCTAATTAATTTCACTTGGTATACTCCCAACAGTGCTGCATCCCGGGATAGTCACCTCGGGTTTCCTGCTCGGAGCATTGACACTGTAACCCTTCGAACACGCACCCATATATGAAGTGGACATTAGGTCAACACCCAACATCTAGCAGCGACAGACTGTTTCATGCTTAAACGCAATCTTCCGGCTTAAATTATTTTTGTAATGTATCAGAACAAATTTTCAAGATGATTTAATTTGATATTGCATAATTCTAACATCTTCATTCATTTTTCTTTATAAAGCTATAAAAATATTTGTCAAAAATATTTTCTCATAGTTTTCTACAAAAAAAACTATTATTAATGAATAACTTCTAAAAATTTCATTTAAATCGGATCATTTCCAGAATTTCGATATTTTGTAAGACAATAGGTAGTATTTTTTTACTTCCATTTCAGAAAAAAATTATGCGTTTTGTGATACCTAATATTTTGGGTCAATGTGCCGCGCGATCCTCTTAAGCATGCCGCAAAATATTGTCAAGGCATGCATAGATATGTTTGTAGAGGTAGTAATAGTACAGCATTAGTATTTGAATAAATGATAAATGAATAAATTTTTTTCAAATAATTCTTTTCGCTATCCTTCGATTATGTTATTTTAATTAAATACTTTGTTTTATTATTCATTTTTAGGGAGTATTTTTATTTTTTAATTTAACTTTTAAAAAATTTCCTTTGTTTGAAATAATTATTATTAACCTTCTTTTATATAATTATATTCAACATTCTTTGTTTAATTCAGAATTTGTACAAAGTTGTATTAAATTATGAATTAATATTGTCGAACTTTGAGCATTTACTCTTTTAAACTTATGCTGAGCGTGCTGTGATATTTTCATTTCCTCCTAAGTGTACCGTTGCTTTAAAAGGTTGATAAACACCGTATTAGGTACTCGATGACTAGAATACACATACACCACTGGTCATAATTATTAGGTCATCCCAGTTTTTTTTTTTTTTAAAGAAATGATATATTTCATATTATTTTTAAGTGGATAATTATAAATGAAAATAAAATGTTTTTTAGTTATTATTACTTTGAAAATTTTACAAGGCAAAGATAAACTCGTCCGACTCACTTTAAATTTTCTTCATTCTTTCATTGATGAAACAGCAATATAGCTAATTATCAAATATTTATAAATTCATTTGATGCACATGTTATTGTACAGTATTAACAAAAGAACCATTCTATTTTCATTTACAATTATTCATTTGGCAATAAATACTAAAAAATAGTATGAAATACATCATTTTTAAAACACTGGGGTGGCCTAATAATTATGGCCGCTAATGTACATATTCTATTGTTGTAATATCTTGCATAGCATTGTGACTTTATGATCCACAGATTCTGGGGTTTAGAAAGTTATTTCATGCATATAATTTTTAAAGATTAATGGGATGCTTTCTTGATTGACAGGTCATTATTTGTACATAAATGGTAAAGAGGAAGCCGACAAGTCTTTATTTGAAGAATTGAGGACTGCTGTTGTGGATTTTCCGAAAATCAAACCAATAAACGAGTCTGAAATATGTATTTCATTCTGGTATTCTATGTACGGAAAAAATGTAAAGAGTTTTGCATTTTACTTGAAGGTTAGTTAATATTTTTTTGCATTAAGGTTAACATTGAATCGGGTTGAAGTTCAAGTTAAGTTTCAGTAATTTAATTGTGCTTATAAGAGCTTATGATTAAATCATGTCAAATGCATCGCATTCCGCTACATTACCGACGTTCAGCAGTCATGGGTCTGCTCTGTACATAGAAAGATAACAGCATCGGATATTCTAAATAACCTGAGGCCTGTGTGCTAGATTAATCAGAAATTCGTAAATATTTTTGATGTACTAAAACGAAATATATATCAAAAGATATTTCTACTGCTATTCTTGCTACAAGTTTTTGTCGATTTTTCAGTCATTATCGATATTCATGAATTGAGTATGAAATAAGGCCACGAGTGTGGGTCACCCAGTCAGGATCAAATTCACTACATTAGCAATGACCCACGTAACTAGCCTGGTTATTGTCGTCTAAATTACGCAAAAATAAAAATAACACTGACATCTCATTTTAACAGATGTATTTGCCAAAATTACAGAATAATATCTTGAAGCAATAAAGAGTAAATTTATTCAATACGATCGCCATAGGCTTCAACGTCTTCTAGAAGACTTCGGAATCTTCTGCAACACTTCTGGATGGTCTTTTTGTTTGAGTTGGTGAATGTTGCCATAATCCTTGCCTTCAGTTTCTTTTTGGTGTTACAAGAAATTTTATTGGTGTCTTGAATCAGTGCCCTCATCCCATATACACATAATAATCAAAGAGGTTGCAGTCTGGGGAGTTATGTGGCCAGATGTAAGGAGTGGTGTGGTCGCGAAAATTGCCTGGCAGCCATGACTGAGTTCTTCTGCTGTTGTCAGACATAGGGTCTTCTAGCAGCCGCTCTCTTGATCCATGGCAGCACTACCTTCTCAAAGCGCTTGATGTAGGCCTTCGTGTTGAGTCGAAGTTCATAACCATATTTATTATATTTAACCAAGGAAACATTTTTACAAAATTCATATCCAGTATTTTTCTTATTTTAGTAATGAGACGGCATCAAAATTTCATTTCGTTTATTTTTTTTCCATCTAACAAGTGAAACGGTATTAAAAGCTCTTAACCAGTATTTTTCTCTTTACGCAGGGAAACAGATTAGAAAGCTCATTACCAGTATTTAAGCAAGACGGTAACCAAGGTCCAGGTTGGAAATTATTTTGTTATAAACTACCAAACAGAAAAGACGAATTTTCCGTAAGTTATATGGATGAAAATGAGGTTTTATCTGCCGTTCATTCCTTGATGTAATCAGTATATCTATTATTTATATATAATATCATTATTGTTATATCTATTATTTATTTATAATATACATTTGAGTTTTAACTGAATTTTGGAGATTGATTATTCCAATACACTGAGTCTTCGGGTGATTTTATTTTTCTTCTTTTGTTTTTATCCAAGAGGAAATACGAAAACATGTAATACACAAAAGTATGGAAAGATCTGAGATATTAAAGTTTTCAGCCGTTGTACTCTCCGGCCTTACTTAGATAACCTTTCGGGAATATTGAATAGAATATTTTATTTGACCCATGCGAATACATTTTCATACCTATACATTTTGTACTCGATGTTCATCTTAGGGAATTTACTTATCTATAATGTTGATGAACTGTTCCACCGTATTGGTGTATATTTCTGAATTCATTACTTCAAGTAAGTCCTGGGTATGACCATAAACTACATCTGTCAGCAAGGCCTCTAGTTCGGAGATTGGGAGTTTTAAGAAGCGTAGAACAAACTCTTAATTGCTGTTGTCCCCAGGTCCCCACCCTTACTCTGGATGGTAGCACTTATTAGTGTCCCAGGTACTGACAAACAGTTAACTCCAAAACAAAAACTATAAAAATACATTTTAATAGTAAAAGCACCAGCAATACATTTTTATATTTAAAAAAATACAATACATATAGTAAAATGAAAAGCAATACATTTTACTGTATTTGAATGAACACAATTGCTTTCAAAATATATTAAGTTGAATCCATAAAATTGTATTAAAATTATTTAGATTTCGACATTAAATAACCCTTAGTAGTTGATAAGCCGATAAACAAAATCAACCAATCAATCTAACAGCCAACATGAATGAACTCTCTAGATATTAATTCATATAATATTCTACAAATTGTATTTCAAAATAAAGCATAACACACACATATCATCTTCTCTAGTAACTATGTCCACACAAATTTGTATATGCACAAAATCTAAGTATCATCTACCATGTATTCGATTGTGAAAGCAGAATAACATATATTTATCACTTCAAAGTTCACAAGAAAATTAAATTTCGGTATTAAATGACCGATAAGGAGTTGATATGCCGTTAAATAAATCAACCAAAACATTCCAGTAACCAAATGAGCTTTCGCTTCTCTTTCTTACATCAGGTCACGCGCGCTACGACACAATAGGTAATTGATTTTTGAAAACTCTAGTCTAATTTTTGTTCTCTCTTAAACCATGATTTAACGAAACAGCATTGTCCTTTACCTATTTCCGGTCAGATTCTGTTACACACTCTATTCATCAATATTCGGGTGTAAATTTCGTTGTGTCGTAGTGTTCGATGGAGTTTAGATTCATATGGCTTTTCAGGCAACGCTATAAAAATGTGTCTACTTAGGTTTCTGGTATATCACTATTTCTGCATATTTAATTTATTTATATAATTTTGTCAATGCCGAAATAGTCTCAAGCTACCGAATTTTGACAAAGTGTTCGAAGCCATCATCAACGCCGAGGTGGTTCAGCAACAACCCACAAACTATTCTCTGACAAACAGTATGGTTTCCGCTTCACAAGGTCTACTGCTGATATGCTCACGACCATCACTGAGTATATACACCAGGCTCTCGACAAGAACGGCGAAGCCCGAACTGTTGCCCTAGATATCTCTAAAACGTTTGACAGAGTCTAGCATGCTGGCCTTCTATGCAAGCTGCGTGGTTATGGTATAACTGGACAATTGTTTGACCTCATACAGTCACTCTTTCAAATCGCACAATGAAGGTAGTATTGAACGGACATCACTCCCAATATTATCATACGAACGCGGGTGTCCCTCAAAGCCCTATTCTAAGTCCTACGCTTTTCTCTAGCTACATTAACGATCTCCCAGATGTAATATGATCCCAAGTAGTCATATACGATTGTGACACGATAACTAGATATATAAGTATTTTATTATAATAGATTAAAATAGAAAATAGATTAGAATAGAAAATAGTTTAAAAACATATTTAACAAAAGTGAAAAAGAAGAGAAAAAAAATAAATAAACGCTTTTTCTTTTATCAGGAAAATTGTCCTCCGATAAATATTTGACTCAGTGATAAAGGTCAGCGGGTTTCGATGACCCGGTAAATATTTGACTCAGTGATAAAGGTCAGCGTGTAGGTTTGCGATGACTGGTCAAAGGCTGTCCTTTATTGTATCTTGACCACACCTTAAGCCTTTTCCGGCGGAAGCCTTATTAAGATAAAAATAAAAGATAACTGAAATTTCAGACTTACAGTCGCCCGTGTTTGTCACCGGTGGTCTAAAGCATTTCCGGATTTCGGTATTCATTTTAAATAAATAGAGCCAGTTAAGTTAAGACGAAAAAAAAAAGTGGAAGGGGAGTCAGCCGGGTGCGAGCTTGAAGTAAGGATCTCCGTTCGTCTTGTTTCGTTCAGTTTGGGTTTGTTGATCTCCATTAATTGGAGTTAGAGCTGTGTGTCACATTCGCCTGCCCCAACAGACGAGGCTAACTCTAAACGAATAAAGCTTCCTTTTTAACTCATCCAAATTGTGGGAGTTCGTTCCTTATAGTCAATCTTGTACCCCCAGCTGTTCGTCCGACGGTTTCTACAAAAATCCGGCAACATCACAGCGTGGAGAACGGCCGCCGGAGAAAATTGTTAGGACGGACCATTGGGGTGGTACAACGATGACGACACTACAGTTTACTCTCGCATCGATCAAAAATCTGCTGAGGTTGACAAAGCAAACCTCGCTGCTGAGCTTGAAAAGGAACTCCGGTCCGTGGCGGACTGGGGTAAGAAATGGCTCGTGAATTTTGATGCTTCCAAAACGAAGCTGCTATCTATTAACCATCACAGATAATTGCTTCTACCCGCATTAATTTGGATCAGGTTAGTCTCCCTGAAAGCAAAACACTGCGTCTCCTCGGCTTAACTCTCACAACAGACTTCAAGTGGATTGACTATATAAAATCCATAGCTAAATCCGCTGCTAAGAAAGTCGGTTCTCTGTGTAGGACCAGGAATTTTTTTTCCGCCTGAAACAATCCTGTACATATATAAATCTACCATTCACCCATTCATTGAATACTGCTGCCATATCTGGTCGGGTGCTCCTGCTATCCACCTAGGTGTCCTTGACAAAATCCAACAGAGAATCTCTAATGTAATAGATCCCGATTTGGCAGCTCAGATACAGTCACTATCTCACCGGCGCAATGTGGCTTCCTTGTGTCTCTTCTACAAATACTTTCATGGCTTCTGCTCCGATGAACTTAGCTCACTGTTGCCTCCAATATATAAATTTACTCGAGCCACAAGATCAGCAACTAGGTCACACCCTTTTACTGTGAAACAATAAAATTTAAACGCAAATTCTACTCCCTCAGCTTCTTTTCTCGCACTTCCCGCCTGTGGAATTCCCTTCCATTTACTTGCTTTCTCGACAGCTACAATCTTCAAGAATTTAAATGTAAAGTCAATAGTCATCTCCTATCTCACTAACCTGCATCATCTCTCCCATGATCCCTTCTCCGTCCACTCCACTCTCATCAGTATTCTCATCCTTCTCTTACCCACTTCCTGACACCCCCTATAACCTCACTCATTCTCATAACTTTCCTCCTATGTAATCCCCTGGCAGTAAAATGCCTTGCTTGGGGCGATATGATTATAAAAAAAAAACAAAAAACATCTCTCTTCAGACTTTTATATCTCAGATCTTTTCCATACTTTTGTGTATTACAAGTTTTCGTATTTCCTCATGGAAAAGTTACCCGACGTATTCGTTTCATCTTCGGAGTATTTTATCGTTTTTGCTTTTATGCATCTTGTCGATGAGCACATCTTTGTCGTATTATTTCTCTTATTCTTTTATCAGCCTTATCTAGGATGCTCATTCTTTCCATATCTGCACATTTTCATTGAACCATTCCTATTTTTAATTTCTGTATTTGTTTCTAATTTATTAAAGATAATAACCTGCAAAAGGTTGATAAACCGTAAAAAAAATAAATAAATCTACCTCTGATATTCCAGGTGACGTAAACAACTGTTTCATTTTTACTTTTGCAGTTTTCGTTTGAAGTAACAACGTTCGCTTATACAGAAAAGGATTTTATTCACCACAAAATAGTTTTCCATAACACAGAGTGTAATATTGCGATTGATGACATTAGAGTTATGGCTTCTTCTTGCGAAGGTATGTTATTTATTTATGTAATCTTATTTAACTCATTAATATTTATTTTATTTTAACATCAAAAATTGTTTTGCAAACTTGTATTAAACAACCGAGTTATCATATTTCGCCAAATACAAACTATTTTTGGTGAGTTCGATCCTCACTAAATACTTCCCTGTTGTTGTCTTCTGCTACACGTAAATATATTTCAAATTAGGTAGAGATGAAAACATATACCGATAAATACTCATTTTATGCCCATATCCTATATCATTAGATGATATTTATTAAGTTTAACTTAATATTTCAATTGGAAAAGGGCAAGATTGTGCTGCGCCAAAATTTTAAATAAAATACAGTTCTCCCTCAAAGTCAATATTTGCAATCATCATCTAGTAGTGACGTTGAAAATTACGTAATTACTTCAACCAAGAAGTAAACTGCTATTTCATTTACTAAGCCTTAGTCTAACACAAGATCACAACTATAGAGTTCTAAGAGTACTCCTGACACTGGAGTAATTGTCTAGTGAACGAGCTTGCAAACCATTAGTCTAAGGTAAATCGGCCATATTTTGTCATAATTCGGTTTTATAACCGAACTTATAATCGAACTTATCCCATTAATTGTGAATAACGAAAATAGCCTACATTTTAGTTCTATGTCTCAATTAAGTCTTGTTGTAATACATGGATAATTATACTTTCATTAAATTTCACTATTGTTAAATTGAAATATTTATATTTCAGATATGACTTTTGGAACTACCAAGTCACCCGTAATTGGTTAAATCGAGTTTTTTCTGAAAAAAATAAATAAACAAATAAAATCAAGCATACAAAACATATTATCTTCACTGATTTTGCTTGTTTTATATATGCATACCGATGGCCACTAAAAATTATCGATGCTCTTTATATAAAACAATTCGAGCCAAGTGCATCAATCTTTATTCAACACGAGTGGTTAATGGGAATGTATTAGTGGTATTTGTAGTCTAAAAAATACCTCATGGACGTCTGTATGTAAAAAAATTCTCGTGAGGAAGCCACATTGTTTTATGCTGTCAAATTGACGCAAAATCACGCCGACCACGAGATTTGAGGAGATATAAATATGTCTCCTTTTATCCCGCTGGGGCGGGGGGAGAAAGGACTCTCTTTGGGAGAATTCTTGTTGCGTTCTCAAGTTTAAGACTACTGGTCAACACTTTCTTTGGGAAGAACTCTTGTGCGTTTGAGACTACTAATCTACACTCTTTTTGAGAATAACTATTTTGCGTTTCGTGTTTGAGAAACATCTACATCATTTTCAAAGTCTCGTCCTCTCGCGCAGCCTAAGATTATTATTATTCAATACAATATACCTCAGAACATTAATATTGAAAAACATTAACGATGTATCCTCTTGAAAATGGTTTAATGAACTAGCCGAAAACGCTTGAGGCAATAATCATTAGAGACCGTTTCTACACTCTCTTAGTTCTTCCGAAAAAAAAAACTGTAATATATATATATTTTAATCATTTCACCTCAAGCAAGGCATTGCACTGCCACCATTGCGCATGGGGCTACATAGGGGAAGGTAAAGAGAAGGAGTGGTTAGACATAGGGAATGTCAGGAGGAAGGTGACAGATGAGTAAGGATACCGAGGATGAGGGTTGGGCAGATGGGAAGAGTGTTTGATAGAATGGGAGCAGGTTAGTGTGTTAGGAGGTGTCTATTGACCTTACATTTAAACTCCTGGAGATTGTAGCCGTCGGGGAAGCAATCGTGTGGAAGGGAATTCCACAGTCGGGAAGTGCGAGGAAAGAAACTGTTGGAGTAGAAGTTGCGGTTTCATTTTATCGGTTTCACTGTAAAAGGGTGGGATCTAGTTGCTAATCTAGTATCTCGTGCAAATTCGTATCTAGGGGGCACCAGTGATCTAAGTTCATCGGAGCAGAAGCCGTGAAAGTATTTGTAGAAGAAACACAGGGAAGCCACGTCGCGTCTGTGGGAGAGAGACTGCAGGCGGTCTGCTAAGTCGGTATCTATCACATTACAGACCCTCCTCTGTACCTTATCGAGAAGCCCGAGGAGAATAGCAGGGGCACCCGACCAGATATGGCAGCAGTATTCAATGCACGGGCGGATGGTAGATTTATATATGTGCAGGATAGATTTAGACGGAAAAAACTTCCGGGCCCTACACAGAGAACCGACTTTCATAGCAGCGGATTTAGCAATGGATTCGATATAGTCATTCTATTTGAGGTCCGCTGAAAGCGTGAGACCAAGGAGGTGTAGTGTTTTACTCTCTGGGAGGCAAGCCTGGTCCATGCTAATGGGAGGTAGGTGAGATTGTCGATGATGGTTAATTGAGAGTAGCTTCGTTTTAGAAGCATTAAAATTTACTAGCCATTTCTTACCCCAGTCCACTATGGATTGGAGGTCTTTTTCAATCTCGGCTGCGTGGTTAGTTTTGACGCCTACACCAGATTTTTGGTCGAGGCGAGAGTAAACTGTGGTGTCATCGGCGTACAAACCTACTTGGGCTCTTATGGAATCAGGGAGATCAAAATGTATATCAGGAAGAGTGTAGGACCTAAGATGGAGCCTTGGTGGACACCTGCGTTTGTATGGCAGTTCTGTGAGGCATGTCCGTTTAATACCATCTTCATTGTGCGGTTAGAGAGGAATGACTGGATTAGTTCAAATAAATGTCCAGTTATACCATAGCTCCGCAGTTTACATAGAAGGCCAGCATACCAAACTCTGTTGAACGCCTTAGGTATATCCAATGCAACGGTTCGGGCTTCGCCATTCCTGTCGAGTGCCTGGTATATGTACTCGGTGATGGTCGTTAGCATATCAGCAGTAGACCTGGTGAAGCGGAAACCATATTGCTTGTCCGAGAGGAGCCTGTGTGCTGTGAGATGCTGAATCACCTCGGCGTTGATAATGGCTTCGAACACTTTGCCAAAGATCGGAAGAAGGCTGATAGGGCGGTAATTTGCAGGGTCCGAGGGTTCTCCAGTGTTTTTAGATATAGGAACTACAGAGGAAGATTTCCAACAGGCAGGAAAGCAGGAAGCAGATAGGCAGAGGTTGTAGAGCTTAGAAAGGACAGAGGAGAGTTCAGGGGCACATTTCTTTAAGACTATGGTTGGGATTCCGTCCCCACCGCTCGCTTTGTGAGGGTCAAGTTTTAAGATTATCTTAGAGACAAGCGAAGGTGTAATGTGGACATTATTCAGTTGTGCCTCGGTTCTAGGTGAGAAGTCGGGTGTAAAAACTCCAGATGAGTCCAGACTCGAATTGTTCGAGAATATGCGGGCAAAGCATTCAGCCTTATCTGCTGGGGAGGTGAGGACCTCAAATTTGTTGATTAGCTGGGGTATCGTGGACTTGTTCTTGTTAAGTACTCTTTTGCAGAGTCCCCAGTAGTCTTTGGCGCCGAATTTAGAGCATGCTATGCGTTGCTTCATTCTGGCAGCAAACAACATCTTAGCTTCGTTAAGTATCTTTTTACACTTATTACGAGCTGAAGTGAAAAGGCGCCTGTTTTGGTCCGACGCGTAGTTACGATAGAGTCGGAAGAAATGATTCCGGTGGGAAATGGCAGCCGAGCAAGCGGGTGAGAACCATGGAGACGAATGAGATTTAAGCTGGAATTTCCTAGCAGGTATGAAGGCATCGATGCCAGCTTTAACCCAGGAGGAGACCTCGGATGCACATTCTTCGATGGGAAGACTAAAAACGTTGTTCCAAGGGATGTCACAGAGGAAGTCTCGGAACGAATCCCAGTCTGCTCTTTGATAGCAGTAGGATATTCTTCTTGTCTGGGTTTCATGGGTCGGGTGGGAGTGGAGTGAAATATTGACGGACACTACAGTGTGGTCAGAGTTTCCGAGTGGGCAGAGTTGTCTGGTAGTGCAAGAGTCTGGGATGGAAGTGAAGCAGAGGTCTAGAAGTGAGTCCCTTCCGTTAGGGTTGTCGGAGAAACGCGTGGGGAAGTCCACTACTTGCGTAAGGGATTGGGTGATTGAAAAGTTCATGGTGTGGACACCAGCAAGGTCGGTGACAGCGTTCTCCAGCCACTTGTTGTGGTGGGCGTTAAAGTCACCAAACACGAATATATGGGCAGAGGGATGGGAAGAAATGGCTTTGTCGATATTGTCAGAAATGATGTCAAGTAACGAACAGTCAGGGGAGGAAGGAGAGCGGTAGAGAAAGAAGAGATAGCTAATCGAGCTGAGAAGTGAGAGGCGGAAGCACATGAAAGAATGATCTGGGGATTCAAAAGATGACACCCTAGCTAAGAAAATGTTTGCAACGTTCAAAACATTAATTTAATATAAAAATAGAGCAATCAATACTTATTATAAATTATACTTTAGAACATATACAAACTACAATCTATTACAAAATTGCACATTTGTTTCGGCATTGAAAGAACAGGTAGTTAATAATGATGGCAACTACTTGATGTGACATTGTTCTTTCAATGTCTGAACAAAATGTGCAATTCTGTAGTAGATTGTAGTTTGTACATGTTGTAAAGTATAATTCATAATATAGATAGATTGACACATAGATAGATAGTTGTGTGTGTATGTGTGTGTGTGTTTGTGTGTGTAGAATGTAAGCCACTTAAGTTTGGTGAAAGGGAATGCCAAGAATATTAATAATCTTTTATGGTCAATTCATGATATAAAATAATCTTAATCTAGTTTTATTCCAAACAACTTTGTTAAGACTGAACCATATAAACGTTCAATTATTTGTCAATAACTTTTAGCTACCTCTAAAAAAATCGCTAAAAACAGCATAAAACAGCATAGTATGAATAAAAAAAATTCATAAACTTAATAAAACAAACTTTTTCCATCGAAATATTTATATTATTATTAAGAGGAAAGATCAAAGCAATTTTTAATTATTTTTTAAAAAAGTTTGTATCCCTGCTAACATTTTCGAAATTTTGATAGAATATGTTGTTTTATTTGAGTTAGCAGCTAAAAAAAAATTACGCCTTTATTACAATGGATTACGTAAGGATGACACAACCCACTTTTTTTCCGGTAACAAACACATTAATTTGAAAATTCTTTGCAAAAATCAAATAATAGTCAGATTTGAATGAAACCTTCAGTACTCATTCACAAATGAATAAAATTATTTTTGAAATTATTATTTTAAATTTCTTGGTGAAAATATTTTTTTAACTTTGTTACCCCCCTCTACGTAAATCCAAGAAATTTTAATTAGCTGTAAAAAAAATTTTATTAGTTAAATGCAGGACTCATTGGGGCATATAAATCATCTATGTTTTTTATTCTAAAGTGGACAACCTGGCCGAAAATCTGCTCCGAAGAGTAAGATAAAAATGCAATAAAATTCTGATATAATTTAATTTGATAAACTTTTAATTGCTGGAATAAATAATAATTATTAAGGACATTATAGTCTGAAGAAAAAAAAATTTTCGTTTACTAATAAAATTTTGAAATAATTGTTTATATTTTTTATTTTTTTATTATAATAATTCATAAAAGTGTTAAACATATTTTAAAAACTTGTTATAAAAACGTTGTTGAATTTCTTTTTTACTTAAGAATTGATTATCATACTGCCTATCGAAAATTGAAAAGTTTAATAAAAATCATTCACCAATTTTACTTTTAAAATAATTAAAAAAAATTAAATTTTGGAAATTTTTATTAAGTACGGTGTTCCATAGGGGTTTCTGTAGCGGTCGTATTGTTTTTAGAAGTTAACAAGTATTTGGATGAATTTCCCTTACATCGAAAACTACAGAAACCACACTTTGATTCTAATTTCATTCTTTTTTTATTAAATTAAAATTATTCTAAAAGAAATTTAATTTTTCAGAAAGCATATTAATAATTTAAGATAAATATGTAATATCATAATATCTAAACATAAAAATATTTAATATTTCAGAAAAATATTAATAAATAACATAATATGACTTAGTTCGGTTATTTTAATTTAATTCTTTCTTTTAAAAGAAATTTAAATTTTTATTTATTCAGAAAGCATATTTTTATTTATTCAGAAAGCATATTTTATTTTTATTTATTCAGAAAGCATATTTTATTTTTATTTATTCAGAAAGCATATTTTATTTTTATTTATTCAGAAAGCATAGTCTGGCTATAAATCTAAACTAAAATTCTATAAAATATTATACTTGCTGAAAATATTATGTTAAATTTTTAATTTTACTATTTAGTCAAAAAAAAAAATTTTAAATTTCCAAATGTTACGTTTTAAGCTACATGAATTTTTTGTCACTTTCGGTCGCCATCCAAACGTCATTCACACCTGCTACTTGTCAACACATAATTTATCGCCTAGATAAGCGCTGACAAGAGGTCTATCGTCAGTAAAGAGTGATTTATTTTGTAAATTTCCCGACAGTAAGCAGTTAATACTTGTTTGAAATCAGATAAAGGTAAGTTTCAATTATAAAAATCAACTTAAATAACGTGTCAAGGAGGTATATTTTTTTGTGCAAGATTTTTAAAACAGAAATTTAGCTACTGTTTACATAAAGTGTTGATTACTCAATAATGGCGGTAAATTTTTTTAAAAAATTTTCAGCAGTTAAATTTGTGATTCCGAGCAATATAATTTCGGTTTGAACTAAATCAGGGTATTTTGCTTACTGGAATTAGTAAATTTAATCTCTTGGCTTTGAATTAAAGCTAAAATTAAAGCTTCAAGAAAACATTTTTATTTTTAAAAATTAAATTTAAATTGAGGTATCGAAAATGAGCAGGGATTTTTTTGTAGGTACCTATAATAAATTAAAGAATTCGTCATCACTTAACTTTAAGAAGATATAAACTATAATTAAAAATCTTTTACAGTTGACAAGTTCTGCAAATAAATAGCTAATTCCACAATTTTACCATTATTTTGATTTCGTTTCATATAATTTAAGTTATATTTACATTTTTGTATTAAATTTCACCAATGATATTTCAACTTAGATTTAGCAGGAAACCTACTGAAGTGGTTTAATTTTTGCATATTATTCTATCTTTGGACTCTAGGTCGGAAAAATTTAGGCATAATCTAAGATAACTAATGATTTTTATGCTGGTTGTCTACATTTAAAGAGAATTTTTGAAGTAATGGCAAATTTTGCTTTAATCGGTTTTATAATCCTTTTAAATAAAAGGTTATCGGTTTTCTATTTTCTCATTATCTGACACTAATCAATTTTGCCAAAGTATAAAACATTCCAAAACAAGAGATTTTTGTTTGAAATTTAACAATAAGAGTTTGTAATAATAAAGTAAATTTTTAACTAAAATTTTCGTGTTGTTTTTGAAAATTCAGTTCATTTTTTTTTCATGGCAGAACAATATGAAGAACGATGTGATGCAATTTAAGTATTCATAGTATCGTAGGAGATTACTTCAGAGTTACTTACGTTACAAGAAAAAGCGATACACTTTGATAAAATGACATTGATATTTTTTTTTTAACTATTCAGGTTATGGAGATATTTAGAGTAAGATATAGTTGCATATTTCTAACCAGTGGTCAATGTTCGTATCCAAATAAGAACTAGAACAGGCATCCTCAGTTAACTTACAATATTACCATCAGATGATCCACCTATTCCCATTTTCTTCTATTTGCTCCTGTGCTCGACAATAAATATGTCGGGCCATAAATGAATTGGCTTTCTGTTTAGTTCAATAAATATAAAAATTGTAAGCCTTATCAACTATTAAAATTTAAAAGAATAATTCTTGGTTATTTTCCTGTATATATTCTTTTCTTTTTTTCTTTTTTTAATCATTTCTCGCCCAAGCAAGACAATAAAGCCAATAAGACGCAAGGGGATTACTGAGTGTTAGAAAATATGAGAAAAATATACTATTAAAGAGAGAAAACAATAAAAGAACAATAATTAATAAGACAGAAAATAGCGATTGACATCGCATTTAATTTTTTGAAGATAAAAGTTGACAGGGAAGTAAGAAGCCGGAATAGAGTTCCACAAGCGAGAAGTGTGCTAGAAAAAAATTGTTAGCATAGAACTTATGGTTACATATAACCATTTTAATTGCAAAATGATGAGACCATGCCGCCATATTGAGGTTCGTATTCTCTGGAACGTTTGTTTTCTTTAGATAGTTCAATACGGCTAATAGTACGGGACGAAGATGACTATAATAATAATAATAATAATAATAATAATAATAATAAAGGCAGTAAATGATGAAGAAATGACGACGATGATGATAATAGAACAAAAAAGTATTGAATTAAAATACTGAAACTATTCCCAATAACGCATTATTGAAATCAACATAAATACTGGATAGAGGTTTACAGCGTTGAGGCTTAGAGTCAATGCCTGATGATGAGTTACTGATCGTGTGATAATATATTATAAATTAAAACAACATTTAAATGCGCGCAGAAAAAAAATAGATGGAGCTGTCGTGATATTTAATATCATTTCGGCCTAAGTAAAAAATAACTGTTAATTCAAATGGAAAGTGCAATAATAACAATAAACGATGTGAACTTTGCCGGAGAACTGAAAACATTGTGAAATATTAAAATAACATTTATACTCGTCATTGTATTGAAGAAGTGTTTTGCAAAAAGGTTATAAAATTCTGAAATCCGAGGAAGAACTAAAACTATCCGGTCGACAACAGTTACAAGAGGTGTGAGAACACACGGATAAATAATAATAATAATAATAATAATAATAATAATAATAATAATAATAATAATAATAAAGAAGAAGAAGAAGAATTGAAGCAAATAGGCCGGTCATTATTGTTAAAAAACAGAAAGAAAAAACTTGTCTATTAATTGATATGGCTTGTCCAGCGGATTGTACCATAGCAACCAAGGAATTTGAAAAACAGTCAAAATATAAAGACCTAGAAATTGAAATAGAAAAAATGTGGAAATTGAAAACAAGAGTTGTGCCAGTGATAGTGGGTGCACTTGGAATGATAAAAAAATGAAACAAAACAACACATTGAAAGAATCCCTGGAAACTCCAGCTTAAGAGATATACAAAAAATTGTCTTATTAAGTACAGCCCACACACTAAGGAGAACTTTGTTTATGTAACGCCAGGGATGATAGGGGAGATAGAAAAAACATGAAATGGAGCCATAACAACACGCCACAACCTGCCTTAAGTCTTCCCGCAGAATTGGTTGGTAGTGCGACCATAGCAGAAATCGAAATATGATGACATAATAATAATATGATATATTCATACGTCGTCAGCTTAACTCCTGCCGGTTAAGCAGCAGTCACCATTTGTCACATTGATTTCCGCCATTTTATCACTGGTACCTTCCCAAAACCTCCCACCTATAACATTAGCTTAATTTTTCCGCTCAGCTAGTTGGTCACCACTGCGAATGATTTACGCCCATCGCCAAGATTACCTACGTTAATCATAGCACCCCCATAATACGATATTAAACCTAACTTTCAAATGATGGAAACTAGGAGATGTACAAGGAAAAGGAGATTCGTTCAACCAATGAATAACTTCGTTATGGTCAGAGCTAAACGTTTTCCTGGACTAGATCAAATGGACGTGTGATAACGTTGAAATGAAATTTTGGAGAATTGCTTCTTTTTTTTAAGGTGAGAGATATCTTTGGATTTCCTTGTATAAAATATCTTTAATGAGCTTACTTATTTACTGCCCGATTTTTTCTCTGGTTTCTCCTTTGAACCGCACTGTTTTTGCTCTGTTGGGGTTAATTTAATTTTACCTTCATTTCATTCGACTTTACAAAATACTAACATTTTTATGGCTGCTTTAATTTTAATTTCATACGTATAATTTTAATTCTTATTTTTTCTTCTATTGTTTTTTTCTTTTTTAGTATTAAATGTTGGGACAGGAAGGTTGCATTTTATCATGATGTTACTCAAATTTTACAAAATCTCTCTTCTCATTTTGGCATCAACCACGACCTTCCAATTTCTTTGTTACATTCTCTCTCTCTCTCTCTCTCTCTCTCTCTCTCTCTCTCTCTCTCTCTTACAGATAAATATACACACAAATTTATGATTTCATTATGGCAATTAGGTTCAGAACATTTCATTCTTTTCTTAAATATGTAAGCTCGTGTGACGAATCTGATCAGCTCAGAACATTAGATAAAACTTAAAAACATAATATGCTTATGTCATAAATTATTAAACCTTATACTATTTAAAGATAGATAGATAGATAGATAGATAGATAGATAGATAGATAGATGTAAGTATCTAGTGTTGCGCTATGGAAAATAATCTGGATTAGTGAATTCGAACCTCACTGATTGCACCACTACTGTGGTCCCATGTGTAGAAAATAAATTTTATGTACATCGTTGAATATCAATGACAAACAATTTTTTTTCATATTATTACTATTGCATTGAGTTTGATATTTATTTGGAGCCCTTATATTTTGCTTTGTATCATACTAGGCTCAGCTAATCAAATATCAATATTTAAAGAAACTGTCTCGTGGCTGGAACAATTAGTTTTTTTCCATTTTAGTCAGGATTTCGAATATGGATTTTCAAAATCGTCAGCTCCTTACAACTTAAATCATTGTAGTATACTGTCCCTATTTCATTTATTCTACGTGTTATTACTTTCCGCAATTGTGCCGAACTAAAGTAAGCCTACAGATGTACCATTCACTTGTAGATATGTATAAATAGTATCCTCTGCAGACTCAAATGATTGATGTATTTTTTACGGATTCTCAACTTTTGCAAGTTATTTAAGGCCAGAAAATAGTTTTAGATTGTAAAATTTTTTTCAGATAATAAGGTTTACTGATACAAGTTCTACTAATTAGCTCATAATAGCTGTAGGAAGTGGATTCACACCATTCCCATGGGTATTTATGTGTAAATGAATATAACTAACCCAAACTGGACCTCTGCTCTCTGATTTCAAATTCCAAAATGTTACCATTACAAAATCTGCACGTCTAAGCTTGCAGCAACTGGTATTCCCAAGTGGTCACCCATCTAGATACTGACGCTGCTTAACTTCGGTGATCATACGAAAATCAATGTTTCAAAGTAATCTGAACGCAAACCGCCCTGCTAACTAAATGTGAAAATATTGTTTCACGCTAGTCTCATGAAAGAGAGAACCCCGCACTTTTTTGTCAAAAAAATCATCATTCATGGATTTTATGTGAGCTGCAACGAATCTAAACTCGCTACTATTTCGGCCATTCAGTGAGTCCAATAGATAAATGATATTAAATTACGATAGATAGCTAGATAGCTAAATAGAGAGAGAGAGAGAGAGAGAGAGATTAGAGCAAACTCACTCACTGGATAGATCCAAATTTAATGTTCAGGTCAATTCTGCTACCTCTTCTCGTTTATCACCATAAAACCAATAATTTATCATACAATCAAAGAGCCTAGAATATTTGTTAACTTTTATTGCTTTCATTTGTTGAATACTGTCTACCATCACCATTAAACTCAAGCGGATTTCACAACCACATTCCCACTCATCTAGGCGACCTGTTGTGCATGTCACTTCTTTTTTTTTAACTTTTGTTATACTTTCCACTGCATTCGTGACTTCTAACTCGCTTTACAAAAACTTTCTCTCATAAACATTGGAAATATTGACTGGCATATAATGTATAGTTTAGCAAGACCGGAAATAAAAAGCCAATTAAAAGCAGTTAAATAGGATAGGTGAATGTACTTGAATAGGGATGTGCGTTGTCGTGCAGTGGATATCCGCTCGGAACGAGAAATTGGGGAGCCGAGTTTGAATTCCAGTTGAATTCCTTGCATTCACTTACCATTGGGCAAGGTATTAATCCGTCTCTTCCCTCCAGTTATGGGTTAAATAACAGATTGGGTTCTATAACCTTGACTGGCAACCAGTCTGCCGCAGAAAGTAAATGCAACCTACTGAGGAGTAATCTTCTGCCCAGTCAGTCATGTCTCTTTCGAGACAGGATCGCCCAAGTGTGTACAACGTATGGTACTTAACTGGATGTACTTGAAAATAAAAACAGAAATGCCACATTTAAGATAGATTTTTGCTCAATTTCATAAAAATACTAAATGACGTTGGACATTTTGTATCGTACTATCCAAACACAAAAAGCGATATCTAAGTTTGAACTAACGACCAGTTTTATATGAAGCATCGTTAGTTTTGGCAAACCAAAAAGACTTTGAAAAAATGGCACAAGGACATTTTCAAATTGGGTGTAACGAGATTTCTGAAGAAAAGTAAATCTAATTTTGTCTTTGCAAAATTTCTAATCCAAAGTTCTGAGAGATCGCATGGCTATAGTAGATTTTATGAGTAAATATTCTGACTTTTATATGAGTAGAAAAATTAGGTCCTTACGTATTATCGGGAGGACCTTTGATAACAAGGACCTTTGATTTTTCCAGTTCCTTGGTGTTATAACACCAAGGAACTGGAAAAATCAGGCTTTCATCACCTCAACGTCAACCACAAGTACAACTTTGTGGATTCGAACACCGGGGCTCATACGCAGACAGTGGAACGCCTATGGGGATCGACAAAGTGGCGAAACAAGAAGCACTGTGGCACTGCACGTCACCATTTGGAGTCGTATTTGGCCGAATTCATGTGGCGGAAGCATGTTGCCTGTACTGATGTCTTTGAGTCACTTTTGGAAGCAATTGCGACGTTCTGGCCTCCGGAATTACAAATGTAATGTTATTTTATTGTTTTAACCGTTTCAATAAATAATTTACTTTAATTTTTGAGTCGTTTTTTTAAAGGTCCTCCCGATAATACGTAAGTACCAAAAATTATTTCTATCTTGTAAGTCAGTACTGAAAATCTTTATTGTTTTTGTTGTGGGAGCTCCCCTTTTTCTATGATAATGGACTCGACTGGAGTATATCTATACTCCTGCCATAGTGAGATACAAGAGACGTCGTATGAAAACAGTGCCCGATCCGTAGAAATACCGAAGTCACAGTGATTATCGCGTCCGTAGTCATAGTCGCTTTGAGCTCCACTCAGCCAGAATAGTATTACACAGCACCCGTCAGTTCCGACGTGGACATACTAATTCCAGCACGACTTCACTTCAAAGACTTATATATATATATATATATAATGTGTGTGTGTGTGTGTGTATTTCTACTAATCGTATTCCTGCGTTCCAGTTTGTATCTTTACGTTTAATATAACATTTTTCTATCTCAATTATATGTTTTGTTGTTCATTATTTTGTGCGGTTCCTCACCTGGAATCCACAACAGTTTTAATTTTCTGTTGTTTACTCATATATTTACAAATCTTTAATGCTTTACATCGGGTATTCTGAAAATATTTTCTTTCGTCTATATAAACTTTTGGCGAACGAAATAAGTAATTAAGATATCAAGCTTAATTCCTGTCAAGAAGAATAAACTTTAAATCTCCGCTTTTTTTCTAAAGATTAGATAACACCGTAATTATTACATGTAATTCATTCCTAATTGTCTTATTGAATTTTTACAAGACACGGAGATATTACTTATTCTATAATAAAACAAATATTTTAAATAATATATAGATGTAAATCTTATGCCGTCAAGCACAATACATGAGTTCACTATACTTTGTGTCAATAGCCTTAAAAAGATGCTGACAATCTTTATTTGGTTCAGCACTTTTTTATATAGATTCGAAAGAATCGCTCTCTTTCTCTGAGACTTTTCATAGCGAAAAAAAGTTAGAAGAGTAACCTCGCAAAAGACGAAATTCGCTTAGGTTGTTGAAAAGTTTCCAACAGAGATTGTCCGCGAAATTCCGGACTCTTTGGATGCAGTGCCTGAAAAGAATCCATACGACGTGCTTAGACAAAGAATATTACATCGGACTGACGAGTCCCAAAAAAAAAAAAAATTGTCAACTTTTTTTTAGTAATGTATCCATTGAAAATAGGAAACCTGCTCAACTCCTGAGACACGTGATTTCTCGAGCTTCACAACTTGCTCGAGGATAGTTTCGGCGACTATGGTTGAGTTCGGATTCCAGTCAAATGCGTCGCATTCACTTACGCGCAAATATCCTTGGGTAAGGTATTAATCCGTCTCTTCCCTCTAGCTATGTGTCAAATAACACAACAGATTGGGTTCTCTAACCTTGGTAGGCAACCAGTCTACCGAAGAAAGTAATGGCAACCTACTGTGGGAAAATATTCTGCCCAGTCAGTCATGCCTCTTTTGAGACATGATCGCGTGTATCACGTATGGCACATAACTGACTGATAGTTGAACAAACTGCTCTACCACGTGATCCAAATATTAACCTGGATAATGTATCTTAGTTGAAAGATGCCGAATTGGATAAACTGACAGGAACTACTGAAAAGATATATGAAAACACAGGCACACACAATGTCAACGCCTTCCAGAATCCGATTAACGTACGTACGTATCAAATCCAGTTGGCCATAGCTAACCTTAATAAGCAATTAGAAACCATGTCATTGAGAGCTGGACATTTCCCGCGTTATCATAGGCGAAATCGGCGTCGCAGCCGGCACGGTTCAAAATCCCGCGTACGCAACACCGGAATATGTTGTTATCATCACAAATTTGGTCAGTCAGTTAATTGCCATACGTAATACACACTTGGGTGATCATGTCTCTTTTGATCCATGACTGCCTTGGCAGAAGATTTTTTTCGTAGTAACTTGCCATTCCTTTCTGCTGTGAACGAGTTGCCAACCAAGACCATAGAACCCAATCTGTTCTGCTGTTTAACCCATAATTGGAAGGAGAAGTGATGGATTAATATATTTCTTAAGGGTATTTGCGTGTAAATGAATGAAACGAAACGAATTTGATGGGAATTCGAACTCGGCTCTGTCGATTTCTAATTCTGAGCCGCACAAGTTTGGTACTAATGTTAAAAGTGCACAAAACCATGTACATTCTTACCGCTGAACCAAAAAAAACGTATATTCTGACCAGTAATAACGACGACTGCGTCCGGATATTCAATTAAAAGTAGTCTGTTTTACATTCGTGATTTGTTTCACGGAAATGAATTTTTATTCGACACAGGCGCCGAAATTAGTGTTATCTCTCCGATAATGGAAAATAATTGAACACCAACTCTGTATAAACTCCAAGCAACGAACGGTACAAAAATGAACACATACAGTGGAAAATCACTTACGTTAAATTTTGGTATCCAACGGAGTTTTTCGTGGATTTTTATACAAGCAGATGTGAGGACACATACTAAAAGCAGACTTCCTCACACTTTTCAAACTATCAGTGAACATTGCTACCAAGACACTGAGAGACAACGAAACCCAAACGAAATTACATGGAATGCCTTCCCGATTTCATTCAACAGATATCAATTCAGCACTATCGGATGCGAAGATTTTTAGCGAAATTCTTCATAAATACCCAGTGATTACAACCCCATTCAAACATATTGACACAGTGCTACAAGATTCAACGACAGGACAACCACATTCAAGCAACAGAACAACCGACCTATTTAACTCCGCGGAGACTCAACCCGGCAAAATACAAGATGTCTAAAGAATTACAGCACATGATGCAGACTGCATTTAAGAATAATTCGACCTTCCAAGAGCCAGTAGTCATCCCTGTTGCACATGGTACCGAAAGCAAATTCTTCTGTCTTACGTCTAAACGCGTCAATAGTCCGAAGTTACTATTCTATCCCGCATATACATGATTTTGCAGTGAGATTACAGGGTATGCAATATTTTTTACCAGGCTTGACTTAATTAAGGCGTACCACCAAATCTCTGTCGAAAAAAGCGATATACCAAAGACTACTATCAGCAATCCTTTCGGTTTACACGATTTCACCAAAATGTCGTTTGGTTTAAGAAATGCTGCCCAATTTATTCAAAGATTGATAGACGAAGTATTAAGGGGTTTATCTTTCATTTTCGCATACATCGACGACGTATTGACAGCAAGCAGAAACTAACGCATGGACCATCAACATGTTTTTGAATATCTGAAGCATTATGAGATGAAAATTAACGTCGATAAATGCTCGTTTGGTGTATATTTAGGACACAGAATAGACCAAACAGGAACATCACCTCTACCTGAGAAGATAGCTGTTATAAAAAATGTTCTTACAAACAAAGTTAGCTGATCAACTTCGAATGGTTATTGACATTATAAAATAATATCGAAGAGTTTTGATACACTATTCATCAAAGTTAGCCCCATATATTAAAAAGCACTCGGTAAAACATGCAAAAGTTTTACTTCATGGTCCTGCATTAGACGCTTTTCACGAAGCAAAAAAGTTTTGGTGAATTTCGTAAAACTAAATTATCTCGGTGATAATGAAAACGTGGTACCAGCAGATTCTTAATCGTACGCCCTTGGTACCGTTTTACAACAAAACATTAACAGACAAAACAAACGTATATCCTTCTCTCTCAAGCTGAATTCATCACGAATGAAATATAGCAAAACTTCGAGAGCACTTCCCGCTATCTATTTAGTTCTCCGTCATTTCCGTTATATTTTAGAGGGACGCAAATTTTCAGTATTTACTGACTATAAGCCACTCACATAAGCCCTCTACAGCAAGTTTGACAAAAATTCCCTACGGGAAACTAGAAATCTCGACAGCATTTCAAAATTTATTTCGGACCTAAAATATATAAAAGGTGAAGAAAATATTGTTGCAGATGTACTTTCCTGTACTTCCACATCCTCAATAAATACAGAAAGTTTAAGCTACGAGAATATCACCGAGGAATAAAAAAAAGACTACACTTTTGCAAGTCAACGAGTATACTCCACTGTAACTTGAAAGTTTACTTATGCTTTTATGAAATTAGACTTTCATATGTGACAAGAAAAAGGTTACCCTCAATTTTATATACCTCCACCTTTACGTTAAAAAAATTTAAATCATCTTCATTGCTTATCACATTCCGGTAGACGAGCAACTACCAAAGTGATAACAGACTAATTTATAGGGTCGAACATGGCCACTGATATAAAAACTTCGACGCAACAATGTATTCAGTGTCAAAAACACAAAATTGGTAAACGTACAAAATCACCCAGAACTGACAATAAGTACACAAATTTGCACATAGACATTGCTGGACCCCCTCCCAAACTCACACAGTTTCACTTATATGCTCACTATAGTAGAACGATTTAGTCAATGGCTTGCTTATTTTTCTATTCCAAATGCTTACGCAGAGACTATTGTAAAAGTTGTATTGGACAGCTGGATCAGTAATTTTGAAGAGCCATCTGTAATTACTGCAGACAGGGGATCACAATTTCAATCATATCTTTATTATAATCTTCCTAAAATCAGATCTTCTTCTAATACATGTTACACAAATTTCCACCACTAGCCGGATGTGAACACACAGAAACCCAAAACCGAACTAAAAACTTTGCCAACTGCGCATTGACTCCGGCCATAGCTTCCGTTTTGCTTATGCATTAAAACAAAATACAATCTAGAATTTCAGCGTAATAGCACCCAGTCCTGCCTAAAGAAACAAAATAAAAATTGAAGCTGATCTGAACCTAAGAAAAAGACATCAGAACCCATCAAAGGCAGTCGCTCGGCACAACAACCAGGATTCACAAGACTCGTCGGAACACGACCTACTATCTCCAAAAGACGACCCACCAAGGTCATCGCCGCATTAAGTCACAATTGACCTTCTTTCTCTTACCGTACGCCTCTGCGGGCGACTTTTACAGTTCTACTTATCTCTTTCTATCAACGAGAGACGTTTACACCAATTTACCGTTTGTTGTATTTTTACCTTAATACAATTGTTTATTTCTTAAACCACCGTTCTTCTTTATTTTGCTATCATACTCTTAATATAGGATGTGCGTTGTGGTACAGTGGATATCGGCTCGGAACGAGAAACCGGGGAGCCGAGTTCGAATTCCAGCTGAATCCATTGTATTCACTTACGCGCAAATACCCTTGGGAAAGGTATTAATCCGTCTCTTCCTTCCAGTTATGGGTTAAATAGCAGGACAGATTGGGTTCTATAGCCTTGGTCGGCAATTAGTCTACCTACTGCGGGATAATCTTCTGCCCAGTCAGTCATGTCTCTTTCGAGACATGATCGCCCAAGCGTGTATCACGTATGGCACTCAACTAACTGACTCTTAATATAACAACTGGTGTCAGAAGCATGCTACCGGAACAAGATGGACTACACCGTATTTACTCGCCATGAAATGCTAAAAGTAATAAAGCAGCAACGAGCAACTATTCTCAAAATGAAAATCTACAAACAAACAGCAAACCAGAATTACTGACAATCTTCAAGTAAAACTTCAGGAAATGCTGACCGCTTTCACCTCTTCTTCCGTCGGTATCGCGTACACGTCGCAATCCTCAACGGAATACGGACTGCTCATTCGACTACATGACACTATGCGTGACGTAAAATGTTCCATCCGGGTAACGATGTCAATCGCTTCATAACCGATTTAAACAAGTCATACACAAACCCGAGCTCGCACATTATCCGAGGAGGGAAACCGATTTTGTTAAAATTGCTAAGCAACTTCTCGACGAGGATATATTCCAACAGATGGAGGATTCGCAACAGACCCCGTCCTCGTACGAGCAGTTCAGGGCCTGCCTAATATTAAGTCAAATTATGAACTTTCAGCACCTCAGCCGAGCGTGGACCTGCAACGACGTGACAGCGAAAAGACTGCCGATTTTGCAGGCTAGTTCGAGAACACGATCAGAGTAGCAGCAGTTCATATAAAGTCGAAGTTTCAGACGGACAGCAGCAACTTCGAAATGAGCGCCAACACCGTTTTTCTCTCATGCGCGCAATGAATCTGAGCGAAAAATTAAGGCCTAGGCTTCAAACATATACCCTCACCTCGTAAAGACGATGGAGAGCCACTGCTCGGTGGGTGGTATAGCAAGTGGTGCCCAACAATACCTCGACTGCTGTATACAAAACGGCGCTATCCTTAACCTGACCTCAGACGTAATGCACGTACAAAAACAGTAACCACATACAGAAACGAATCAAACTCTTCATCATGATATTCCCAACCTGAAATATCAAATACAACAGATACACTGACAGATAAATCATCCAATGCATGGCAAGAACACCTCTACGAGAATGGATCACAACGACATAATCACGAGACGGACCCAGACACGCACACTCACAAACAACTCTAATAACATTATCTGTCTGCAGAAACTATATGAGGAGCCTTGCATATTTCAAGGGCCAAAATTGTTCTTGTTTCCACCCACCTCGTGTACAAGCACACGTTGCGACTATATACGGAAATACACTTACAACGGCCACAGAACAACCTGGAGACACAAACCAACTTCATGAAACGAATTTTCGGTCAGGACCAGACGAAATATGGCTAACTCCCCGATTCAGAATATTAAGAAACACCATCACCTCTTCCACTCCAAACATCAACTTCTCAGAACCTCAAAGTTCACAAACTGGCCGCCGGCGCAATTTTTTGCCTTTTGTGCCCACAGAGAAATACCTGACCACATTAACATCGTAGCTGAACAAGCTTCCGACGATATGCTGGCAAGGATCGTCAAATCCCTGCATACGGTTGACTCGGGCGAAGCGTCTACACACACGAATGATCTCAGTGACCACTGGGAAGCAAGCTATCAAAAACACTACAATTCTATCTAGAACTGGGGACATCCGTCCTGATGCTGAAAGACTCCCAAAATACGCCCAAACACGTCACTCCGAAACAAATACCTATATCAAGACCATGATTGCATCACGACTCATGTATCACTCGAAAGCGCATTCACTTATCAAACGATTGGTGTTAGTTCAGAAATCGCGACATTACGGTATATGTCGAATCATACAACACATGTGCTGGATGCAATGAGAATTACGGCAAGAGTCCAAACTGGCCTAGCAGACATTGCAAACCAGGCAAAAAAACCTTTGAGGTCATATACACAAACTTTGTCATGAGACCACTCTCAAAAGGCAAACGCTGTATCTTAACGATTTTACAGTTTTAGCCGACATCTCACAGTCATTCCCTGCGCTAGAGACCGTGCGATCGACGCGGCTCGTGAGCACTAGCAATTCTTTTTCTGACATCGGTGTCGTATCTTCCAACTGTGGCACCCACTTCACAAGCGAAGTGTATAAGAATTTCCGTGAGATGGCATCAGTCATGCAACACCTTCACAGTCCTTGGCACCCACAAAGTTCCGGCAACATCGAACGACAAAATCACGCATTAAAGAACGCTCTATATATGTTCTGTGGGGACAGGAACTGTGAATGGATTGATGTCCTCGAATCTGTTGTGTCGTCTATGAACGCCACCGTTAACAGCGCAACAGGAATCTCCAAAAGACAACCCATCAATCCGTCGCCGCAAGAAATCACTACTTACCCTCCTTTTTCTACCGTACGCCTCTGCGGACGACCTTTACGATTCTACTCATCTCTTTCTTTCAAAGAAAGTCATTTACACTAATTTACCATTTGTTGTATTTTTTACGTTAATACAATTACTTATTTCTTACGTTATGTCTTCTTTGTTCTGTCACCATACGCTTAATAGTATTTTCAAGTAATTTGTCAGCCTACTCGGAGTCAAACATATCCGAAATACTTCATACCATCCTTGTGCTAATGGAATTGTGGAAAGATTCTACAGACAGCTAAAAACTGAACCAGCCACAAAGATTGGCCCTTACAGCTGGGTAGTTAACCTATCCTATCTGTTACCCTCCTATCAACACGAAATACTTTAACAGAAGATCTACACTGCAAACCAACAGACATCTTTATTGGAACCTCACTGACACTGCCTGGTCAATACTTTGCGGTAGACAAAATATCGATCCCCATCTACGGACTTTGTCAACAAACTAAAAGACAAATGAATGGGTTACCGTTTAAACCCACTAAACGCGATATTTATGCTCATCAGAAAGGTTAATACGAATACAGAAGAGTGTGCACTTGTGTTTTACAGACTTACACAAAGGCATTCAACAAATAGGCCTCAAAGACTTGATAGAGATACTCGGAAACTTCGACGTATTCAGAAAAGACACTAAAACAATCAAGAACATGTACTAGCAGTAAACCGCCTGCATACGGAAAGGAAACGAGTTCAGTATTTATACAAAGATAGAAATGGGTGTAAGACAAGGATGTATCGTCATACCAGATCTAGTTAACCTATACAGCGAGGCAATTCTGAGAGCTCTAGAAGTTCTGTCAGTATTCGTCATTAGCCGCCACAATCTGAATAATATAAGATACGCAGATGATACAGTGCTGATATTAGACACGGAAGGGAAACTACAAGACCTCCTACAGAAGGTAACTAAAAAACGCGGAAATAAAGGACTGCATATAAACTACAAGAAAACTAAATGCATTGTCATCAGTAAAAAGAGGAGCCCAAAATGCCAACTACGGCCGGGGATACTAAAATCAAGCAAGTACAGAAATTTAAATTACTGGGAAGTGTTCTAACAGAGCAAGGAAAGTGCGACACTGAGATCCGTAGGCGTATTATTATGGCCAAGGATGCATTCCAGAAGCTGAGTAGAGTATTGAGAGACAGGAAAATTATGTTGGAAACAAGAGAGTATTTCATTGTTATGTGATGTCTCTCCTTCAATATGGCAGCGAATGCTGAACAATCTAATCAAAGATTAAAAAAAAGACTTGAAACAGCCGAAATGTGGTTTTACAGAAGAGTGCTAAGGATATCATGGACGAAACATGTCAGCAACGAAGAGGTTTTGGAGGGGATGGAAACGAAAAGGAAACTTATATTTAACATCAGGAAAAGACGGCTGATATTTCTGGGCTTTGAGAATCTGATACTCACAGGACATATAGAGGGAAAGAGAGAAAGGAGAAAGCAAAACGCAAAAAGCAAATATTTCCCTTTGAACTTACGAGACTTACGAGTCCATGAAAAATTGTTAGCAATTCAAATATACCAGGAGATATAAAATCTCATAAAAAGTGTTTATAACTGCAACAATCTGTACAGAATATCTAATATATATGGCCTGCATCAAACTAAAATAAACTTAATAAATCTTAATAGCCGTATACCAATTAAAAATCTTAAACATTATTTTACATTTAAAAAGCAATTTTGTTGCAATTTTTTAACATAACATGAACAAAAAGAATAGAAATATTGTAATTAATTTATTGAAAATGTTATCCATTGATATGTTTATCATTGTCACATATTTACGTTATATTTGCAGTACTTGTGAAATTAAGATATAATACGGTTTTAATCAATGCATATATGAGTCGGTTGAATGGGGCTACTTGTTAGCGAATGTATTTGTATCGTTCTAATAGCATCAATAGTCTAGCTAGAAAGCCAACCCTTCGAATGTTTCTGGTTTAAGATAGGCAACGACTCACTACTTGGAAGTCTAACATAACATAATCTTTATTTTCCATTCTTGAACCTATATCATTAAGCTCAGTAAAAATCTATGTTGGCCTGTCGGAATTCCACATTTTAAGTTAATCATATATGATTAAGAAATTGAAATTGATATAAAAATACTGTTTTTTTTTTTGTTTTGTTTTTTTGTTTTTTGTTTTTTTTTAGGTAGTGGTTCTAATCAAACTATATTTCTAATCAAATTCTAAATTGTTACAAATTCAAAAATTTCGAGTCACCTGTTTATAATGTTCCAAAGTTAGGCCTATAACAGACTAGAAGATTTTCTGCTGATATAGTATTTCTAAATGCAATATATATTTTTACTTTATCACAAACTCACAACTACAGAATATAAAACTAGAAATATTATTCGTATCAGCAAATATATAGTACGTAATCAGTAAATAAATAATTACAGAAATTTAAAGGGGAAACAGTTCGTTTGAATTGGTTATAACGAAAACACCAGAAAACTCTTATCTTTTGTTGTTCATCAATCAACGAACCAAAAGACGCCTGCCATGGTGCAATAGTTAGCAAGCTCATCTCATAAACCAATTCACGAGGGCAGCTGGTACAGGTACATTTCTGTTCTTCGCTTTTCCTTTCTTTCGTAAATATTCTGGGAAAAGCATGAATTCACATAGGTTAGATTAAAAATTATTGCCTACTCATGGTACTATGACGGCTGATACAATATGTTACATATTATTTGAAAATTAAATGGACGCCTTAGGTAACTTCCATTGAAATGAAAGACAACCATGAAGGTTACGGCATGTTAACACGATAATCTGTTATATCACTGCATAATTTTATTTTACAGAAACGGAAACTTTTTTTCAATATTTCAAAAATGATAAATTAAAAATGTTTAATCTTAGTATAATGCATAATCCCGAAGTAAAGAATCTTGAAAATCTCTACTAAATGTTCAAGACGTTAATGTTAAAGACAGTTTCTTCAACGTTCTCACCTATGCAGATAAGCAAAATGAAAATGTCATTTGGAAATTAGGTTATACTATTAGCAGCAGTGCAGCCATGATGCCGGTGTTTCTGTTTGTCCTGCGTAAATATGGCGACACCCGTGGCTACTTTGTAATGAGAAATGCCGTTATTGAAACCAGCAGCAAGAGAAAGTGTTCAGATTGCCACAGTGAGACGTGTTGGTGGGTGGCCAAAGACCTGAAAGGAACGTAAAAAAAAAGACAATAGAGATGGCTATATATAATAAAATAGGAAAGGTTTGACTAGACTAACAATTGAGTGTAACTAGAAAGGACCAAATGAAAGAAAGCATGAACGAAGTTTAAAGAATTATGAACTTTACAAAGTCAACGACAGATGCACCTGAAAAAATTGAGAGAAGAGTAGAAAGGAATAAAGGAAGAAAGAAAAGAAGGAAAGGAAAGGAAGAAAAACGCGCGAACAAGCATGGCGTCAAATCGGAAAAGAAAATCAAACGTGAAGAAATGAAGATGTGATGTAATAAAAAAAAGAGGGAAAAGAAAAAAGAAAGAAAGGTTATGAAGAAGATATTAACTAGGTTAATTATTATAAGCAGAAGCACACGAAAGAGAGGCGCACATTTTCTCTTACGGTACTAATTTGTGGCGGTTCAGTATTACTTCTGTGGCAATGGACATACTCAGAAAGAAGCAGGTATTTGCCTGAGTAAGTTTTTTCTCTTTCTTTTATCCTCCTCATCATGTCTGTACTTAAATATATGTACATATTGTCCAAAACATATATGACTGTGTGTACGTGTTTGTTTGTTTATGTGTGTGCACGCGTGTGCATAAGATATCTCAGATGCTCAATAGTTGTAAAGATAATTTTTATACATATTTTAAGTGTGCTTCTTGTACATTTAAACACCTGTCAGATATTAAGACTTAATCAAAGATCTGTTTTTTTTATTTATTTATTCTATTCTAGTCCTTTATACGTTATTTTATTTTATACAACTATCTCCCTCTTTCTCTCTTTCTCTCTTTATATATATATATATATATATATATATATATATATATATTGGTTGCTCAAAAAATCGTGAAAGTCGAATAATGGTTAATTTCCATGTCTCGCCTAAAATCCTATCACCAGGAATTAAAAACAAATTTATTTTCTATTATTATTTTCTTTTTAAAACATAGCCATTTCAAGCCTTAATGTCTCCGAACTTTGCTATAACACTTAAGAGAAAATATTTTAAAACTTATATGAATTCTATTCATGAAAGATGTTTGATCTATACTTAAAAATAATGAAGAATGCTTTTTCTTTGTAGCCTTATCTTTAATACCTCTCGTTTCCTTTAAAAAATAATTTAACACAAGATATTTACTAAATCATTAAATAATGTATCTGTTATCATTATTCAGTCGATATGGTACAATGAAAACGTCGTGACAAGAATGACTCTGAAGCAAAACTATAGTTGGGATTTGAATCGAGGGAATAAAGAATATTCCAGTTCATATGGATGCTTAATATGATCAGTTAATCACAGGATTTTGCTTAACAACAGAAAACTGAAAATCGGGCTATAGAACAAGCATATGTGCCAGCGACTGGCTTAATGCTGTATGCGTTCGTTTTATTGAAATATATTTAAATACATGAAATACTTCACAAACATTAATGTAAGAAAGAAATTAAATGTATACGCTACTCATGACTTTTTAAAATTTATCTAATGTATGAAAAACATATGAACAAAGATGAGCACTGCATAAAATTTTCACAAAATCAAATTAACAAAGTTTTAATGTTAGAAATAAACTGAAAAGTTTATTCTATTTTTCCCTTCTGTGGAACGAATGATAAAATGTTTACTTAATAAGTTTAAGCTTTCAGAGTTGGTAGTTTTGTCGAATATTACAGTCTTCCTGTTTTTTTTATTTTTGTTTTGTCTTTTTATGTGCTTTTTTACAATAAATGTTCATATTATCAAAAAAATATTACCCATTTTAATTTTAAAATTAGAAGAAACGAGATAAGGAAACTGAACATTTAGCAGGAGCAATACTAATGCGTCCCAGCTTTCACATGGTTTGTGATTGTAACTCTTTGAATGCAACAAGATGCGTTTTATCCAGGTTTATTCTACAAGATCGTGCTGCTAGCTCTTATATTATCAGCCAATCTTATAATTTCACGAGTTTGATTTTAATCTCCGTAGCATTAGCCAAAAACAAATGGTTAAAAATTACTGAATATGGTTATCAATTAAATTAACCAGTAATCATAACAAGATATGATCAGCCCATCTGATAAATGTTATTAAGAGTGAGAAGGAGTTCATTTCTTTTCGAAGAGATAAAGTAATTACAATTAAAATAAAAATTACTTTAACTGTTGAGAAAAGTAAATTAGGTAAATATTATTAGGTTCGCTCAGTTCTGGGAAGAGTTAAACATTAAACCAGCTGCGCCTTTTCTCCAAAGACGGCTACAAAAGCGATAGTATGTGGATGAAGAAAGAGTATATGGAACGCATTCAGAACGACAACATAAGGCACAAATGACTTGTAGAAAAATAAATTGGAATCTGAAGGAGGTATGACTCATGGAGCTAGAACAATCTACCCCCGTGAATGAAATAAAGGGTTCAGTTTAAAAGTTCAATCACCGGAAGATGGTCAGAGTGTACAACGACCGAAACGTTGTGAATATAACAAAAAGATGAGGACAACAGCCCGGATAATGTAAATAGAATAAATTTAAAAAAAATATTCAATAACAAAAAATATAGAGTTCTGTAAATAAGCAATACTTCTCTAAATAATAGAGAAAGAAAATAAGAGGCATTAAAGCTATAAGTGTATTTAAGGCTTTGTAAGATGACATTGCCTGGAGTCTTATTGTAGTCAACTATGTAAATAAAAAGTCTTACAGCATAGAGTTAGAAAGCAATATAAGAACTCGCAGCACAATCTTGTAGAATAAATCTGGATAAAACGCATTTCGTTGCATTCAAAGTGCTACAATCTCAAAAATAACCCGAAGAATCGAGTCATAAATCTTGTCGTCCTGTTAAGACACTACAACTCATGTTTTTTGTTTTTGTTTGTTTTTTGCCTTTGTTTTCTATTTTTAAACCAATTCATGACAATTTGATCGAGCTTTGTGCAAAAGCTAAAATATTCGAACTTTTTCAACTTTTTTATTAAAACAAATAGAAATAGTATCAATTTTTCATTATTTACAAGTAATGAAGTTTATCGATTTTTTCAGTAAATCTTACAAGATCATTACTACCTTTAATTTTGGGAAAGTCATCATCATTTCATGAGTTTTATAAACTATTGAACTCACTCTTTGTTGTTTTGTTTTACAATCCAACATTTTATAGCCTTCTTAATGGGAAAAATTTCCTATGGAATGATATTCTACATTTTGACTTTTATCAATGACCAATATGATTCTCAGTTTTCTACTCTTAAGATAAATTCTGTGATTAACTGATTGTATTAAGTATCCTCATAGATATGTCTAATTATCTCGATTCAAACCCCGTCAATAGTCGTGGTTAGAGATACAAACAAGTATTTCGGAGACATCTTCAGGCTATAGAGGCTACCAGTTTTTAACATTATTAATTCCTTGAATATGTTTTAGGCATTTTCGCAATTTTTGCTTTTTTGATGATCTGCGAAAATCTTATGAAAAGCCAAGAAAAAGGTCAGTTTAAAAAAAACTGCCTTTTTCGGTTATTATATTTCTGCATGACTTTATGTAAACAACAAGGTAATGGAGGTCGCCTGGCTTGGGCAACGTTCTGATGAGAAACACTGGGTCTTATCGTTTATGTCGACGGTACTTTATCACGTACCACTTGCCATAACCTCATTGAACACAAGGTACACACTTCATGACAACAATCTCCTATGGTAGCAGTGGCATCTTTCAAGAGAATAATGTGCTCTGCCACACTGAAATGTTTGTTTTCGTTAACATGAATAATACTTAACACCAAATATTGATTTAGTACCATTGCATAACTTGCAACAGTTAAATGACCAATTGTTAACATTCTGGCTCTAGTTCTCTAGTGGGAATAAGCATTTTTAGGGCATATGTATGATCAACACTTTACCAAGCAGGTTGTCATAATGTTTTAGCTTATGATTGTATACTTTATGACAGATTTTATCAACACTACGTTTCAAATGTGTTTAATACATCATTTTATTTTACATCGCTCTGCTATCAAGACGTTACGGATTGCGCATTTGTGATCATTTGCTGTTTATCAAAATATAGCAATTAATGAATATTTTTAATCCGACATTATTTTTTAATGATATTAGCTTTATATTTAGTTGATATACGTGTTTGAGTAAACAACCTTGCTTTTTAATCGGTGAAAGTAATATCAACTTAGAGATCGAAAGTATCTGTAAATAAAATGTGCATCTTGACATTAACTGAACTGCTATTTTCATTTTTAAATTGGGAAACCGCTTTGAAGTCAAGTGTATTTTACAACTAATCTAAGACAAATCCTGCGACAGATTTTCTTTATTATGACTTTTGACCACTTAGCCGATAGATATTAATTTCACTATTTAAGAAAACAGGAATGTCTACTTAAAAAGGTGTATCAATTAAATATATCGTTTATCGTAATAAGACATCATTTCTGTTTTTTTTTTTTTTTTTTTAATCTGTTACATTTTTAAAAATTACTTTGTTTACATTTCGGGTAAGAGCATAAAGTTATCATATATAAACTTCGAAAGGTTCCAAATAAAAATGTGTGTTTCTTAAGTTGAATAATTGACGCTTACTTTGATGCAATGAATTCTCTAAGCTTAAATGCAGTTGGCTTGAATATAGTTTCCTTGATTTATAATGGAATACAGGCTTAATTCTTGTCGGGAAACACTTTGTTTTTTGATCGGTAGAGGTTAATTTCACTATTTAGAATGTCTAATCAAATACGTGTACTCACGAAATATAATGTTTACAGTAATAAGTTGTGTATGTGGGAGGCGGTTTTTATGCGCTATTTAGTGCTACATTAAACTACTATACCGATTTTCAGAACATATAAAACCAGTCTAATTCGGAATAATTTTTTATATCGGAAAACTTCGTTAGTTTTCGATTTAAGGTGTTCTGTTAAATCGCTGCATGGGTTTCTAGTATATAAGTAAAAGTGATTGCAGACAACAAAACGCTCACTTACTATCGACAAAAAGCTTACTTTCTACTGACAAAAACTAATAATTGAACGTTTCTTACTTGGATGATTGGCCTTTCTTATCGTTTTTTTTTTCGGGTCATTGTGCTTATACATAGGCTTCCTGCAGACATCAGGTCCATTAGAGCTTGTATACAATCGCTTTCAATTATCGTCGCCAAACACAATGTCGATACTCGCGGTGTAATGTACAGAGACAATAGACGTATTTCAATTAAAGCATCACCGTTCATCTACATTTGTTCTTTTTTCTTTTAACTTTTCATTCTCATAGGAAATATAGATTTTATTTGTGGCAAAATGATATTTGCTACTAGTTATTTGTCGCCTACGTTTTTATTTCACTGATAAAAGAAACACGAGTGCGTTATTTGTGCAAGGAAGTGATAAATTAGTAGGTCTAAATAAAAGAAAAACATTGAGCAAAAGTCTGATTTTGACAAGCGACCCGGAAATTCTTGCTTAATTGATTATTGCACCTGACATCGAGCGGCGGTAAGCATACTTGTCTCTCAAGTTACTTCAATCATCGTTCAATAGAATGGATTATAAGTTCACTTAGTAGAGTGATGCTAAAAATGCTTATCTCGCAGGTCATTATTATTGTTCGTTCAATAAAATGCTTGTAACCATGCTCGTCTTACAAAACGTGCATACTTATCAGAATTTTCTTGTTTGTTTCTCACTCGGAGTCCTATAATTGAGGCCGTGTACTGGATGTTTTTTGAGATTTGTTTCCTAACCATTGAACTACGTCAGTTACGAATTTGTTTTTTAAATAGTTCTCTTTTCTTTATCTTTTATAGTTCATCCAGATTAGGGACCTACTGAAGGTAATTCACAGTGGCGATTCTGGAAGGGGGTGCAGAAGGAGCAAAGCCCCTCCCCCTTTCCGAATGTTGGCTGGCCCCTCGGTTGGCCCACCCACTTTTATAAGCTTTAAAAATTTATGAAACTGATCAATCTCTGATTTTGATAAGATTTGATTTTCAGCACTTTTCCTGATATGTTCCTTATATTTTCCTTATATATGTTTTCTTTTTCATTTAGCTTTTTAAAGACACATGCAGAGATCAGTCTGCAAGAAACAAAAAAATAAAGCAACCAGATAGACAGAAACAGACATGTTGTTAGTGAGGGAAAGAAACTAAATAGTCATATTTTTATATCTGAAAGAAGACGTTAATTAGAAATAATGTTTTCAATTTTCTTTTCTTTTTTTTTTCGCATTTAATTTTTGTGCTTCAAAAACGTTTTGTAGAGGAAAAAAATCAAAACAGATAAATCACACTGTTCTGTTAGTACTAACGTTAGTATTAACTCATTGATTTTATTTTGAAATTAAACTCTCCTGTGTTCCAACAGCCTGAGAGTGGAAAAGAGATCAAGAATAGATTAGAAATTCACTGCTATGAATGAAAAGTTATTCCGTCTAATTTAGTAAAGTAACATTCTTATACTCAAATTCATTCCTTAGTTGTATATATGATAGTTGTGTAGTATAAAAATGAAGAAGCTGCTTGAGTTTGCCCCCCTCCTCCTCAGAAACATCTCGGTCTCTAAGTGCCCCCACACTTTCAGAGTTCCACAATCGCCACTGGTAGTGCTTTATTGTTAAAACGGTCCTGACGAATAATGTTTGATATGAGTGAAAGAGAGGATGGTAGTCAGTTAAAGTTATGTGCATAAGGAAAACAGGTAACGACTGACCCTTGAAATAATGATGTTAAGATTACAGTGTTCATAGAAGCACCCATACGTTCCACAAAGTAGTACATTTGGATGGATGGAACTCTCCCCTTAATTTTGGAATACATAAGTAATGTAGATAAATCAACTCCGTTGAAGCATTATTTCTGTGTTGTAACAATAAAATAAAATAAAAAACACACATTATTACATTTTTGAGTTGATGGATTTTGTATTTTTATAAAAAATAAAATAAAATTTTTACGTGGCGCACCAGTTTGTCGTAAATTGTTTCCTACTAATTGACAGCCAAGCACTTGTAAGTATGCCTCTGTGGCAAAAATTAAAAACTGAAAAGTCATACCAAGAATCAAGCCTATTAAAACCTGATGCTTTACTATATAAGGTGTTCCCTTTCAATTAACAATATATGTATTCATTATTTAATGAAAGAAACGATTTTTCCTGTATGCATCATAAATACACATCAAAGTGAATTTGAGACTCACAATCAGCCAAGAATTGACCTGAGTGAAATTGTCATTTTACAGTTTTTATTAAGTTTATGTTAATAGAAATAAAAAAATTTAATTAAAATTATGTATATATTTACTGACCATGAACAAACGTATCCTTTGTTCAAATTTACATTGCGTTTCCTATATGAGTATAGAAATACTCAATTGTCTAGTCCTGACTCTGATGTAGAGGTGCCAAGCTTAGATATTTATTTTACCTGCCAGTATCTTATATACGTGTGTGTGTGTGTGTGTGTGTGTGTGTGTGTGTGTGTGTGTGTGTGTGTTAATAAATATGCATATGAGGATACACACATGTATAAAAATATTATTCAGGTGTTACTAAAACAGAGCTCAATATAGAATAAACAATGCTATTATCTATACAGTAGCGGTCATAATATAAGGAACGGATAAATATGTGTATTACTTTAAAAGTAATGCATGATTAGCAATGAAATTTTTACCGAATAAAGATTAGGGTGTAATGCATAAATATTATACAAAGTTATAAAAAATTATATAATAGTTTGTTTGTTTTTTAAATAAAGATTAAATGGAACAAAGGAAATAAGCTACTGGACAACGATGATAAGTTAAGAAACGATGATAATAATTTGCATAAACTTTTAATTTACATTGTTAAAAACTTGATGGAGCTTTTCAACAATAAGTAAAAGTTCATTTGTCATTAGGAATTTTTTTAAAGCAATATGCCAAATTCTACACGCAAAACACTCTCTTTTGAAGAAAAAAATTACTGAATATGAAATGAATGAAAATATTACTGAATGAAAATATTACTGAATGAATGAAAAAATTACTGAATAACTTGATAGTTATCGCTAACTATCAAGAAAAAATGTCAATTTCAGAAATTTTTGATATTGTTCATAGGTCTAAAAGTATCGTTAATCCTGTAATTAGCAGATATAAAACCGATAAAACGTTAGAAGCAAAACCCAAAACCGGCAGACCTCCAAAAACATCGCAAAAAGATGATCGAAGAATTGTTAGAATATCTACAAAAAACTGTTTTGAAACTGCTACATCAATTGCCCGTAAATCAAAGAAAATTGTTGCTCGCAGATTTAAAAAATTCAGGATTGCATGCCCGTATTCCAGCTTCGAAGCTTCTCATTTCAAGCGAAACCAAAGGGCATACCTGTAGTATGGGATACAGTTAATTTCAGTGACATATCCAAGTTTACTATATTTGGTTCTGAGGGCAAACTTACGTACGTTGTAGAACAGGTGAAAGAGTGTCTTCTCAATGTGTCAAGAAAACCGTTAAATTTGGTGGCGGCAGTGTAATGGTGTGGGAAATGATTTCATCTGCAAGAGTTGACCCTATCATCCGAGTACATGGCAATATCAATGCTGAGATTTACAAAAGGCTTCTTCAGCAGCATGTGGTACCAAGATTACACCATAATCTTTATGAATCTCCTATTTTCATGCAAGACGATGTATACTGTATATTAATAAATATACATATTATACTGCATCGATGGCAGACTAGGAGTTTCATGCATTAGGCAACCATCAAGTGCATATTATTATATGCACCTGGTGATTGCGTAATGCCTGAAACACCAAGTCGTGCCATCGACGTAGAATAATATTTATATTAATTAATATATATATATATATATATATATATATATATATATATATGAGATATATATATATTGAGATATATATATATATATATATATATATATATATATCTGCGGATGACTATATATATAGATATATAGATATTATAAATGCTGTCGTTAAATTGAATAAATACAAGGAGTGTTTATGATGTTTACATATATTTGTTTCCATTTCTTAATAAAAAAAAACGTCCTTCACTCATACTGGGGGGTAGTTGATAAAGATTTCGCTGTTGTGCTTTATTTTATTTCCAATTTATTGAGTTATTTTTATGACAAATGTTGGATCAAATTTCGACTTCCAAGCCGTTTTTGAGAATTTTAAAATGTCGTTGCCTTCTATACTATTGTGTTCTGTAAAAAGTGACGTTGGGATTATTTGTGATTTTTAAGGACTGTGAAATTTGATTACTTTTCACGTCATCAAAATTATGTCGATGAATAATATGTTCACTTTAATTTACTTTTAGACTAGCAGTATAACCTGGCGTTGCTCGGGTGTAATGAAAGCTTTAAAACTAATCCATGGTCCTGGAGCTCAGACTCTTTGGACGTTGGCACGAAAGACTAAAAAGCAATAGTTGTTTCCAGTCAAAGCAAAACCGTAAACTGAAAAAAAATGAATGGATGTAAGTCAAATTTGATTTCCTAGTATCGATATCAAATAAGTTTTTTTCGTCGTAAACTGAATTTTGAAGGCTAAATAAGTCCTCTGAGTAAATTGCTGAGACTAAGAACTACAATTGTACCTACTTAGAGCCAAACCCGAAGCAAAAACTAAAATTAAAGGGCTGAAAAAATACAGACATACAGGTAGATAAACAGACACACACACGAACATCTTGCCTTATATATATATATTATCAATTTTATGCACTATTGTAAGAACTGCAACCTTGAAATTTCTGAATATCGTTTCTTATGTCTTTTTCTATGAGTGTATCAAATTTGATTAAAATCGGACAACTCCTTCTATAACCCTATTTTTTCGATTATCGATTTTCGATATTTATCGGGAGTATCTCGACACAAAACCTAGCTAAGAACACTCGCAGGCGATTGTACTACACATGTATAAATTTTCAAGAAAATTGGTTCAGCCGTTTCGGAGTCTATAGGTAACGGACACACACATACACACACAGACAAAGTTCCATTTATAAATAAGTTTAGATTAGATATACATAAGAATCACATATTTTTTGCTATATTCAAAAACAAATGAAATATAGTTGTCTCTTTGTAATTGTTAACAAATAAACTAAAAACTGGTTCAATTACAGCTTGGGAAGTGAAAGAGAAGGATTGAAAAGAGAAAACAGGGAAATATGTTTTGGTGAAGGAGAAAGAAAAATAAATTATTGAGGGTGATAAAAGGGGAAGAGATTACTGAAAATAGAGATAGAGAGAGATCAAAGAAAAACAGGGAGAAGAGAGATTGCTACAAATGAGAATTGAAAAGGGGGATGTCCGAAAAAACGTAGAATTTAAGGAACTTATGAGAGGAGAAATAGGTTGGTTCGAACCTCGCAAGTAACCTGGAAGAGTAACACGGTGAACCGAGCCGTCTTATTCTTGCTCAAAGTAGGACATTCAGTGAGGATCAAAGTCGCTACAATAATTCTTTGTGAAACAAAAGATAAAGCACTAAATATATTCTGTTTAGCCTGGTCTGGCTGAAGGCTACAAATGTTGGGCATCCAATAAACTCAGTCTTCCAAACAAATTTGAACTCAGTCTTCAAAGCAAATTTTTAAATTGTTGCTTCACGTACTGTTGTAGGATCTTCCCTTTTTCTATGATAGTGGACTCGACTTGAGTATACATATACTCCTGCTACTGAGAGTACCGTATGAGATCCGTAGGTTACCGTAAGATACCGAACGATACCGAAGTTTCACAGAGAATACCGCGTCCGTAGTTATTGTAGCTCTGAGCTCCACTCAGCAACCGTCAGTTCCGACGTGGACATACTAATTCCAGCACGGCTTCACTTCAAAGACTTATATATAAATATTCCTTACTAATCGTATTCCTGGATTACTAACCTGCGTTCCAGTTTGTATCTTTACGTTTAATATCTTATTTTTCTATCTCAATTATCTGTGTTGTTCATTATTTTGTGCGGTTCCTCACCCGGAATCCACAACACGTACTTACTAAGATTTGTTGGGATCACACTAGTTTCATCCTTTAGTTCCACCAGCAGAGCTCTTTACTGATAGGAAATATCATGTCTCTTCCAAAGAGCCGACTTATTTCTTCATTTTTTCCATATTCCAAATGTAAAAAAAAATAATTCACCCAGGCAACTTTCCTCCCAAGAACTGCCATTTTGTAGAATAGACTATCGCGTAGTTGACACCCTGAAAAATTAAATCTTAACCTCTTCAAGTTAGCAGTCAATTATCATATATTTCTTTGTCCTCAAATCCGGTTCACACTCCCCCCACGTCTATTGAACAGGTGAAGAGGCTCATCTCTTGTTTCCTGTTTAGGGTGTGGTTTCCGGCTTTCTCTTTTCCAATCTTTTCACTCCTTTTTCTTCTGTTTTTTTTTCCAATTGGAGTAGATAGACTAAACTATCGCACGGTTCACACTCCACCCACGTCTATTGAACAGGTGAAGAGGCTCATCCCTTGTTTCCTGTTTAGGATGTGGTTTCCAATCTTTTCACTCTTACGTAGCCCCCTATACATCAATGGCGTTACCGCCTTGCTCGGAGGTGATATTATTAGATTTTAAAAAAAAATCTTGACTTTTTTACAAATATCGTCTCTTCCATTCATATCAGACACCTCACTCAGTATTACCATTTTTAATCTAACCCTCTCGACTCAGTGATTCTAGTCTTGAATTGGGTGTAATTTTAATATATATAAAAGTAGTTCATTTTGTCAAGGTCAAACTAGTGTGGTATATTTGGCCCGCAAACAGATATTAAATGACAAAAGACAACAACAAACCAGACAAAAACTTGAGTAAAAAAATATAATTTATTTTTGTTAAAGAAAATATATAAACAAAAATAATATTATAGTGTACTAGGCAAAAAATAACTCTGCAAGCTCATGTGAGAATAGCGTTGTCCAGAAAAGATCAGTTTCGTGGTCTCTGAAGAGCGATATTCTGAAAAGAACAGTTTTGTGGTTGTTGATAAGTGATGCCCTGAAAAAGACAGTTTATTGCATATTGTTGCTGATGGCGAGGTTGGTTGGAGCAGGAAGACTGTTGAGGTTAGCTAGAGATAGCAGGCGGGTGATGATGATGGCTGATTAGCTGGTTCTGCGGCTAATGGCTGTAGCCTTGGAATACATACTACACTTTGATCCTAGTCATTTGAGCCGCAGAACGTTAGTACTTACCCATCCCTCTCCACTGAAACGCAGGTCAGACGTAACGTGTTAAGCTCCAGTTAAGCTTTTTCTACCAGTTGTTTTTAAAACAGTGTGCTAGTACCGATAGGATACGACACTAGTACAACTTGGACACCAGTGTTGAATTACCACGTTCGCCGAATTGAAAACTCTCGTCGGATTGTTCTTATTAAGTTTAAATGATTTTGTTACAGGTGGTGGTGTCGGAAGTTTTCCATAACACATCATTCAATAAGTCCCGGGACCGACATATAGATGGCACTACTAACAAACAATCCATATACTTTTACAAAATACTAACCTTCAAATGACACATGACAAAATTTGGACCCATTCGGATTATTAGTTTACAAATTACAGTTATTTAAGTGAATAAAGTGTTGCAAATTTTCAAAATAATGGAAAAATCTGAATTTCGTGTGTTGATAAAGCATTACTTTCTGATGGGTAAAATCAATGGCTTGATAAGTGTTATTCGGACTCTGCTCTGTCAGAAACAACAGTTAAGAGGTAGTATGCTGACTTTAAACGTGGTCGTACAGACACAAATGATACTGAACGTTCAGATCGCCCAAAATCGACTGTTGACCCGGAAGACACCAAAGAATACACAATCTCGTTTTGAACGATCGTAAGTTGCCTAAGATAGCAGAGGAGTTGAACATATCACAAGGCAGTGTATTCACCATTTTGCATTAATCATTATCAATGAGAGATCTGTGGTCACGGTGAGTGCTGCGTTTGCTCACAGTCAATCAAAAACAACAACGCGTCGATGATTCAGAGCGTTGTTTGCAACTGCTTTAACTCATAAAGAAGGAGTTGCGTAAATATGTGACAATGAATGAAACATGGATTCACTCTGGAATCAAATCGGCAGTCAGCTGAGTAGACAGCAGCAGGTGAAAGCCGTCCAAAGCTACCAAAGATGCAAATATCAGCAGGCAAGGTTTTAGCCTCCGTATTTTTGGGATGCGCAAGGTATGTTGTTCATCGATTACTTTGAGAAAGGAAGAAAAATCAACAGCAAATATCATATAGCATTATTGGTGCGTTTGAAGGAATAAATCGCCAAAAAACGGCCACAACTGAAGAAGAAAAAAGTGATCTTTCAGCAAAACAACGCACCGTGTCACAAGTCGATTGCAATGATGGCAAAACTACATGAATTGCACTTCGAATTGCTTCTGTATCCACCCTATTCTCAAGATCTGGCCTCCAGCGACTACTGGCTGTTTGCAAAGGAATGCTCCAGTGAAAGAGATTTGGCTCCAATGAAGAAGTGATATCGGAAACTGAGGTCTATTTTGAGGTCAAAGACAAATCGTTCTCCATAAACGGCATCGAATTGTTAGAGAAGCGTTGTAATCAGTGTATAACCCTAGAAGGAGACTATAGTAATAAATAAAGTCGAATTTTGCCTTAAAGTTGTTGTTTTGTTAGTTAGGCCCGAGATTTATTGAGTGATGGGTTAAATCAACAACTAGATTTTCAGTTTTAGCCCAAAACAATTTACATTTTCAGTTTGAATTCAATACAATATGTGTAAATTCAACAATCCCTCTAACTCCAATAGCAGTGGAACAGTAGTGAAACGTCAGTACCTTTACAATCCCAAATGGTTATATCATTGGAAAATCTTCAGTCAGCCAGTCTTTAGAACAAGCTGAATTTATTGAAAAAAGTTAACCACATGTTTAATAAGTAGAGAAGATAAAGCTCAAATCCCCTGCCTTCCCGAATTTGCTTTTCTTTTATTCTCTGAATAATAATCATTTCCTGGCACTGAGCTATCTAAAAATTAGTTAAAATTTCAATCAGCGTTTCTTTATACCACCATGTTTGGATATTAGATATGTGTTCTTTGATTAAATAGTTGTGCACACTTACTGTAATAAAGTCGATGAGCAGTAAATGTTTTTTTTCTGTTTATGTCAGGCGTGTTATCAGTTTAAGCAAAATATTTGTTCTTTGATATTAACGATGGATGATGTTAATTAAATCTTTCGATGATTCGGTTAATTTCTACCCTTATATGAGTTTTGAAATTATTTAATGATTGTTGATGTGCCAGATTTATCAGATGAGAAGATTTGGCGGCGCTAACAAAGATCTATCTATCTATCTATCTATCTATCTATCTATCCTCCTCCTCCTCCTCCTCCTCCTCCTCCTCCTCTTCTAGTATATTTAGAGCAAATAAAAAGACGAGATAAATAATGTTTTTCTATCGATTTGAGTTTATTTTCTAGCTTAGATGTGACATGAAACCGAAAGCATGGGGTACCCAGTGAGGATTGAACTCACTATTCAGCAGTAATTAGTGTGGTGAGATAAGCTTACTAACCATTTCACTACGTCGAGATTCTTTCTAACGATGTTAGTATTGCGAATTTTTATCATTTCATCCCAAGCAAAACAATAAAACCACTAAAACGCAAAGGTTTACAGCGTGTGACTAAATATGAGGAAAAGATAACATTATTAAGGAGAGAGAACAATAAAAGAATAAGAATTAAAAAAAAAAGAAAATAACCACTGACATTGCATTTGAATTTTTGAAGATTAATTTTTGAAAGCAAGAAACCGGAAGAGACGTCTACAATCAAAAAGTGCGATAGAATTGAAGTAGATAGACTAAACTATCGCCCGGTTCACACTCCACCCTCGTCTATTGAACAGGTGAAGAGGCTCATCCCTTGTTCCTTGTTTAGGATATGGTTTCCGGCTTTCTTTCTTTCAACCTTTTCACTCTTTTCATTTTTTTTTTTCAATGGGAGTAGATAGACTAAACTATCGCCCGGTTCACACTCCACCCACGTCTATTGAACAGGTGAAGAGGATCATCCCTTGTTTCCTGTTTAGGATGTGGTTTTCGGCTTTCTCTCTTCCAATCTTTTCACTCTTACGTAACCCCTGCGCATCAGTGGCGGTGCCGCCTTGCTCGGGGTGATATGATTAAAAAAAAAAAAGAATAAACTATTAGCGTAGAATTTATACATTACATTTAGCTATTTAAACTGTAAAATGATGATACCTTACTGCCAATATATTCAGTCAACGCCATATGCGATATACACGCTTAGGCGATAATGTTATTTTCGATCCATGACTGACTAAGGAGAACATTTTTACAGTATAGTAGGTTGCCATTTCTTTTTGCGGTTGGCTGGCTGCAAACCAAAGCTATAGAACCTAATCTATCCTGCTAGTCAACCAATAGCTGGAGGGAGAAGAGATGGATTAATACCTTTCCCAAGGGTACTTGCACGTAACTGAATACAGCGAATTTTACTGGAATTTGAACTCGGCTCTTCAGCTGCTCATTCCGAGCTGATATCCATTGCACCACTCCGCACATTCATATTCAGTCAGTTAAGTGCCATACGTGATACACGCTTGGGCGATCATGTCTCGAAAGAGACATGACTGAATGGGCAGAAGATTATCCCGCAGTAGGTTGCCATTGCTTTCTGCGGTAGACTGGTTGCCGACCAAGGCTATAGAACCCAATCTGTCCTGTTATTTAACCCATAACTGGAAGGAAGAGACGGATTAATACCTTTCCCAAGGGTATTTGCGCGTAAGTGAATACAATGGATTCAACTGGAATTCGAACTCGGCTCCCCGGCTTCTCGTTCCGAGCCGATATCCACTGTACTACAACGCACAATGCATATTACTACTAA